>CP141144.1:31401679-32605013 GCA_035235625.1 Saururus chinensis
TGCAAACATAAACACCCACACATAAAGGGTCATACAGTTGCCCACACTTTATGGGTCTTATAGTGCCATACAATTGCCCACCATTATGGGTCTTATAGTGCCAGTGCCACTCTTGGGCAGAATCATACAATGCTCTCAATAAAGCATCAAACGTCTAGGCTTATACAGTATACAGACCAAATTGAAAACATGCATTGCTCTCAATAGAACATCAAACATCTAGTGCTCAATACAACACACAGACAACAACATCCCGCAGGATAAATACCATGGAAAGACATGATAAATGCTCACCTGACTCATGATTGGCTAGCTCAAACATGAAACTTAATCCGTTGAAACCCTCAGGTCTCAAACTCACAACGCTATATTTAGATTTACTTATAATTCAAGTTTGAATTAAGTAAGTTATGTGGTACAATTAAGCCACAAAAACTCTCAAGCATACAGTGCTCCATTAATCAAACTGAAGCTGGGCCCGATCTGAAACTCTAGTTCATCAGGGCAACAAACTTCTTTAACCCATCCATCTCATAACATAACTCACCGTACCACAAATCCTTACGGTCTTACATACTCCACCATCCACCTTATGGCCAAAACATCTTACACAAACGTCATTAAACTAAGCTCCTTAGAGCCAAACCCAATTATACCCTCTTACTTATACCTTACTTATTATGCTTACTTTTCACTTCATAATTTGTACGTTATGCTTGTACAATTATGCAACACTCTTACTGTCTGACAATCTCCCAATATACGCTATGATCCAAACCAAACAAGCTGCTCCAATCCTCGCCCATCAAACTTACATCCTTTGTCCTCTATCGTTGATAAGTATAAAATATATATCTATTTTATATGCCTTTTTACCTTATTTGTTAGTATATATTAGGTTAATTTAGAGTTAGTTATAGTTTATTTAGATTAAGATAGAAATTAGTATTTTAGTTTAATTATTAATAATTTTATAGTTATTAGTAGTTTAGATATGTATTTGAACAAAGTTGGGATTTTAATTATATTGTACATGTCTAAAGGATGATGTTTTTATGTTATGTAGGTAAAGTGCACTTATCGAGGTACTTGGACGATGTTTTGAATAATTCAAAATAGTTTTGACATGCTTTAAAGTGATTTGGACAGCTTTTCGGAGTTATAAACGAGTTAAAAATTAATATAGACACGAAGAAAAGCTTAGTGAACAGAATATGGACTGTCCAGAAAAACTGTCCAGATTGCAGAAACACTGTAGCCGTTCGAACAGGCATCCAGGGCGTTAGAACGGGATAACGTAATTTTGAAGAAAAACTCAGTATAAGCGTTCGAATGGGCATGCAGGGCGTTCGAACGGCATAACGTGTAGTTTCCTTGTTTGACCCAAATTTCAATCCTTTTCATATTGGACTTCTTCCTACGGAACTTATGCCTATAAAAAGACATATTTGGCTTAAAATTAGAGGATTCCAGTAGATTTTATGAAGAGAAAAAGGAAGAAGAAGATGGAAGAGAACTAAAAGCTTTCAATGGAGATTCAAGTGCTTTTTTCTACCATGGAAGGCTAAACTTTCTTTTACTTAGGAGTTGATGAAGCTATAGATAAGTTTCAGTTCATTTTCTTTTTAATTTAGATCTCAGTTGTGAATGATGACAATTGTATGATATGGATTTCCTTTTTAATGGAAGAGCTTTTAATGTTTATTCAAATATATGTTGATTTATTGTCTTGTAGATGATAGATTGATGTGGTTTTGATATTTTCATCAATTCTAATTTCTGTGATTTAGATAAGATGGTCATACAATAGTTTTAATGTTCAGATAATTAATGACTTGGATGAGTTATACTAAGATTAGATGGGTCATGCCTATAACTAGTTTGGTGTAGATGATTCGTGCTATTGTCGAAGATAGTTCATGCCATGGAATTTAATTAATGATTCTTTCTGAAGTAATTCTAGCTTGTAGCTGAGAATACTTGTTCATATTCACACTAGATTTAGATTAAAAGTAAAGGAATTGTTATGGTTCTATAGTGGATTCGATTTCCTAAGTAAATTCTATCATATTAATCTCTTTTTTTTAAACTAGTTGATTTCTTTCCTTTACTTAATTAAAAGTTTAAGTTTGTTTTAGTTTTCAATTAGCAAATTCCTCTTTAGATTTAGTAATAATTCATCTGTCCCTAAGGTTCGACAACTCTTAAATACTTATCCTAGTACAATAACCTTGTACACTTGCAAAGGGTTTAATTATAAACGATCAGTCATACGCTTATACATCCACAACAAATCCAGACGAAACCCTCTGTCACCTCTTATTGTCCATCGCCAATACTTTTGCCCCCACACGCATACACATATCTATCATATAGGCATATAGCCATCATATATACATATGTCCATCACACATACGTATAACATACACATACTATTTCATACATAGCTTACCAACATACTCACTAGCCATCACTAGCACATACATATTCTACATACGTAGCTTACAAACATACACGCTAGCCATCACTAGCACACACATACGTAGCTTACAAACATACACACTAGCCATCGCTAGCACACACATATTCCACATACATAGCTTACAAACATACATGCTAGCCATCACTAGCACACACATACTTCAAACATACTTACAGCCCACATGCATGTCATATGCATTTCAACTTAGCATAATTTATCCTCTTACATCATGCAAACGGATCATGATTTAATATCCAAAGCATTAAATCATACAATCCTAGCATGCTACTACTCATTCAAAGCATGCTATCATGAAATTATGAGTTCAAAGCTCCCCTACCTCGTAATCATGATGTTTGATGGCAAGCACACTAAGGTGGCGGTGTCGGCGGTGGAGTTGGCGGCCAAAAGTATTGCCAAGTTGTGAGAGCTGCTGTCCCGAGGGTTTAGGAAGTGCCGAAAACAATCACGGCCAAATGGCATGACCTAGATCAACGCAACAAAATCCGCAATACACAGCGGCACACTAGGAGTGGCCGGGAAAAAGGTCGTGCCAACATAAGTGGCAGTGGAACCAAAAGTCGAGGGTGTACTCACCGAAGGTCGGTCGGCGACTAAGAAGTACTTAGCCGGCCGCAAGACGTCTAAATTGGCTATGGACAACACCCAACATCATTAATTTTCGAACCTATAAGGGCCCACATAAGGGCGGAGGGCATGGGGCGATGTAGTGGATGGAGCAGAAGTGGAGGAGGCCCTAGTAGTCAACTCAAATGGTGATGGAGTCATCCAATGGTCAGGTGGCACAAATATGGCGGCTAAACCCATAAACGCATGAGTGGCCACATGCACATGCGGCCAAAAAAGACCACTCTAGGGGGGGATGGATCGGACGGTGGCAGCCCAAGGCCCAAGAGGGCAATAGGGCTAAGGCCTAGTGGTGGCCGGTAGAGACAATAACACTACCAATCGCCACCCACAACCAAAACCATGGTGCATGCGACTGTGCATCTAGCACAGTCAAGGGCAGAGGGGTAGGAGCATGGCGACCAATGCTGATAAGGGCCATCGAGATGAAATTGGGCTAGATGGAGCTAGCCCTCGCTATGCCGAGGTGGGCCTAGCAAAAGCCAACCAAATATGACCCACGGAGACGATGGAATTATCATTTGACAAAACGCATAGAGACAAGATATCGACAAAAAGATTGGCGAGCACATAGGGAAGCCTAGGGGCAGTAGCGGTGGCTCTAGCCAGTGCCTCTGAGGCCCCAGTGGCCACATGGGACCAAGTCTGGTGGAGGGAGGTGGCATGCAATGGCAAACAACCTCTGACAACTCAAAAAATGGTCCAGACAGTGAGATGGAACAAGAACAAAAACCGACCAAAGTGCTGGTAGCTCATATAGTTGCAAAGAGAGCATGGCAGCGGCTCTAGCCAGCACCTATGGGTTCCTAGCCACCGAACAAAGATAAGTCTAGTTGAGGGCGGCTGCAAACAGCATCAAAATTGCACTCCACGACCCAAAAATGAATTTTGGCGTAGAGAAAAACCGAAGAAAAGTCTAGTACCACATGGAAGAGTGAAGAGGACATGGCAGCGATCATAGCCGATACCAATGGACTCGTAACGGTAAGGTGAAGTGGATCCCAACAAGAATCTATAGAATCCGATGACGGAGGAGGGACAACAAAGCGACTAGAATCTCACTTGGGTTCTCACAAAACTCACTCGATGTGAAAAAGTTTCTCTATGTCCTAGAGTTCTCATGAATGTATCGACCCATTCCATACTTATATTCTTTTTTATTTTTCCATTTATGTCCCCAATAAACGTTAACTTGCTGTTTACGCATTATACCTCCAAAATTTTCACTGAAAGAGTATGGCGGGGCCTATGGCCCATGACTAAGCCCCACACCTGACTCTATGGGTATAAATACTGAGGTAATACACAAATATGATTATGCCAAAGCGTTACATTTTCCTACTGAAAATGACCATAAAAATAGTAGGAAAATCATAGAAAAATCGGGGACATTACACTGATAGGCAATCTTCAAATTTTCCTCAACAAAGCGAGTTTTGGCCATGAAGTGAGATTCCGTTTGAGTATATATTGATGCACTCCCGTTAAAGAAGTGAACTTTGGCGAAGATCACCGGCTAATTGTGGGGTTAACCGGCTTAGATCAATTTCGTTGTAATTGCCTTCTCTAGCTCTAAATGGTAGGTTCGTATACACACTTGTTCATATATGTGTCATGGAACAGATGATCATTTGTACATTCATTCATTTAGTAGGTTTTCGTGTTATCAATTTTATGATATTTAATGTATTGTGTTATCAATAATACAATTTTTCGATATGGAGATATTGTCTTATCATGTATGTGTAGCATACATAACGTGTTATTAATAACACAATATTTGGTAGACGACATTCAATTGTTATGCTATCATGTATGCGAAGGCAACATATTGTGTAACCGATAACACGATACATGAACTTAGCATATATTTTTACGTTAGTTACATAATGTGAATCAACGTGTCTTCAATTTTGGTCACGAACCATTGTTGATATACATATGTATAACATCTTTTACAGACGAAGAGCTAAAAAAATATAGTTAAATGGGTTTGGGAACTAACAATTTCCCTATTAGACTTAGACTATCTAAAGACCTTGTTGAACGAGGCTGGGATGCAAGTCAATCTTCAAGGATACTAGGTTCTACCTAGTATTTGATTGCAAGCCAATCATTATCTACAGGCTACTCTTGGACGTTCCAATAGGTGAGTGCTGGGATGATTGGAAAGAGGTTTTCAACATTAGGGGCAAAATACTACCCCTTATGGTGGAAGAAGTCACACTGATCATGGGTTTGAGTGCGAAAGGGAACCTATTAAAGTTGGACAGTAGCGATGGGAAGGATACCTAAGGCAAGGGGCAATTCTTCAAAATGTTCTTTGTAGGAAAGTGGCAAGAGAAAAATCTTATTGAAGAAAATTTGAAGGAAGTGGCATACAACACGTGGGTTGTCTCAAACAAGGACATAGCACGATTGGCCATCGTGCTCATGGGGGTCTTCATTTTATTCAAACAGAGCAACAAATCCATCTCCCCATCTCTGTGTGACTTCATAAATGACCTGATAGTTGTGGGGAGGTACAATTGGGCTGAAGTAGTGCATGACATGTTGGTTCGAGGCATATCATCGGCCCACTAAAACATCAGGGGAAGAGAAGATAGCGTGCTGCTACCGCCAAAATTCTCGTTGGGGCTTCATTTGTGCTATAGGTAAATTTTGTATTATTGATAACACGATTGCTAATATGATCGTAGTATTGATAACATGACAACATATTAATACTTTATGTGTATCATATTATCAATCACACGATAGTGTAAGTATCATGTTTACGATAACATGTTATTTTATTACAATGTTATTCATTATACGCTATATAGGATATTGTGTTATCGAGAAGATGATAAAGTACTATATCATGTATATTAAATTACACGATGTGAGAATTTTGAGTATTCAATGACACAATTAGTTAAATAAACTTGTTATCCATGACATGACATACATGACATAGGATCACTATTAACGGGATTGTTTTGCCTACATAGGTGTGGTTTTTTTAGCATGCTTCTATATGCACTCCAAGTTCTCCTCCGTGTAGCCCGAGGTGCAAGAGGTGGCCTAGGACTACCCACTGATGCCAGATGTAAAGGCTGCTAAACTTGACTCGGCTAATGAAAAGTCGAGGAAGAAGTTGTTGGCTCATCACAAGATGAGGAAGTGATATGAGGAGATGCTCATGTGGCTCAAGGTTTTTATGCAAATAACTCCAATTGCTGAGGAGGCCCACTTGATCGCTGGCCAAAGGATGGGCACGAAGGTGAAGAAGACATCCATGCATACCACGATACAAAGGAAAATAGTTCATATTCAAGCACATCATGGTCAAACGTCAAGGCAATCTTATTCTGACAAATACGTCATTGAGAGCTTTGTCATGCCAGTAGATGTCATGACTGGTGTCATTGATCTTGTATTGGAAAAGGAAATTTTGTATGGAGAGTGGGGTTGGAGCACTAACAGTGTGCAAGTTGCTCTCCAGAGGGTTAAAAAGCTCTCGAGGTAGCAACGAACTTAATCGAGCAGATGCAACCCCCTCCTGAATCAAATACCGAGCAGCCACACGAACCCCCTCAACCAGTGATCCGGCATGCAATAAACCCCTCCACTAACAACCAAAGGAGAGATGTCGATTAGGGTCAAGTCTAGAGCATCCAAATCAAGTGAAGTTGCACACCAATCTCCTCATGAAGAGCAAAGAAAATATGTTCCTCAGCTTATGAATGAGGATTTCATTTTGCAGAAGTATTTATTCGATAGCATGACCTTTTCTATTATCATGTTGTTGCTAGATCATCATGTCATCAATAACACACAAACATACAATATCGTTTCATATGAAAATGATATGGTAGTAGTCGTATGATCGATAACACGATTGTTTCTATTAATGTATTAGTTTCAATACAATAGATGGAAAAGTCGTGTCATCAATAACACACTTTGTTTGCCTATCATGTATTTACTCATACGAATTGTTACATGTATTATGCAGAGAAAAGGGAGCCGAAAGCTAGCTCCTCAAAAAAGAAGAGTCCAAAGGTTGAAAGGACCATAGTCACTAGATTCCTCAAAAAAATTAACGAGGAAGTGGTTCAATCCCGGGAGGAGGAAAAGGTACAATCTCGGGATGTGAAAGTAGTACAAAGCTAGGAGGAGGAAGCAGTGCCACCGAAGCAAATAATGCTGAGGATAAAGAAACAAAAAGCTTCATATGCTTGCAATGTCTAGGAGGACAAGTTACATGGTGGCTAATCCACTGGTTCATGCATCAAAGGAGGAAGAACCTACCAAGAAGGTGGCCATTGAGGACGAAGAGAAGTCAAAGGGATATAGGAGCTACATTGCCGAGAAGATTGCAAAGATGACTCGGCTGACAAAGGAGGAGCATAAGGCATAGCCCAGGGATGATGTTCCATTGGCATTCATCCCTACCCCAAATATTATCCCTGCCCTAGAGGCATTTTCGGAAAATCTCCTACCCAGGAAAGGATGGCCTCAAGTGTTGCTTCTAGTAGTGCCCGCTATATCGGATACTCTTGATCCAGTTGATCAAGAACTACGAGAAAGTATCTGGCATGTGATAAATGTTGAAGAACACGCTGAGAAGCAAAAGGACAAGGAGGAGGTTGCTTGGTTCCACACAACTACCTTGATCTATAGGCCGTGTTCCACATAGAGATTTTACAGGATGAAGATCAAGAGACCATCCAGGACTTTTTTGTTCATCCACACAAGGAATGGCCTATGGTGGCGCTTCTCCACATTGGTTATGTATCTCTGCTTATATAGGACTACATTGCGAGCGAGGTAATAATTAGTTAATAGTTTGATTCTGTGTTATTGTCCACATGATTCATTACATAGTGTGTTATGAATAACAGGATATGTGAAATAAGGCTTTGGACATATCTGTCTTTCGCATTATGTATAACATGACCCAAACACATATTGTTGTATGAATAACATGATAATTTTAAAATAATATTATCGTGTGTAATTAGCGTATTTGTGTTTACACAACATAGTATATGTCGTTGTATCAATTACATTATAATTTTAAAATGATATTATCATGTGTAATTAGTGTATTTATGTTTACATGACATAATATATGTTGTGTTAGCAGTTACATGCTAATTTAACATGTCATGTTCATATTGTGACGACATATTTTATGCCATGCTACCACTAACACTAATATTTTGTTGATGATTTTATGTCATAGACGTGTTCAACCAACTTCTAGAGGAGCAAAACATTAGTATCCCAACGTTTATCCCAACTGCTTTTTTGGGAGATTTTTTTATCAAGCACTACTAGCACATTGGGATGCAGCATGACAAGGAGGAAATTCATCCGAAAATTGTGGGCAACTTGACGAGGAGGTTGAATGTTAACACCGAGAGTGGTTTCATTCTGATCTATGCCATTGGCCATTTTCTACTACTTATTACCCGATGCAGGGAGAAGAGGTTTAGGTGGTATAAACCACTAAAGGGTGACTACAATTACCACTTTGTAGAGATCGACATATTTGGAAATGTGTTGCCACAGAAATGGAGAGGGTCCTCCATATAAGGGGTGCAACAAAGTAGACAATGACAAAGATCAATAAATGCCCATATGAAGAGAAAAACGAAGACTGTGGGATGTTTGGTGTAGACCAAGGGGGTCTACACAGGGATAATATGGAGAAAGGTGAGAGAAGAGAAGGATTAGAGCAGAAAATTAAATAAAAAGCAAACTGATTTCTATTGACTATCTTAGAATAGGCTGAAGAATATAATTTATAGAAAACTAAAGTAGTATTCCTACTAAAAGAAGGTTAGCAAGACTAATCTTAACCAAATTGGGAAATAGACTAATCTAGGAAAGTAAAATCAATATTCTAATTAAGATCCTAGTCTAATTAGGAACATAAAATTCCACCATGCTTTGCATCACCTTGTCCTCAAGGTGACCAATAGAGATATCACTGAAGAAAATCATCCTCCTGAATCCAAGTAGCATCTTTTGGAGAATGGTGTAGCTAAGCGATAAGAACCTCAGAAACAACTTGTGTACAATGGTGAACACGTTTGAGTTCCAAAATAGTATGAGGCGTTGGAAGGCCCGGATAAGAAGAAATTGATAGCGGAATTGACTATGGAATAGATAAAGGATGGCCAACAAAATTTTGAAGATGAGAACTATGAAAATCGGGTGAATCTATGACTCTAAGGGTAACTAGAGACGATAAGCAACCTTTCCAATTCGCCCAAGAATTGGATAAGGACCATGAAAGTGATGAGATAGTTTCTCGTTAGATGGTTTATGAACTGAAGTCTGTCTGTAAGGTTGGAACAAAAGCTAAAAAAGATCACCTACTTCAAACTCGTGATCCACAAAACCTCATCACGAGTTTGAAGAGTGCTATCCACGACATCAATAAAAGCATGGAGTGGCACATAATGGAACAATGTAGGAGGTGGGCGACCATAGACAAGTTGAAAGGGGGTAATCCCACAGCCTAAGGAAGGAAAGATAGCCATGTCCAAGGCTGATCACTTGAAAAATATCGTAAATATTGCTCAAGGTAATGATTGACCACTTGAGATTGCCCATCTGTCCGAGGATTATTGGCAGAGCTCATGCGAAAAGAGGTGCATTGGAGGCTGAAAAATCCCTATTAGAATACGGATAAGAAGACCTTATCAATATTGCAAAAAAATAGTCTTAGGCATCCCATGAAGACGAGCAATGTTGCACATGAAAACCATGACAACAGTCGTGGTAGTATAAGGGTGAGAGAGTGCCAAAAAATGTGCATACTTGGATAGTCTATCCACCAAATGAATATGATGGATTTGCCCTGAAACTTAGGTAATCCTTGAATAAAATCCACGCTAATATCCTCCTAGACTCATTATGGAATTGGTAATGGTTGAAGAAGACTAGATGGAGTGGTAGAATCGCTCTTAGCATGTTAGCAAATGTCACATTGGGCCACGAAGTGGTAGACTACTCATTTAAGACCACTCCAGGCAAAGCTCTAAGAGACCCTTTTATATGTTCAAAATATCCCCTCATGTTTGGAAGCAGGTGTAGAGTGACAAAGATGTAGATTATCCCTACATAGCTTTTAAGAGTTAGGTACCCAAAGACAACCACGCCATAGCATGAAACCATCATGCAAAGAAAAATCCGGTGAGGAAAAAGGATCTTCGTGCATGCACATAACAATAGCACATGTAGCATCATCGGTCTCATAAGCTGCATGTAAGTCATTTTGAAAAGGAAAGTAGAAATCGCCTGAATCGTGGCATCCTAATAACTTATAATTAGGATAAGGCATTAGCGTCATGATTCCCAAGGCCACTCTTATAAACCAATTCATAATCATATCCTAATAACTTAGAGACCTAATGTTGCTGAGCTAGGGTTTCCATATGCTGGTCCATAAAGTATTTGAGAGGTTGATGATCCATTTGAATGATAAAGTGATGACCTAAAAGGTAGTGCAGTCATTTAGTCACAATATGGGCAATAGCTTGCATCTCACGCTCATAAGTGGATAATAGTAGAGAACGAATAGAAAAAGCCTTGCTATAAAAGGTGATGGGGAGATTATCTTGCATAAGGACTGTACCAAGAACAACATCAAAAGCATCACTTTCAATAATAAAAAGTCTTGGCAAAGCCTAGGAGACCAAGAACAGGGTAGAAATGAAGGCCGCTTTGAGTGGAGCAAAAGAACGTTTGGCCGAATTAAACCATACAAAAGCACCTTTTTCACCAAAGTTGTCAATGGTGCAACAATAATGCCATAGGAAGAGATGAAACATCTATACTAACCTACAAGGCCAAGAAACCCAAGTAATGCACATGGAGTAGAAGAGCATAGACAATCCTAAACAATAGGAATCTTGCTGGGGTCGGTGGCAACGCTGCGGGGTGAGATGATATGTCCCAAATACTCAATTTGTTGACAACTAAAAGAGCACTTAAACCGCTTCAAAAAAAGTTGGTGCACATAGAGGAGTGTGAAAATAGAACGCAGGTGTTGTAGGTGGTCCTCCCAATAGGTGTATAAATCATAATATAATCAAAGAAACCAAAACAAAATGACATAGATAGCTCTGGAAGACATTGTTCATTAAGCACTGGAAGGTGTCGGGGGCATTAGTAAGGCTAAATGACATGACTGAGAACTCAAAATGCCCAACATGAGTACAAAATCGTCTTGGAAATATCATCAGGTTGCATACGGATATGATAACCAAAATAGAGGTCCAACTTCAAATAAATTGGGCTCCGGATAACTTGTTAAGCAACTCCTCGATGATTGGAATAATGCACTTATCCTTTAAAGTCCACACAAAAGCACCATGAACTATCCTTCTTGAGGACAAGGAGGACAAGAGAAGAGTGAGAAGACTGACTAGGCCGGATAATGCCAGAGGATATCATCTCATGAACTAGATGTTTAATCTCTATCTTCTGGACATTCGGATTGAAGTATAGGAGGACATTAATGGGAGGAGCACCAGGCGGAACTGGAATCTGATGGTTATAAGAACAGACCGTCGTTAAGCCCTTTGGTTCTTCATAGATGGGCTGATGCTCATCAAGAGAGTAGCCAAGGTAAGAGGAGTATTGTTGGGCTGGGGAAGCTCAACTGAAGGGCGGTGCTGTAGCAAGAGGCCATGCCAATGATAATGAGACATAGTCTCCAATGCCTCAGCAAATTGGAGGCAGCCAAGTGGATGAGTAGTAATACACACTAGTTTGCCCGCATAAGTGAAATCCATAGTCATGTGGCAGAAGTCTAGCTTGCCCACATAAGTGAAATCCATAATCATGTGGCAGAAGTCCCAATAAATAGGACTTAATCCTCAAGCCATTGAACACCAAGAATAATAGCAGCCCCTTTATTAGGAAGCAAAAATAAATCCATAGTATATGGCTGGCCCTGTAATAATAATTCGACATTGGAGCAAACACCAAAACTCTTGGGACGGGTTCCATCGCTGATCAACACATCAAAAGTCTCAGTCTTTAATAGGATAACCAAGGCGACAAGCAACACAAACATTAATGAAATTATAAGTACTCCCACTATCAATCAGAACATAGACTAGTTGTTTCTTAATCAAGCCCTTAACACACATAGCTGAGTATAAGTACCTACAAATGTGTGGAGGGTAATCTCCATATCACATGCCTCGATAGTGTCAGAGGTAATATTGTCAGAATCATCACCATTATCCTCCATGAAGTCCTTGTCAAAACACTCATCAATTATAAATAGTTTTTCAGTCGTGCAATGATATACAGGTATGTACTTCTCATCGCAATTATAACATAAACCCTTGGAACGACAATCAGCTATTTGAGAAGGAGTAAGTTGAGTAAGAGGATGAGTAGATGCAAAAGTAACTGAAAGATGACCCCCACGTGGGAGGTCAGAAGATGGAGCAAAGTGGTACATAAGGGAATAACCCGATGGATGGGCTGAACAACCAAGCTGGGTTAACTTCTCCTCACATACATGAGCCATACACATTGTTTTTGTCAAATAGATGCGTGGGAAAGTATGCGATTCAGCTTTAATATAAGGCTTAAGACCTGCTTCAAAGACACCGACAAGGGCATACTCAAGCCATCCTTGCACGCAGTTCACCAAGTGCTTGAACTCATCTTGGTTATCCCAGATCGATCCCCATTGGGGAACCTAAGGCAACGAATTATTAAAATTATAATAGGGAGTCTAGTCGAAATGGAGGAGAAGAGCATGCTCAAACTTAGACCAAGTAGTGTTTGGGTGCTGAGCAAGGAACTGGTTGACCCAATGCATATATGAAAAGAAGCTAATTCACACTTTTCGTGAGCCAAAGTGCAATGGAAGTGGAAGAAACACTTCGCCCGAGAAACCCATTTATCTGGGTCGTTGCCTTTGAAGACTGAAAAAGTGACATGAATCGGCCAAACCTGAATAGCAAGGTTCTGGTCAGGACGAGCAACTCCATGAGGGTAGTCGATGCTGCCACAACCATGATTGTGAGGGTGACCTACGCCGTCAAGATAGTCTATCTCCTCAATATAAGCATCAACATCATTGACGAGATCAACAAGTGGGGCATAACCCAGAGGATATCGGATTGGCATTGCATGAGGGGACCCATAAGCTTGCACATCATGGTGCGACAACTGATTTAGTTGCGCAAGATGAGGCACAAGTGGGGCCACTGAGGCAAACGGTGTCTATGGAGGTCAGTTTTCTGGAAACTAAGAAAAACCTATTCAAACCGGCACAATAGATAAGTGTTTGTCTCGCAACAACTTGTATTTAAATGTTAGAAAAGACTAAGAAGGGGTCATTGAGAGGGAAAGGGAGGAACGAGGTGGGGGGCAGCCGCATCGGCGGTGGCGAGAGCAAGAACTGTGGGTAGTGTCATGGTGAAGGGAGTTCAAAGACAACTGGTGGAGAGTGAGAGACTGGCCTGGAAAGGAAGGGGAACTATGTGATGGCCATAGTGGAAGTAGGATGGCCACAGTAGGTGCGAAGCGGTGCCTATGAAATAGGATGCTGGGCAACAGCCAGTGCTAAGACGAACAACAGCATCTGGCAGAGAGAAGGGAGTTGTTGAATGGATTGACAGTAGAGGCATGCGACAGTTAGGTGGGAAGACAATCTAGAGACATGCAAAGGCACTAATGGGGGTGGAAGAGGACATAGGTGGTATAAATTGCGGCACAACAGATGAGTTGATGGTGGTCAAAGCGAGGGACGACTTCAGTGAAAAATATGAGAGGGGAAAGACCTCTTGGGTAGAGCTGGTGGCGACGTCTGTGCGACGATTGGATCCAAAATGAAAGGGGGGAATCTGGCTGGGAACAGTGGTGCAATTGTTGGATCTAGAGCAGATGAGGTAGATTTGGCCGGGTTCAAGGGCACGGCTACAGGATCTGAAGTAGATGAGGTGGATCCGGCCAGGATCAAGGGTGTAGGTGTAACAACTGTAAATATTTGGTATGATTTTTTGCCTCTAGTAAAGCTATTTTATGAGTTTTTAATAATTTTAAATTATTTAGAGGCAGATATTTGGTTGGTTTTTGTATGGGTTATTTGAGCTCTGAGAGACTGATGTGCCCAAAGTAGGCACAATCAGTACAGGACATTCTACGCAGGAGAGGAAGGAGAAGTAATAAAATAACAAAGGAACTAAACTGATATTCTTCATACCGAACCAAGGAGGAAGACGACCCTTTATGGGGAGTCATGCCCTCTAGTAGTGGGACTCGTGCTGCTAGTGGGCCCAGCTATCTCATGGCCCACTAGCGTGCCTAAACCAGTTCATATTACAATAATAATGCCGCTCTACGACTGATTTAAGGGAAACTAGCCTAAGGTACTGAAATAAATAATAGTCTAGTGTACTCAAATAAAGACAAGTAATAAATCAAGTGCACGTGCACAACACTCCACCATGCTTCCGCATACGCCTTGTCCTCAAGGCAACCAAGAAGGGTAACGAGACAAGAACTCATCCTCAGGCAGCCATGTAGCATCCTCAAGTGATTGCCCTTGCGAGGAGACTAACACTTCTGTAATAATACGACCGGAATGGCGAACATGATGCTTTTCAAGCAGCGCTGCTGGAATGGGGTCGGAAGAGACCATTGGGCCCATCAATGGAGGTGGTGGAGCATCCAAGGCCAGGGATGGGTCACCGATGCAACGGCGCAGCCGGGAGACATGAAAAACAGGATGGACCATCGAACCCGGCGGTAGAGCTAGGCGGTAGGCAACCGAACCAACGCGCTCTTCGACAACATAGGGGCCATGAAAAATGGGGGCAAGCTTGTTATGCTCGGGCTGAAATAAGGAGGTCTGACGCTAAGGAAGAACGGAGACATAAACCAAGTCCCCCACTACAAACTCGCACTCAGTGTGATGGCTATCATAGATATGCTTCATTCTATTCTGAGCCGCAGACAAGTTCTCCTTAAGCTGGCGAAGGACCTCATCCTGAATCTAGAGCATGTAGTCAACCTCTACCACTGATGACCGATGGGGAACATAAGAGAGCACGGTAGGGGGTGGCTGCCCATATAGCACCTCAAAAGGAGTAAAGTCGACACAAGTGTGATAAGCAGTATTATAAGACCAGTCGGCCCACAGAAGAAGCTGAAGCCATCGACGGGGCTGAGACATAATAAAACAGTGCAAGTACTGCTCCAAACATCTCTTGATGACCTCAGTCTGCCCATCCGTCTATGGGTGATAAGCGGTACTCATGTCCAAAGAAGTACCCTATAAAGTGAAGAACTTGTGCCAAAACTGAGAGATAAAAATCCTGTCGCGATCAGAGACAATAGTGTGAGGCATACCATGCAATTTGGCCACCTCCCAAACGTAGAGTTTTGCCATAGACTTGGAGGTGAAGGGATGACCCAGAGCACAAAAATGGGTGTACTTGGACAGCCGATCCACCACCACCATGATCACCGACTTGCCTTGGACCAACGGCAAGGCCTCCACAAAGTCAATAGAAATGTCCTCCCAAACCTTATCCGGAATGGGCAATGGCTATAGCAAACTGGCAGGAGATGTGGTGGCAGACTTAGCACACTGATAGACATCACAAGCGACCACATAAGCAGTTACAGCTCGGCGGATTCCTTGCCACAAGAAGTTCTGACTGACCCATTTATAGGTGTGGAGGGCACCCTCATGACCCGCCAAGGGGGAGGCATGGAAGTGGGCTATGATACACTGTCGCAGATCTGTAACCTCAGGCACCCAAAGACAGTCCTTCCAGAAGAGAAGTCCATCCTTCTAGGCAAAGCAAGGGCGCACTGACGGGTCAGACTGGAGGGCCGCAATCAATGTGGTGGTCGGAGAATCATCCTGATACGCCTATTTCAATTCAACAAGGAATGGACAAACCGGACCGAAAATAGCCAAACACGAACCTGGAGTGGAACGGCTAGATAGTGCATTGGCCACGGTGTTGTCAGATCCCTTCTTGTACACAACCTCATAGTCATAGCCTAGGATCTTGCTGTCCCACTGCTGCTGCGCTGGAGTGGACACCCACTGTTTGAGAAAATACTTGAGCGGTTGGTGGTTAGTACGAATGAGAAACTGCCTGCCAAGCAAATAAGGGCGCCATTTGTCAACCGCGAGGACGATGGCCAGCAACTCTTTCTTGTAGACAGAGAGGGACAGGGAATGGCTAGCCAAAGCCTTGCTGAAGTAGGCAATGGGACGCTCCTCCTGAAGTAGGACCGCCCCCAGGCTGGCATCCGAAGCATCTGTCTTGACCACGAATGGCCAGCCGAAATCAGGAAGGATCAAAATAGGGGCGGTCGCCATAGCTTGCTTCAATTCCTCAAAGGCTGCCTGGGCAGTGTCAGACCAACATAAGACTCCCTTCTATAACAGCTGAGTAAGAGGGTGAACAATCTCGCCATAGCGGTGAATAAAGCACCAATAATAGCCAGTGAGGCCAAGGAAGCCTCGCAGCACCTGGGCGTAAGTAGGGGATGGCCAGGACAGCATGGCGGTCACCTTAGAGGTCTGTAGCAATGCCGTCACGAGAGATAATATGACCCAAGTATTCCACCTGTGGGCTGCCAAACAAACACTTTGAATGTTTAAGAAACAATGAATTAGCTGTCAGGATAGTAAAGACAGACCTGAGATGCTCCAAGTGTATGCCCCATGACTTGCTATAGACAAGGATATCATCGAAGAACACCAAAATGAAGCGGCAGAGGAAGGGTCGGAAGAGGTCATTCATAAGGCTTTGAAATGTGGAGGGGGCGTTCGTTAGGCCAAACGGCATAACCAAGAACTCGAAGTGGCCATCATGAGTGCGGAAGGCAGTCTTGTGCACATCGGTGGGCTGCATCCGAATTTGATGATAACCCGAGCAAAGGTCAAGTTTACTGAATACAGTAGCGCCGAACAACTCGTCCAGAAGCTCCTCCACCACCGGTATAGGATATTTGTCTTTCACTGTGATAGCATTCAAAGCCCGGTAATCAAACACAAAAGCGCCACTTACCATCCTTCTTACGAACCAGCAATACCGGAGAAGAGAAGGGGCTTGTGCTCGGGTGAATGACACCAGAATGAAGCATGTCAGCCACAAGACGTTCGATTTCAGCTTTCTGAATGTACGGGTAGCGGTAAGGACGAACATTGGCAGGAGAGGCACCTGGCAGAATAGGAATAGAGTGATCATGCGAGCGCAACGGAGGAAGGCCATGCGGTTCAGCGAACACTGCACTATACTCCGCCAACAAGTTAAGGAGATCATGCGGCAACGCCTCTTGCAATACGTCCACCGACGCCTGCTGCTGAAGAAGTAGCCCCTGTGATGCAAACTGGAATAAGGACCCCGTTGACTGAGCAGAGAGGAGAGTGCCCGGCTGAGAGCCTTGGAGGCGCACCCGCTGCCCGTTTAGCGCAAAGTCCATCACCAGGTCCTTAAAGTTCCATAGCACATCCCCGAGTTCTTGGAGCCACTGCACCCCTAGCACCACATTTGCCCCTTTCGTAGGAAGCAGAAAAAGGTCTGTCATGAATGTATGGCCTTGAATGGAGAGCGCTACCGGGGTACAGACGCCGGAGCTCCGGAGGTGCTTCCCATCACCGGTCAACACATCAAAGGGCTCCGAGTCCGATACGAAGCAGCCTAGTTGCTGGGCGACTTTGTCGTTGATGAAGTTGTGAGTAGACCCACTGTCAATCAGAATGGCCACTTGCTGCCTCTTGAGATAACCTTGTACTTGCATTGTGCGCGGAGTGAATGCCCCAAAGAAGGCATGAACAAAAATCTCTGGCAGCGTGACATCATAGTTCGCTAAGTCAGACCCGTCCGCCACCTCCCTCTCTTCATCGACCTCTTCCACCAATAGACTGCTCGTGATGGAACAACGGTGCCCTGGAACGAACTTCTCATCACAGCGAAAACAAAGCCCCTTTGCATGGCGTTCCTCCATCTGGGCTGGGGTGAGACAGCGGACAATCGGGCCGGCTGGAGGGGTTTGTTGGCCAAAGCAGCCAGCAGCTGAACTGTTGGCTGGGGCGGCGCTCAGGGAAGCAAGCACAATAGGCCGCGGAAAAGTGCCAAGCCAGCCCCACGCCTCTGGCGAGCCAGTTTCTCTTCTTCGATACGTGCGTGATGCACCACATCCCGCATGCTAGAACAAGGGAAGTGACGCATCTCCTCAGAAATCTCTGGTTTGAGCCCTCTCTTGAACGTGTCCACCAAGGCTGCCACCGGCCAGTCAGGTAGTCGGTTGGCCACCTTCATGAACTCCGTATAATAGGCTCTGATGGTGGATATCTGTTGCATAGAGGAGAGCATCACGTTGAAGTCTTGGAACTCATTTGGGCCGAACTGGATGCATAATTCATCGGAGAAGGCGGCCCAAGTGGGGCAGCGCACCTCCTTCTCAAAGCTCTGGAACCATACCGAAGCATCTCCATCTAGGTGGAAGGCCGCTATGCGCAATCGTTCAGCCTCTGAATGTGTTCCTTGGTAGGCAAAAAACTTCTCCGCCTTGTACAGCCATTCAACTGGGTCATCGTCCCCATTATAGCATGGGAATTGGAGGTGGGCCAAACGGGGTTCCGCTCCTCCCCGAGGACCACCGCGAGGGCCATGAAGGTCATCCCAATCATCATCCATCTTCGAAAGCAAGTTTTGAGGGGGATTCACCATTGGGGCATTCGGTCGAACAGTTGGCGTGCCCCGTGGTGGCCAGGCCGAACGTCCCCCTTAGGCAAGTAGGCGGCCTGCCCAGCGTACAGGGGGGGTGTAAGGCTGACGTACCTCCCTATCTGGCATGGCCGGGAGACCAGTAGTAAACGGCATCATAGGGGCATTTGCCCAAACACTTGGTGGGCCTCGCGAAACCCAGGCCTGGCGTCCACCTTCCACAGGCAGTTCTGCTGGTCCAACGGGCAGGGGAATATGGGACTGACGTGTCTCCCTATCCGCCGTGGCTGGAGGAGCAGGGGTGTGTCTGTTCGGTCCCTGAGAAGAATCCCCAACTTCCAGGATGGCTTCCTGGGTTCTAACGCTATTGGCCACTGAAGGCGCTGACTGGTTGGCCTTTAATTTGTCAACCTCTATTGTCAATACCTTCACCATAGCGACAAGTTGTGCCAGCGTGGAATTCTCCATGGCAGCCGGAGCGACCATGGTAGTGGTTATAGGGGTGTTCGCTGAAACCTCACTCTCCTTCACAGGCTGAGTTTTAGGAGCGACAGCCACCTGTTTCCCTCTTGCCATGGCCGGGGATCGATAGAGCTCCAATACCAATGATGTGCCCGAAGTAGGCACAATCAGTACAGGACATTCTATGCAGGAAAGAGAGGAAGGAGAAGTAGTAAAATAACAAAGGAACTAAATTGATATTCTTCATACCAAACCAAGGAGGAAGGCGACCCTTTATGGGGAGTCGTGCCCTCCAGCAGTGGGACTCGTGCAGCTAGTGGGCCCAGCTATCTCATGGCCCACTAGTGTGCCTAAACCAGTTCATATTACAATAATAATGCCGCTCTACGGCTGATTTAAGGGAAACTAGCCTAAGGTACTGAAATAAATAATAGTCTAGTGTACTCAAATAAAGACAAATAATAAATCAAGTGCATGTGCACAACAGAGATGAGCATCATGATTCATAGAATGTGCGAAACAGAGGTTGGGAGCAAAAGTTATGACCTCAAGAAGCATGCCACATGGGGGGGCACATGTGAAAAGTGTAGGATAACCTATACATGTTTGATCTAGTTTTGAATGGCTCATCGACATAAGTCCATTGGTACCAAAAATGTGCGATTCTGACTTTGGGGTAGGAAGTTATCACATTTTGAAGTTTAAAAATGAAAATAATAAGATGACGTATTAGATAGGACTGGTGACATGTTGGATCAGACTAACGACTTATCGAATAGAATTGACAACGTATTGGATAGGACGGATGACGTATCATATAGGACTAACGATGTGTCGGATAGGACTGACAACTTATCTGATAGGAATAGTGGTGTGTCGGATAGGACTGATATGTGTCAATCTATCTACCACATGTCATCCTTATGTCTATCCATTTTTTCTATAAATAGCATCCAGTTTTTTGGTTCTTCATGCTCTCACACATTTAGAAACTTCTTTTCCCCAT
This sequence comes from Saururus chinensis, assembly GCA_035235625.1. Taxonomy (NCBI): domain Eukaryota; kingdom Viridiplantae; phylum Streptophyta; class Magnoliopsida; order Piperales; family Saururaceae; genus Saururus; species Saururus chinensis. Next base: position 31,422,003 of record CP141144.1, read on the forward strand.
TTCTCACTCGTTAAGTCCAATTCAAATCATTCAAGAAACGTTCTTTGCTAAATCGAGTGTGTCAGATGTCATGGCCGAGCTAATTTTCTAGTTGAAGACCTCTAAAGCTCCAAAAGTGGACGTCCAAGTGCATGGTGCTTGACACATCATCTTTGAACTCGCATGGAGAGTGAGGCAAGGTTTTTATTTTTTTCTTAAGGCATGATTATGAACTTTGGTTATATTTTTAACTTAATAATTATATGACTCTTGCATGTTTTGCTTTAGAGCAACTTTCAAGTTATGTTTTATGATTTTTGCACATATATTTGATTTGTTGAATGATTAATCATTGAGATAGGAAATAAATTATATATAGTGTGATTGTGGTATCACTTTGTCGAATTAATTTTTCATTACGAATGTAACAAATGATTGGAAGATCTCTTTAAAATTTAAACTTTGCAATGATTTGTGATCATTATTAACGAGCATTGATTTATCCGAATAAAAGAATATAACTTCACATTTTTTTTGTCATTTAGTGCATTTGACTCATTCTTATAAACTTAGCAAATGAGTATAAATTTATTTAAAATAATTAAATACACATTCATGACAAACTTTGGTGCTTTGTTCTAAAACTACTTAAGTGAATGAAATCACTTGAGTTAAGGAAGAACGGTCAAATTGTGGTATCACTATGTCTGTTTGATTTATCATTACAAATGTAACAAGCTTTGGTTTTAATCGATTAAAAGAATATTGCTAGATAAAAAGTGGTCTGATTAATTCATCATTTAGTGCGCTTGGTTCATTTTTACGAACCTAGGAAATAAGTACATCTTTATTTAAAAATAATTAAATAAACATTAATGACAAGCTTGGGTGCTTTGTTCTAAAACTAGTTAAGTGAATGGAACAACATAAGTCATGGAAAAATAGTCAAATTGTGGTATCACTTTGTCAATTCAATTCGTCATTATGAACACAACAAATGATTGTGAGATCTCTTTAAACTTTAAACTATGTAATGATTTGTGCACATTCTTAATGAACTTCAATTTTAATCGATAAAAATAATATAACTAGACCAAAAGTAGTCGAATTAGTTTGTCGTTTAGTACGTTTGATTCATTCTTATGAACTTCGCAAAGGAGTACATATTTAATTAAAATAATTAAATACACACTCAGGATGAGTGATAAGTGTGAAATATATATCTTTTTTATATATTTTTTTTCCGTACTTGCTAATATAGATTAGGTTAATTTAGAGTTAGTTATAATTCAATTCGTTATTATGAACACAACAAATGATTGTGAGATCTCTTTAAAATTTAAGTTATGTAATGATTTGTGCACATTCTTAATGAACTTCAGTTTTAATCGATCAAAAGGATATAACTAGACCAATAATAGTTGAATTAATTTGTCATTTCATGCATTTGATTTATTCTTACGAACTTTGGAAAGGAGTACGTATTTAATTAAAATAATTAAATACACATTCATGATGAGTGATAAATTAAAATAATTAAAATATATATCTATTTTATATGCATTTTTACCTTACTTGCTAGTATAAATTAGGTTAATTTAGAGTTAGTTATGGTTTCTTTATGTTAAGATGGATATTAATATTTTACTTTAATTATCAATTAATTTAGGAGTTATTCGTAGTTTAGGTATGTATTTGAATGAAGTTGGGATTTTAAATATATTCTACATGTCTAAAATAGAAAGTTTTTATGTTTTGTCGGTAAGGTGCGCTTATTGAGGCCCTTGGATGATGTTTGGAATAATTTGAAAGTCTACACACTTCAAAATGATTTGTACAACTTTTCATAATTACAAATAAGTTGGAAACTAATATGGATATGAAAGAAAGAGCTTAATGAACAAGATAGAATATTGGACAGGAATATGGATTGTCCAGTGAACATACAGCTTCCTGAACAGAAACTAGACACAAAATTGAATAGAACTATGAAGATTGCAGAAATAGTATAGCCGTTTGAATGGGCATGTAGGGCGTTTGAATTGATTAACACACAATTTCCTATTTTGAGCCAATTTTGAGTCCTTTTTATATTAGACATCCTCTTATGATTCCTATGCCTATAAAAAGACATATTTGGCTTTAAATTAAAGAACTAATATTAGTAGATTTTCCAAAGAGAAAAAATGAAAAGACGATGGAAGATTATTCAAAGCTTTTAATGGAGATTCAAGAGCTTTTATCTACAATGTAAGGCTAGATTTTTCTTTTACTTAGGAGTTGATGAAACTATAAATAAGTTTCAATTCCATTTTCTTTTTAATTTAGATCTTAGTAGTGAATGATGACAATTGTATGACAAGGATTTCTTTTTTAATGGAAGAGCTTTTCATGTTTATTTAATTCTATGATGATTTATTGTCATGTAGATGATAGATTGATGCGGTTTTGATATTTACATCGATTTTAATTTCTGTGATTTAGATAAGATGGTCATGCAATAGTTTTAATGTTCATATAGTTAATGAATTAGATGAGTTATACTAAGATTAGACAAGTCATGCCTATAATTTAGTGTTGATGATTCGTGCTATTGTTAAAGATAGTCCATGGATTTTAATTAATGATTCTTTCTAAAGTAATTATAGTTTGTAGCATAGAATACTTGTTCATATTCACACTAGATTTAGATGTTAAGAAATTATTATGGTTAAGGAATGAAATCACATATGTTAAGGAATAATAATCAAATTCTGGTTTCACTTTGTTTGATTCGGCATTATGAATACAACAAATGAATGAGAGGCCTCTTTAAACTTTAAACAATATAACATTTTTTGAACATTCTTAAAGAACTTTGGTTTTAATCGATTCAAAAGTTATAACTAGACTAAAAGTGGTATGATTAGTTTGTCATTTAGTACATTTGATTCATTCTTACGAACATATCAAAATGAGTACATATTTATTTAAAATAATTAAATACACATTTGTGACGAGCTTTTGTGGTTTTTTCTAAAACTAGTTAAGCGAATGAAATCGAATAAGTTAAGGAAGAATTGTCAAATTGTGGTATCACTTTGTGTATTTAATTCATCTTTACGAACATAACAGATGAATATGAGATTTTTTTAAACTTTAAATGATATAAAGATTTGTTCACATTGTAAATGAACTTCTGTTTTAATTGATTAAAATGAGATAACTAGACAAAAGTGGTCCAGTTGGTTCATCATTCAATGCATTTAATTCATTCTTACAAACTTTGTAAATCAATATATATTTATTTAAAACAATCAAATGTACATTTATGATGAGCTTTGGTGATTTGTTCTAAAACTAGTTAAACAAATTAAATGACATATGTTAAGGCAAAATGGTCAAATTGTTGTATCATTATGTCCAGTTCATTCGTTATTACGAGTGTAACGAATGAATGGGAGAACTCGTTAAATTTTAAATGATATAACAATTTGTTAAGGAACGAAGTAAGTAATTATTTTAAACAATTTAATACACATTCATGACTAGCTTAAGTGTTTTGTTCTAAAACTAGTTAAGCGAATGAAGTCACTTTATGTTAAGGAAGAACAATCATATTGTAGTATCACTTTGTCCATTGTACTCATCTACGAATGTAAAAAATGAATTAAAGATCTCTTTATACTTTAAGTGATATAATGGCTTGTTCACATTTTTAACAAACTTCATTTTTAATCGATTTTAAGGATATAACTATACCAAAAGTGGTTTGATTGGTTCATCATTTAGTTTATTTGATTTATTCTTACAAACTTAGCAAATGACCTTTAATTTATGACGTGTATGGGTGCTTTATTCTAAAATTATTTAAATGAATGAAATCACACAAGTTAAACAAGAATGGTCAAATTATAGTATAACTTTATCCATTTGATTCATCATTACAAACATAACAAATGAATGAGAGATCTCTTTAAACATTCAACGAGAACAATTTGTACACATTCTTAACGAATTTTGGTTCTAATTAATCAAAAGAATATAACTAGACCAAAAGTGGTTCTATTGGTTTGTTGTTTAGTTGATTTAATTCAGTCTTATGAACTTAGCAAATGAGTACGTATTTATTAATAACAATCAATAGACATTCATGACGAGCATGGGTGCTTTGTTCTAAAACTAGTTAAACAAATGAAATTACATAAGTTAAGGAAGAATGGTCAAATTGTACCTATTTATTTAAAATATTTAAATATACATTCAGGACGCGCTTGGGCGTTTTGTTCTAAAACTAATTAATTGAGTCAAATCACATAAATTAAGGAAGAACGATCAACATTTTTTTTCACTTTTTGTCCATTTCATTCATCATTGCAAATATAACAAATTAATGGGAGGTGTATGTAAACTTCAAACATTATAATAATTTGTATACATGGTTAACGAACTTTAATTTTAATCGATTAAAAGGATATAACTTGAACAAAAGTGCTCTGATTGGTTCGTCATTTGCTGCATTTGATTCATTCTTGTGAACTTAGTAAATGAGCACATATTTATTTTAAATAATTAAATATACATTCGTGATGAGTTTGAGTATTTTTTTTCTAAACCTAGGTAGGATAATGAAATCAAATAAGTTAAGGAAGAACTGTCAACTTTTGGTATAACTTCGTTTATTTGATTCGTCATTAAGAACATGAGAAATGAATAGGAGCTCTCCTTAAACTTTAAACAATATAATGATTTGTGAAAATTCTAAACTTTGGTTTTAATCGATTAAAAGGATATACTTATACCAAAAGTGGTTTGTTTGGTTCGTCATTTAGTGTGTTTGATTCATTCTTATGAACTTATCAAATAGGTAAGTTATTATTTAATACAATTAAATACATATTCGTGACGAGCTTGTATGCTTTATTCTAAAACTAGTTAAGCAAATGAAATCACATAAGTTAAAGAAAAACAATCAAATTATACTATCTCTTTGTCCATTTGAATCGTCATTACGAACATAAGAAATGATTCCGATAACACTTTAAACTTTAATCTATGTAATGATCTTTCTACATTCTTTACGAGCTTCGATTTTAATCTAATAAAGGAATATAACTTAACCAAAACTTGCCTAATTTGTTCATCGTTTAGTACATTTGACTCATTCTTATGAACATAAGAAATGAGTACCTATTTATTTAAAATAATTAAATACACATTCGTGAGGAGCTTTAGTGCTTTGTTCTAAAATAAGTTAAATAAATGAAATCATTTAATTTAAGGAGGAACGGTCAAATTGTAGCACCATTTTGTCCATTTGATTCGTCATTACAAACAAAACAAATAAATGGGAGGTCTCGTTAATCTTTAAACGATATAATGATTTGTCCACATTTTTAACCAACTTCGGTTTTAATCAATTAAATGGATATAACTATACCAAAAGTGGTCTGATTAGTTCATCGTTTAGTGCGTTTGATTTATTCTTACAAACTTAGCAAATGTATATGTATTTATTTAAAATAATTAAACACACAATAGTGATGTGCTTGGGTCCTTTTTTCTAAAACATGTTAAGCAAATAAGTATGATTTATTTAAAATAATTAAATGTACATTCTTGACAAGCTTGGGTGCTTTATCTAAAACTTGTTAAGCAAATGAAATTACATAAGTTAAGGAGGATTAGTCGAATTATGATATCTCTTTGTTCATTTGATTCACCATTACAAACATAATAAAAGTCTTCGAGGTCTCTTTAAACTTTAAACGAATAACCATTTTTTTCACATTCTTAATGAACTTTAGTTTTAATAAGCTAAAACTATATGTCATGACCAAAAGTGGACTGATTGGTTCGTTGTTTAGCACGTATGAATTATTCTTACAAAGATAGTAAATAACTATTTCTATTTAATACAATTAAAATACACATTCATGATGAGCTTGGGTGCTTTGTTCTAAAACTAGTTAAACGAATGAAATCACATAAATTAAGGAAAAATAGTCAAATTTTGGTACCACTTTGTCCATTTAATTCATTATTAGAACGTAACAAATGAATGGGAGGTCTTTATATAACTATATCAAAATGTTGTGCACACCAGCACAAGGGCTTGGCTGAGCCTACCTTGCATTACTTTCCATTCCTTGGACTTACTATGTTAGGGTTTAATTTACCTTTCAATATTTACTTTTATGATTTAATAAGCTATAATTTGGGGGGAATAGGATGCGAATGTAACCGACCGGCTGATGGCCACCAATTGGCATTGGCCCACTAGTTGGCATGGCTGCCTAGGGATCCATGCCCTCCCTTATAAGGGGGGTCTACTTCTTCCTTTGGTTTTTATAATAAGATAGATTAACTTCTACTTCTTCCTATGTCCATTCTTCTCCCCTTTCCCTTACTTGAAGCTGGGTACCGTTTGTGTTCCACACCGGGAACACAATACAAAGGTGATCCAATTGGTTCGTCATTTAGTTTGTTTGATTCATTCTTACAAACTTATCAAATGAGTACGTATTTACTTAAAACATTTAAATACATACTCGTGACGAGCTTGAGTGCTTTATTCTAAAACTAGTCAGCGAATGAGATGACATAAGTTAAGAAAGAATGGTCAAATTGTGGTATCACTTTATCCATTTGATTCGTTATTACGATCGTAACAAATGAATGAGAGGTCTTTTTAAACTTTAAATAATATAATATTTTGTGTGTATTCTTAACAAACTTCGGTTTTAATCGTTTAAAAGGATATACTTAGACCAAAAGTGGTCTAATTGGTTCTTCGTTTAGTGCATTTGATTTATTCTTACAGACTTAGCAAATAAGTATTTAATTAAATTAATTAAATACACATTCGTGAAGAGCTTGAATGCTTTGTTCTAAAACTAGTAAAGCGAATAAAATTATATAAGTTAAGGAAGAACGGTCAAATTGTAGTATCACTTTATCTATTCAAATTGTAATTACGAATGTAACAAATTATTGCGAGATCTTTTTAACTTTAAACTATGTAATGATCTATGCACATTCTTCACAAGCTTCAATTTTAATAGAATAAACGAATATAACTTAACCAAAACTAGTCTTATTTAGTCATTGTTTAGTACATTTGATTCATTCTTACGAACTTAGCGAATAAGTGCATATTTATTTAAAACAATTAAATACGCATTTGTGATGAGCTTTGGTGCTTTGTTCTAAAACTAATTAAGCAAATGAAATCACTTAAGTTAAGGAAGAATGGTCAAATTGTAGTATCACATTGTCTATTTAATTCATCATTATGAATGTAACAAATGAATGAGAGGACTCTTTAAACTTTAAATGATATAATAATTTATCCACATTCTTAACATACTTTATTTTTAATATCTTAAAGGATATAACTATACCAAAAGTGATCCGATTAGTTCTTCTTTTAGTGCATTTAATTCATTTTTACAAACTTCGCAAATAAGTACGTATTTGATTATAAAGTTAAATAAACACTTACGATGAGCTCGGGTACTTTGTTTTAAAACTAGTTAAACGAATGAAATCACATAAGTTAAAGAATAATAGTCAAATTGTAGTATCACTTTGTCTATATTTTTGTCATTATGAACGTAACAAATAAATGGGAGGTCTCTTTAAATATTAAATGATATAATGATTCATGCACATTCTTAATGAACTTCGGTTTTAATTAATCAAAGGGATAAACTTGTTACGCCAGAGGTTTTTCCTTACATTTAATTGAAAATTTTGTAAATATTTTATTTTGAAATATAGACGTAAAACAAAAGAACCAACAAAATTCAAAACATGTGAAAATAATTTTTGTAAATTAATTCATCATATGACAAAACTAACATTCTCAGGAGTGACCCGAAACGAAAACCTAAAAGTAAAACTTGCCATGGCCATGGACTTTAAAACAAAAACCTCCTAGGCATTTTTGAGTACAAGTTTTTCAATAGTCTGAATTCTAATTCATACATATATACACAAGTCCAAAAAATAATACATTTAACTCTCACCTTAAATAATACATGAGATCATGGCACTAAAATCCCCAAAGCCTCACCATGATTTCGTTGCACTCCGGGTCAAGGAAAAATAGTCCACCATGGGGAATAGTGCAGTCCAAAAAGCTATCGAATGACCTACAAAAGCCTCTAGATGAAGGGGCTAAAAAAAGGGTGAGTATTTTCATACTTAGTAGGAAAATACCCAGTAGGGAAAATAAATCAATGAACTCCGTAAATTCATACATTGATGCATTCAAGCAATCACACATGAAGCAAGAGTGCATGCAACATAAAAATGTATCTTACACACATACGATCGTACTGGCTGAACTTACACTTACTCTTGTAGCTTATTCTTATACTTACACTTACACTCTAAATCAGAGTCTTATTAACTTACTCACATAATTGGACACTTACACTTACAACATACACATACTCGTATGACCTTATTCATACGAACTTACTTGTACAACTTTACTTGTACAATCTGACTCTTACGCATAAGCGTACTCTTACGTCTTCCTTAGAAGCTCACACTTACACTTACTCTAAATCTTACACATACTACTTGCTCAAAATCTAATGCATAAAACTTACTCTTACTGTCTTACACATACTACCGACAACTGAAGCTCATTACAATTAATAAGCTCTAGAGTCGGAAAGGGAGGGAATGCCACTAGGGCGTCAGCTTACCCTTCGGGGAGTAACTAGACACTATGGACTTTTCCGAAGGCAAGACACACTTGTGCTCATGGGGCACAGGATCAAACAGGTAAGAGCAGGTCCATGATATTGCTTACCTGAGCGCGCAAATGCCCACTCTCTCAGGCTATACGGTGCCAACTAAGGGTGGAAAACATACAGTGCCACTCTGGGACAAGAATCTTACAGTGCCTCTCTTGAGCAAAACATATAGTGCCATATGTAGGTAGAAAACATATAGAGCCTACAAAGGGCAGACTCTTACAGCGCTCTCAACAGGGCATCAAATGTCTGGGCCAAAAATATAGCACCAAGACTGAATCCCGCAGGATAACACCATGACTAGACCAACAAATATGCTGAGTCGATTACTTATCGACTAGCTCAAAAGCGGAACTTAATCCATTGAAACCCTCAGTCTCAAACTCACAACATTATCAAATTAGGGTTACTTACAATTCAAGTTCACATTAAGTAACTTATGCATGTATAATTATGTGCGAAGCTACTTCTGTCTAACATTCTTCAATCGTCCAAGCTAGAACCACACCGGTTCTAAAGCCTTGGTCCACAAGGGTAACATACTTCAACGTAAGTCATCCAATCATACTTAAAACTCACTCTTACCCTTACAGTCTTACAAATCTCTACATAACCTTACTTGTTAAACTCGAATTCCATGACAGCATACACTTAACATGATATACTTACAGCCTTACATCTTGCACCGTACGCCTTAAAACCAAAGTGTCTTACTTGAACTCCTCAAATGGGAATCTTTAAACCTAAATTCCGTTAGCAAATCCTTACTAATTCTTTACTTATTATTTTTTCATTACAATTCATACTACGTACATTATGCAGGTACAATTATGTTGTCCACTCTCAATAATTCACAAATTCCCATAGACGTTAAGAACCTTAAATCTTCTAAATCCTTACATCACTTAGGTCTTTTCCTCATTGCTCCAACATACCACCCGACTCAATCCAAACCAATTCTTCAATCTCATCAAATCCAACATTTGCCTGTTAATCTTACGTCTTTCCTCTCCCGACATATGATCACAATTTCCATGTCATAGCCCATGAAGTACCCCTTCAACAAACTTACAATGAAACACTCCTTGTGCTCATCGATCACACACCACTAGCCCAAAACAAAGATCTCTCCTACGCTTTGATCACATACATATAATTCATAACTTGCTACCGTACCCTTAGTCTTCGCTAACATACACACAATTCACATACATATAACATGCTTATTTAATCAACATAATCATGCAAAGAATTAAGTTATAAACTCCTAGCATGCTATTACACAATCAAAGCTTGCTATAATGAAATTACGAGTTCAAGGTCCCCTACCTCATAATCCGTGTGAGTTTGATGGCAAGCAAACCACGGTGGCAGCGTTGATAGCGGAATAGGTGGCCAAAAACATTGCACTAAGAAAGTCATTGTTGTCCCAAGGATTTTCAAAAATGTTGGAATTAATCTCCTTAAGTTTGACTAATTTCACTCAAAGGAAAGATTGGGCGCACTAAGGCGGCCAGACATAAGGCCGTGCCCCTAGAAATGGCAAAAGCGACCTTAGAATGGGAAGTGACTTATTGGAGGTCGGCCAATGGTTTAAAACACTTGTTGGCCATTAAATGTTAAAATAGACCATGGACTACAACCAGCGGCAACAATTTCGCATTGTCGAAGCCTCACAACATGACGGAGGGCTTGGTTGCATACTCACGAACACAGGGGAGACAGAGGAGGGCTTTAACGGCCATATTGCCTAGTGGTGGAGTCATTCCATAAACACGCAATGAGGCACTAAGGCCCGGCGTAGGTGGCCGACAAAGGCATGCATCATTTCTAAACGCTACCCACAACCAAATCATCGTATGGACGATTGTGCATCAAGCATGACTTAAGGCGGGGGTTATGGGAACGACATCGGTCGAGCCTTTGATGGACTGAGTATAATGGCTGACAATTTTACTTCCGCTTGGAAGAATCAGAATTTGGGAACTCATTCTAGTAGGTTTTGGATCATGCATAACAAAAGTGAGGGTGCATAGGTGGAATCGGGTCAGAAGTGCTGACCTTTGCCCTCATTGGGCTGGGGTAGAGCCCACATTAGTCGGACATGCGGCCCAAGTTTGCGCAATAAAGAGTTGGACACATTGGTTTGGTTGGAGCAGGGCCCAACAGGGGCCGTCAAAGATGTACCCCAAAGTTTAGGGGTGTCTGGTGTGTGTAAAAGACACGAAAAGGCTGGGAGCGGCGGTCCCTTGTGATATTGGGCCAAACCAACATCCGCAGCTTTCTGCAAGTTGATGTCGGGCGGCAAAACAACTGGTCAGAGAAACGAAGACACCTAATTTAACTGGGATGACAGGGTGCCGAGTTGGGGCGGCAGATATGCATTGTAGGGCCATGATTGGTCATACTGGACCGGGGTTGGACTTAGAATACAACGGTGACCGAGCAATTGCAAACCACTGTGAGCTGGACGGACACCGATCGGTGTTCGTTTGAAGTCTAATGGTGGCGAATCGACACCACTAGACTGAAACTGTGTTTTAGACTGAGTGGAGCAATGTCGCGGAAGAGAGGAGAATGGGCATGAGAGTGGTGGTGACTTGCCATCATTGGCCCGTAATGGAGCCAGCGAGGTGAGCCGAAGCTCCTCCGATCACTCAGCACAGAAAAACAACCAAAAAGGGGAAAATGTTCTGTCCGAACCGAAAAAAAAGGGCGGAATAAGGGGTGAAAGGCCGGGGAGGCGGCAGTTCAGATCAGGATGGCGGTCGGGGTGGAAACCTTGTTGTCGCCGGCTAAGGGAGGTCCAAAGGCCAATCGGTGGCTGCTGGCCATTGGTGGCATTGCTGGCGGCCTCAACGAATAGACAAAGTGCAAAAAAAAAATTGGGCGGTGGAGTTTTTACCTGACGGCAGCGAAGCATGGGTAGGGAGGCTGGGACGGAGGTGTCAGGGGGTGGTCATGGTCGGGGCTAAGCTGTGGCGATGAGCTGGCAGCCATGCATGCTGAGGGGCGGCAGTTTCGGCAAATTTTTGAAAAGGGGGCCACTGGGCAGAAATGGGAATGGATGGAAGAGGTGGCGGTGGTCACTGGGGCCAAACCAGGGAGGCGGCAACGGAGTCGCCAAGCCAAGGATGGCTGGGCAGAAGCCAGTGGCCGGCGCTGGCAGCCCTTCGTCCTCACACAGTGACACCCCATTCACTGTTCATTCCATAGGTTGGGCATGCTAAGGCGCGCCCGATCTGCTTTATACACACACACACACAGATATATATATATATATATATATATATATATATATATATATATATATATATATATATATATATATATATATATATATATATATATATATATATATATATATATATATATATAGTTATTTTTCAGTTTCTATTCTCTGCGTTGCGCCCTTTTTCTCTCCCGTTTTCATGCCGAAAAATTTCTTTGGTGCTTCAGGCCCATGACCCGCGACTAAACACCACTCCCGACACTTACGGTCATGAATATTACAAATACGGATACACCAAAGTATCAAATTTCTTCATCGAAAATACAATCAGAAAATTGCAGAACATTGCAGAGAATTGCAAAAAATTGCATAAATATGCAAAAAAATTGCAGAAAAATAGGGGATGTTACAAAACTAGACTAAAAAAGATTTGATTGGTTTGTCGTCATTCATTCTTACAAACTTAGCAAAAGAGTATGTATTTACTTAAAATAATTAAATATATATTTGTGATGAGCTTGGGTGCTTTGCATTAAAACTAATTAAACAAATAAAATCACATAAGTTAAATAAGATTGGTCAAATTGTGGTATTACTTTGTCCATTTTTTTCGTCATCACGAATGTGACTAATGATTGAGATATCTCTTTAAACTTTAAACAATATAATTATTTGTGTACATTCTTTACGAACTTCGATTTTAATTGAATAGTAGAATATAATTTGACCAAAACTTGCCTAGTTTGTTCTTCATTTAGTGCATTTGATTCATGCTTATGAACTTAGAAAACAAGTTCATAATTTATAACAATTAAATACACATTCGTAACGAGCTTTGGTGCCTTGTTCTAAAACAAGTTAAGAGAATGAAATTACTTAATTTAATGAAGAACGGTAAAATTGTAGTATCACTTTGTCCATTTTATTTATCATTACGAACGTAACAAACGAATAAGAGGTCTCTTTTAACATTAAACTATATATCAATTTGTCAATATTCTTAACAAACTTTGTTTTTAATCAATTGAAAGGATATAACAATACTAAAAGTGGTCCGATTTGTTTGTCATTTAGCACATTTGATTCATTCATACAAAACTTACGAAATGGGTATGTACTTATTTAAAACAATAAAATATACATTTGTGACGAGCTTGGGTGCTTTGTGGTAAAAATAATTAAGTGAATGAAATAACATACAAGAAAGAAAGACCAAATTGTGGTATCACTTTGTCTATTTGATTTGTCATTATGAACGTAAAAAATAAATAAGAGGTTTCTTTAAACTTTAAACGATTTAATTATTTGTGCACATTCTTAATGAACTTCGGTTTTAATTAGTTAAAATGATATGCCATGACCAAAAGTGGTCTAATTGGTTCATCACATAGTGTGTATGAATTATTCTAACAAACTTAGTAAATAAGTATGCATTTAATTAAAATAATTAAAATGCACATTCTTGATGAACTTGGGTACTTTGTTCTAAAACTAGTTAAACAAATGAAATCACATAAATTAAGGAAGAACGGTTAAATTTTGGTACCATTTTGTCCATTTAATTTGTCATTAAGAATGCAAAAAATGATTGTGAGATCTCTTTAAACTTTAAAATATGTAATGATTTGTATGCGATCTTAACAAGATTCAATTTTAATCGAATAAAAAACTATAACTTCACTAAAACTAGTCCGATTGGTCGTCGTTTAGTACGTTTGATTCATTTTGTAAACTTAGTAAATCATTACATATTTATTTAAAACATTTAAATACACATCCAAGATGAACTTTGGTGTGTTGTTCTAAAACAAGTTAAGCAACTAAAATCTCATAAGTTAAGGAAGAATAGTCAAATTGTGTTTCCTCCAATTGATTCATAATTACGAATCTAACAAATGAATGAGAGGGCTTTTTAAACTTTAAAAAATATAATGAATTGTATACATTCTTAACTCACTTCGTTTTTAATCGATTAAAAGGATATAACTAGACCAAAAGTAGTTTGATTAGTTCGTCGTTTAGTGCATTTGATTTATTCTTACAAACTTAGCAAATGAGTATATATTGATTTAAAATAATTAAATTCACAATCATGACTACTTTTGATGTTTTTTTTTCTAAAACTAGTTAAGCAACTGAAATCACATATGTTAAGGAAGAACTGTCAAATTGTAGTATCACTTTATCCATTTGATTTGTCATTACTAACGTGACAAATACATAGGAGCTCTCTTATAAATGTAAACGATATAAAGATTGATGTGCATTTTAAACGAACTTAGGTTTTAGTCGATCAAAAGGATATAACTAAATAAATGGTAGTCCAATTAGTTTGTCATTTAGTGCATTAAATTCATCCTTATAAACTTAGCAAATAAGTACAATTTATTTAAAAAAATTAAATGGACATTCATGACGAGCTTTGGTGCTTTGGTCTAAAACTAGTTAAGTGAATGAAATCGCATAAGTTAAGGAAGAGCAATTAAGTTGTGGTATCACATTGTTCATTTGATTTGACATTACGAATGTAACAAATGAATGAGAGGTCTATTTAAACTTTAAACAATATAATGATTTGGACACATTCTTAACGAAATTCGCTTTTAATCAATTAAAAGGATATACCTAGAATAAATGTGGTATGATTGGTTAGTCATTTTGTGTGTTTGATTCAATCTTATGAACTTAGCAAATGAGTAAGTATTTAATTAAAACAAGTAAATGTTGTGCATGATGACCAGACTCGACTAGTTTCGTAGAGGACTATTGCTTAGGCTTTACTTTATTGTTTTCATAGTTGCATTGAACGATTTGTTATTGTAATAGTTTAGTATTTTGGATATTTGGATGTAAAATGGGTTGCTCCAGTTAGTGGTCCGGGTTAACCGAACCACTAACTGGCATGCGCTCCTAGGGAACTGGGCCAGCCTTGGGTTGGGTTGGTGCGACTCCCTAGGGGACTGGTCATCCCCTATATGGGGCGATCCTCTCTATTTTCAGAGTTATGCAATTGAAGTATTCCAGTTTCTCCCCTTTCTTTATTACTTCTCCCCTTTCCCTGTGTAATTCTCCTAGGTACTGATTGTGTCTGCATCGGGGACATCATTGGTATCAGAGCTTTACGATCCCCGAACATGGCTTGAGGAAAACAATCTGCTGGTATTCCCGAGGTTAATCCGGAGAAGGAGGTACTAGCATCAACGCCTGCTTCTACGGACAGCCCGAAGGCCGATCCTCCTACAACAGCCAGCGATATCAACAAAATTATGGCTGCGCTGGAGGCTCTGACATTGTATATGGCGAGTGCAGTCAAGGGCGAAGCATCGGGGCACACATCGCCCATTTTGCCAGGGCCGCCTCCTGCTGTCCTGGAGAAAGGTGGTCCGTCCCATCCCCCCGAGCTGACCTTCTCCTACCCTCTAGCGCCTGTGGACATCGACACGAGAGTCTTCCCTGGTCCCAGATGGGCGACACTAGGCCTGGGACATGTGAGGCACACCAGATGTTCAAGAGAATGCGCCTATGATACTGCCCCCCCATAATCAGTTCCAGGACGTAGAGGAGGTGTGGGACGAGTATCCAGGGCCTTGCGACGGGGCCCAAGGGGGGCCGAACCTCTCCTTGCTCGTCTACAGTTTCTCCGCTATAATGGTGATGATGACCCTAGGGAATGGCTGTATAAAGTGGAAAAGTTCTTCTCCTACCAGGGAACGCACTCCGAGACTGAGCGTCTGCGCATCGCTGCCTTTCACTTGGATGGCGACGCATCAGTTTGGTTCCAGAACTTTGAGAAAGAAGTGTGCTACCCCACCTGGGCAGCCTTCTCCGATGAGCTTTGCATCCAGTTTGGGCCGAATGAATTTCAGGACTTCAATGAGATGTTGTCCACCCTGCGCCAGACCACCACCGTTCGTGCATACTATACAGACTTTATGAAGATAGCCAATAGACTCCCTGACTGGCCAATGGCCGCCTTGGTGGGCACTTTCAAACGGGGGTTAAAGCCAGAAATCTCGGAGGAAATGCGCCACTTCCCTTGCGCAAGCATGCGGGGCGTTGTGTGTCATGCCCACATTGAAGAAGAGAAATTGAACCGGCAGCGTAGGGGTGGGCGGCTGGGACCTCCACCCCGGTCTGTATTGAACTCCAACCTTGTGTTAGCTTCCTCCAGTGGTCCAGCCAAGGGCCGCCCTGGTCAACAAGCCGCAGCTCCCACTCAGATTGTCCGCCGTCTCACCCCCGCCTAGATGGACGAACGCCAAGCCAAGGGGCTGTGCTTTCGCTGTGATGAGAAATTTGTTCCCGGACACCGCTGTGCTGTTAAGGGCAGCTTGCTTGTGGAGAAGATAGACGACGACTTAGACAGCAGGGCCGGTAGTGAACCCTTGATCTCAGAGGACGTGTTGCCCGAAATTTTAGTTCATGCATTTTCAGGAGCATTCACTCCACGCACCATGTGGGTGCAGGGATTCCTTAAGTGGGAGCAAGTAGCTATCTTGATCGACAGTGGTTCTACTCATAATTTTATTAACAATAAGGTAGCTCATCGGCTAGGTTGTTTTGTGTCGGACTCAAAACCATTTGATGTGTTGATTGGCGATGGCAAGCATCTCAGGAGTACCGGTGTGTGTGCTTAGATTACCCTCTCAATCCAGGGTAACACATTTGTTACTGACATTTTCTTGCTGCCCACAAAGGGGGCACAGTGGCTGTAGGAACTGGGTGATGTGGTTTGGAATTTCCGGGATATGGTGATAGAATTCGAGCTTAATGGGTAGCAGGTTCGGCTTGAAGGGTCACGGCCAGGCACTCTTCTCTCGGCCCAGGACATGAGCTCCTTCTTCTGGTTTGTTCCCCAAGGACTTCTTTTGTAGCAGCGTGCTATTATCGGAGTATCACAGGAAGAGATGCCATCCAATTTACAGGAGTTGCTGGCCGAACATGAGGATTTGTTTTCCGAGCCCAGGGACTTCCTCCCGTCCGGCCTCATGACCATCAGATTCCCATCCTTCCAGGGGCGGCCCCAGCCAATATCCGTCCTTACCATTACCCTCACATATAGAAATCTGAGATAGAACGGCTGGTGGGGGACATGCTTCAGTCCGGAATCATTCATCCTAGTACGAGTTCTTATTCATCTGCAGTGTTGTTGGTTCGCAAGAAAGATGGGTCGTGGCAGTTTTGTGTTGACTACCGTGCTTTGAACGCCATCACCGTCAAAGACAAATATCCCATTCCCGTGATTGAAGAACTGTTGGATGAATTGACAGGTGCCAGGGTCTTTATTAAGCTCGATCTTCATTCCGACTATCACCAGATTCGTGTGCAGCCTAGGGACGTGCACAAGACCACCTTCTGGACTCATGATGGCCATTTTGAATTTCTGGTGATGCCTTTTGGATTGACCAACGCCCCCTCCACATTCCAGTCTATCATGAATGATATTTTTAGGCCTTTTCTGCATCGCTATCTATTGGTCTTCTTTGATGACATATTGGTGTACAGTAGATTGTGGACAGAACATTTGACGCATCTCAGGTCGATTTTTTCTATCTTGCGTGCTAACTCCTTATTTCTGAAGCGTTCGAAGTGTTCCCTTGGCAGCCCGCAGGTTGATTATCTGGGCCACATTATCTCTCAGAACGGTATTGCTACTGATCCGGCCAAAGTGGCCACCATGCTCTCTTGGCCGGCCCCAACATGTGTCCGGGCGCTCAGGAGTTTTCTGGGCCTTACAAGTTATTATCGTTGGTTTATCTATCGGTATGGTGAGTTGGCTCGTCCTCTTATAGAATTGTTAAAGAAGGGGGCTTTTGCATGGTCGTCCACGGCCCAAACAGCCTTTGAGGGGCTCAAGCAAGCTATGGCGTCTGCCCTGGTCTTGCTCTTACCAGATTTTAGCCGGCCATT
Organism: Saururus chinensis; assembly: GCA_035235625.1. Lineage (NCBI taxonomy): Eukaryota > Viridiplantae > Streptophyta > Magnoliopsida > Piperales > Saururaceae > Saururus > Saururus chinensis. The sequence goes on from CP141144.1 coordinate 31,439,874, forward strand.
TGTGGTGGAGACAGACGCGTCAGAGGCGGGCTTGGGCACTGTTCTATTGCAGGATGACCGCCCTATAGCTTATTTCAGTAAGGCTCTGGCTGGTTGCTCCTTGTCTATGTCAGTGTATGAAAAGGAAATGTTGGCTATCATCCTCGCCGTTGCCAAATGGCGTCCATATTTATTGGGTCGTTGATTTCTAATTCGTACCGATCACCAACCGTTGAAGTACTTTTTGGATCAACGAGTGTCTACTCTTGCTCAGCAGCGGTGGGTGAGCTTGCTGGGCTATGACTACAAGGTAGTGTACAAAAAAGGGTCAGAAAATATAGTAGCTGATGCACTCTCTTGCAGTCCAGCCCCGGGCTCCTACTTCGCGTTCTCCACCCTTTCTTGCCCATTTGTTGAAGAGCTACAGCAGGCCTATGGTATGGATTCATGGGCACAGGAGGTTATTGCCGCCCTTCAGGCCGACCCAGCAGCCCGGCCTTTCTTTATGTGGCGGAATGGTCTTCTCTTCTGGAAAGACCGTCTGTGGCTTCCTGATGTTTTTTGATATCTGCCACCGTATCATTTCATATTTCCATGACACTCCTGTGGCTGGTCACGAGGGGTCCTTCCGTACCTATAAATGGGTTAGCCAGAGTTTCTTGTGGTAGGGTGTCCGTCGTGCCGTCCATGATTATGTGGCTGCTTGTGATGTTTGTCAGAGGGCTAAAGCCACCACGACCTCACCGGCCGGGTTGTTACAACCCTTATCTATTCCAGATAAGGTTTGGGAGGACATTGCGATGGATTTCGTGGAGGCTTTGCCCGTGGTGTAGAGTAAGTCCGTCATCATGGTTGTGGTGGACAGATTGTCTAAGTATGCTCATTTTTGCATGCTAGGCCATCCCTTCACCGCTAAGACTGTTGCTGAGCTGTTTGTTTTTGTGAGGTGGCGCGCCTGCATGGTATGCCGCGTACGATTGTTTCTAACTGGGATCGGATATTTCTCTCGCAGTTTTGGTAGGAGTTTTTCAAGTTATAGGGGTCCTCTTTACATATGAGCATGGCTTATCATCCTCAGACAGATGGGTAGACGGAGGTGGTTAACCGTTGCCTGGAGCAGTATCTCCGCTGCTCTACTATGATGCAGCCCCGTTGGTGGCTTCAGCCCTTCCCTGGGCTGAGTGGTCCTATAATACGACATATCATACGCGCGCTGGGTTCACCCCATTTGAGGTGCTCTATGGTCAACCACCGCCGACTGTCTTATCTTATGTGCCCCACCGCTCGTCAGTTGCCGAGGAGGATATGTTGCAGACGTGTGATGAGGTCTTACACCAACTTAAAGCGAGTTTATCGGCAGCTCAGAACAGGATGAAGCAGGTTTATGATCATCGCCATACGGATCGGGAATATGATGTTGGTGATTTGGTCTATGTATCGGTCCTCCCTCAGTGCCAGTCCTCCTTGTTTCAGCCTGTGCACTCCAAGCTTGCTCCCCGCTTCCATGGTCCGTATGTTATTGAGGAGCGTGTTGGACCGGTGGCTTACCACTTGACTCTGCCTCCTAATTCTTTAGTTCATCCTGTGTTTCATGTGTCTTGTTTGGGGCATTTTGTGGGTGATAAATCATTGGCGGTGGGCACTCCTCCTCCTCCCCAGATGGGGCCGGTTTCAGCAGCAGATCCCATCCCTGCTGCTATCCTTCAGAAGCGTCAGGTTCGACGCTCAGGGCGTATTATCACTGAGGTCTTGCTTTCATGGCAGGGCCAGCCTCTTGAGGATGCCACGTGGATGCCTGAAGATGATTTTCTGGCTTGTTTTCCAGCTTGGTCGCCTTGAGGACAAGGTGAATAGTGGAAGCATGGTGGAGCGGTGTGCACGATGACCAGACTTGACCAGTTTCACAGAGGACTATTGCTTAGGCTTTACTTTATTGTTTTCATAGTTGCATTGAACGATTTGTTATTGTAATAGTTTAGCATTTTGGATATTTGGATGTAAAACGGATTGGTCCAGTTAGTGGTCTGGGTTAGTTGAACCACTAATTGGCATGCTTCTCTTAGGGAACTGGGCCAACCTTGGGTTGGGTTGGCGCGACTCCCTAGGGGATTGGTCGTCCCCTATATGGGGTGATTCTCTCTATTTTCAGAGTTATGCAATTGAAGTATTCCAGTTTCTCCCCTTTCTTCATTACTTCTCCCCTTTCCCTACGTAATTCTCCTAGGTACCGATTGTGCCTGCATCGGGCACATCAGTAAATTTATATTCGTGACGAGCTTGGGTGCTTTGTCCAAATTCTTAACAAATTTTATTTTTAATCAATTAAAAAGGTATCACTATGCCAAAAGTGGTCCAATTGGTTATTCTTTTGGTGCATTTGATTAATTTTTACAATCTTAGCTAATCAGTAGGTATTTATTTATAAAACTAAATACACATTAGTGGCAAGCTTGGGTGCTTCATTCTAAAACTAAAACTAAATGAAATCACACAATTTAAAGAAGAATGATCAAATTCTAATATCATTTTGTCTATTTTATTTGTCATTATGAACATAAGAAATGAGTGGGAGGTCTCTTTAAACATTAAAAGATATAACATTGGTGCCCTTTCTTAATGAACTTTTGGTTTAATTGATTAAAGGGATAAACTAGATTAAAAAATGTCTGATTGGTTCATCATTTAGTACATTTGATTCATTCTTACGAACTTAGCAAATGAGGGCATATTTATTTAAAATAATTAAATATACATTCGTAACGAGCTTTGGTCTTTTGTTGTAAAACTAGTTAAAGAATGAAATCACATAAATTAAAGAAGATTGGACAAAGTATTACTTTGTCCATGAGTGCGATAAATGATTGGGAGATCTCTTTAAACTTTAAACTATGTACATATTTGTTTACATTTTATATGAGCGCGACAAATGATTTGTGTACATTTTATACGAGCTTCAATTTTAATCTATTAAAACAATATAAGTTGACAAATCCGGAGATCATTTCAATTCCATTAGGAATAACAATTTCTTTATTCCCATCAAAGGACCTCAAAACATTTTCGATTTGTTCATTGTTTAGTGCATTTGATTTATTCTTACAAACTTAGTAAATTAGTGTATATTAATTTAAAATAATCAAATAGACATTCATGATGAGCTTTGGTGTTTTGTTTTAAAACAAGTTAAGGAAATAAAATTATATTATTTGAGGAAAAATGGTCAAATTGTAATATTACTTTATCCTTTTCATTCGTCATTACGAATGTAACAAATGAATAGGAGATCCCTATAAATTATAAACATGACAACACTTTGTCCACATTCTTAACGAACTTCGGTTTTATTCGATAAAAAGGATACAACTATACAAAAAGCGGTCCAATTGGTTTGTTAAGGGAATAAAATCACATAAGTTAGGGAAGAATCGTAAAATTGTCGTATCACATTCTCTATTTGATTCCTCATTATACGTAACAATTGAATGGGTGGTCTCTTTAAATTTTAAATTATATATCGATTTGTCCACATTCTTAACAAACTTTGTATTTAATCAATTAAAAGGATATAACTATACCAAAATCTGTCCAATTTGCTCGTCATTTAGTACATTTGATTCATTCGTACAAACTTATCAAATGGGTATCTATTTATTTAAAATAATAAAATACACAATCATGATGAGCTTGCGTGTTTTATTCTAAAACTATTTATGTGAATGAAATAACATAAGATAAGGAAGAACAGTTAAATTTTGGTATCACTTTGTCCATTTAATTTGTCATTATGAACGTAAGAAATAAAAATTTACACATTTGATTCATTATTACAAACTTAGCAAATATGTACGTATTTATTTAAAACATTTAAGTACACATTCAAGATGAGCTTGGTTGTTTTGTTCTAAAACAAGTTAAACGAATAAAATCATATAAGTTAAGGAAGAACAGTAAAATTATGGATTCACTTACTCCATTTGATTCATCATGAAAAATGTAACAAATGGATAAGAGGTCTCTTTAAATTTTAAACAAGTTGAGGAAGAACTATTAAATTGTAGTATCAATTTATCCATTTGATTTATTATTACGAATGTAACAAATTAGAAAGAGCTCTCTTTAAAGTTTAAATGATATAACAATTTGTGCACATTGTAAACGAACTTCGGTTTTATTCGATTAAAAGGATATAACTTGACAAAAAGTGGTCCAATTACTTCGTTGTTTACTGTGCTTTTTTTAAGAACTTAGTAAATGAGTATGTATTTCTTTAAAAAAATTAAATATACTGTTGTGCACGTTCACCCAGGTTTTCTTTCCGCTCTACTTACCTTTTATTTGATTGCATTAGGGTACTTTATTTCGTATTTGCTTATGTAATAAGTTGGTAGTATGACGTTTATGTGTAACAGATCAGCTAGTGGTCCACGAATTAGCCAGTCCCACTAGCTGGCAAGACTCCCAAGGAGAAGCCGTGGCTCCCAATATGGGTCGTCCCTCTCCTCCCTTGTTCGGGTTATTCAATAGAAATTTCAGTTCTTCTCCCCTTTATTCTTCCTTCTTTCCCCCTTTCTTGCGTGATTGTGCAAAGTACCAATTGTGCCCAAACCGGGCACAACACTGGTATCAAAGCTGTCACAATCCCCGGCCATGGCGAGAGGCAAGCAGCCAGCTGCGGCCTCTAAAGTTCAGCCCAAGAAGGAGACTAAAGTCTCAGTGGACAGCCCACAAACCGCCCAGGAGACCCTCAGCGCTCCTACACTTTCGCAAATCATGGCCAAAATCGAGTCATTGACCATGGCCACCACTAAGCTTCAGATAGCATCCTCAGCACCATTGTTGGCCGGACTCCAACTATTCAGCATGGAGAAGGGATAGCCATTCTAGGCTCCCAAACTACGCTTCCCTGGTCTCAGGTGACAGCAGACAAGGATGCACACCTTCCTTAGGACCTTGTGCGCTTTGGCACAGTCAACCAGGTTGTAGAAGGAAGACGCCAAACCAGGGATATGCGAGGCCCACCAAGTGTTCGGGAAAATGCCCCAATGATGCCACCCACCAGAAACCTCTTTCGGGAGATGGAGGATGACTAGGAGTACTCTGGGTCTCGTGAAGGACCATGAGGAGGAGTTGAGCCCTGTTTGGTCCACCTGCAGTTCCCATGCTACAATGGGAACGAAGATCTAGTGGAGTGGTTGTACAAGGCGGAGAAGTTCTTCGCCTACTAGGGGATGCATTTCGAGGCTGAACGGTTGCACATAGCCACATTCCACTTGGACAGCAATGCTTCTATTTGGTTCTAGAGCTTTGAGAAGGAGGTTCGTTACTCCATTTGGGCCGCCTTCTCTGATGAATTATGCATCCAGTTTGGCCCCAACAAGTTCCAAGACTTTAACGAGATGCTCTCCACCCTGCGCCAAACCACCACCATTCGAGCCTATTATACGGAATCCATGAAGAGTGCCAACCGCCTTCCAAATCGGCCGGTGGTAGCCTTGGTGGGGACGTTCAAGAGAGGGCTTAAACCAGAGAAATCATAGGAGATGCGCTTTCCATGCTCCAGTATGCGGGATGTCATGCGACATGCATGAATTGAGGAGGAGAAATTGGCTGGACAGCCAAAGAGGGGCCAGCTTGGACACTTCCCAAGGCCTCCTCTTGGCGCTAGCTCCCTATCCACACTGGCCAATAGCTCAGTCTCAGGCTGACCTGTAATGCCCCGACCCAGGAAACCCGACCCGGACTGGGGGTTAGTTTGGAAGACAAAATCGGAGTGTATTAAATAAGCGAAAAAATTAAAATCGGACTCACTAGGAGTTGTAGACTCTAAGTGCGAGAGTCATAACGTTCTTCCACACACTACGGAGCTTTAATGTTCCATTATGCATAGATAAGAACAAACCTAATTTTATAACTAATTTTGATCAGACCAACGTTATTTTATCGTTAGTTACCTACATACATATTGGACACCATCTTTGACATTATTCCAAACGATCGGTTTCGAACGTAGTTCTGCCTAATGGCTAATATATTCATCAGACATCAGAAAATCATATATGATAAAATACATATACTTCATATCTAAGTAATTCATTTGAAATCAAATGAAAATCTTATAAATCATCAGAGTCAAACAGAAGCCAATAAATTAGCAAAATACACATCTCACATAGGTGAGCAGAATATTAACAAAACCACACATCCCACTCTATCATAGAGTGGAGCTGAACACACAACAAAGCATGTTGGATCATATCAGATCCTATCAGATAATATCATATTTCACCGACTATACTGATCATATCAAATCAGATCAAATCATATCATATCACAATAGAGCATTTTAGTGTAATTCAGATCACTACATAATATATCAAAGTAGATCGAATAGGAACATATCAGCATATATCAGATCATAGCAAAATATATATCTTAATTAGTATTAAGATGTGCATTCATATAAATCATATTAAATTAGAAGGTCAAAAAGCGCACTTCCCTGCAGTTACGGAAGTGGCGACGCTTGGAGTTGCTCGTTTTCTCCGGGCTTCCTCCCTTTCAGGCCTGTAGATGGCGAGCAAAACCTCTTCTAACTCCGAAATACTTTTCTAGTTCTGTGCCTGTAGGCTATGGATAAAACCCCCCCTTAACCTAGGACACTTTACCCTTCACGCACCTATAGGCAGTAGACAGAACCTACCCTTACTTGGAGACACTTCACCCTTCATGCACCCGTAGGCGGCAAATAGAACCTCCCCTTACCTGGAGGCACTTTACCTCGCCCGTAGGAGGCAGTCAGAACCTATACTTACCCAGAGACACTATACCTTTCACGTGCCCGTAGGCGGCGGACAGAACCTCCCCTTACCTGGAGACACTTCTCCTTTCATGTGTCCATAGGTGGCAAACAAAACCTTCCCTTACCCAGAGACACTTCCCCTTTCACGCGCCCGTAGGTGGCGGATGGAACCTCCCCTTACTCGGAGACACTTCTCCTTTTACGCACCCATACGCGGTGGACAGAACCTCCCCTTGCCCCAAGGCATTTCCCATATATAGGGTTGCTATTTCAAAGAATAGACAATTCCATTGCATAGAACACCCACGAATTAGCCAAGAACGCTTTTTGAACGGAAGAAAATAGACATAGAACGACTCCCAAAATTCCTCCAAAAGTTTGGCAGCAATGAGAATTAATAATAAAATAGCATGTGAGCATATGAAGGAAGGTAGAATATGTGCGCACATGCCCGTGACACATGGTGCATTTTCATTGGGCTGCCAAATAGGTAAGTGCGAGTGACACACGTGTCATGCGGTCAGCCATGCAATTGCTCGAGACCCGCATCCCGTGAACGGCTGCGATCGCGCCGCTCGGTGGTGCGGTGGCTTGGCTCCGGCTCTAGCTCGGCTCGGCTAGCTGACATCAGCTATTCCGTCCTTTCTTCAATATTTTATTATTATTTTATTCAAATACAATTCCAACTTCAAAATGCGATAACTTCTTATCCCAAAGTTAGAATTGCACATTATTAGTACTAATGGACTCGTATCAATGAGCCCTTTAAAACTAGACCACACATGGGTAGGTTATCTAGCATTTTTAAAGTGGGTCCCACCCATGTGGCACACTTCTCGAGGTTGTAACTTTCGTTCCCAATATAACGCCCCGACCCGAAATACCCAACCCAGACCGGGGTTAGATCGGAAGACAGAATCAGAGTGTATAAAATAAGCGGAAAAATTAAAACCGACTGACCAGGAGCAGACTCGAGTGAGAGAGTCATAACGTTTATCTGCACACTACAGAGCTTTAATGTTCCGTTGTGCGTAGATCAGAACAAACCTAATTTTATAATTAATTTGGATCGGGTCAACGTTATTTTATCGTTGGTTGCCTACGTACATATTGGATACCATCCCTGACATTATTCCAATACGATCGGATCCGAACGTAGTTCTGCCTAATGGCTAATACATTCACCAGACATCAGAAAATCATATGCGATAAAATACGTATACTTTATATCCAAATATTTCATTCGAAATCCGACGGAAATCTTATAACTCATCGGAGTCAACCGGAAGCCAATAAATTAGTAAAATACACTTCTCACATAGGTGAGAAGAACACTAACAAAACACACATTCCACTCTATCATAGAGCGAAGCAGAACACACTATATAGCATTTTGGATCATATAAGATCCTATCAGATCATATCGGATTTTATCCGATCATACTGGTCATATCAGATCAGAGTATGTCAAGTCATAGCAGAGCATTTCAGATCACAACAGAAAAAATCAAAGTAAATTAAATAGAAACATATCAGCATGTATCACATCATAGCAAATAATATATATCTTAATTAGTATATACTAATTAAGATGTGCAGTCACATAAAGCATATTAAACTAGAAGGTCAGGAAAGCGTACTCCCCTCCAATTCCGGAAGTGGCGATGTTCGGAGTTGCTCATTTCCTTAGGGCGTCCGCCCTTTCTGATCCGGAGACTGCGGCCAAAACCTCCTCTAACTTCGGAACACTTTACCCTTCCTGTGTTTGTAGACGAAAGACAGAACCTCCCCTCACCCGGAGACACTTTACCTTTTTCCGCGCCTGTAGGCGGCGGACAGAACCTCGCCTAACCCGGAGACACTTTTCCCTTCCCGTGCATATAGGCAACGGGCAGAACCTCCCCTTGCCCTTGGGATGTTTCTCTTATATCGCATTGCTAACTCGAGGAATGGATACTTCCATTGCATTGATTACCCTCAAATTAGCTAGGAATGCCTCTTGAAAGACTCGAATCGGACTTGAAATGAGTAAGAAATGAAGAACAGAAGATGAGACAACGTGAGAGAATCTTCCCTTACCCGGAGATATTTTACCCTTTCCGCACCCGTAGGTAGCGGACAGAACCTCCCCTTGGCCCAGGATGTTTCCCCTATATATGGTTGCTAACTCAAAGAATTGATGCTTCCATTGCATAGAACACCCTCGATTTAGCTAAGAGCGCATTTTGAACAGAAGAAAACAGACGCAGAATGACTCCAGAAACTCTTCCTAAAAAATGAATGGAATCCTGTATTTATAGAAACAGACCCGCGAGCCGACGATGTGCACGCGACACATGTCAGGCCACTACAGGCCAGAAAAATGGCACCGCCGCACTGTGCACATTGTGCGATCGGCCGTCCGATTGCGTGGGTCCCGCCCATGTGGCACATTTCCCGAGGTCGTAACTTTCGTTCCCGACCTCCGTTTTGAGTGTTCTTGGATGCGTTGTGTTTGTTACTTTGAGCTCTACCCGGATATAGGGATTTCACCTAATAAAATCCAATAACACTGATCTCAAATTACCCTTAACCCCCCTGGGTTAAGCATAACCAGAAAATAGGTCGTTACACCCAACCTTCATTTTGTGTGTTCTTTGATTCGTTGCCCTCGTTACTTTGAGTTTTAACAAAATACAAAAATTTTATCTCTTAAAACCCTTTAAAATTTAACTAAAATTATATAATTTCCCCTAACCCTCTTGGGTTAAGCATAATCGGAACACGGGGTGACACATTCTTCCCCCCTTTAAACGAATTGCGTCGTCGCAATTCTCCTTAAAATACTTTTCAAAACACAATAAAATGAGAAGAAAATCCAACCATTAGCCAAATAACAAACATGAATCCGATTGATTTATAATCGGATACAACATTCAAATGCACATTTAATTAAGTTATAATCGGATAATATTATCTAATAACACATAATCCGATAGTCTAATTAGGATATCACAAAACAAAATCCAATAAAACATAATCGGAGTAAACCATTTGTAAACAGAATTCATTAATTTATTATAAGATAAAATACTTTAAACAAAATTTGACTAATTTATATTCAGATAAATCATATCAAATAGAATTCAATTTTTAAGATTGGATAAAACCATTTGATAGAATTAGAGTTAATCAAATTAAAGTAGAGCAAACAGATCAATTCAGAAATTTTCAAAAATAAATCATCCGATAAAGCACATAATTTAAGATCGGATAACCAAATATGAATAATTATAAATTTTCTGAATCAAAATAGAACTGACAGATCAAAGCCATGATACCGAATGCATCCCCCCTGACACTTATGGGGTAGCGAGAGGCTCAGATAGCAAGGAGCTTTCCCATGATGCTTCTCACCCATATGCACACGTCAGTACCGATTATTTTCTCGAAAGGTATCTAGATAGAGAGTGCTTTGATTATCCCAGGTTTTGCCCCAGAACTATCCAGAAAGTGCACATGATGCTCATGGGGCATCGAGAAGCTTAGTAAGTAGGAGCTTTCCCATGATGCTCCACACCCATGCACGTGCTAGTACTGATTATTTCAACCCTTAAAACCCTTTAAAATTTAACTAAAATTACATAATTACCCCTAACCCTCTTGGGTTAAGGGTAATTGGAACACGGGGTGCCCCCGACTTAGCCAACAACCCCCTCCACCAGGTCAGCTTGTTCGTCGTCTCACACACACACACAGATGGAGGAACGACGGGCCAAAGGGTGTTGTTTTGGATGTGACGAGAAGTTCATTCCAGGGCATTGTTGTTTAGTCAAAGGCAGCCTTCTCGTGGAGGAGGTTGAAGAAGAGGAGAATGTGGTGGACAGGGCTGATTCCTCCCACTACGACGACATGCTGCCCGAGATCTCAGTCCATGCCTTTTCTGGGGCATTCACTCCTTGCACGATGGGGGTCCAAGGCCACCTCATGCGTTAGCAAGTAGCCATCCTTATCGATAGTGGCTCCACCCACAAATTTATCAATGATAAGGTGGCCCAGAAACTTGGTTGTTTTGTGTCTGATTCAAAGCCATTTGATGTCTTGATTGGTGATGGAAAGCATCTAAGGAGCTCCGGAGTATGTGCTCAGGCAGCCCTCTCTATCCAAGGCCACACCTTCATCACCGACCTCTTCTTGCTACCCACAAAAGGAGCAGACGTGTTGTTAGGGGTTCAATGGCCACAGGAGCTTGGGGATGTGGTATGGAACTTCAAAGAAATGATTATGGATTTCAAGGTTCAAGGACAATCGGTACGGATTCAAGGTTCTCAGCCAGGCACCCTTCTTTCCACCCAATCAGCAAGCTCCTTCTTCATATTCGCACCCCGGGGGTTCCTCCTGCAACAACGGGCAGTGGTCGAGGTACACCAAGATGAGCTGCCTAAGGTTCTTCTTGATTTACTGACGGACCACAGTGATGTGTTTGCTGAGCCTAGGGGCCTTCCACCAGTGTGGCCTCATGACCACCACATTCCCATCATTCTAGGGGTGTTTCTGGCCAATGTCCGCCTGTACCGCTATCCTCACATCCAGAAGGCGGAGATCGAGCGCCTTGTCACTGATATGTTTTAGTCCGGCATCATCCGCCCTAGCACAAGCTCCTTCTCCTCTCCTGTACTGCTAGTTCATAAGAAGGATGACACTTAGTGGTTCTGTGTCGACTACCAGGCCTTGAACGCTATCACAGTCAAGGACAAGTACCTTAGTCCCATGATTGAGGAGCTCCTGGACGAGTTGGCCGGCATGACAATTTCGGTAAACTCAGTCTTCGATCAGGTTACCATCAAATTCAGGTGCAGCCAGCTGATGTGCACAAGATTGCCTTCTGCACTCACGAAGGCCATTTCGAGTTTCTCGTCATGCCATTTGGGCTGACCAATGCCCCCACCACCTTTCAGAGCCTTATGAACGATCTCTTCAGTCCCTTCCTTCGCCGCTTCATCTTGGTTTTCTTCAATGACATCCTTGTTTACAACAAGTCATGGGTAGAGCACTTGGAACATCTTAGGTCTGTCTCCTCCATTCAGAGAGATAATTACTTATTTCTTAATCATTCAAAGTGTTCTTTTGGCAGCCCACAGGTCGACTATCTGGGCCACATCATATCCCAAGACGGGGTCACTACTAACCCATCTAAGGTGTCCGCCATGCTCTCTTGGCCGACACCCACCTATGTCCATGCACTATGAGGCTTCTTGAGCCTCACTGGCTACTACCGGAGGTTTATCAGTCGTTATGGAGAGATCGCCTGGTGCTTGTCGATGTCCACTTGTGGCCACAAGTGGTGAGAGCACGATCTTCAACTCAGCCTACAAGATCAAATTAAAAGAAGGTAAGAAACTAATAATTAACCTAAAAACTAAAGTAAATTAAATCTAAATTAGATAAAATTATCCTAATACTAATTTAGTAACAAATCAACACCGTCCCTGGCAACGGCGCCAAAAACTTGAGTATTCCCGCCTGTCACGCGGGTGACCCGGGTTTGTCCCTGGCAACGGCGCCAAAAACTTGATCGTTTATAATTAAACCCTTTGCAAGTGTACAAGGTAATTGTACTTGGATAAGTATTTAAGGGTTGTCGAACCTCAGGGACGGATGAATTATTACTAAATCTAAAGAGGAATTTGCTGATTAAAAACTAAAACAAACTTAAACTTAAATTAAGCAAAAGAAAGGAATCAACTAGTTTAAAATAAGAGATTAATATGATGGAAATTACTTAGGAAATTGAATCCACTATAAAACCATAACAATTCCTTAACTTTTAATCTAAATCTAGTGTGAATATGAACAAGTATTCTCTACAAGCTAGAATTACTTCAAAAAGAATCATTAATTAACTTCCATGGCATGAACTATCTTCGACAATAGCACAAATCATCTACACTAAACTAGCTATAGGCATGACCCGTCTAATCTTAGTATAACTCATCCAAGTCATTAATTATCTGAACATTAAAACTATTGTATGGCCATCTCATCTAAATCACAGAAATTAGAATCGATGAAAATATCAAAACTACATCAATCTATCATCTACAAGACAATAAATCAACATAGATTTGAATAAACATGAAAAGCTCTTCCATTAAAAAGGAAATCCATATCATACAATTATCATCATTCACAACTGAGATCTAAATTAAAAAGAAAAGAAACTGAAACTTATCTATAGTTTCATCAACTCTTAAGTAAAAGAAAAGTCTAGCCTTCCATGGTAGAAGAAAGCACTTGAATCTCCATTGAAAGCTTTAAGTTCTCTTCCATCTTCTTCTTCCTTTTTCTCTTTTTAAAATCTACTAGAATCCCCTAGTTTCAAGCAAAATATGTCTTTTTATATGCATAAGTTCCGTAGGAAGAAGTCCAATATGAAAAGGATTGAAATTTGGGTCAAACAAGGAAACTGCACGTTATGCCGTTCGAACGCCCTGCATGCCTGTTCGAACGGCTACACTGTTTCTGCAATCTGGACAGTTTTCCTGGACAGTCCATATTCTGTTCATTAAGCTTTTTCTTCATGTCCATATTAATTTCCAACTTGTTTATAACTCCGAAACATTGTCCAAATCACTTTAAAGCATGTCAAGATTATTTTGAACTATTCCAAACATCGTCCAAGTAACTCGATAAGCGCACTTTACCTACAAAACATAAAATATCATACTTTAGACATGTAGAAAGTAATTAAAATTCCAACTTGATTTAAATACATATCTAAACTACTAATAACTAAAAAATTATTAATTATTAAACTAAAATACTAATATCTATCTTAATCTAAATAAACTATAAATAACACTAAATTGACCTAATCTATACTAGCAAATAAGGTAAAAAGGCATATAAAATAGATATATATTTCATACTTATCACCTGGCCCCTCATAGAGCTCCTAAAGAAGGGTGGATTCAGTTGGACAAAGGATACCCAAGCTGCTTTTAATGTGCTGAAGCAGTCTATGGCCTCCACCCCCGTCCTCATTCTACACAAGATTTCATTAATATACATATTAATCCTTCAAATTTTAGTTAGATAAGTAAAATAAATTATCAATCTATAATAAAATAATAAAAAATTAATCTGTAGTATATTGATAACCATAATTATAATATCAAACTCCTACACCCATTATCATGTGGAGCGCATCATTCCACATATGGCTAGCTATTTCATCTAGCTAAGAATTTGCAACTACCCTTTGTTCAACTTGACTCTCCAAATCATTATCTGGATCAAAATCTTCTTCACGATCATCAAAATATTACATGATGCTTCCTCTTCCTTTTCATTATTGGCTTTAAACAAATCTTCACGATTTTCCCTATGAAAAAAATTATGCAATGCACAACATGCAAAAACATTTTTACTTGAGTATCTAAGGAAATGAGGGTGGATGTTCTTTAAAAAACTTAAAGCACATCTTCAAACACCCAAAAATCCGCTCAATGACATTCCTCAAGGATGCATGCCGATGATTGAAAACTTCATGTGAATTACGTGACTTACTTTTTGCTTGCGTACTATATTCTTTGAGGTAATAACGAGTTCCACGGTATCGTGCTAAATTCTTTTTCCAATTATGATAGCCGCAATCAACAAAATAGAACTTTGCTATTCAATAAATAATTATAATCATAAATTTGTATATAAACATGAAACTATAAAGACAAATATTATATATGAGATATTATCACTATAATACCTGATGGTGTAGGAAGACCATTAACTCTCTTTATGGCATCTTCAATATCCTTGCATCATTTGTAGAACCTTCCCATCCCACAAGGACATATATGAATTCCATATTAAAATTGCAAGCTGCCAATTAACGAACCATGCCTATTACAGTAGCTCATCTAATGTGCCCGATGTGCCACAATCGGTACATTGGAGTTTCACGCAGGGAAAGGGAAGGAAGAAGGAAGAAAGGGAAGAAGAAAGTGAATATCTAATTGCATAACTGAAACAAAGGAGAAGGGTCGACCCATGTAAGGAGACAACCACTCCCCTAGGGAGTCACACCAAGTACGGCCACTCTCCTAGGGAGTCGCACCATTTAGTGGGCCATGCTATCCCGGGGCCACTAGCTAGTCCAATGATAATCTATCATTCAATTACATAAGAAAATAACCTCATGCCCTAGAATAACAATGAGATAAAGGAAATAAAGTAGAGTATGGTGAACATGCACAACACTCCACCATGCTTCCACAATTCGCCTTGACCTCAAGGCAACCAAGCCGGATATCAAGTCAGGAACTCGTCTTCAGAAATCCACGTGGCATCCTCAAGGGGTTGACCTTGCCAAGAAACAAGCACCTCGGTAGTGATCCGACTTGAATGGTGAACCCGACGTTTATCAAGCACCGAGGCCGAAACAGGAGCTGAAGGCTGGACCAGTCGCATTAAGGGAGGTGGTGGAGCATCAATGGCCAAGGACGTGTCACCTACGCAATGATGCAACCTGGAAATATGGAAGATTGGATGGACTAAGGAGTCAGGCGGTAGAGCAAGGCGGTAAGCCACCAGGCCGATATGCTCCTCCACAGAATAGGGACCATGGAAATGGGGGATGAGCTTAGAATGCTCGGGCTGAAACAAGGATGTCTGGTGCTGAGGCAAAACAGAAACATAAACCAAGTCACTCACTGCGAACTCCCTGTCAGTGTGATGACCATCATAAATTTGATTCATCCGGTTTTGAGCAGAGGACAAGTTCGCCTTGAGCTGTCGAAGAACCTTGTCTGTGTCTGGAGCATATAGTCCAACTCTGCCACAGAGGAGCAATGAGGAACATAAGACAACACAGTCGGGGGAGGTCGGCCATACAGCACCTCGAAGGGAGTGAAACTAGCACAAGTGTGATAGGAAGTGTTATATGACCACTCCGCCCAAGGAAGAAGTTGAAGCCATCTGCTGGGTTGGGATATCATGAAACAGTGGAGATATTGCTCTAAGCATCGGCTTACCACCTCTGTCTGACCATCCGTCTGTGGGTGATAAGTAGTACTCATGTGTAAATAAGTGCCCTGTAAGGTGAAGAACTCCTGCCAAAACTGAGATATGATGATCTGGTCACGATCAGAGAAAATAGTGCAAGACATGCCTTGTAGTTTGGCCACCTCCCTAACATAGAGTTCAACCACTATCTTGGTGGTGAATGGGTGTCCTAGTGCACAAAAGTGAGCGTACTTGGACAACTGGTCCACCACTACCATAATCACCAACTTGCCTTGCACCAAGGGCAAGGCCTCCATGAAGTCCATCAAAACGTCCTCCCAAACCTTATCAGGGATAGGCATGGGGTAAAGTAAACCTGTAGGAGAGGTTGTGGCAACCTTAGCTATCTGACAGACATTGCAAGTGGCCACATACTCCTGGACTGCCCGTTGAATACCATCCCACAAAAAACACTAGCAAGTGTGAAATGCTCCTTCATGACCGGCAACTGGAGTGTCATGGAAGTGGGAGAGAACATGTCTGTGAAGATCATCAACATCTGGAACCCAAAGGCGGTCCTTCCAAAAGAGTAGGTCATCCCTCCACACAAAGAAAGGACGAGCAGCTCGGTTGGCCTAAAGAGCTGTAATCAGGGTCTGCGTCTGAGAATCATCCATATATGCCTGCCACAACTCGTCAATGAAGGGGTAGGACAAAGTAGAAAGGGCCAAACACAATCCCGGGGTAGAGCTATGAGACAGTGCATCGGCCACGGTGTTTTCCAACCCTTTCTTGTACACAACCTCATAATCATAGCCAAGTAACTTACTGACCCACCGCTGTTGAGAAGGAGTGGACATCCGTTGCTCGAGGAAGTACTTCAGAGGCTGGTGGTTAGTGCGAATCAATAACCTGCGGCCAAGTAAATAAGGCCGCCACTTGTCGACGGCGAGGAAAATAGTTAGCATCTCCTTCTCATAAAAGGACAGGGACAAAGAGCGGCCTACCAAAGCCTTGCAGAAGTAGGCAATGGGGCGCTCTTCCTGCAGCAGAACCACCGCTAGACCTGTCTCCAAAGCATCAGTTTCAACCACGAAGGGGCGGCTAAAATTGGGTAAAATTAGTACAGGGGCCAATGCCATAGCATGCTTCAACTTGTCAAACGCTTCTTGGGCAACATCATTCCAACCAAATGCCCCCTTCTTGAGAAGCTCTGTAAGTGGCCGAGCGATCTCCCCATACCAGCTAATAAACCACCTATAATAGCCAGTGAGTCTCAAAAAACCCCAGAACACATGAATACACGTGGGCGGCGCCCAAGAGAGCATGGCAGCCACCTTCGACGAGTCAGTGGCAACCCCATACCGAGAGATGATATGTCCCAAGTAATCAACCTGGGGGTTGCCAAAGGAACACTTCGAACACTTAAGAAATAACGAATTAGCTCTCAGAATAGAAAATACCAACCTGAGATGCTCCAAGTACTTTGCCCACAACTGGTTGTAAACTAGGATGTCGTCAAAGAAGACCAAGATGCGGCAGCAGAGGAATGGCCTAAAGAGATCATTCGTGAGACTTTGGAAGGTGGAGGGGGCATTGGTCAGCCCAAATAGCATGATGAGGAACTCAAAATGGCCATCATGAGACCGAAAGGCAGTCTTGTGCATGTCAGCTAGCTGCACCCGAATTTGATGGTAACCTTATTGAAGGTTGAGTTTACTGAAGACCTTTGCACTAGCTTGCTCATCCTGAAGCTCCTCAATCATGGGTATGGGATACTTGTCTTTGACGGTGATGACATTCAATGCTCTATAGTCCACACAAAACTGCCAAGTACCGTCTTTTTTGCAAACAAGCAACACCAAAGAAGAGTAGGAGCTCGTGCTAGGGCGAATGATACCGGACTGAAGCACGTCAGCCACGAGATGCTCGATCTTGTACTTCTAGATGTGAGGATAACGGTAAGGGTGGACATTGGTTGGTGACGCCCCAGGAATGATGGGGATATGGTGGTCGTGAGGCTGCATTGGAGGAAGTCCCTGTGGTTCAACAAAAACATCCCGATGCTCCGCCAATAACTCAAGAAGATCCAGGGACTGCTCATCCTGAGGCACCTTGACTGTTGCCCGCTGCTGCAAGAGGACCCTTGGGGTGAAAACCGGAAGAAAGAACTCATCGACTGGGCTGAGGAGGGTGCCCAGTCAGGACCCTTCAATCTAAACCCACTGCCCCTGAACATCGAAATCCATAACCATGTCCCTGAAGTTCCAAACCATGTCACCTAGCTCCTATAGCCATTGAAACCCTAACACCATGTCCGCCCCCTTCGTGGGCAGTAGGAAGAGGTCGGTGATGAATGTGTGGCCTTGAATGGCAAGGGTAGCCTGAGCACAAACGCTAGAGCTCCTGAGATGCTTCCCATCTCCGATCAACACATCGAAGGGCTTCGAATCCAACATGAAGCAACCAAGATGCTGAGCCACCTTGTCATTAATGAAGTTGTGGGTAGACCCGATGTCGACCAAGATGGCCACTTGTTGCCACTTGAGGTGGCCTTGAACCCTCATTGTGCGAGGTGTGAATGCCCCTGAGAATGCATGGACATAAATCTCAGGCTGCACGTCGTCATAGTGGGATGAATCTGTCCTATCCTCTGTGTCCTCCTCCTCCTCAATCTCCTCCCCGAGGAGGCTACCCTTGACAGAACAGCGATGTCCTGGAACGAACTTCTCGTCACAACAGAAAATAGTCCCTTAGACCGATGCTCCTCCATCTGTGCTGGCGTAAGACGCCGGACAATCTAGCCTAGAGGCGGTGCTGGCTGGCCAGGTCGGCCTAGCGCTGGGCTATTGTTTAGGCTAGCAAGGGGGCCAATGTTGACACTCAAATGTGGGAAGGTCCCAAGCCGCCCCCCTTGCCGCTGCCGAGCCAACTTCTCTTCCTCAATTCGTACATGGCGCACGATGTCTCACATGCTGGAGCATGGGAAGTGGTGCATCTCTTTAGAAATCTCGGGTTTGAGACCTCTCTTGAACGTGCCCACCAAGGCGGCCACTGGCTAGTCAGGAAGGCGGTTGGCCCAGACGGTGGTGGTTTGGTGCTGTGTGGAGAGCATCTCGTTGAAGCCTTGGAACTCATTTGGGCCAAACTTGATACACAACTCGTCAGAGAAGGTGGCCCAAGTGGGGTAGCACACCTTCTTTTCGAAACTATTGAACCACATAGAAACATCGTCATTGAGGTGGAAGGCCACTATGCGTAGTTGTTCAGCCTCCGAATGTGTTCCTTGGTAGGCAAAGAACTTTTCAGCCTTGTACAACCATTCCACTAGGTCATCGTCCCCATTGTAGCGTGGGAACTGTAGGCGGGCCAAACGAGGTTCAGCCCCTCCTCATGGTCCGCCACGGGGTCCTGGGTACTCCTCAAATTCGTCCTCCATCTCTAGAAACAAGTTTCTAGGAGGCGCAATCATTGGGGCATTTTCCCGAACACCTGGCGTGCCTCGCATATCCTAGGACTAGCGCCTCCCATCCATGGCTTGGTCGACTGTGCCAAAGCACATAGGACCTTGGGGAAAGTGCATATCCTTGTTCGGCAGTGCTGGAAGGTTAGAGGTGTGCAGTTCGGGTCCTTGAGACGGACACCCCTTCTCCATGACAGCAGTTGGCGGCCTGGGCAAAAGAGATGCTAAGCGCTCTGCCTGAAGCTGAGCCATGGTCAGGCTCAGTGCATCAACCTTGGCCATGCCCACACTCAAAGACTGAATTGCAGCCATGATTTGCGCTAGAGTAGGCTCGCCGGTGGTCTCTGGAATTGTCTTTGGGCTGTCCGCTGAGGCGAGAGCCTCTTTCTTAGGTAGAACTTCCGGGCCGCGGTAGCTTGCTTGCCTCGTGCCATGCCCAGGGATTGTAAAAGCACCGAGACCAATGATGTGCCTGATGTGGCACAATCGGTACCTTGGAGTTTTATGTAGGGAAAGGGAAAGAAGAAGGAAGAAAGGGGAGAAGAAAGTGAATATCCAATTACATAACTGAAACAAAGGAGAAGGGTCGACTCATATAAGGAGATGACCACTCCCATTGGGAGTCATGCTAGGTATGGCCACTCTCCTAGGGAGTAGTGCCAACTAGTGGGCTAGGCTATCTCGGGGCCACTAGCTGGTCCAATGACAATTTATCATTCAATTACATAAGAAAGTACCAAGCTAATACATAAGAAAATAGTCTAATGCCCTAGAATAACAATGAGATAAAGGAAATAAAGTAGAGTCTAGTGAACGTGCACAACATCGTCTTGCTAGGCCCACAAGGAGTTGTCTTTATGTGGGTTCCATCAATGGCACCAATACAATCCTATACACCATACTCAAATGTTATATAAATGGAAAAGTAAACTATCATGACATATAAATATACATGTCAACCTTCATAAAATAAATATTCAGATAAATTCTAACCTTAAAATATGGGTAAAACTGTGGATCTGACATCATTACTTATGGTGTGCTACTAGGACTTGTCATTGTTGATGGTGCATATGAGGAAAGTACATCCAAAACCTTATTGAAATTCTTGCTAATTGTCTACTTTGTTGAGTCAGATGATCTTAACAAATTGAATATCGTTGATCATGTTATGCTACTAGTAAGAAAGTAGCCACCATTTCTTCTACTGTGACATACCTAGTATCACATAAATTATTTTGGCATAATATCATACATAACATTAAAAATGAGTTAGGATACATTCTATATATCTCTCAAAATTCATTCGGTCGCCTTCCATATTTTTGTGTCAAGTATGAATAACCTTCTATTGAAATAGAACGATGTGGGGGAGGTTTATATGTATGTAGCATATTTGGTTCATCAATTGCAGACAATATAGTTATCATGGAGATATACATAGGGTCCTCCAATATGCCTTCCATGTTCATTGTTATTGAAAAATTCAAGTCATTAGATCAAGACATTCACATAAACATATTTCCTACAAAAACTGATTCACAAAAACACATTCACATAACCAAATTTTCAAATACCATGGCACAAAACTCATTTTCATTAGACCATTCACTTAAATTCATTCTCACATACCCATTCAAACAATCCATTCACTTATTAGTCATCGTCATAAAACTATAAACATCAAAACATTCACATAAATCATCTATTTAAATCTTCGTGTAACCTACATCCACTTAAACCATACACAAGTCAATTTAAATGAAAGAAGACTACCATGCCTACCTAAATAATCCATACTACCAATCAGCTGACTTATTCCACCAAAACAGGCTACCATGTCCACCTAAATAAGTTCTCCAACTAACCTATACTACCAAAATAAACTACCATATACTACTCAGCTTATGCTCTAACTATCTGTGACATTCATCTGGTGGAAGTCTCACAAACACCTCCCTCAAGGCTGGAGTACACAAATATTCATAAGCAAAAAACTTCAACTCCTCGGCGAGGTCAGGAATTTATCCAATGGCCTCAAACTAGCCTTAAGCTATTTCATGAGATTAGACAAGGAGTTAAAATTTAAATGCTATATGAGCTATTGAATCTCTTGTCTCGGAGGTTGAATTGGCATTTGCTCTCCTTCAAGATGAAGGTAGTTGATTCTCCAAGGGTGGGCTTGAGGGAACAAGGTGGAGGCATAGGATTAGATGATTCACCCACATGTGAATAATCTTGTGTAAATAGGGGCAAAGTGTCATCATCCTCATATAAACTAGTGTATAAAGATGGCCTCTTCAAAGAATCCACAGCCATGGATGATAAAGTGACTGCCCAACTCAATCTAGAGTGGTGTTACCAAATATTAGCATTAAATTTTCATAATTTTTCATTATCTTATGATGATATTTAGATGCTTCTGGATGAGCCTAAAACAAATCATACAAATTAATTTATAAATTACACCTTATATGATATGATATAACTAATTTACTTCAATTAAACAAAACTTACTTGAAGGTACTCAAGCCATATGTCTTCTAGAGCAGTTACCTTTTGTGTATGTCTATCCCACCCAAACCCAGAATTGCATGACATCAACTCCTTAATACATATTATCTTTTCCTTTAGAACTCTCAACTTATTCTTAAGGTGGGTTTCTGTCTTATTGCTCTTACATCTTGAATTTAAATTTTGGAAGAACATTGTCTGTCAGCACCTCCTTCCTAAATGTCCCATTATCTAATTGATTGCCATTGTTCACCTCCTCAACTAGAAGTTTAATGCGTTCTTTTGTTTTAGTTTTGGACCATTGTTCATAGTTAGGCTTTACTTTCCCTTTCTCTTTTCCTTTCCCACCTTGTGTTGCCATGTCTATGAAAAATAACTAATCAAAAACAGTAACTTATAGAAAATGCTATTAATGAGGCAACAATGCATGATAACTCAAGTTTAATCCCTTTGTCCTTTGAAAACATTATTTTAGAGTATTTATTAAGTAAAAATATATGGATAATTAGTATTATGCAAAGATGGATAATTAGTTATTCTTGTCAGCTCGATCTTAATTAGTACACATGATAATTAGAAACATTAGTTATCTACTAACTCATATAAGTACAATGTAAAGCTTATGTCATCAAAAATAGCTAATGTGGTAGCCATAAATCATGTTCCGAATTGTTTTATTGTAAACAACAAGAAAGCATATTTTTCTATGAGCATTGGCTTAGTAATTTGCATTAACCTTTGGTATATATTATAATAAAATGTGGTCCGTAAGCTAAGGGTAGTTTCTTGGTTGGGCCTAGGAAATCGCACACGTCATTTTAGGGTCCATATCAGCTGACATATATCTATCATGTCCTTATGTCCATGGGCATCTATACTGCAAACTATTTTTAGGTGCCGAATGATGCATAAGTCCCCTTAAAGTCTTTCATTGAAGTTATATCCACTTTGATCTTCATGATACCAACTTATTGGCTTGGTTTAACTGTTTTCTTTCAATGAAAAAATAGTCGAGGAATTGCATCCATAAGTAGCAAATCTGTAAACGATCTCATAACAATATTATCAAGTTTCTTTCTATGTACTTCTTTTATGAAAGTGACAATTAAATTGCCCCTTACCCATATTTAAGGAGATGCTAATCTCAAACCTCATCTGAATTATTTTTCCAGAGTCATCAATCTATGAAGATAGACCCAAATCCTAGTGGGAGTGGGTCACATTCTGTTAGTTCTCTCCTACCTTTACCAACAAGAAGACATGCAGTAGGCTCCATGCCCAGATGGAGCTACTATATGAATTCGTGCATCAAATATATGTAGGTTTGTTAGACTATTTATTAAGTAAAAAATCCTTATATCTTCATCATTGTGTTTATGCAAGATGGATTAATTCTGGTTTGGATAAAGATGGGCTCCCATCTTCTTTCAGCTTTGAAAACAATCACTCTTGTTGAAAGGAAGATCAATCTCTTCATATTGACATGCATAATATTAGCTCAGACTCTAATCAAAGCATAATATTATCTTAGATTCAATCAAGGATATTATCAAAGCATAATATTATCTAAGATTCAATCAAGCGGTTTTAGCCAGCTATTGCAATAGAAGCGAATAAAAATAAAAGAAGCTTGATGGTAAAGTTGTTGGAGGTCAGATGCCGCTTGTTAGCGGTCCGGGTCCTCTTTAAATAGGAACTAAACAACAGCTTGAAGGGGAAAGATCATGACTCCTTGATGGGCTCCAGACAGTCAATTTCTACTATTTATTCTCCTTGTTGCAATTAGTTCCAAGATAGGCTTACCCTTTTATAACAAATCCGCCAACTTCTTTTTTGCCCATCAGTTGTCTCCATAGAGATATTGTGTTGATTCTTCTTTACATTGATCATTAGTTACATCCTTTTTCTATCACCAATCACATATCCGACCAACACTTTACTTGATTCAGCCAGCCAGCAAATCACATGCTCAAATCAGTAGCATATAGCATCAACCAATCACAACTCTACTTCCTAGCAGACTCCTTGTTTGATTCTGACGTTGCTAGCTGCCATTTTCATCTTTTTTACAATTTGTCTCTTTCCTTTTGTTTACTTGTTACTTCTGTCCAGCCGAAGTGAAAAGATTTTATTTACTTCTGTCCTTTGAAGTGTGGGACCACTAGATGAACTACTTAGTACATTCTTATTTAAGAGAGGGATAATTTTACAGCAGAAACAAGGGTTTATTATCTCCAATAATGCTAAAATATTAATAAATTTCCAGGCAAACACGTTGCTGGACAATATTAGAGTAAGTCCTAGAAATCATATTTACTATCACCATTTCATGGAAGCATGCATCAACATAGTTAGTATGCATAACATATATGCTTAAGGCATAAAATCATGGTTTTGCATAGCATTGCATACACATCTACTTAATTACAACAGGTTATTAAAAGCATATTGAAATGGCATGCAAACAGAATCAAATTTACAATCACCAAACAAGTTGCAATATATGGCATACAAACAAAAACAGGGTATTACTTTCAAGTTTCATATGGATCCATTTTTCTGAAACTTTCTTGTCAATCAGCATGTAACAACTTCAAAAGTTTCTATAGAGTTTTTTCCATATTGCTTGGCCAAAGAATGAATTATTCCATATTCCCTGGGTTTTAAACAGAAATGCCATATGACCTGGAATAACACGATATAAGCTAAAATTTGGACTAAAATACCCCTGACTGGAGGTAGGGTTTTATATCGTGTTAAACCCTCACAAAGTCGTATTCAGTGTCATACGACTTCTAACGCCGGCAATTCCTCCAAGTGAAAACTCCGTTTCGATTGAAAACTCACTTCCGATCGGAAAGTCCCCTGATTGAGCATTGCATAAGTGGCATGTGAGAAGATTTTGTGACCTATCTAATCAAAACATCGAAGATTAGGGATTTTCTGTTCTGTAATGAGTTTGAGTTTGCAAAGAACGAGTTTTTGAATGAGGTTTCTCATAAGCCCAGTTTTGAAATTGTATGACTCAAAGCTAGTTCTTCTTTGTAACGTGGATCGGGGTTGCAGCGATTCTGGAAAAGCAGCGGCCGAACGAGTGTTCAATTTGGCTCGGAGAATAACAACGGAGGTTTCGTGGTAAGGTAAGGCATTTTGGATATTTGTATGCACAATTTTTTATTTAGTGTGTACTCGGACACACGACATAGGCCGTCGAATCAGACTATCGTTGCATTAGAAAGACGATACGTCATATATCCTGTGCTCAATATGTTGGTGGAAACACGATGTATAACCATAATGATGTCGTGTATGCGAGAGCCGCTTAGTGTATATTTGATTACACGATACATATACTTATCGTCTCTATAGAAGTTTGTTAGAAAAAGTGTGAACCAACACGTCTATTGATTATGGTCACGACCTATTGTTGATTGACATATATATATATATATATATATATATATATATATATATATATATATATCCAATTTTTTAGACGTAAAGTTAGAGTATTACATCAAATGGCAGAGTCCTTGAAGGTTGCAGAAGAGAAGAAGAAGAAGAGAATCTATGGGTGAAGACCGGGTCTGGGAACAAATAGTTTCCCCGCTGGACTGTGTCTATCAAAAGACCTTGTAGATTCACGTCCGGGATGCAAGGCGATTTTAGTGGAGTTTGGGTTCTACACAGTATATGATTGCGAGCCCATCATCATCTCTAGGCCGCTGTTGGATGTACTCATTGGTGATTGTTGGGATGAATCACTGGAGGTCTTCAACATAAGGGGCAAAAGACTACAAGGTAATTACTTGTATGATCACGGGGTTGAGTGGAAAAGGGAACCCGTGTAAATTGGAAAGCAGCGAGGGGAAGGCTGCCCAAGGTAAGGGGGAATTCTACAAGAAGTTCTTCCAAGGGAAGCTGCTGGAGAAGATAGGACTGGAAGAATTGCTCAAAGAAATGGCTGCAGAAACAAGGAATGTTTCAGACAAGGACTTAGCACGGTTGGCTATTGTGCACATGGGTGTCCTCGTGTTATTCACGCAGAGCAATAGAGCCATATCCCCAACCTTGTGTAATTACTTGTAATGTCCGAGATTTTTCATACGTTTTCCTTAAAATTCACAAAATTTTTTTGCAATATAATGTTTGTAAATTTGAGGAAAAATGACAAAATCAAAACCCGAGAAAACAGTTTATAATTTAAAACACTAAACATTAATTTTCCATCTAAACATTTCCATCATACGGCCAAACATTGTACAGCCAAAGCAAATATCCTCAGGCGCTACTCGAAAACACACGTACGACTAAATTACCATGATCATGGATTTTTAAATACAAATAACTCCCAGGCGTCCCTGAGTACAAGTCCTATAAACAGTCTATTATCTGATCTAAATTAAAAGTCTAGAAGATATAAACACTTAAATCTCATCTCACTCAATACATTAAATAGTGGCACAAAAATAATACTTGCATTGAGTAAAATATACCTAAATCAAAAGGGGAAACAATCTACTGTAGAATCGAGCATCCATCTCGAGGAGCTCTCCAACACAACCTACAAAAGCCTCCCGAAGAACGGGGCTAAAAAAGTAGGGTGAGTATTTTCATACTCAGTAGGAAAATACCTAGTAGGGGAATCCAAAATAGTGAACTCAATAGGTTCATAACTACATGCATTCATGCAACTCAAACATGAAGTAGTCAACATAATATAATAATATACATATGCATATAATAATGCATAACACACCAATGAAAGCAAACTTACACAGACACCCTTAATCAAGGTCTTACAACTTACTCGTACCATCATATGCATACTTAATACCTTACACATACTTGTATAACCTTACTCGTATGATCATACCTATACGACCTTACTCATACAATCTTACACTCATAGTCCTCATACTCATATACTTATAGTTGTGCTCAGAATCGTACACTTACAGTCTTACTCAAAAACTTACACTTACATTCTTACTCAGAGTCATCATCTTATAGTCGTGCTCATACTCATACTCATACAACTTATAGGTACTTGTACTACAATCATACGCTTACTGTCTTACTCAAACATACACTTACAATCGTACTCATACAATCGACCACTGAAGCTCATTACAACTAATAAGCTCTAGCGTCGAAAAAGAAAAGAATGTTACTGGGGCATCACCTTAACCTCCGGGGAGTGACTAGACGTCATGGACTTTTTCGAAGGCAAGGCACACCTATGCTCATGGGGCACATGATCAAACAGGTAAGAGTAGATCCATGATACTACTTACCTAAGCGCACAAACATACACTCACACATAAGGGGTCATACAATTGCCCACACATAAGGGTTTCTTATAGTGCCATACAATTGCCCACCATTATGGGTCTTATAGTGTCAGTGCCACTCTTGGGTAGCAATCATACAGTGCCTCTTGGGCGGAATCATACAATGCCACTCTTGGGCAGGAAACATACAACACTCCCAACAGAGCATCAAACATCTGGGCTTAATACAACACACAGACCAAATAAAAAACATATATATAGTTGCTCTCAATAGAGCATTAGACGTCTGGTGCTCTATACAACACACAGATAACATCCCGTAGGATAAATACCATGGCAAGACACAAGAAATGCTCAGCCAACTTATTATCGGCTAGCTCAAACACGGAACTTAATCCGTCAAACCCTCAGGTCTCAAACTCACAATGCTATTATTAGCTTTCTCATAATTCAAGTTTGAATTAAGTATATTATGTGGTACAATTATGCCACACAAACTCACAGTTTTTGACTGATCAAACCGAAGCTGAGCCCTATCGGAACCCTAGTTCGTTAGGGTAGCAGACTTCACTTACCCAACCATATCATGATCAACTCACCGAACATCAAATCCTTACATAATCATATAGTCTCCGCCATCCACCTTATGACCAAAACATCTTACACATACATCCTCAAACTAAGCTCCTCACAGTAGATCCCTATTATCACCCTCTTACTTAATACCTCACTTATTGTGCTTACTTTTTACTTCATAATTTGTATGTTATGCTTGTATAATTATGCACGCTCTTACTATCTAATAAACCTCCAGAAGGCTCCAAGCCTAAGTCCTCTTACTTACTAAACCCCTGACATACGCTCCAAACCGAGCCAAACCAATCTGCTCCACTCTTTGCCTGTCAAACTTATGTCTGTTGTCTTCTGTCACACGCTTACACATCCACATACACATACAAATCCTCACCAAACACCTTGCCACTTCTTATCGTCCATTGCCCATACCTCTACCCTCACACATAGTCCACATACGTAACTAACTCACAATCGCTAGCCATCACTAGCATGTTCATAATACACATACGTAGCATACTAACATATTCGCTAGCCATCGCTAGCGCATACATATTCCACATTCATAAAACATACATACATCTCATACATATCATATGTATCTCAATGTGGCATAATTCATTATCTTACATCATACAAATAGATCATGATTTAATATCCAAAACATGGAATCTTACAGTCCTAACATGCTAATATCATTCAAAGCATACTATCATGAAATTACGAGTTCAAAGCTCCCCTACCTCCTAATCATGACATTTGATGGCGAGCATACAACGGTGGCGGTGTTGGCGGCCAAAAGCTTTTCTTAGCCAAGAGAGCTGTTGTCCCGAGTTTTTAGGAAGCGCCAGAACTACTCACGGCCAAACAGGGGTGACACAGATCAACGCGGCAAAATCCGCGATCCATGGCACCACACTAGGGGCGGCCAGGAGAAATGTCGTGCCAACGAGTTGCAGGTGAGACCAGAATTCGAGGGTGTACTAAATGAAGGTTGGCCGAGACAGCTAAGAAATACTCGACTGGCCGCAAGACGTCAAAATCGGTCATGGACAAGACCCAATGGCATCGATTTTGCATTTACAATGGTCCACATAAGGGCAAAGGGTATGGGGCGACACTAAAGGATGGAGGAGAGGTGGTGGACTCCAATGTCAACTCCAGATGATGGCAGAGCCATCCCATAGTCGGATGATGCCAAAGTAACACCAAAATCCTAACCCGCGCACTTGGCTACTTGCACACGCAACGAAAGGGAAAGGGAGAGGGCTAGACGGTGTTGGTCCAAAGTTCGGAAGAGCGGTAGGGCTATGCCCAAGGGTGGTGACCAACAAAGACGGCCTTTGCTATTGTCGTGCCGAGGTAGGCCGACTAGAGGCCAATTGGTGTCTGATGAGGGTAAGACGTTGACTCTCTTAATAGTGTGGTCAAACACATCACCCGCAGAGGGCACACATGGCTCATGTTGGAAAAAGAGGGGCGGTGCCACACTAGGGCGGCCAACCATCTCTAGGCTGAGACCCACCAAACTACAAGCATCCCAGAGGAGACGCTACAGTGGCCCAAAACGGGTGAAAAACCTTGGGGCACAAAGGAGCAGGGGTTACTGGCGGTTCTAGCTGACTCCATCGTGGCCCTAGCGGCTAGGAGGAGCTATCTCCAGCTAGAAGTGATAGCCAATGGCAGTGGCAACATGCCCATCAGATAACAGGGAGAGGAAGAGCAATTAGCTCGGTTTGTTCAGATGGAACACTACAACCGGGCGAGGGCAGACCTAGTTTTGACTGAGTGGAGGGAGCCAAAAAGAACAATAGGGTAGTGGGGCTCGACTGAGGTGACGGCCCTATCATCACTAGCCCAAGGCAGGCCGATCGGAGGCAGAGCAACCACGAGGCGGTGAAACTAGCTGGGGGTGGTCCTACCTTCGTCAGCCCAATGCTGGTCAGTCGGGGGCTGGCTTTCTCCAGGGCGTCAACCAATTTTTGTTTCAAACAGAAACAAGGGAGAAGATGGGTCTGGCCAGAGGAAAGAGGGAGGGCAGAGGTAGAACTGGCCAGGGAGGGGTGGCCCACTCACTTCGCTGGACCAAGGCGGGACTGGATGGAGGTCCGGTCGGGCATAGATCACCGTCGGCAAATGGAGTGGGGCGGCAAAGGGGAGGCCCATGGGGCGAGGAGGAGTGTCCTCCTGTACTCGCCAGCCCGAGGCGGGACCATGGTCGGCCGGCCAGTCCTTGCAGGCCTATGACGGTGGCGGTACAAATGAAACAGAGAGAGCAGAGGAGCTAACCGGGGGAAAAACAAAACTGAGGGGCCGGCGGAGCGGGATGGGGGTGGCCCTGTGGTCGCCAGCCCGTGGCTGGATGGACGGAGGCCGGGCGGTGTCCACCGACCATCGCCAGCGCCACCCAATCACAAGACAGAGAGGGTGAGGTGGAACGGGGAGAAAATAGAGGAGAGACAGAGTGGAGGGTGGAGCAGCTGTGGGGGCCGGGGCAGAGGCCCCCTGCCGTCACACGGCCAGGTCAGAGCTGGCTGCATCGGCCTTTTGGCCCACCGGTGGCCGGCGGCTGTTGGGACAAAGAGAAGCTGGAGAGGGGTGTGTGCACTGTTCCTCTTCCAGAAAGGTCTAGATCGGGCAAGCCCGTTTCTTCTTTTTCTTTTTCCTTATCACTCCTTTATCCTCTGCAATACATTCTTTATCGATTTTTTGCATTGTAAATGCGCATCTAGGCCCACGACCTACGATAGAATCCCACACCCGACTTTGGGTTCAAATACCGAGGCAAAATACGATAAAGCGTCATATTTTCTCACCGAAAATGACTAGAAATTAGCAGAAAAATTACAAGAAATCATAGGAAAATCCAGGGCATTACATTACTTAGATGACATGTCTGTCATGGAGAGCTACAATTGGGCAGGCGCCGTACATGATTTGCTGATGAGAGGCATATCAGCAGCCCACCAGAACATCATGAGTAGACAGGATGAGCGTTCCGCCATGGCCGAAATTCTCATAGGGGCTTCATTAGTGCTCCAGGTCACTCTCGTATGTTTTATAATACACGAATTCTAATATCGTATTTATAATGACATGATATGTTTCACATAGATGAATATCGCCTCATCAATCACACGGTACCACTCTCAATCGTGTTATCGAACATACGACATTTAACTAGCACGTAGACATATCGTGTTCTCAAAAACATGACTATGCATTCGAGTGTGTTATCTGTAACACAACTAATTTGTTATAGTGAAGTTACTGAACATTTTAGTCTAATGTTTATATTCTTTTGTATTGTCCGCCACGAGGTATGGTTTTATGAGCATATGTCCATTTGGGCTCCCAGTGGTCCTCCATGCAACTCACGGTGCGAGAGGTGGCCCGGATTTACCCAACTATTAAGCGACGTGAAGAAGGCCAATAAACTTGACCCGGCCAACAAAAAGGGGAGGAAGAAGATTCTAGCTTATCACTGGATGAGGAAGTGGTACGAGGATGTCTTCATGAGGCTGAAGCCAGACTCCCAAATTGTTATGCACATCACACTAATTGCTGAAGCGGTGCACTTGATGGATGTCCAAAGGGCGACCCTGAAAGCTAAGAAGGTGGTTACGCAGCCTTTCCGAACAATGAGACCCGGCCATGCCGCCCACGGTGAGACGTCAGGGCATGTACATTCCAGCCATGATGTTATTGAATCATTCGTCATGCCAGTTGATGCCATGATGGGAATATGTGAAGTTGTTTTGGAGAAGGCTGTTCTATACAGTGATCGGGGATGGAACATGGATTGAGTTGCAGCTGCACTCTAGCGTGTTAATGACGATCTAGAGGTGGCAAATAGCCTCATAGAACATATACAACCCCCCGAGGCCGTTGATACAGAATAGCTGCTTGAACCCACTCATCTAGTGGTCGACCAAGCATCAAACCCCTCCTCTGAGAACTGAAGGATCACCTTCGGTTCGTTCAAAGGCAAGAGCTTCAAAATCAAGAGAAGCGCGCCAACCATCTGCCCCCAAAGATCAACCAATACAAGTCTCGTAGCCGGTGGAAGAGAGATTCATTTTAAGTAAGTACAAGATAAGAGATCATATCATTGAGTAAGAAAGACGACGGTTGGATTGTCATGTCATCGATCACACGATCATTGATGTAGTAGTTGTGAGAACCATCTCTGCGTGGTCGTGTGATCGTGAGCACGATTGGCTACCAGTCGTGTTTCTACAAATACGATAAGATCTTTATCGTGTTAGTAAATGATGACTTGCGTGGATATCGTGTGGTTACTAACACGATTACTTACTTCTTAAATACAGAGAAACCACAACCACAAGCTACCACCAAATCGGAGAAGTTTGGTCCGAAGTTACAAAGGACTGTAATAACTAGATTTTTGTCGAAAATAAATGTAGAATTCATGGAACAACCCCGGGATGTCAAAGAACAATTGCGGGAGTTAGAGGAACCGGACCTTCCCTGGGATGTCGACGAACAACCCCGGGAGGTAGAGGAACCAGACCTTCCACTTGAGGTTGTGGCTCAAGTTTGCGATGTGCCAGAACAACCCCGTGAGGAACCCGCAGACCAACTAGAGATTCCGAAACAACCCTTGAAGGGACCGGAAGCACCCCAGTAAGCAAATAAAGGAGTAGCACCCAAACGAGTAAAAATCAGAGTGAAGCGGAAAGCTTCGCCTGGCCCTCCCATTGTTACTCATGCACAATGAAAGTCGAGGTCCACCGCAGTTGACCCATCTGCTCAAGGTCAGGTGCCAGTGATGAAAGTTGCAGCTCAGGTAGCGAAGAAGCCGAAGCATTTCAGCAACTACATTGATGAGAAGCTAGCAAAGTCTGGATACAGTCACTAGCCTAAAAAGCCTAGGGATGAACTACCTCTGGCTTCGGTCCCTAGCCGAAGCATTATCCGTTAGGAACATCCAAAGTCTCCCACCCCAGAACTAGTAACCCCAATCACAGTTTCAAGTGAAGATATCAGATACTCCTCCAGTAGATGCAGACATATTGGAGAGTATCCACAATGTTGAAGATGTCCAAGAAGATACTATGACTAAGACGAGTAAGGAGGAGACAAGTCTGCGGCTGAAGGATTATCTTGACAGAGAGTTGGTGTTCCACCTGGAGGTTCAGGAAATGACAGTTGAAGAAATTATCACAGAATTTCAGTCGAACCCATACAAGTTGTGGCTCGTAGAGACACTCCTCTACACCGACTACCTATCTCTATTAAAGTAGGAGTGCATAACGAATGAGGTAATATGTATTCATTCCTCATACATTTTAAGCTTTATCGTGTTATCAATCAAATGATTGAATATCTTATGCATATTACAATGAATTATCGTTTTATCGATTACACGACACATAATCATGTCGTTGGTTTTCATATATGCTAACTATCGACTTCTAATTGCTGAACTAAAACTAGTGTGTTAATCAATACACGACTAGTGAATTAGTCGTGTGATCGTAAACACTGTATAGACACTAATCGTGTTAAGTCATATGACGATCGGTAGCAAATAGTGTCATTACTAACACATATGGTATTGTGTAGGTCATCGACGACTTCTTCCAACTACTAGATGAACGCAATATGAGAAATCCAGGCATGTACCCCAACTATTTTTTCAGCAAGTTTGCTATTTAGCACTACTTTAACGTCGGCACTGGGGAAGGGCCCATGGAGAAGGAGGGCAAACTCTTTAGCATATTGTTGAGAGACCTGAATGTTAACACAGAGAGCGGTTTCATTCCTATTTACGTCAAGGACCACTTTCTATTGCTTATTATCCGTTGCAGGGAGAAGCGATTTAGGTGGTACAATCCTCTAAAGGGTGATCACAGTCACCACTTTGCCGAGGTGGACAGTGTCAGGAAACATGTTGCCAGTGGAATGGAGAAGGCACTTAAGATAAAGGGGGCTCGGACGTGGCCACTGACTAAGATCAACAAATACCTGTACCATAAAATAAATGAAGATTGTGGTTTGTTCGTCATGTACTACATAGCAAAACTGGCAGAATGTGTCATTCAACCAGATTTTAGACAGCTCGAGATAATAGGCTTGGTCAGGCTGATGAATGCACTGCTATACTTTGGGCCCGAATCGAAAAGGAATTTGATCTAGATGCAGATGAGTTGTAAAAAAGATGCTAGTTTTTTGTAATTAATTACTTTGACCAATTATTTTGTGATTAATGACTGTGACCAATTATTTTGTAATTAATTACTATATCAATTATTTTGCACTAAGTTGTACAAATTTCAGATGGCGTATAATCGTTTAAATGATTTGTATCAATATCGTGATATGGTAGTACACATATATCTGATCGTATTATAGTTCTTACGATCGCCTAGTAGGTCGTGTTATCGCATACACGCCTACTCGTATTAGGTCGTGTTATCGTTTACTTCACATCTCGTATTATGACGTTTGTAACCAGCATTGATAGCGTGTTTGTAAGCATTTAGTCGTGGCGTTGTAAAAAAAATAGCATGAGACCTCCTGGGACGGACCATTCGAGACATTGTTATAGCGCCTGGTAGTGTACTTCCCCCACCAAATGAAGGAAGTGGTACGATTGTATCCGATGGTGGGCCAATTCACCAGCTGCCGCTACAATAATATCCTGAATGATACGTCTTCACAAAGAACATCATCGTGAGAAAGTCATTGCTAAATCGCCATCTAGCGAACCATGCCCACCATTGAATATAGGTGAGGACAGTATCCGATGACGGACAGATTCACCAGCCGCTGCTAGCCCAATCTCTGTGAAGAACCAGTGAGTGAGCGTTCTGCAAACCCTAACCCTAATATATATATATATATATATATATATATATATATATATATATATATATATATATATATATATATATATATATAATGTAGCCAGGGTGAGACAGGTATGAACCGCCAGTTAATTGATGGTATTGTTGCCTCGGGAATAATGCCTCCGCAATTTGAAAATTTTAAACATGGAATTGTCGTGTATTCGAACACACGATATGCCTAATATCGTGTAAGTTATAACATGTCCAACATATACATTATCCACTATGTACAACATGTCATGTTTTTAGGAACATGTTAATTACATATTTCGTGTTGATTATAACATGATGCATATGCCAAAAATATGAGTTGAAGAACAGAGGTGGAAAAGGTACCCTGATCGTGTAATAAGTAACACAATCGTCGATTTGGTCGTGTTGTCATTTACATGATATACATATACACTACACCCTACGTACAACATGTTGTGTTTTTAGGAACACATTAATTACTTATTTCGTGTTAATCGACCTCCTTCAGCTTGTCATTGGGATCAAAATTGATAGCGTGCTAGAAAGCAGAAAATCTTCACGTTACTACTCTCAATATATGGGAAAGACAACTTTCAATGGGAAGAAATATACAACTGTTATTAATTTATTACATCCAAAAAAACTAATCTTTACAGAACTTTAAAAATACAAAGATAAGAACAATCCGTCTCGGTGAGAGCGATTAGTTGGCGTGCAATCTCCTTCCAGACTCTCAAACCAATGCTGCAGATCGTTAGGGACATTGATATATCCCCGTCTTGAGAACCATGCCCACCTTGGCGAGGCCATATCTGAAGATGGGCCGATTCGCCAGTCGACACTAAAGCAATCTCTCGAATGACCCGTCTTTGCAAAGAACCAGTGAGTGAGCGTTCTGCAAAACCTAAATTAGTGTCTAACGAATGGGGCGTGGATGTGATGGATCATTGGAGATATTGATATATCAACGTGTCTAGTGAATCATGCCCAAGATCGGATATAGGTGGTGACATATCCGATTGTGGGACACATTCACCAGCTGCCACTATAGCAATATCCCGAATGATACGTCTCCGCGAAGAACATCATCGTGAGAAAGTCATTGCTAAATTGCTGTCTAGCAAACCATGCCCACCATCGGATATAGGTGAGGACCGTATCTGATGACAGAGAGATTCACTAGCCACCGCAAGCACAATCTCTATGAAGAACTAGTGAGCGAGCGTTTTGCAAACCCTAACCCTAATATATACATATATAGGCAAGCTGAGACGGTTATGGACCGCCAGGCAATTGAAGGTATTGATGCCTCGGGAATAATGCCTCTGCAATTTGAAAATTTCAAACATGGAATTGTCGTGTGCTCGAACACACGATATGCCTAATGTCTTCTTGTAAGTGAAGGACACTTTGACATCATATATATTATCCCCTATGTACAACATGTCGTGTTTTTAGGAACACGTTAATTACATATTTTGTGTTGATTATAAGACAGTGTATATACAAAAAATTTCATCTGAAGAACGGAGGTGGAAAAGGTAAGCTTGATCGATGCTCTCCTTCCTTACACCATTTGCGTACGCTATTATTCGACCTCCTTCGGCTTGTCTGTGGGACATCTGCCACATTGGAGGGCCCTCCTTGTGCGCTGGTACATCGTTTGCAGTTGTGACCTAACTAACCGCATGTTCCACATTTTCATTGGGCTTTGAGAGGCCTTTGTGACTATCCGACTTTTTTGTGGACGCCCCCGCTGCTTTTGAGGGATAGGTAGGTTGAATGTAGGCCTAACTCCAGCCAGTGCCCACTGGTGCTGATCTTTGGTTGGGTGTAAGGGCTCATGATAGGTCAGTTTATACATTTCAGTAGAGTACCATCTTTCATAGTACTCAGACACATATAAGTGTCTATTATCGATTGTTGCGATTGCATGCTTACATGGTAGACCCATATGTTGAAACTTTCCACATGTGCGGGTACGATCAACTAGGCTTACCACATCCTGTGAAGAAAAGATCATGAGTAAGAGAGCACGATAAATGAATTTATCATGTTCTCTAGTACACGATGTGTCTTACAATCATTACGTAAAACCCATCGACTTACACGTTGAAGGACAATAATGTGTGTAAACTACCACGCTATGTATCCCTAACGTATAAACGAGCACATGCTATGTACATTTCTGTATGAATGCAATGTACCTGGTGATGTAGCGAATTAACCTGGAATTTATACAGTGACACAGGCAATACAATCACATTCCTTGCTTCTTCTTGCCAGTTTTTTATGTGTTTTCAGGCAAATGGGGTTAACTCTTCCATCATATTCTGACCGTCCATCCGACGTTTTTCAAATAATGTCGTTGTGTGCTCCCTCGTGTGCTCAATTAAATGAGTTATAGGCTTCAATCAGGCTTTTTTGAACATTGCATTTGCACTTTCAGACCTATTGGAGCCATGTCACGACCTGGATTTTTAAAAGCCTTTTTAAAATTGTATGAACGGTAGTCACAATTTTTTTTTTCTTAAATACAAAACAAACCATTCGATTAAATATCCAGGCCATGATAACTGGGGTTCAAAAATACAAATATCAAATCATATGATATTATTACACGTCTCAAAATTCAATAAGAACAACTCATCCATCTAAGTACAAGTTCATCAACCATTTGAAAATAAATAACTAAGTTGACTCTCATGCTAATGAAACACTTATGTACTAGAGTTACAGAAACGTAGAAACTTCTTCTTGTGCTTGCCTGTTTTGTCTTGTTATCGCCTGGAGAATCTACAACTAACCAAACCAAACAACCACATCAACAACAATGGAATCTCTTCGCCTTCAATAGAAGAGTTTCCATAAGGACAAAAGATTTTATTAATGTTTTTTGGATCAGGCCAACATCACCCGACATTAGTTGCCTACATACTCATCAAACAACATCTCCAATGTTTCCAACAAGATCGGATCCAGACGTAGTTCTGCCTAGAACTACATTATACTAAGAAGCATAACATCACACACGCAATGCTTAAGTATTTTTAAAGCAAGCTACACTTTATGTAAGTCCTTTAATCGTCCCACTTGTCTAATTAACAAGCAAAAACAAATAATGTAATTAATTATCTCACACCCTTTTTCGATAATTAATACGAACAAATTTATATTCACTCAGAGACAACTCGCCCCTCGAGAAATCTCCAGACATAGGACTCTAACATGCAGAATATCAATATACTATGGCACATGTAAAGTAATATATAGAGCACTGAATATAACATAGCTCAGAAATATGGGCTGATCTTTAACCAATAAAGATCAACACAATTCACAAAACAATGGACACTGTTCAGGAAATAATGCACTAATTGTTACCTGAAAACTTCCGACTCCCGCTCAAAAGAGTAATTGTATGCTAATAGAAATCTTATCATCTCGAGAGATCCACTTGGATCAGCCATGGGCCTAGAGATGTAGGTACCAGCTTTGCTCATGGACACATTGGGCGGAGGTAGATGAGCCTTCCATGATTCTCAAAAACATAGTTTGCGCATTTGCTGGGATCCATCGTCCCGAAGAAACGAAGACCATGAAGGTCTGAAAGATTACTGCCATGGCTATTATCAGAAATCCTAGCATCTCTAGAGATCCACTTGGATCAGCCATGGGCCTAGAGATGTAGGTACCAGCTCTGCTCATGGACACACTGGCCAGTGGTAGATGAGCCTTCTATGATGCTCAAAAACATGGTTTGCGCATTTGCAGGGATCCATCGCCCGAAGAAACGGAGACCATGAAGGTATGAATATCCACCATGGCTATTACTATGAGCTTAAACTTTGACTTTGAGAACATCCCATAACCACCCTCGGTTCATTAACTAAGGTAAAATTCTATGTCAAGGCCCTATTCACTCCATGAACTGGTCCCAACCCTAAAGAGGGTATTTTAGTCATTATCTTGATTAGGTGTTCCCCCAATCCAAAGACAACCAAAATCTTTTGATTACTCTTTATTAAACTTAATTTATTTATATAACTTAACACAACAATAATAAATTTAAGCATCAGAATAATCAACTTGACAAGGACTCAGACTCATGCTGAGATGAACTGACCAATTCAAAATTACAATGAAAAGGATTTGGGGCTGAGATGCATAACTCAAGTTAGCCACCTAACATGACAAGGCAGGCTAAAACAACCATCAATATTCACCCTAATGTATATCACAATCAAGGCTAAAATTCAGGACAAATTATGCTGAATTTCAAAGGCATCTTAGGCTGAAATTCAGAGACTTAATAAATATGAATATATCATGAACTAAGGCTCAAAAGTCAGGGATTCAATTAGAAAGATTATAACCTAAATCAAAGTTAAGAATCAAGTATTAGGTAGGCAATAATGCAACCTAAACTAGGGCTGAAACTTAGATATTCTGTCAACATGATTATTACATAAATCAAGGCTGAGAATTTGGTATTACTATGGCCAAAATAGAGCCTAAAACAAGGCTGCAAAATACGAATCTAAGTAAGAAAAAGTAAAGCCTAAACCAAGGCTTCAAATCAGGGATTTGATTAGCCAAAATATGGCCTAAACGAAGGCCATGAATCAGGGATTATGTCACACCCCGGCGATGCCCGACCCGAGCTGAACCCAGTCCAAGGACCGGTCAAGCGCGCAGGGGCGACGAAGTAAAAATTGAGAAACGATCTAGCGGAAGACTTAACCCTAACCACGGGCGATTAACAGAAACATAGAGTACGCACAATCCTTTGAGCAAGAGTAAATAAAAAGGGAAGAAAAGGTGTTGCTTATCACAAAGTAAACAACAATCTCAAACCCACAAGCTTAGTTAAGTAAAGCCCACACCGGCTCAAAATAAGTCATAAGCATCACAACAGTAAAATGTGACATAAATCCAAAACAAGAACCCTACACAAAGGTCCTGAACAACAGCATAACTAAGGAAAATAAACCACACAAAGAACTCCACGATCATATCCAAGCCACCTCCGACCTTTCCTCGAAGAGGCGATCCTGTCCGTCTGCGTGTCGCACCACGCAGCCCCAAATCAAAACACGCAAAGAGGGGTGAGTTTAACAAACTCAGCAATGGTTTTAATATCACTAACAACATCAAAAATACGATAGCATAGCGATATAATCATTCAAATCAACGAATTACATGGTGCATCATTTTTTGATCACATATACATATCACCTAACACTGCATCATAGTGCATAATCAACTTGCATGGATGTATCTCTAACATACATATTCCACATGCATAACATCAACATCAACCTGCATTGATGTATCTCTAACATACATATTCCCACATGCATTATATCATCACAATCAACCTCCATCAAGGAGTAATCACACATTAATGTCACACAGACGGGAGCATAGACAAGGCCACAAAGGCGTGTCATGATCCAAAATTCTACACAAGAATTTAAAGAAAGATTCGGGGTTGTCAATCCCTAATGCTGCTTGCCCTGGACGATCCTGGCCAAGGATGTCTCATTCTCACACATAGAATTTAGAGCAGGGGTGTTCGCCCAGGGACATCTCCTGCGGAGGGAAGAGCCCGAGTTCTCACACAGAGAACCCTAGAACACATGGTAGCGGGGTGCACACGGCATACCACACTGGATTCTCAGGGTCCAGATGACACTCATAATAACATTCTCACAATCCGCAAGACAAGTACACAACTCGTCCCCACATCATTCCATTTAACAAGACTCAACCCGGGGAGTGCACTCGTTCCACACAGGAACTCAAATCAAAATATGTCCTTTCGGACCAATCAATTTGCGATTAATCCACGACAGATCAATCCGGCACACAATTTCATCACATTGTATCCAATCGGTCAAATTCGATTTAATCATGATGAAGCCTGAATTGGAAATCCATTTTTCATGATGCATGCAGCATGGTACATACGTGGGCAAGGCATACATGAATCCTAATCCATGATAAGTGCTCTCATCAGCCCCTAATGCATCATTCATAATCACAATATCAAGCTTCAACATCATCATTTAACCCCACATGTGTGTGTATCTAGTAGAAGCATTTCACATAATGCATACTAACATGTTTGAAATTAAACTCACTACCACACTACACATGTGAATTTCCATCTAAACATGAATTCCAGCGGAAATCATAGGAGAAGAATCGTTGAAATCATATCTCAATTCAAAACTCAACCACAAAGGCTAAACACATATAAGATCACTCATTTCATCATTGGGTCATGGCATTCACCAACATCCACACACAACTAACCACAATCTATCATGACAAATCAGTCCAATAATAGATTATAGTTCTACTGAAAATATGCTTAACAATGAGAAACCAACCATTCATAATTTCAAGATGACGATTCCAACATCATGCCACAAAACATAAGTCATTCCACCTTCTCTAAGCATATATCTCAACTCCATAAACTTAATAGCATGCATTCCCAGTAGCCTAACATAGCTTAAAACACTCTACATTCATATAAAATTGGCAAGCTAAAGTGGAATCATAAAAATAGACATCATATGCACAACATGAAATTTACTGTATAGCCGATCGATCGCCCTTCAGGCCGTTCGATTAGTTAAACTTGAAAATTTGAAATTTATAGTTCGGCCGTTCGAACACCCAGCAAGCCGTTTGATTGGCTGAACTGGAAAACCGACGTTTCGGCAGTGTTGCCGATCGATCACCCACAAGGGCCATTTGATCGCCAACACGACAGAACTGGTCATCTTCTTCCTTTCGTAAAATCAAACCGAAACACCATTGATAACACTTCAAATCCACATCTAACACCCTAATCATTATCAAAAGTCCTTCTTAACTTCCAGAACATCAAACCATACCATAATAATGCAAAACCCTAAGAAATCGGGATTAAATAATTCCATTTTCTAATCTTACTATTAACACACTAAATCAAACAAACTCCATTCGAAATAAGCCAAAAATGAAGAGTTTTACCATGGATAAATAGAGATTTCAAAGACCCATTACCTCAGCACTTGTTTTAGCTCGAATTGAAGAGTCACCCTTTTTGAAACCCTTGAAAACACAATGAGTTTGAATTAAACTCTAATAGAAATCGATTTACCCAAGAAATCCCTAATTAAATCTTAGATCTAGGGCTTGTTGGTAGTAAAAATCAAATTTTGAATGTTAGGGTTTATAGTAAAACACAAATCAGTAGCTTTTGATGGTCAAAAACGAATTGAATCAAGGGGAAAATGGTACATTTGGAAGAAATTAAGAAGAAAGCCAAGGATTAGTGCTTAATTAGAGTAAGCTTACCTTAATCGGCTTCTAATTCGGGCCTAAGTGGGGATTAGGCTAGCCCTCCTTCCTTAGCCTATTCCCAAAAATGGAAATGGCTCTGGTTTGCCCTTTTATAGTAAGGGTTGGGGTATGCATAGGTAAGTTTTGGGGTGTAAATAGGAAAAGTAGGCTAAAAGTGGGTATTTTGCAAATTTAAGCACAAATTAAGCCTAATAAAATTCTAAAAATTTTTGTGTGACCTTAAGTATATGTCTAGGTTTATTTGACACAAAAATAAAATTTTTGATGGTGGGGCCCACAGGGGTCCCGCCAAAACCCTAATTTTTGGGAAAATAGTTAAAATTCTGAAAAATCTCAAAAATTCACATTTGGTTTAAAATCACTTAAAACCACTAATGTTGAAGTTAATTTTGGTTAAAACCATCACAAACTTTATTTATTTACGAAATCACCGAGTAAGATCAGAAAACACGTAAATTTCACGATAACAAATAATTAAAGAAAACCAAAAACCGGTTTAAAGATGAGGGTCCTTACAGATTAAGTTGGCCAAAGTATGGCCAAAAGTCAGGCCATGAATCAGGTTTAAGTTGGCCAAAGTATGGCCTAAAATAAGGCCAGGAATTAGGGATTAAATTTGCCAAAGTATGGCCTAAAGTAAGGCCATGAATCAGGGATTAAGTTGGCCAAAGTATGGCCTAAAGTCAGGCCATGAGTCAGGGATTAAATTGGCCAAAGTATGGCCTAAAGTCAGGCCACGAATTAGGGATTAAATTGGCCAAAGTATGGCCAAAAGTAAGACGACGAATCAGGGATTAAATTGGCCAAGGTATGGCCTAAAATATGGCCATGAATTAGGTATTAAATTTAGTTGAGTTTATGCCCAAATTATGGATAATAAACATGACTAGAAACATAATTATTCATGCCTAACATAGGGCTAAGATAGATCACAAAAATCAGTAACATGCTTGCATGAATTAAGGATAATCTACTTGACAAAAAGTTAGAATCATGCATGCACAATTCAGCCATATAAACATGAGATAAAATCACACTTTCAAAACAAGTAGAGGCTAATTCATGACATCAAAACCGCTCATTGAACCAGGCTGAACTATGGCTGAATTACATTTATCAAAACCTCATTGTCCCCAAAGCTCCTAGCCCTTGCTCCTATGCTTCTAAGCCTTGAATTTAATCCAAAGATGGCTGCTTTGTGCCTTCTAAAGCTGCTGGCTATGGAGGTCCTTGCTGAGAGAAGGAAGAGGAGGGAAGAGATGGAGAAGAGGGAGGCTGAACTATGATCAATACCCCTCTTTCTTTCTTATATAAGGCTTCGTCTCTTCAAACTCTTAGGTGCCCTCCCCCTCTAGGACTCTCCCTTAATTACAATCCCGGATTCACAATCCCTACCCCATTACCAATAGGAAACCAACCCACATACATGCTCAAAACAGTCCCAAAAGAGTTCCAACCCAACTAGATGTATAGCTGATCCCTCCTCCAACTTTTTTCACCACTCATAGCACTCCTCGGGCTCCTACTTGGGCTAGAAGTCTTATGTTCACATGTTATCTCGTCTCAACAAAGTTCTAGTTGCGCCCTCTTCTTGCTTGGAGTTCTTGTCCCACTAAGACTCTCTCTCTCTTTAAAATCCTAGTTCTTTTAGGACTTCTAATTCCTAGTATGTTTAAGACTTCTAACTCCTAGTACGTTTAGGACTCTTAATACCTAGCACGAGTAGGACTTCCAACTTCAAGCACAAGTTGGACATCCAACTCCAAGCAGAGTACGACATCCAAGTCCAAGCATGATTAGGGCATCCAACTCTAAGAACGAGTAGGACATCCAACTCCAAGCACAAG
The DNA here is from genome assembly GCA_035235625.1 of Saururus chinensis. Classification (NCBI taxonomy): domain Eukaryota; kingdom Viridiplantae; phylum Streptophyta; class Magnoliopsida; order Piperales; family Saururaceae; genus Saururus; species Saururus chinensis. The sequence goes on from CP141144.1 coordinate 31,483,535, forward strand.
TAGGACATCTAATTCGGGTAAACGGACCTTGTGTGATAATCTTAACTTCGACAATTGTATCTCCCTCATCCGAACTCCAATTTACACATTCTTGGTGGCGTTTCAAAGCTCTTTCAGAAAACTTTCCAACTATATAGGTTTTAGCTATCATTACTAACTTATGGTCATGTTATTATCATAAGAAACTCAAGGAGTCCAACACCTTAAAATCCACGTGGTCGACTTCGGGAATTTAGAAGAATCCTGGACATTATAGTGTTCCATATCTTTTACCTGGAAATGATACATTGGCCTAGTGATTTGAACCTATCTTATTTAGCCAAGCATATAATTCCGGATTATGTTCTTTAATGTTGTCCAACACCTTAATCCAATGTAGTTGCTATCAATAGTTGTCCAATATACTTTCCTTTCAAGAAAGTTGCATCAACCATTAGCAACGGCCCCAAGGTTGTTCTGAAAGCTCTCGCAACAGGGCCAAACATCCAGAATACTCTTTTGAAATTATACCCACCCATAGGTCCGGGTATATCACATGATCTCACTAGCACAACTACACTTCCTAGATTTATATATTCTATCTGCCTCCCGTAAGAAGGAAGTAAGCAGTAGGATTCGTCTGGGTCTCCATCTATTAAATTAGTCAGAGCTTTACTTGCACAACCAAATACAATTTAGTAAATGTTATACGACACCGGCTAACATCATGTTCCCGATCACACGACATTTTATGCTTTCGTGTGATTGGAATCCAAACATGATGCCTAATTGTGTTTATGGTAACACGATATCGATGTATGTCATGTGGGTACTGACACGATATTGATGTACATTGTGCAGTAACATGATATTGACTATAGTTTAAGCGTGTAAATGATAACATGCTAGACTAACATATCATGACACTAAAACAGTAATGCCCCGACCCAGAAACCGACTCGGGCTGGGGGTCCGAAAACGATAAAAACCAAACCCAAAACCGGGAGCGGAGAACTCTGAGTGCGAGAGACTTCTTGTTCCTCTACGTGCTTCGGAACTTTAGTGCTCCATTACGCGTAGGCCAGAACAAACCTAATTATATAACTAATTTGGATCGGGCCAACGTTTCCTTACCGTTGGTTGCCTACATACATATCAGATAACATCTGTGATGTTACTCTAATACGATCAGATCCATACGTAGTTCTGGCAACTGGCTACTACATACATCAAACCATACGAAAACACATACATATACCCAAATATTTAATCGGGGTTATACAAAAACCCGTAAAACACCAGCAACACATATCTTGCTTTATCATAGAGACGAGCACCACACAACCACTACAACATGCCTTACTCTATCCCAGAGCAAATTCATCACATTCACATGTCTCGCTCCATCATTGAGCTGAGACTGAACACACTCACAACACGTCTCTCTCTAACCCACAGCGAGACGGCACACATCATGACATATAAGCATAGCATATCATAATATAAAGGATCATAGCATATCAAGGCATATCGTATACCCTATCTAGCACATGCATTCTATAATTAAAATAGGAGGTTAGGAACGCTTACCCCCCTAATGTCTCGCGAGGTAGCAGTATTTGGGGTACTCGTTTCTAGGCATCCTCTCCTTCGGATCCGGAGGCAGCGAACAGAGCCTCCTCTAACCTCCGCATGTTCCTTGCCTTGTGCCGAAAGATGACTAACCAACTGTCCCCTTTCTTGGAGACTTCTCATTTTATGAGCCCGTAAGTGAGGGACAGAACATCCCCTTTCCTGGGACGTTTCTCACACTGCGTGGCCCTTCGGTGAAGGGTGGATCCTTCCCTACTTTGGGCGACAACCCATGATGCAGCCTGTGACGGAGGAAGGAGTTCCCCTATCTCTCCAGGCTGCTACTCTCTCTTCGGGCCAGGAGGGTGGCAAATAGAGCCTCCTCTTGCCCCCGGCCTTTTCCCCTTATAGGGATGCCAACTCGAGGGATGGACCTTGTCATTGCGTAGATCACCCTTAAATTAGCTAGGAACGCCTCAAGAACGACTCGAATCGGACTTAAAATGAGTGAGAAACGAAGAACATAAGTTTCTGAACGTGGGAGAGAAATGAGAAAACTTGGGAGAGTCTCCCTTGCTTTTTAACTGGATGCCGTGGATGTTATTTATAGAAAAACTGATTAGATGTGAGGCTGACACATGTCAATCCTATCCGCTTTGTCAGCAACCCAATCAGATTGCATCATCAATCATGTCCACTTCGTCAACAATCCTATTTGCTTACATCATCAATCCTATCCGCTTCGTCAGCAATCCTATCCGCTTGCATCATCAATCCTATCTGCTTTATCAACAATCCTATCCGCTTTGTCGTTAGTCTTATCCACTGTGTTGTCAATCCTATCCAAAATGATATTATTTTATTCAAATAATATCCTGACCTCAAAACGTGATAACTTCCAACCTTAACATTGGAATCGTACGTTCTTGTTACCGATGGACTCGTGTCGATGAGCCCTTCAAAATAAGACCACACATGGCAGGTTATCCTGCACTTTTGTGTAGGTCCCGCCCATTACGGCATGCTTCCAGGGCCGTAGCTTTCGCTCCCGACCCCCGTTTTGCACGTTCTTTGATTCGTTACACTCATTACTTCAAGCTCTACCCGGATATGGGGATTTTACCTAATGAAACCCCCTAACACTAATCTCAAATTACTAAATTACCCTTAATCCCCTGGGTTAAGCATAACCAAAAAATGGGTTGTTACATTCTTCCCCCCTTAAATGAATTCCGTCCTCGTAATTCGCCTAGACCAGTCTCCACAACCCTACAAAATCTTGTAATTACACGGATAGCTAGCACAAACAACATTCCGATAAATTAAATATAAAAAAATAATCTTGAGAAACACAATCCCGAGAACCACTCAGATAAACACTTTCAAAAGCATAACCCGATAGTTTAAAATTAGGTAACAATAACACAAACATGATCCGAGACTTCATACTCGGATAGGACAAAACCAAATCCGATAATTGCGATCGGATTAAGCACTCAAAATCAGAATTCGATAATTTGAGATTGGATAAACCGTCACAACATAATCCAATGACATGTGACTAGATAAAACACTTGAATCACAATCTAATTTTTACATTAAAATCAGATAAATCAATACGCAGAGTCAAAACACATCGCAACAAATCCTGTCAATCACAACTCCAAAACACTCTCTGATTCTTCCTCGTCTGATACTCACAATCCGATAAATAAATAGAATAAACCATTTCAATCAAAACCAATTATAAATTTAAAATAAGACTGTTTTCTTTTTTAGAAGCAATGCTGAGCAAATCAGCTCAAAACCCATAAAAGCATATCAGCCACAATTCCAATTCTCGATCAAACCACATCCACTGACTCACGCCTGAGTCAAAACTCGTCAAATCCACAAACTCACACCCGAGTCAAAACTTGTCAAATCCACAAACTCACACCCGAGTCAAAACTCATCAAATCAACAAAATCACACCCGAGCCAAAACTCGTCAAATCTACAAAATCACACCCGAGTCAAAACTCATCAAATCCACACACTCACACCCGAGCCAAAACTCGTCAAATCCACAAAACCACACCCAAGTCAAAACTCGTCAAATCCACAAACTCACACCCGAGCCAAAACTCGTCAAATCCACAAGCCACCACAACCTACGTCCTACCCTTGGCGCTCATGGGGCAAATGAGGGCCACTTAGGGATAGAGCTTTCCCACGATGCTCTACCCTGTGTACCCCACTTGCCGATTTATTTTTCTCGGCAAGCATCATCACTCAATGATCAATCTGGGTTCTTGGCCCATGAATTAATCATCACATAAGCCGATTTATTTTTCTCAGCGGCATCCACATATACATCCACTGCACTAAGTGGTACGTACAACCAATCACATCCCAACACAAGTTGTGATACCCAACGGCCTACCCTCAGCGCTCATGGGGCAAACGAGGGCCACTTAGGGACAGAGCTTTCCCACGATGCTCTACCCTGTGCACGCCACTTGCCGATTTATTTTTCTCGGCAGGCATCATCACTCTATGATCAATCCGGGTTCTTAGCCCATGAATTAATCATCACATAATTCAATACATAGCAAAATCCATGCTAAAACAGTTCAAATTAAATCACCGTAAGAAAACCAAAATACTCAATGGCTTGTACGAAGTCAAATCACATCACTGTATGAAACCAAAACATTAAATGGCTCGTACGAAATCAAAATACTTCAACACTTACGTACCATCGTACGCACCAAATCATTTTTTAGAAAACATAAATTTCTTTTTGACAATAGAGCCATAAATCTGGCTCGATCAAAACATCGTCATAACAACCAACCCTCAAGATTCAAATCCCACTTAAAACAGCCATTCTACATTCACATCGCAACTCAAAAACACATACCAAAACAAAACAAACTTGAAATTAATTTTTTGTCTCGATATACGTGTGGATTTACTTAAGGGATACTCATCCACGCCACATGTCCCATAACACGGGCGTTTCATAGTTTCTCCTTAGTAATTCTACTAGCCATTGAGATGCTTTTATAATTTTGAATCATTTTTCAAAACACATAAGGTTTGAAATTAACTTTTTAGAATAAAACTACCAGTAGACTCAACTGTAGAGCGGTCTACCCACATTGCTTGTCCCATACCAAGAATGTTAGGCAGTCCCTCTTCGAGAATGCTACTGGCTTTCAAAATAACCTCTCCTTAAGTTACGGCAAACTTTCAAAATATGAACATTTTGAAATTTTATTTTGAAACACTGATAGAACTATCCTTAGAGCGATCCACTAACACCACGTGTCCTATACCACAAGCATTTGGTGGTTCCTCAAAGGGAGTTCTACCCTTTATCAAAATAATTTTCTTGATTTGTAAATAAATTCGCCTTAATCGAATCTTTTGAAATGCCTATGTTTTGAACTTCATCAGTAGAACAAATCCTATAGCATTCCACCGCACATCCCCTACTATGGGTGTTTTGGTGGTTTCTCATAGGTAGTCTAACCGTCTTTCAAAATAATTTGAAGTCTGTTTTTAAATTTTAAATCATTCAAAATCGAAGTTCAACCTATGAAACATTCGAAATTAAAGTCACTTAAAACATTTTTAGAAAATCGCATAACAATTTTAGAACACATATCTCCAATTGAATTTAATTCAAAGTCGGAATTCGTATAAAACCCGATCAAATTGACTCAGACAAAAATTTTAAATAATTCCTGACTCGACATCAAAATTTATAAAATCGATGTTCACGTCAAATACCTTGCAACACATGCAAGACAAAAATTTTAAATCATTTCTGATTCAAAATCAAGATCCATAAAATTGGAGTTCGCATTAAATCCGATAAATTACTCGTAGGATAGAACATTCACAATCGGAATTCACCTTGAATCCGATACAACACAGATGAAATAGAACATAATGTTCAAATATCGGATTTCTCACATCCGATATCACACATGTGGAACAATGCAAATCACAATCGAAGTATATATTAAATCCAATACCACATGTATAAAATGAAACGTTCACAATCGGAATTCTTCATAATTTCGATATCACATAAAGAACGTTCAGTCACAATCAGAATTCTCTTTAATTCCAATATCACATAAATAGAATGACAAAAATCTCAATCGGAGTATATAAATGAACTCCGACACAACACTTTCTGAACAGAAACAACCCTTACAAAATAGCACGTTAAATCAAATCGGAGTTCACCTTAAATCAGATGACACACAAAAATGTAAAAATCACAATTAGAGTTTTATATCAACTCCGATACAACACTTGCCAAAATGAAACTTCAAATCGACTTGACCCTCACAAAGCAGAACTTCAAATCAAACCTAAATTCCGAATAAAACTTTAGGTCATCACTACCCTTATAGAACCGAACATTAAATCATATCGAAATTTGCATTAAAACCAATGACACACATATAAAATGACCATCAGAGTATAAATTATATCTGATAACACACTCATAAAACAAATAGATTCCCATTTAAAAACCTAAATTTGAAGCAAATCAAAATATTATTGAAAATAATTTTCTCTCGCAGATGGAGCATAGCTCCGTACCATTTGTAATGCCCCGACCCAGGCCGGGGGTCCGAAAAATGATCAAAACCAAACCCAGAACTGGGAGCGGCGAACTCTGAGTGCGAAAGACTTCTTGTTCCTCTACGTGCTTTAGAACTTTAGTGCTCTCTTACGCATAGGCCAAAACAAACCTAATTATATAATTAATTCGGATTGGGCCAGCGTTGCCTTGCCATTGGTTGCCTAAGTACATATCGGATAACATCTGCGATGTTACTCTAATACGATTGGATCCGTACGAAGTTCTATCAACTGGCTACTACATATATCAAACCATACGAAAACACATACGTATACCCGAATATTTAATCTGGGTTATACAAAAACCCGTAAAACACCAGCAACACATATCTCGCTCTATCATAGAGACAAGCACCATACGACCACTACAGCATGCCTTACCCTATCCCAGAGAAAATTCGTCACATTCACATGTCTCGCTCTATCATTGAGCCGAGACCAAACACACACACAACACGTCTCTCTCTAACCCACAGCAAGACGGCACACATCATGGCATATAAGCATAGCATATCATAATATCAACACACACACAACATGTCTCTCTCTCTAACCTAGAGCGAGACGAATCACTTAGCCGAGGCCGAACACACACACAACTCGTCTCTCTCTAACCCAGAGCGAGACGGCACACATCATGGCATATAAGCATAGCATATCATAATATAAAGGATCATAGCATATCAAGGTATATCGTATACCCTATCTAGCACATGCATTCTATAATGAAAATAGGAGGTTAGGAACGCTTACTCCCATAATGTCTCGCGAGGTAGCAGTATTCGGGGTACTCATTTCTGGGCTTCCTCTCCTTCGGATCCGGAGGCAGCGAACAGAGCCTCCTCTAACCTCCGCACGTTCCTTGCCTTGTGCCAAAAGATGACTAACCAACTGTCACCTTTCTTGGAGACTTCTCATTTTCTGCGCTCATAAGTGACAGACAAAACGTCCCCTTCCCTGGGACTTTTCTCACACTGTGTGGCCCTTCGGTGAAGGGCGGATCCTTCCCTACTTCGGGCGACAACCCACTATGCAGCTCGTGATGGAGGATGGAGTCCCCCTTTCTCTCCGGACTGCTGCTCTCTCTTCGGGGCAAGAGGGTGGCCGATAGAGCCTCCTCTTACCCCCGGCCATTTCCCCTTATAGGGATACCAACTCGAGGGATGGACCATGTCATTGCATAGATCACCCTTGAATTAGCTATGAACGCCTCAAGAACGACTCGAATTAGACTTAAAATAAGTGAGAAACGATGAACAGAAGTTTCTGAACATGGGAGAGTCTCCCCCCTTTTTAACTAGATGATGTGGATGCTATTTATAGAAAAACTAGATAGATGTGAGGATGATGTGTCAATCATATCCTCTTTGTCAGCAACCCTATCCGCTTGCATCATCAATCCTATCCGCTTCGTGAGCAATCCTATCTACTTGCATCATCAATCCTATCTGCTTTATCAGCAATCCTATCCGATTGCATCATCAATCCTATCTACTTTGTCAGCAATCCTATCCGCTTTGTCGTTAGTCTTATCCACTGTGTCATCGATCCTATCGAAAATGATATTACTTTATTCAAATAATATCCTGACCTCAAAACGTGATAACTTCCAACCTTGACGTTGGAATCACACGTTCTTGTTACCAATGGACTCGTGTCGACAAGCCCTTTGAAATAAGACCACACATGGGTAGGTTATCCCACACTTTTATGTAGGTTTTGCCCATATGGCACGCTTCCCGTGGCCGTAGCTTTTGCTCCCGACCCCCGTTTTGCACATTCTTTGATTCGTTACACTCGTTACTCTGAGCTCTACCCGGATATAGGGATTTTACCTAATGAAACCCCCTAACACTAATCTAAAATTTCTAAATTACCCTTAAACCCCCGGGTTGAGCATAAGCAAAAAATGGGTCGTTACAAAATCAACACTTCAATTCTTCTCATGCATTACCTGCCCGCCAGCATTTCTTGTAGTTCGCAGTTATGCCCCAATGCTTCAAAATATAACTTGCTATGCTCTTAGGTGTAATGTCCACAGAGTCTTTAAAGAGGCCATAACATTTTCTTGCTATCCAAAGGTGCGATGCTAGGGGATGGTTAGCTGACTTCCTTTGGGTTCTACATGAATGAGTCGGCACTATCCTCGTGACAGTCACATGATCTCCAATATTTGAAGCCCTTATGTATCAGTTACAAGTTTATTGGAGCACTTTACGGCATACGTATTTCAGTTGTCATCCACAACACGATATGTGAAATTGACCTTTATTTCTAAGTCGATCAAGACCCTCTTGAAATGCAACAGACGTAGAAAATGTGCACCCAATTCGAGAAGCTTTTGGTAATCCTTAGCTTGCAAGCTACTCGTCATTAGCTGGCCGTCATCAATATTCGGTTCCAACATGTTTAAATCATCGACGGTATCCCAATTTGCCTCCGCCTCAACATTGACGTTACTGGGAACCTCGCTGTTTCCAAATTCTTCATGGTTGGACATACTTTCCATGTCAACTATATCATTGTAACACCCCTAATTCTAGGTAAAAAAAAATTTTCCTTGCTTTGCTTGTGTGTGCTGTTTGCGGCTCGTATTTGCTTTCAAACCCTACGATTATGTTGTGGGTTAACTAGTTAGGTTTTGGTCCAACCCTTGTGTGCAAGGGGGGAAGGGCACTTAGGGTTAAGGGGTCCAACTTTGGTTGGAAGTCCTAATTATGCTTAGAGTTGGATGTCCTACTCGTGCTTGGAGTTGGATGTCCTAATCATGCTAGGAGTTGGATGTCCTAATTGTGCTTAAAGTTGGGAGTCCTAATCATGCTTAGAGTTGGGAGTCTTAATCGTGCTTGGAGTTGGGAATCCTACTCATGCTAGGAGTTGGGAGTCCTAAGGGAATCAATTTATTATAAGTTGGGAGGAGTCCAAGACATCTAGGAGACCCAAAGGAAGCTAGAGGGGGCAGCCCTAGACTGTAGGGGGCGTCCCCTACTTTATAGGGGGCGAAATCCACAAGAAATGAGAGGTCTTTAGGACTCTATCTCAGGTTCTTATCATAATAGAAGGGGGGGAAGTATAGGACTCTTAGAGATGAGTCCACCCACATTAGGTCAGCCCTCCCATTGGCCCAAAAATTCTAAAACTAGGAGTTCTTATAAAAAGAATAGGAGGGGATGGACCATGCTCTTTTTGGCATTGTTTAGCCTCCCTTCTCTCCACCTCTTCCATCATCTTCCTTCAGACAGCAAGGACCTCCATAGCCAGTAAGTTAGAGGGAACAAATCAGCCACCTTTAGATTTAATTCAAGGCCTAGAAGCATAGGAGCAAGAGCTAGGAACTTGGGGATAACTTGGTACAATAGGTGCTTCTTTTTACACCTTAAGCATGAGGTTTTGATAGATATAATTCAGCCACAATTCAACCTGGTTCTGGGGGTTTCCATATGTTAGGCATGAATGATTCTTATTCTAGTCATGTTTATTATTCATGATTTGGGCATACACTCTGCTGAATTTATTCCGTAGTTTGTGACCTTACTTTGGGTCATAGTTTGGCCAACTTATTCCCTGGTATGTGGCCTAACTTTAGGCCATAGTTTGGCCAACGTATTCCCTGGTTTGTGGCCTTACTTTAGGCCATAGTTTGGCTAATTTATTCCCTGGTTTGTAGCCTTACTTTAGGTCATACTTTGGCCAATTTATTCCCTGGTTGGTGGCCTTACCTTAGGCCATATTTTGGGCAATCAAATCCCTTATTTGAAGCCTTGGTTTAGGCTCTACTTATGCTTAGTTAGATCCCTAATTTGCAGCCTTGTTTTAGGCTCTATTTTGGCCAAAGTAATACCAACTTCTCAGCATTGATTTATGTGATGATCATGCTGAGAGAATACCTAAGTTTCAGCCTAGTTTAGGTTGCATTATTGCCTTTCAATACTTGATTCTCAGCTTTGATTTAGGTTGTAATCTTGCTGATTGAATCCCTAATTTTTGAGTCTTTATTCATGATGTATTCATGTTTATTGAATCTCTAGAATTTAGCTTATGATGTCTTTGAATTTCAGCCTTGATTGTGATGTACCTAAAGTTGAATGTTGATGGTTATATTAGCCTGAATTTGTCATGTTGATCAGTTCACTTAAGTCTAAATCTGCCTATTATCTTGTCAATCATGAGAGTCGGTTGCATGCATGATAGGTTGTGATTAGTATCAAATCTTTGGATGCATTAAGTTATATGTTCATTCAACATTATCTTAGTTAATAGCAATAGCCATGGCGGTAATCTTTAAGACCTTCATGGTCTCCGTTTGTTCGGGACGATGGATCCCTACAAATGCGCAACCCAGGTTTTTGAGCATCATGGAAGGTTCACTTACCTCCGGCCAGTGTGCCCATGGGGTGTTAACGAGTCGAGCTGAGCTGAGTATTAGGCTGTTTCAGCTCGAGCTCGAACTGCTGAAGCTCGGCTCGAGCTCTGCTCGAAGCTCGAATAAACTCGAACCTATCAGCTTGAGCTTGGCTCGAGCTCGAGCTCGAACTTGAATAAGTGAATCATAAGCCTTGGCTCGAATTGGGCTCAAATTAAAAAAATAAAAATAATCTATATATAAATATAAAGTATATAAAGTATCACATATACTAATATACTTTTAGTATTAAATATTAATTAATATATTTCAACAAGTATTATGACTACACCATGAATATTTGATTATAGTCACTATGAAAGAAGAAAACTATGACAAATAAGTTTTAGTTACATATGCTAAAAAAATGCAACATTATTATTTTTCTCTTTTTATGTACATATAATCACTAAAAAATATGTAAAAAATAAAAAATTATTTAGGCAACATTGTCATCTACTTTTTTGTGTTTTCTTTTCTTTACATGCTTATTATAAATCACTAATAAAAAAGTTATTCTATAATCTTAGTGTGCCACTAAAAAATTCTGAAGTACATGTAAAAATATATACATTTTGTAAGATGAGGATGGTCCCAATGTCATGCTTCAACTTTTAAAAGAATATCTAATCATTCTTTTCTAAACTAAAGTTGGTCCACAAATGCCATGCTTCTTTTAGAATTATTTTTAAGTATATTAGTGTGATATCATGTTGACCATCTATCATATACTTATAGCTTCATTTGGTTTTTCAATTAAACTAATTTTAGTTCATCTTCAAGAATCAAATAGCCCTATTAATTTGGGACAAAAGGAGTATATTAGTGTTTGCATCTCCAATATTTTTATTTTTATAAAATATATATCATATATAAAAATTATATATCCGTTATAATTTAACAAGGATATATATCATGAAATTTTTTTATTTGAGTTTAGACTCTTGTACGTCAGTATGAGCAAAGACATCATAGGCCATCAGATCGAGATCGAAATGTGCAAGAAGACATAAACTAATCTACCTTCCGAGTTATGTGTGTTCTTATATCGTAATATGATGATGTATGACATCTATACTCACATAGTCGTGAGTGAGCCTTGACTGATATAAACGGGTCTCATATATCAATACGATACATAGTATTAGTATATAAATATGTGATTATATGTCATTTTATATATTCTATTTGTCTTAGATTAATAACTCAATTAAATTTTTCAAAATGAACTAATCAAATAGAGCTATTAATCCAAGAATGGAGGGAGTATGTTATAAATATGTATTTAAATTAATAATTATGTTTATATAAAATATGCATATATATACATTATTTATATATAATTTTAAAATTATATTCGAGTTCAAGGTCGAGTCGAGTAGCATCGAGTTCGAGTTTTATTCGAGCCGAGCCGAGTCGAGCAGGGGTCGGCTCAAACTTGGCTCGAACTTATTCGAGCTCGAATCGAGTTCGAGTTGAGCCTGATTCGAGTTGAGTTTAACTCGAGCCGAGTTTGCTCATGAGCTAGCTCGGCTCATTTACAGCCCTAAGCATAGCTGGTACCTGCATCTCTAGACCCATGGCTGATCCAAGTGGATCCCTAGGGATGTTAGGATTCCCCTGCTTATGTGTAGTACTCCTTGTGAACGGGAGTCGGTTTTTCATATGACAATAAATGAGTTGTTTTCTGAACGGTGTAGATATCAGTTGAGTCGTGTATGTTTGCATTAGTTGCTAGCTTAGGAGTGTGGTTTATTTGATAATTATTACCTTTATGTGATACCTTCTGCAGGATGTTTTGCATTATGTTCACAGTTTATCTCTACTGTTTGGTACATTATCATAATCTTCTGCTTTAGGGTGGTTTTTCATGCCACCTACTAAGTATTTGTAGAAATACTAATGCATCTTTTGATGCAGGGTCAGCACAAGTTTCAGAGTAGGAGTTTTTCTTAGCAGGAGTTGCCTAGAGTTAGCAAGATAGATTCTCCACAGCCAGTAGGACTTTAGTTTATTTACTTCTTGCTAAATTGTAATAAGGCACTGTGTTGTCATCAGATTTCTAATCATGTTATTTTATTATGTTATAGTACTTGCACTTGGCTGAGCCAAGATCCTGGTTAATGAAGTTTTTGCTTTAGTAGGTTATTTATTTATGTGTTATGATATTGGCTTGGCAAGTTAACACCCTGAGTTAGCATTGCCACATGCTTATATGAATGAAAACCCGGGGTGTTACAATCATTATCGTAGCACAGATCCTCAGCCCACATATTTTCAACTTCTTCGTAGTTATCAGATGAAGTCCTTGTCCCATCCATCATTGGCGACAATTCCTCTGATCTATTCTAATTGACTTCTATTTCAGGTTATGTACTCATTGGATCGGTCAAAGATGGTTGACATGGATTTGTTGGGGGCAAGTTTCCCGGTTCTCCCAATCTACATTGCACATTATCGTGTTAAAAAAATATGAAATTAGTCGACATCATGTATTCTGTTAACACACAAACATTTCAAGACGTGTTATCAAAACCATGACATGGATGCATGTGGCGATATTATATCTATGATGCAACATGTAATTGCGCTATTGCATGTGTATATCGTGTAATTACTAATATAATATATTACAGGTTGTGTTTATAACTTCGCACGGTATGATTTACCGTTAACACGATAAGTTCAATATTGTGGTCTCAAGTACATGAAATATACCAATTGTGTATAATCTAAAGATTCAATATTGTTACCTGACAGTTTCAAAGGTGAAATGAGTTTCATTGAATCCGGTATGAAATCCGACATTAGTGCTGGGATGAGCAATTACGACAGGTGATTCAGCTCTATTGACTGTCTGGTTCCTTTCAATGGAGGGTGATGGTGATTTATCACCGTTATCAGACTGTTTCATCTCAGCATACAATGATAACACCTCCTTATTCACCTTCTTATGAATGGAGAACATTGATTGAAGGTCCTCATTGTAACGTCCGGGAATTTTCTAAATTCCTGAAGTAGTACACGTGGAAATTAGGGTGCTAGATCCCTTGATATTTCCGTTGGAATAAATTAATCTATGCTCAGATTTGGTGGCTAATATATATATGGACGGAAAGTAGACAGAAAGAGCTTCGAAACGCCACCAAGAACGCACGAATCGGAGTCCGGACGAGGGAGAAACGGCCGTTTGAAGTTGACTTTAACGTGTAGGACCCGTTTACCCGAATTGAACGCGCGAACTGCCCGTTTAAGTTGCAATACGGGCCCGATTAATTACTGTTCCGAAATTGGGTTTTTGGAGGTCTAATTCCTCATGGGATTAGGAACCCTAATCCCGTACCTATAAAAGGCCTTCTTAGGGTATAATTTGGGGGTCTTTTTGCCCGATCAGAGTAGAGAATTGGGGCTTTTTGGAGGGAAAAAGGATGAGCCGTCGTTAGAATCTTCCGGCGAGACTCCGGCGAAGCATGGGTGATGTGGATCGACGTCAACTTGGCCACAGAGGTAGGATTTTAGGTTGCGATTATTATCTGTAATTTCGGTTCTGCAATTAGTTCTGTAAATACTGTTCACGCAATAACGTGAACAGTACTGCGATTTCCGGTCACCGGAACAGTTGTCGGATTGGAGCCGCGCGGCGGCCCTAGCTTCGACCGCAGTGGCCCTGGCTCCGGCGGCCTTAGCGGCGGCGAATTCGCCTGCCGCTGCGCAGGCCGCCGTTGGTAAAAAAAAAAAAAAGAAAGTGGTTTCCGGCTCTCGGCAGGGCGGAGACGGCCGGCGACGGGCGGCAGCCCCGGACCTCTGGAATCGCTGGATCCCGGCGATCCGGTAGGTTCTGGAACGTAGTCCCGCCGTGGCGGCTGGCCGCCACGCCGATCAGAGCTTTTAAAAAAAAATAAAATAAGGGAGAAGCCTTTTCTGCGCCGGCCGGTCACCGGACGGCGGCGGGGCTGGGCTGGTCGGAATCGCCGCCAGGCGGCGATCCGAAACCGCCCAGCCCTGGCCGCAGAGCGGTGGCCAGGGGCGGCACCGCCAGAGGCATTTCCGCCTCTGGCCGGACGCGGGGAAGACGACCCCGCGGGTCGTCTGTGCTCCCCGGACCGGGTCGGCTAACCCGACCCGGTTCGGTCCGACAAAAAAAAAGAAAAGGGAGTGAATCGGGTCCGGTTCAGGGGGTTAATTGTGTCAAACAAATCCTAGAAAATTACTATTAGACCTGGATAGGTTTGGGATTATTCTGACCGAGTTTTAACTTAGGGAAAAATCCCAGATACTGTAAAATGACCTTTTTACCCCTACTAGTTAATTATCGTATAATATTAACTTACCCGAGTTCGAGGCTCTGGTTCATGGGCCTATGAGTGGATCTAAAAATTGGAGAAAATTCTCAATGAGAGTTTAATGGGTAACCTAATTATAGGACAAACCGTTTGGTGAGTAAAAATCCCAGTGAGTGGATAATTGACCTTTTTGCCCCTAGGTTTAACCGCAGACAACCTGGGTCGGTTCAAGGGGTTCACGACCTCGTCAGACACCAGGAAAATTACACAGAGGTCATGAAGCCCAGTAATACCGTTGAGTTTAATTTAAGAGTCATTGGATGTCATTAAGGCCTTAAACCAAATGACAGAAATACCCCTTAGGGTGGACCCGCCCACGTTCGTGTGAATGGAAGCGTGAGTCGGTCTGAGAGTGGAGCCTCGTGAGAGGTCAATGAATTAAATCAATAGAGGGGCAGTAAAATCACTGGAATGACCCAAGGGAGGGTACCATACTTTAGGTGGTAAAATTATCCTAATGCCCTTAGGGGCAATATAATCTGTTTTTGTCGAAATAGATGACCTAGTGAATTAAGAGGTAGAGTACCCTATAAATGACTTCAAAATGAAGGAGCATGACTAGTAAGTGACACGAAGACCTTGTCGGGTCACAGTGTCATGAGAAGTAAGGGGTAGAACCCTAATTTTCAGGTTTAAAGCAACGTATTTCACGTGTCCGCAACCGAGTGCACCGATCGACTAGAGTGTTGTATACGTCACTCGTGGAATATGTTAATTTACATATCAGGCTTGAAGTCTCTGAGCCCTGGCCTTGCGAATGAATGCAATGGGCCTCTGTTTATTATTTATACGTTTGTATGATTGCATGATTATTTATGCTGATGCATGCTTTTGATATTGTTGCATTGATTTATATTAGTAACTTAAGATTAATGAAGATTAATCAAGAGACATGGGTTGCTGTTGGTTTGAGGGGAGAATACCTAACAAAGATAATAACTAAAATACCCTCTTTAGGGTTGGGACCAGTTCATGGAGTGAACGGGGCCCTAACATAGAATTTGACCTTGGTTAATGAACCGAGGGTGATTGTGGGATGTTCTCTGAGTCATAGCTCAGTGGATGAGCTATTTAGTGGGCCGATTCACAAGGTGAAGAGGACCCACATGGTTGAGTGGTTACTTGACTAGATAAAAATAATCTAGTCTAAGTATCAGATGTTTGAGGGAGTCAATGGTCATAAGGACCTGAGGCTTCTATGGATATATTAGTAATGTCTTATGAGACATTTTCTCCCAGCGTTGGGAAGGTGGAGATTGCAATATGCATCTTCATCGCCACGACGGTTTGGGTACTGACCAGAGGGTCTTTACCGCGGGTCTCCCGCAGGTCTTCCCAGGACTATTTAGTACGTACGAAAAGCGGAGTTACATGAGCATCATGGAAGGCTTGTGTTTCTTGCCAATCTGTGTCCATGAGCACAGTTGGGATCCTCTTCCCAGTTCCTGGCAGGCTATTGAGAGCCCTGGGGATTTGGGTCAAGCTGCTGTTAAGCACTCCACTCCAAGGCTGGAGTACTTTGTTTGGAGGTTTCTCGAGGGGCGAGTTATCTCTGAGTTTCAGATTTTATAGTATTAATTATCGAACAAGGGAGGTGAGATAATTAATAACATTGTTTGATATTGCTTGTTAATTAGACAAGTGGAACAATTAAAGGACTTACTAAAATGTAGGTTGAAAATATCTAAGCATTGCATATGGGATGCTATGCTTCGTAGGATAGAGTAGTTTCTAGGCAGAACTACGTTTGGATCCGATCTTGTTGGAAACATTGGAGATGTTGTCTGATAAGTACGTAGGCAACTAACATCGGGTGATGTTGGCCCGATCCGAAAAATATTAATAAAACCTTTTGTCCTTTGGAAGCTCTTCTCCTGTAGGTGGAGATGCTCCATTGTGGTTGTAGTTGTTGTGTGGTTTGCTGTGATGCAGATTCTCCAGGCGAAGACAAGTGAGATCAAGGCAGGCGTGCCCACGAGGTCTCCGCGTTTCTGTAACTCCGGTATGTAAGTGTACCTTAAGCGTGAGAGTCAACTTATTATTTATTTTCAGACGGACGATGGACTTGTACTTAGATGGATGAGCTGGTCTTTATGAATTTTCAGACGTTAAATAATATCGTATGATTTGATATTCGTATTTGTGAACCCCAGTTATCATGACCTGGATATTTAATCGAATAGTTTGCTTTGTATTTAAAGAAAAAAAAATTCTCGCTACTTACCGTTCGTACTATTTAAAAATACTTTTAAAAATCCGGGTCGTGACACTCATTGTCCTGTAATTCATATATCATGGATGATTGGGAAGATGAAATTAAATACATCAAACTAACATTACCATTGACGGAAAGTCGTGCTTTGACTTGCCCCACCAGCTCGCCGAAGCTCACTGATGGATGAATGTTCATCAACCATGCCATTCCACTAATATACATGCCATCATTGCCTAACTCTCCATTATAATGGATGTAAATACCAATCCTATCCATGTTCGGTGTGAAAGACTGATTCATTTTTGCGAAATGCAGCTTTTGGAGCACTCACACAGCGTTAGCGGTCTCAAAAAACATTTTTTTCTTGTTCATCTACTCTCGTTGGTAAGTCACCACGGTCAGCTGCCGCCAGCGAGTTTCATTCACTGCCGATGACTTCCAGCCCACCGGAACGGCACATCACTGTTCCGTTGTACATTTATTACTCTCTACATTAAAACCTGTTATAGTGGAAAGCTAAGGGCATTTTGGTCCACAAATAGTTCATATGGCATTTCTATTTAAAATCCAGGGAATATGGAATATTTCATTCTTTGGCTAAGCAATATGGAAAAAACTCTTTTCTATATACCCTAACAATGATAGGTAAACAAATCAATTTGGGATATTTCACATTGAAATTGCACCTGACCAAAGAAATGTCTTTGAATATTGGAATGGTCTAACCAAACACGACTTGAGGTTGGCTATATGGCCTACAGTCAAAAATAAAAATTTTATGAGAAAATCCGTAAAAAAAGCAAGCAAATGAGCCAATTTGTGAGAACTTCTGGATGTTCTTCTCTATTACCGAGTGAGAACAAAAATATCTAGTGAAACTTTCTACTTTTTCATCCAATTTGACTAATTTTTCACCAATGTAGCAAGAAGCAGGGGGTACAGAGAAAGCGGCCATGGTGGTGGATGGAAGTGCCTCGTGAAGTGAAAGCAACAACAGGAGGTTACAGTGCCCTTGGAGGTGGCACTGGAACGAGCACCCATGGATATGTTGTAGGAACGAGACGACACTATAAGGAGATGGTCCTCGGAAACTAGAGCCTCATTCCCATTTTTATACGTCTTTCTTCAATTAGGCATGCATTTTCAATTCCTAAGGGGGTAAGTCGGCGGCTCATCCTCATGCATTTCATATGTAGCAGCTCCTAAATCACAATTTAACAGACTAATGTTATATTTTAAAATA
This sequence comes from Saururus chinensis, assembly GCA_035235625.1. Taxonomy (NCBI): domain Eukaryota; kingdom Viridiplantae; phylum Streptophyta; class Magnoliopsida; order Piperales; family Saururaceae; genus Saururus; species Saururus chinensis. The sequence goes on from CP141144.1 coordinate 31,501,938, forward strand.
CATGCAAAAATCCTTAAAGACTAACGCTACATTTTTAAATTCTTATATAAATTCTCCTATGACTAATGCTACATTTTAAAATTAGTAAATTGTAATCTAAAATACAAAACGACTAACGCCCTATTAGTGCATTTGACTCATTTTTACGAACATAGCAAATGAGTGTGTATTTATTTAAAATAATTAAATACATATTTGTGATAAACATTGATGTTTTTTCTAAAACTACTTAAGCAAATGAAATCATTTAATTATGAAACAACGGTCTAATTGTGGTATCACTTTATCAATTTGATTTGTCATTGCAAATATAACAATTAAATGAGAGGTTTTTTTAAATGATATAATGAATTATCCACATTCTTAACGAATTTCAGTTTTGATTAATTAAAAGGATATAACTAGACCAAATGGTTTGTCGTCTAGTATGTTTAATTCATTCTTATAAACTCAGCAAATGTGTATGAATTTATTTAAAATAATTAAATACACATTAATGACGAGCTTGGGTGCTTTGTTATAAAACTAGTTAAGCAAATGAAATCACTTAAGGAAGAATAATTAAATTATGGTATCACTTTGTCCATTTCATTCGTCATTACTACCATAATAAATAAATGAGATGTCTCTTTAAACCCTAAATGATATAATACTTTGTTCACATCTAAATGAACTTCGGTTTTAATCAAATAAAAGAATATAACGACCAAAACTAGTCCAACTTGCTTCTCGTTTAATGTAATTGATTCATTGTTACAAACTTAGTAAATGAAAACATATTTATTTACATAATTAAATACATATTTGTGAGGAGCTTGGGTGCTTTATTCTAAAACTAGTACATAACAAATTGCGGCATCACTATGTCAATTTGATTTACCATTACAAACATAACAAATGATTATGAGATATCTTTGAACTTTAAACTATGTAATGATTTGTGTTAATTCTTAATGAGCTTCGATTTTGGTCGAATAAAAGAATATAACTTGACTAAAACTAGTCCAATTTGTTCATCGTTTAATGCATCTGATTGATTCATACTAACATGGAAATAAGTAAATAAATATACATTCATAATGAGATTAGGTGCTTTGTTTTAAAACTATTTAAGTGAATGAATTTACAAAAATTTAAAGAAGAATGGTCAATTTGTGCTATCACTTTGTCCATTTAATTCTTCTTTACAAACGTAATAAATAATAGGGAAATTTCTTTAAACTTTAAACTATGTAATTATTATGCTCATTCGTAACGATCTTCTATTTTAATCGAATAAAAGAATATAACTTGACCAAAACTAGCCCAATTGTTTGTTGTTTAGTGCATTTCATTTATTTTTACAAACTTAATAAATGAGTATGTATTTATTTAAAACAGTTAAATACACTTTTGTAATGAGCTTCAGTGCTTTGTTCTAAAACTAGTTAAACGAATGAAATCACATAAATGAAGGAAGATTGGTCAAATTGTCTTATCACTTGTCCATATGATTTGTCATTACGAACGTCAAAAATGATTGGGAGATCTCTTTAATATTTAAATTATGTAATAATTTGTGCTCATTTTTAACGTGCTTTGATTTTAATCAAATAAAAGATTATAACTTGATCAAAACTAGTCCTATTTGTTTGTCGTTTAGTTCATTTGATTCAGTCTTATGAGCTTAGCTAATGAGTACATATTTATTTAAAATAATTAACTATACATTTAGGACGAGTTTTAGTCCTTCTATAACTAGTCAAGCAAATAAAATTACATAATTTAAGGAAGAACGGTCAAATTTGTGGTATCACCTACTCTATTAAATTCATCATTGCAAACATAATAAATAAATGGGAGGTCTCTTTAAACTTTAAACGATATAACGATTTGTGCACATTCTTGACAAACTTTTGTTTTAATCAAAAAAGGATAAAACTAACCCAAAAGTGTTACAATTTGTCTGGCATTTAGTATGTGTGATTCCTTCTTACAAACTTATCAAATAAGTATGTATTTATTTAAAATAATTAAATATACATTCATGATAAGCTTAGGTACTTTGTCCTAAAACTAGTTGAGTGAATGAAATCACATGAGTTGAGGAAGAATGGTCAAATTGTGATATCACTTAGTATGTTTGATTCATCATTACGAACATAACAAATGATTTGGAGATCTCTTTAAACTTTAAACTATGTAATGATTTGTACGCATTCATGACGAGCTTTGATTTTAATAGAATAAAACAATATAACATCACCAAAACTAGTCTAATTGGTTCATTAATTAGTGCATCTAATTCATTCTTACCAACTTTTAAAATAAGTACGTATTTATTTGAAATAATTATACACATTTGTGATGAGCTTAGGTGCTTTCTTTTAAAACTTTTTTAGTGAATCAAATCATATAAGTTAAGGAAGAATGGTTAAATTGTGGTATCACTTTGTCCATTCTATTCGTCACACAAATGTAATAAATGATTAAGAAATCTCTTTAAATGTTGAACAATTTAATGTTTTTTGGGCATTCTTAAAGAGCTTCAATTTTAATTGAATAAATGGATATAACTTGCCAAAAACTAGTCCAATTTGTTTGCCATTTAGTGCATTTGATTCATTCATGTGAACTTATCAAATGATTTCGTATTTATTTAAAAAAGCTAAATATACTTTTGTGATGAGCTTCGGTGTTTGTCCTAAAACTTATTAAGCGAATGAAATCACATATGTTAAGGAAGAATGGTTAAATTGTGGTATCATTTTATCCATTTGATTTGTCATTATTAACATACAAATGATTGGGAGATCTCTTTAAACATTAAACTAATTAATTATTTGTGAGCATTCTTAATGAGCTTCAATTTTAATCGATTAAAAGAATATAACTTGACCAAAACTAGTCTAATTTGTTTGTCGTTTAGTTTATTTGATTCATTCTTATGAACTTTGCTAATGAGTACATTTAAAAATAGGCCTTTAATTAATTTATTACGTTCGTAATGACAAATTAAATAGACAAGTTGATACTACAATTTGTCCGCTCTTCCTTAACTTATGTATTTCATTCGCTTATCTAGTTATAGAATAAAACACAAATTCTCATCCTAAATATATATTTAATTATTTTAAATAATAGGTATTGAATAGCTAAGTTTGTAGGAAATAATCATATGCGCAAAATGATGAATAAATAAGACTAGGTTTGGTCAAGATATATTATTTTATTAGATTAAAATCGAAGCTCTTTAAGAATGTGAACAAATCATCATATAGTTTAATGTTTAATGGTATCTCTCCCAATCATTTGTTACGTTCGTAATGGTAAATCAAATGCAAAGTGATACCACAATTTGACCCTTCTTTTTCAACTTATGTGATTTAATTTGTTTAACTATTTTTAGTACAAAACACCCAAGCTCCTCAAAAATGTGTATTTATTTATTTTAAAAAATACATACTTATTTGCTAAGTTCATAACAATGAATCAAACAAACTAAACGACAAGTAAATTAGACTAGTTTTGGTCAAGTTATCTTCTTTTAATCAATTAAAACTAAAGTTTGTTAAGAATGTGGACAAATTGTTTTATCCTTTAATGTTTGAAGAGACCTCTTATTCATTTACTACGTTTGTAATGATGAATTAAATAGACAATGTGATGCTACAATTTGATCATTCTTCCTTAAATTAAGTTAGTTTATTCGCTTAACATGTTATAGAACAAAAAAACCAAAGCTCAACATGAATGTTATATTCTTTTATTTGATTAAAATTGAAGCTCATAAAGCATGGCACAAATCATTACATAGTTTAAAATTTAAAGAGATCTCCCAATCATTTGTTATATTTATAGTGATGAATCAAATAAAAAAAATGATACCACAATTTGATCATTCTTCCTTAACTTATGTGATTTTATCCACTTATCTAGTATTAGAATAAAGTACCCAAGCTTGTCACGAATGTGTAATTCATTGTTTTAAATAGAAATGTACTCATTTGATAAGTTCGTAAGAAGAAAATAGACGAACTAAATGATAAACAAATCAGACCACATTTGGTTTAGTTATATCCTCTTAATCGATACTTTAAACAATATAACCAATTGTGCATATTTCTGATGAACTTTAGTTTTAATTGATTAAAAAGATATAACTTACCAAAACTAATACAATTTGCATTTCATGTAGTGTGTTTGATTCATTGTTATGAACTTAGCAAATGAGTAAATATTTATTTAAAATAAGTAAATAGGTAAATAAAATCACATAATTTAAGGAAGAATGGTTAAATTGCGGTATCACTTTGTCCATTTAATTCATCTTTACGAACATAACAAATGATTAGGAGATCTCATTAAACTTTAAAAATATGTAATGGTTTTTGTACATTCTTCACGAGCTTTGATTTTAATCGAATAAAAGAATATAAGTTGCCCAATTTGTCTATCATTTAGTATGTCTAAATTAGTTTGATGAACATAGCTAATGAGTATGTATTTTATTTAAAACAATTAAATACACATTCATGATGGGCATTGGTATTTTTTTAAAAACTAGTTAAGTAAAGGAAATCACTTAAGTTATGGATGAATAGTCAAATTGTGGTATCATTTTGTCCATTTGATTTGTCCTTATGAATGCGACAATTCAAGTGGTGGTCTCTTTGGACATTAAATGATATAATGATTTGACCACCTTGTTAACGAACGTCGGTTTTAATTGATTAAAAAGATATCACTAGACTAAAAGTGGTCTAATTTGTTTATCGATTAGTGTATTTGATTCATTATTATGAATTTAACAAATTAGTACATATTTACTTAAATAATTAAATACAAATTCATGACGAGCTTGTGTGCTCTGTTCTAAAACCTAGTTAAGCGAATGAAAACACTTATGTTAAGAAAAAATGATCAAATTATAGTATCATTTTGTCCATTTAGTTCGTCATTATAAACATGACAAATGAATGACAGGTCTTTTTAAATCATAAATGATATAACTATTTCTCCACATTCTTTATAAACTTCGGTTTTAATCGAATAAAAGTATATAACCTTAACCAAAACTAGTCCGATTTGCTTGAAACTTAGTGCGTTTGATTCATTATTACAAACTTAGCAAATGAGTATGTATTTATTTAAAATAATTATATACACATTTGTGAGGAGCTTAAGTGTTTTATTCTAAAACTAGTTAAGCAAATAAAATCACATAAGTTTAGGAAGAATAGTTGAATTGTCGTATAACTATGTCAATTTTATTTAGCATTACAAATGTAACAAATGATTCGGAGATTGCTTTAAACTTTAAACTATGGAATGATATGTGTGCATTCTTAACGAGCTTCGATTTTAATCGAACAAAAGAATATAACTTGATCAAATCTAGTTCAATTTAATCATTATTCAATGCATCTGATTCATTCTTATGAACTTTACGAATGAGTACATATTTATTTAAAATAATTAAATACATATTTGTAATGAGCTTGGGTGTTGTGTTCTAAAACCATTTGAGGGAATGATATTACATAAGTTGAAGAACGTTCAATTTGTAATATCACTTTGTCCATTTGATTCGATTTTATGAAGACAACAAATGATTGAGAAATCTCTTTAAACCGTAAACTACGTAATAATTTGTGAGCATTCTTAATGTGCTTTGATATCAATCGAAAAAATGAATATGACTTGACCAAAACTAGACTGATTTGTTTATCATTTAGTTCATTTGATTAATTCCTAAGAACTTAGCTAATAAGTATGTATTTATTTAAAACAATTAAATATACATTAAACAGCTTTAGTGCTTTATTCTATAACTAGTTAAACAAATGAAATTCCATAAGTTATGGAAGAATAGTCAAATTATGGTATCATCTTGTCTAATGAATTTATGTTTAAGAATGTAACAAATAAATATAAGATCTCTTTAAACTTTAAACAATATAATGATTTGTTCATATTCTTAACAAAATTTAGTATGACTAAACAAAAAACGGTCTGATTTGTTTGTTGTTTAGTATGTGTGGTTCCTTCTTATGAACTTGTCAAATGAGCATGTATTAATTTAAAATAATTAAATATACATTTATGACGAGTTTGAGTGTTTTGTTCTAAAACTAGTTAAGCGAATAAAATGACATAATCTAAGAAAAAATGGTAAAATTGTAGCATTACTTTGTCCATTTGATTCATCATTATGAACATGACTAATGATTAGGAGATCTCTTTAAACAATAAACTATGTAATGATTTGTGCGCATTCTTAAAGAACTTCGATTTTTATCGAATAAAATAATATATCTTGACCAAAACTAGTCCGATTTATTCATCATTTAGTGTATAGGCTTATTTCCTACAAACTTAGCTAATCAATACCTATTATTTAAAATAATTAAATATATATATTTAGGATGAGCATTTGTGTTTTATTTTATAACTAGATAAGTGAATGAAATACATAAGTTAAGGTAGAGCAGTCAAATTGTAGTATCTACTTGTTTATTTAATTTGTAATTACGAATGTAACAAATTAATTAGAGGTTTGTTTATACTTTAAACGACATAACAAATTGTGCATATTTCTGATGAACTTTAGTGCTAATCGATTAAAAGGATATAACTTTACCAAAACTAATATGACTTGTTTTTCGTTAGTGTGTTTGATTCATTGTTATGAACTTAGTAAATGAGTAAATATTTATTTAAAATAAGTAAATAGGTAAATAAAATCACAGAATTTAAGGAAGAATGGTCAAATTGTAGTATCACTTTGTACATTTAATTCATCTTTATTAACATAACAAATGATTGAGAGATCTCATTAAACTTTAAAACTTTGCAATAGTTTTTGTGCATTCTTCACAAGCTTTGATTTTAATCGAATAAAAGAATATAACTTGCCCAATTTGTATGTCATTTAGTATGTTTAATTCATTTTGACAAACTTAACTAATGAGTATGTATTTTATTTAAAACAATTAAATACACATTCGTGATGAGCAATCATATTTTTTTAAAAACTAGTTAAGTAAAGGAAATTACATAAGTTATGGATGAATGGTCAAATTGTGGTATTATTTTGTCTATTTAATTCATCCTTATGAATGCGATAATTCAAGTGGTGATCTCTTTGGATATTAAACGATATAATGATTTGTCCACCTTGTTAACGAACTTCGGTTTTAATCTATTAAAAAGATATCACTAGACTAAAAGTGGTCTAATTTGTTTATCGATTAGACTTGACCAAAACTAGTCTAATTTGATCATCATTTTGTTCATTTGATTAATTCCTAAGAACTTAGCTAATAAGTATATATTTATTTAAAACAACTAAATATATATTAAGGATGGGCTTCAATGCTTTATTCTATAGGTAGTTAGAACAATGAAATTTCATAAGTTATGGAAGAATAGTCAAATTATGGTATCATCTTGTCTAATGAATTTATCTTTAAGAATGTAACAAATAAATATGAGGTCTCTTTAAACTTTAAATAATATAACAATTTGATCACATTCTTAACAAACTTTGGTTTTAATCTATTAAAAAGTTATAACTAAACAAAAAAGGTCTGATTTGTTTGTCGTTTAGTATGTGTGGTTCCTTCTTATAAACTTGTCAAATCAGTACGTATTAATTTAAAATAATTAAATATATATTTATGACGAGTTTGGTACTTTGTTATAAAACTAGTTAAGCGAATAAAATCACATAATCTAAGAAAAAATTGTAAAATTGTAATATTACTTTGTCCATTTGATTCATTATTACGAACATGACTAATGATTAGGAGATCTCTTTAAATATTAAACTATGTAATGATTTATGCGCATTCTTAAAGAGCTTCGATTTTATTTGAATAAAATAATATATCTTGACCAAAACTAGTCGGATTTATTCATCGTTTAGTGCATATGATTATTTCCTTCAAACTTAGTTAATCAATACCTATTATTTAAAATAATTAAATATATATTTAGGATGAGCATTTGTTTTTTATTCTATATCTACATAAGCGAATGAAATACATAAGTTAAGGAAGGGTGGTCAAATTGTAGTATCAACTTGTCTATTTAATTTATCATTACGAACGTAACAAATAAATGAGAGGTTTTTTTATACTTTAAACGATATAACAAATTGTGTACATTTCTGATGAACTTTAGTTTTAATCGATTAAAAGAATATAACTTTACCAAAACTAATAAGACTTGCTTTTCGTTTAGTGTGTTTGATTTATTGTTATGAACTTGGCAAATAAGTGCATATATTTATTTAAAATAAGTAAATAAATTTACATAATTTAAGGAAGAATGGTCAAATTGTTGTATCACTTTATCCATTTAATTAATATTTACGAGTATAACAAATGATTGGGAGATCTCATTAAACTTTAAAACTATGTAATGGTTTTTGTTCATTCTGCACAAGCTTAGATTTTAATCGAATAAGAGAATATAACTTGCCCAATTTGTTTGTCATTTAGTATGTTTAATTCATTTTGACGAACTTAGCTAATGAGTGTGTATTTTATTTAAAACAATCAAATACACATTCGTGATGAGCATTGATATTTTTAAGAAACTAGTTAAGTAAAGGAAATCACTTAATTTATGGATGAATGGTCAAATTGTGGTATCATTTTGTCCATTTGATTCGTCCTTATGAATGCGACAATTCAAGTGGTGGTCTCTTTGGACATTAAACGATATAATGATTTGTCCACCTTGTTAACGAACTTCGGTTTTAATCGATTAAAAAGATATCACTAGACTAAAAGTGGTCTAATTTATTTATCGATTAGTGTGTTTGATTCATTATTATGAATTTAACAAATGAGTACATATTTACTTAAATAATTAAATACAAATTCATGACGAGCTTGTGTTCTCTGTTCTAAAACCTAGTTAAGCGAATGAAAACACTTGTGTTAAGAAAGAATGATCAAATTATGGTATCATTTTGTCTATTTAGTTCGTCATTATGAACATGACAAATGAATGACAGGACTTTTTAAATCATAAATGATATAACTATTTCTCCACATTCTTTTTAAACTTCGGTTTTAATCAAATAAAAGTATATAACCTTAACCAAAACTAGTCCAATTTGCTTGAAACTTAGTGTGTTTGATTCATTATTACAAACTTAGCAAATGAGTATGTTTTTATTAAAAATAATTATAGACAGATTTGTGAGGAGCTTGAGTGCTTTATTCTAAAACTAGTTAAGTAAATAAAATCACATAAGTTTAGGAAGAATAGTTGAATTGTGGTATAACTATGTCAATTTTATTTACCATTACAAATGTAACAAAGTTTTGGAGATCGCTTTAAATATGGAATGATATGTGTGCATTCTTAACGAGCTTGGATTTTAATTGAACAAAAGAATATAACTTGATTAAATCTAGTCTAATTTGTTCATTGTTCAGTGCATCTAATTCGTTCTTATGAACTTTACAAATGAGTATATATTTATTTAAAATAATTAAATACATATTTGTGATGAGCTTAGATGTTTTATTCTAAAACTATTTGAGGGAACGAGATTGCATAAGTTAAGGAAGAACGTTCAATTTGTAGTATCACTTTGTCTATTTGATTCGTCTTTATGAAGGTAACAAATGATCGAAAGATCTCTTTAAACTGTAAACTATGTAATGATTGTGAGCATTCTTAATGTGCTTTGATTTCAATTGAAGAAATGAATATGACTTGACCAAAACTAGTCTGATTTGTTCATTATTTAGTTCATTTGATTATTTCCTAAGAACTTAGCAAATGAGTATGTATTTATTTAGAACAATTAAATATACATTAAGGATGGGCTTTAGTGTTATTCTATAACTAGTTAAACCAATGAAATTGCATAAGTTATGGAAGAATAGTCAAATTATGGTATCATCTTGTCTAATGAATTTATCTTTAAGATTGTAACAAATAAATATGAGGTCTCTTTAAACTTTAAACAGTATAATGATTTGTTAACATTGTTAACAAAATTTGGTTTTAATTTATTAAAAGGTTATAACAATACAAAAAATGGCATGATTTGTTTGTCGTTTAGTATGTGTGGTTCCTTCTTATGAACTTGTCAAATGAGTACGTATTAATTTAAAATAATTAAATATACATTTATGACGAGTTTGGGTGCTTTGTTCCAAAACTAGTTAAGTAAATAAAATCACATAATCTAAAGAGAAATGGTAAAATTGTAGTATTACTTTGTCCATTTGATTCATCATTACAAAGATGACTAATGATTAGGAGATCTCTTAAAACATTAAACTATGTAATGATTTGTGTCATTCATAACAAGCTTCGATTTTAATCGAATAAAAGAATATAACTTAACAAAAACTAGTCCAATCTTTTTTATCATTTAGTGCATATGATTTATTTTTACAAGCTTTCCAAATAAGTACATATTTATTTAAAATAATTAAACTCATTCATGATGAGGTCGACTTGTGGTATCACTTTATCTATTTGATTCATTTTTATGAATGTACAAATGATTAGGAAATCTTCTCAACTTTAAAGAATGTAATGATTTTTGTGCTTTATTAATGAGCTTTGATTGTAATAGAAGAAAAGAATATAACTTGCCCAAAACTTGTTTGATTTGTTTATTGTTTAACATATTTGATTCATTTTTATGAACTTTGCAAATGAGTATATATTTATTTAAAACATTTAAATACGCATTTGTGACGAGCATAGGTGTTTTTTTTTAAAATGAGTTAAGCTAATGAAATCACATAAGTTAAGGAAGATTAGTAAAATTGTGGTATCACTTTGTCCATTTGATTTACCATTATGAATGTAACAAATGATTAGGAGATCTCTTTAAACTTTAAACTATGTAATGATTTGTGTGCATTCTTATTGAACTTCGATTTTAATCCAAATATAACTTAACATAAACTAGTCTGAATTGTTCATCATTTTAGTGCAATTGATTCATTCTTACGAGCTTAGCTAATGAGTACATACTTATTTAAAACAATTAAATATATATTCAGGATGAGATTTAGTGTTTTACTCTATAACAACATAAGAAAGTAAAATTACATAAGTTAAGGGAGAATGGTCAAATTGTGGTTTCACCCTATCCATTTAATTCATCATTTTCAAAGAAATAAATGAATCTGAGGTTTCTTTAAATGTTAAATGATATAATGACTTGTGCGTAATCTTAACAAAATATGGTTTTAATCGATTAAAAGGAAATAACTAAACCAAAATTGTTCCATTTCATTACCTGTTTAATTAAATACACATTAGTGAGGAGCTTTGGTTCTTTGTTTTAAAACTATTAAGTGAATAAAATAACATAGGTTAAGGAAGAACAGTCAAATTGTGCTATCACTTAGTATGTTTGATTTATCATTACGAAAGTAACAAATGATTGAGAGATATTTTTAAACTTTAAACTATGTAATGATGTATGTGTATTTCTTCAAGAACTTCAATTTTAATATAATAAAAGAATATAACTTGACCAAACCTTACCCAATTTGTTCATTGTTTAGTGTGTTTGATTAATACTTATGAACTTAGCAAATGAGTGCATATTTATTTAAAATAATTAAATGATTATTCGTGACGAGCTTTTGTGCTTTGTTTTAAAAAGGTTATAAGAATATAATTACTTAATTTATGGAAGAACGGTCAAATGTTAGTATCACTTTGTCTATTTAATTCGTCATGATGAACGTAACAAATGAATAAGAGTACTCTTTAAACTTTCAACGTTATAACAATTTGTCCCTATTCTTAATGAAGTTTTGTTTTAATAGATTAAAAGGATATAAAAATACAAAAAGTGATTTGATTGGTTCATCATTTAGTGAATTTCATTTATTCTTACAAACTTATCCAATGATTACATATTCAATACACATTTTGTAATGCCCCAGAATTTCAATTTTTTGAAATTCGAACATTTGGGCCCATAAATGAGTTTTAAGGCATAAATAATGGTTTTTCTTCAAATTTGACCATTTTGAACTTGATTCGTTTGGGTGAGCCTTTAGATATTTGATAGAAATCGGAGAGACGAATGTATCAATCTCAAGAACGTGTCAAACATACACCGGGATAGCGGGCTATAGCATCGAGAAATGTGCCAATACTAGACCCACCTTAATTTTGCAAGAAAACGTGCCCTTGTGTGGTATTGTTTTGAAGGGCTCATTGATCTAGTCCAATGGTATGAAGAACACGTGATTCTGAGTTCGGGGTAAGGAGTTATGCATGTTTAAAGTTTTAAGTTTTGTTTATATTTAAAACAAAAATTTTAAAAAAGGATTTTTGCGTTAGCCAGATCTGACGTAATGGCTGACATTTGCGTCAGCATAGCAAGGTGTTACCCTGCTACGACAGGCTACACCTTCCGCAGTAGGTAGGTGCAGGGTAGCCTGCAAAAACATGCAGAAGCCATATAGCTCCTGGAGTTTTTGGATGCGTGAAACATGTTGGGCATTCGGCTGGACCTACAACCTATTTAAGGAGAGGGAGGGAGGGGGTTCAACTTGCCTCATCCCCTCCCTCCACTTCTTCCCTTTGAGCTCTACCCATTTCTAAACTTTAAATGCCTGTTTCTAAGCCATTTTTTGCCCATTTCTATTGTTCAAAAATCTATTATACCTAATTTGAGGTTGTCCGATTTTGTGATGAGGTCCATTTTTCAAGTTAGGCTCTCTAAAAGGTGAAAATGACCCAAGGAAATGGGAGCTTCCATCTGTTGCTTTGGGGCTGGGAGGAAGAAATTATTTTAGCGCAAGGGGATGCTTCATCTGCCGCTTTCGAGCCTGAAGGAGAAATCATCCTAAAGCAAGAGAAAACTTTGTCCGCTACTTTTGAGCCCATAAGAAGATCTTGTCCTGGTGCGAGAGGAGGTTCTGCCCGCTGCTCGTAAACCCAGGAATGAGACGAGGCTCCATTACTCCGGTCAATTTCAAGAACGAAAGGTAAGCGGTTTTAAGATCAAATTCTATGCTACAATTAGGCATTCTATTTTAGAATTTATTCTTCCCTTACATAAAATATTATTTCAAAAAAGGATAATATTTATTAGAGATCGGGCAAACATTAAAGATAATAGCGTATCGTACACCTCTAAGATGGAATTTATCATGGTACAAATTTTAAGATAATAATATTATTTGAATTATATTTATGAATGATTTAACATCATTTAAAGGGTAGTTATTTGGTATAGAGCCCAAAAACTACAATCAATTTTGAAAGGTAGCTATTTGGTATAAAGCCTAAAAGGTGTCAGAGTTATGACTCCTAGGTACCACCTATTGTGGCATATGATGCGCCTATGTTGGATATCGTGGGAAGATCCTCTTTATTCTGATCCCATTTTCCCACGAGCACGAGTGTATGTCACTCCAGTATTAGCGACATTATATGAATGATGTTGAATCCTATTTTGAATTATTTATCAGATTCTCGTGATGAACAAATTATCCACGTTTACCGAATTTTGTGAAGAACTATTTTTTCTGACTTTTTGCATGAGAAGTGCGTTGGATTCTGTTATTTGATAATATTATTTTAAAATTAACTTTTGAATATGAATTATTATAAGAATATTTTGTGAATCTTTATTTATGCTTTATGTTTTAGCATGCTAATAGAATTTAACTACTAAGTATAACTCTATCCACCCCTAGACTCTATAGGTCTTACCGAAGAAGATAATATTAACAAAGATTGTCTATAGAACTTCGAAAGATCTATGCTATATCATGTTCTTATGTGATGTATTAATTTTAGATGTGCGCGACTTTGATTTTGTCAAGGCATGAAAGCCTTATTTTGTAAAGTGTTTGTAATTAACAAAATTAATGAATAGTTACTCTTCTGTGCATGGTTGAACTTGGCCCATCTTTTATTATTACAAATAGGCAGTACTCCGACCTTTAAAGTAATTTAAAAAGTGGGGGCATTACAATTGGTATCAGAGCGGAGGTTCTACTGTCTACCGATGAGTAACTTAGTCTTTTAGGAAAGGAAATAAAAAATTATCGTACATATTTTTTTTACTGTTACATGAATAATTTATTATATTTTAATTTTTTATTGCTAATTTTTGTAGATTTCTTTTATTTAAATTGATATGCATATGTGACTAGTGATGTTTTATTTCAAAAATCTAACTTTTTATTTTTAATTATTTAGAATATGTTTGAAAGTATAAATATTTTATTTTAAAATAATGTTTAGATGTCACCCACTAGTGGAGAAGATGTACTACCACCTGATAGCTCCACCCTGGTTGATACCACACCTCATGGTGTGTTAATAGTCAAGGATTCTACTTTGATTTTTCTCGACCTAATGATGCAAAAGATGACTGAGCGGCTCCAGGCACAAGGCTATAAAATGAGTCAATCTAAGGAGGCAAGAGAAAGTAAATCAAGTGAAATGGACAACCTGCTAGAGCAATTTAAGAAGATCGCACCATCCTTCACAGACAAAGATGGCCCCAAAGCTACAAAAAAATGGACGTTCAAAGTTGAATGAACTTTTAAGCTAATGAGGATACCAGAAGATTGAAAGGTGTCCATAGCTACCTTTGCTATGATAGGAGAAGCCTCTTTTTCGTGGCCTACCATTGAGAGAAACTTCTTCTCAGATAGTGATAACATCAAATGGGAAGAGTTTCGGGGAGTTCTATACGACATGTTTTTTCCTCCTCATATCCAGGAGAAGAAAGAAAAGTAATTTCTAGATCTCCAGCAAGGTGGGATGATAGTTGGTCAATATGAGAACAAGTTCGTCGAGCTTCAACATTTTGCTCTTGACACTTGTCCTACGGAGCTGAAGGAGCAAAAATTCATAAGGGAGGTGAATAATTGGTCTATGAAGCAGAGTTGTAGGCTTCCAACCCTCCACTTAAGCTAAAGTAGTGGAGTTAGTATCTATTTTAGAGCAAGACCATAGGGAATTTTTAGCGGAGCAAGGGAACTTGGGCCAAAGCAATTACACCAAGCTTGATGAGGGTAAATAGAAGTCTCCATTCAACAATAGTAATGGTAAAAAAAATTTCCAAAAACTAATAGGTGCACAACCTCTAGCTATAGAGGAAAAGAAATCAGAGAAATGTCTTAGGTGTAATCGATTTCACCCTATCGGACCTTTTTACTTTCCCAAAGGATGCTATTTTTCATGCGACAAATAAGGGCACGAGGTTTGAGAGTGCCCAGAAACAATAAATCAAGTGGAGGTTAAGTTGGAGCAGAAACCTAGGGATGAGGGTCGAGTTTTCGCTATTGCCACTAAGGGAGTTTAGTCATCTAATGTGATCATTGAAGGAAATTTATTTTCAAAATAAAATTAGCTCTTTTGAGATTAATTTAGAGAAGTTTACTTATTTTGCTCAATCATTTTCCCATCAAGATACCTGTGCAGCTAGGGGGGGAATACCCCATCTTTTAATCATGTTTTTTCGTATTGTTGTGTTTTTAAGAATTCATTAATAATAATTATTTTGTGCAAATTTTGAGGATGAAATTTTTGTAAGGGGCGTAGTTTGTAACGCCCAAACTTTCAATGTTTTGAAATTCAAATATTAGGACCCATTAACAAGTTTTAAGGCCTAAATAATGGTTTTTCATAAAATTGGACCATCTTGAACTTGATTCGTTCAGATGGGCCTTAAGATATTTGATAGGGCTCAGAGAGACAAGTGTATCGAGCTCAAAACATGTCAAATAGACACCAGGATAGTAGGCTATGGCATCAAAAAACATGCCATTGGCAGGCCCACTTTCATTTTTCTAGAAAACATGCCCTTTTGTGGCATTGGTTTGAAGGGCTTGTCGATACGAGTCTAAGAATACCAAGAATGCTAGATTTCGAGTTCGACGTAAGGAATTATGCCGTTTCAAAGTTTTAATTTTTGTTTCATATATAAAACGAAAATTTAAAAAAAATTGGGTCAACTCCGGTGTCATGGCTAACATTTCCATCAGCAACGACTTGCAGCAGCTACACTTGCCGTAGTAGGCAGGTGTAGGCTAGCCTACCAAAACATGAAGGAGCCATATGGCTCCTGCACTTTTCGGATGCGCGACACATGTCGTGCATCCGGCTGGCCCTGCGGCCTATTTAAGGAAAGGGAGGGAGGGGGTTCAACTCACCCCCCATCCCCTTCCTCCTGTTCTTCCCTTTGAGCTTTGCCCATTTCTAAATATTAAACGCCCGTTTCTAAGCTATTTCTTGCCCGTTTCTATCCATTCAAAAACCTATTGTACATAATTTAAGTGTGCCCGACGTCGTGAGAGGGTTATTTTTTGAGCTAGCCTATCTAAAAAGTAAAAACAACACGGGGATAGGGGATGCTCTATATGCCACTTTTGGGCTAGGAGGAAGAATTTATTTTAGCACAAGGGGAGTCTTCATCTGCTGCTTTAGAGCTGAAAGGAGAAATTGTCTAGACGCAAGGGGAGACACTGTCCACCGCTTCCAAGCCCAAAAGGAGATCTTGTCCCAGTGCGAGAGGAGTTTTTGCTTGGTGTTCGTAAACCCTAGAACGAGGCAACGCTTTAATTGTTGGCCATGACTCCAGTCAATTTTAAGGACGAATGGAAGGTGGTTTTGAGCTCTAATTCTATGCTACGACTAGCCATTATATTTCAGAATTTTTTTATTTCTTAAATAAAATATTATTTCAAAAAAGGATGATATTTATTAGAGGTCAAGCGAATGCTAAAAATAATAGTGTATCGTACACCTCTAACATGGAATTTATTGTGATACGAACTTTAAGATAATAATATTATCTGAATTATATTTATGAATGATTTGACCGGATTTGAAGGGTAGTTATTTGTTATAAAGCCCATAAACAACGATCAGTTTTGAAGGGTTGCTATTTGGTATAAAGCCCAAAAGCTATTGGAGTTATGTCTCCTAGGTTCTGCCTACTATGGAATATGGCGCGCCCATGATGTTGGATATAGTTGGAAGATCCTCTTCATTCTAATTCCATTGCCCCATGAGCATGGGTGTATGTCGCTCTAGTCTCGGCGACATTCGGTGAATGATGTTTTATCTAATTTTGAATTATTTATCGGATTCTAGCTCCTAATGAATTATCTAAATTTACTAGATTTTGTGAAAATTTATTTTATTTGACTTTTTGTATAAGAAGTGTGTCGGATTCTATTAGTTGATAATATTGATTTAAAATCGACTTTTGAATATGAATTATAATAAGAATATTTTATGCATATTTATTTATGTTTTATGTTTAAGCATGTTAATATAATTTAACTATCTACTGAGTATAATTATACTCACCCACCCTAGATGCTATAGGTCTGACCGAAGAAGATGATATTAAGGAAGATTGCCCATAGAACTTTGAAAGATCTATGATTTATCATATTCTTTTGTTATGTATTAATTTTGGATGTGCGTGACTTTGATTTTGTTAAGGCATGATAGCCTTATTTAATAAAATTTTTATAATTACCTAAATTAATGAATAGTTATTCTTCTGTGCACGGTTGATCTTGGCCTATCTTTTATTATTACAAATTGGTGGTATTCCGACCCTTAAAGTCATTTAAAAAGGCAGGGCACTACAACACTTCGACCTTTATAATAATTTAAAAAGGCATGGCACTACACATTCATGATGAGCTCTAGTGCTTTATTCTAATACTAGTTAAGCGAATGAAATCACATAAGTTGGGGAAGAATAGTTAAATTTTGATATCGCTTTCTCCATTTGATTCATCATTACAAATGTAAGAAATTAATAAGGGGACTCTTTAAACAAAGTATATAACAATTTGTAGACATTTTTAATGAACTTTGGTTTTAATTGATTTAAAGGATATAACTCAACCACAAGTGCTCCGATTGGTTCATTATTTTGTGTGTTTGATTCATTCTTACGAATTTAGCAAATGAGTACATGTTTATATAAAATATTAAAATATACATTTGTGACAAGCTTGGGTGCTTTGTTCTAAAACTAATTAAGTAAATGGAATCACTTAAGTTAAAGAAGAATGGTCAAATTGTGATATCACTTTGTCCATTTGATTCGTTATTACGAACGTAACAAATGAATAAGAGGTCTCTTTAAACCTTATACGATATAACAATTTGTCAACACTCTTAGCGAACTTCGATTTTAATGAAATAAAAGAATATATAACTTAACCAAAGCTAGTCCGATTCTGATTTGTTTGTTGTTTAGTGCATTTAATTCATTCTTATGAACTTAGCAAATGAGTCTGTATTTATTTAAAATAATTAAATACATATTCGTAAGGAGATTGGGTGAGATGTTCTAAAACTAGTTAAGCAAATTAAATTACATAAGTTTAATGAAGAACAATCAAATTATGACATCACTTTGTCCATTTGATTCACCATTTTGAACATAACAAATGATTGTGAGATCTTTTAAATTTTAAACTCTGTAATAATTTGTGCGCATTCTTAATGAGCTTGAATTTTAAACAAATAAAAGAATATAACTTGACCAAAACTAGTCTAATTTGTTCACTGTTTAGTGCATTTGATTTATTCTAACAAACTTGAAAAAAGAATCATATTTATTTAAAATAATTAAAATACACATTCATGATGAGCTTTAGTGCTTTGTTCTAAAACTAGTTAAGCAAATGAAATCACATTAGTTAAGAAAGAACTGTCAAATTGTGGTATCACCACCTTGTCCATTTGATTCGTAATTATGAATGTGATAAATGAATAAGAGGTCTCTATAAACTTTAAACAATATAACGAGTTGTGATCATTCTTAATAAACTTTGGTTTTAATCAATGAAAAGAATATAAATAAACCAAATGTGGCCCCATTTTTTCATTGTTTAGTGCGTGTGATTCTTTCTTACAAACTTAGATACAAGTACGTATTATTTAAGATAATTAAATATACATTCTTGACAAGCATGAGTGCTTTGTTTAAAAACTACTTAAGTGAATTAAACACATAATTTAAGAAAGAACGGTCAAATTGTAGTATCACTTTCTCCATTTGATTCATTATTACGAACATAACAAATGATTGGTGGATCTCTTTTAACTTTAAACTAGGTAATAATTTGTATGTATTCTTTATAAACTTCAATTTTAATCGAATAAAAGGATATAATTAGACCAAGAGTGGTCCGATTGGTTTGTCATTTAGTGTGTTTGATTCATTCTTATGAACTTAGCAAATGAGTATATATTTATTTAAAACAGTTAAATACACATTCTGATGAGCTTGGTTGCTTTGTTCAAACATTAGTTAAGTGAATGAAATCACTTATATTTAGGAAGAATGGTCAAATTGTGGTATCACTTTGTCAATTTGATTTGTTATCACAAATGTAATAAATGAATGGGAGGTCTCTTTAAGCCTTAAACAATATAATGATTTATCACCATTCTTAACAAACTTCGGTTTTAATCGAATAAAAGAATATTACTTGACCAAAACTAGTCTGATTTGGTTGTTGTTTAGTGTGGTTGATTCATTCTTATGAACTTAGTAAATGAGTACGTATTTATTTGAAATAATTAAAGACACATTCGTGTAGAGCTTAGGTGCTTTGTTATAAAACTAGTTAAGCAAATGAAATTACATAAGTTTAGGAATAATAATCAAATTATGGTATCACTTTGTCCATTAATTCACCGCTATGAATGATTGAGAGATCTCTTTAAATTTTAAACTATGTAATGATTTGTGCACATTCTTAATGATCTTCAATTTTAATCAAATAAAAGAATATAATTTCAGCAAAACTAGTCCAATTTGTTCATCATTTAGTGTGTTGATTCATTCTTTTGAACTTTACAAATAAGTATATATTTATTTAAAATATTAAATACACATTCATGATGAGCTTGGGTGCTTTGTTCTAAAACTATTTAAGCAAATGAAATCAAATAAGTGAAGGAAGAATGACCAAATTGTGGTATCACTTTGTCAATTTGATTCATTGTTATGAACGTAACAAATGATTAGGAGATCTCTTTAAACTTTAAATGTAATGCTTTGTGTGCTTTCATAACGAGCTTTAATTTTAAACAAAAAGTGGCATGACGCAGTGTGGGTCATAGTTGACAAGTTAACAAAGACAACACAGTTTGTACCTATTAGTTGGAAGTAAAACCCTAATAGTTTGGCACAATTGTACATCAAGGAGGCATGAGACTTCATGGTACACTACTGTCTATTGTATCAGTCAAAGATAGTTGTTTTACTTCTAGTTATTGGAAGATGGTGCAAGAGGCTTTGGGGACAAAGTTGAATTTCAACACAACTTTTCACCCTCAGAGTGATGTCCAATCAGAGTGCACTATTCAGACCTTGGAAGACATGCTTAGGCCATGTGTCTTGGAGTGGAAAGGTAATTGCATGAACATTTACCTCTAATATGTTTGCATATAATAATAGTTATCATGTTAGTATAGGCATGCCACCATATGAAGCACACTATATGGCCGGACTTGTAGATCATCAACCTGTTGGGATGAAGTCGGCGAAAAAAGGGTCCTTAAATACGAATTAGTGCAGCAATGTGTAGAGAAGGTAAATCACATTAAGCAAAAACTCCTCACTGCTTAAAATATACATAAAAGTTATACAGATTGAAGACGATGTGAAGCTCTTTGTTGTGGATCATGTATTTCTCAAGGTCTCTCCAGCTAAGGGGATTATGTAGTTTGGTAAGAAAGATAAATAAAGCCCTCGTTATGTTGGTCATTTTGAAATAATTGAGAGGATTAGACTTGTTGCATATCATCTGGCATTGCCTCCTTAGCTTGCAGATGTGCATAATGTTTTCCATGTCTCCATGTTGAGGAAATATGCTCTTGACCCCTCCCATGTGTTAGATCACACCATGTGGAGCTAGAGCTAGACCTCACATTTGAGGAGAAGCCAAAAAAAATACTAGTCTAGAAAGAATAGGTGTTCCAAAACAAGGTCATTCATCTAGTAAAAGTGTTAGGGCAAAGACAATCTTGTGAAGAAATGATTTGGGAAGCTGAGGAAGAGATGAGGCAAGCATACCGAGAGTTATTTACCAACTAACTCCCTTCATTTCGAGGAAGAAATGCCCACTAAGGGGGGAAGGAGGAATGGTCAAATTTTGGTATTACTTTGTCCATTTTATTCCTCATTAAAAACATAATAAATAAATTGGAGGTCTCTTGAAACTTCAAATGATATAACGATTTGTGTACATTCTTAATGAACTTCGAATTTATCAGTTAAAACGATAAAACTAGACCAAAAATGGTCCAATTTGTTTGTCATTTTGTGCGTATGATTAATTCTTACGTTCATTGTTAAGAACTTAGCAATTTTTTATGTATTTATTAAAAAAATTAAATATACTTTCGTGACGAGCTTGTGTGTTTTGTTCTAAAACTAGTTAAGCAAATGAAATTACATAAGTTAAGAAAGAATGGTTAAATTGTTGTATCACTTTGTATATTAGATTCGTCAGTATGAATGTAACAAATGATTGAGTGATCTTTGTAAACTTTAAACTATGTAATCATTTGTTCGCATTCTTAATTAGCTTCAATTTTAATCAAGTAAAAGAACATAACTTGACCAAAACTTTTTCGATTTGTTCATCATTTAGTGCATTTTATTTATTCTTATGAACTTAACAAATGAGCATGTATCTATTTAAAATAATTAAATACACATTAATGACAAGCTTAAGTGCTTTGGTCTAAAACTTATTAAATGGATGAAATCACATATTTTAAGTAGGAACGGTCAAATTGTGGTATCACTTTGTCTATTTGATTCATCATTTCAAAAATATGAAATAAATTGGAGGTCTCCTATCTCTAAGTGAGTTAATTATTATGCACATTCTTAACGAGCTTCAATTTTAGTCAGTTAAAATGATATGATTAGACCAAAAGTAGTCCGATTGGTTCATCTTTTAGAATGTTTGATTCATTCTTACGAACTTTTCAAATGAATACATATTTATTAAAAATAATTAAATACACCTGTGAGATGCTTTGGTGGTTTGGTATAAAACTAGTAAAGTGAATAGAAATCACATAAGTTAAAGAAGAACGGTCAAATTGTGGTTTCACTTTGTCCATTTGATTCGTCATTGTGAATGTAATAAATGAATTGGAGAGGTCGCTTTAAACTTAAAACAAAATAACAATTTGTGCACAATTTTCATGAACTTCGGTTTCAATCGGTGAAAAGGATATAACTGGATTAAGTGGTCGGAATTGTTTGTAATTTAGTATATTTGATTCATTCTTAAGAACTTAGCAAATTTGTATATATTAATTAAGATAATTAAATATACATTCGTGACAAGCTTGGGTGCTTTGTTCTAAAACTAGTTAAGGGAATGAAATTGTTGGAAGATACAATTTTTATTCTCCGAGGCTTGCGTGAAAGATATGAGCTTCACCATGGGATCCGCATCTCTGATAGTGCTCTGGTGAAGGCTGCCATTAAGTCAGATAGGTATATTCGTGGGCCTTTCTTCTCCATTGATCTTGTTGATGTCGCTGCCACAAAGTTGACAATGGAAATTACAGCTAAGCCAATTGTTCTGGCTGAGATTGATCGTACTGTATTGAAGTGGGATATGGGGGGTGTTCTCTACGACCATCATATGTTCGACGTTTGGCTTCAGAGTTTCCTGGCCGCCGCGAAAATCAAGCCTGAAGACATCCGATCCCATTTCACTCCTCCCTCTTCTGGAAGTTGGAGTTCTGAGTCCGTGATGGAGTATGCCCTGCCGGAGGATGCACTCTTTCTGAGTTTCCATAGTTCTACCCAATCTTTAAAAGCACTTGTCTTGGCTTCCAACTTCAAAATTGTTGCTTCAGAGCTTGCTCAATTTAATTCTGAGTTGCTCCACTGCAAGATCATTTTAATCCTTTGTCTTGTAGTGCGGCAGTTTATTTGCACCTATCAAACAGATGACATGTCATCCTTGTTAGACTCTAATATTTACATACTTCAAGAATTCAGGTGCTCTCTCTCACTGAACGTCATGTTTGATCCTGCGGTCCTCGCTTCGGGAGAGACATCCGAAAGACTATGGATGGAGAAATGGTTCAGTGAAGACGGAAAACATGGAGTGATTGTTCTTGATTTTCGCTTTCAACAGATTCCAACACTGTTTGACTCAGGGAGGTTCTATTCATCTACTTGCATCACCTCTAGTTCTGCAAATTCTCTGAATGCTGTTCCTTCCATCCTCTTGGAGATCAAAGCTGTAGCATGTCGGAACCAAAAGGACATGAGCTATATCTCTATTAGCTCCTCATCAGATGCTAGCTGCTCTTTGAATCTATATTGTTCCCACATTCTGCATCGGGGGAGTTTTATGAGTGGAGAATTGTTGCCGCTTATGTTCTCTTGGAATGAGGATGAATGCCACCTGTATCCATCATTTTCCAAGCTAACCGTTATGACTAATACCAGGGAATCCCCCAGTCTGCGTGATGATGCTTTCACGCTGGTGCCTTCTGATGTTAATTTCCTTGCCTCTATTGTGGTGATGCTGGGGCCTGATTGGATCGAATAAGCTGAGGCAGACTTGGACGAGCTAGGTTGCAATGCTGGATATAATGGTGTTTGGACATGTTCCTCAAGCTTTGATGATTTGTAGGCTGATTCCTCTTGCTATGGGAGCACTTAATGTTAGTGCTACATCCATTGGAGAATTTGACGCTAGACTCCACACTGGGCTGCAGCAAGTCACTGACTCATATGGCGATCATGTCACCTTGATTAAGGCGAACTGGGCGTCACTCTTTCCTATTGCATTTGGTTTATGGGCTGGACTATTCATCGGGTTGTGTCAGTATATTTCACTCGCAATGCTTATCGCACTAACTAGGATGTTGCTGATTCGTGCAGAACGGGAGTTGCTGTTCATGTCATTCTTGGACTCGCCTTGCGGTCTCTAGCATTTGCTTGTCACTCAGCCGTATTTCCTATTCCAGACCAGCTGTTTCGAGCAAAGCTTTGGTAGGGCCAATGTTTAGAGTTTTAAGTCACCTCGAGGACGAGGTGATGCGGAAGCGTGGTGGAATGTTGTGTACGTTTTAGGGTCATTATTAAGAGCCAAGTATTAGGGTAAGTAGGGTAATAGGGGTATTTAAGTAATTTGGTTAATTAGGTAATTAGTTATTTAGTTTAATTATGCTAATGGGCCTTAGGTGATTGTTAGTGAGCCCACTTAGCTAGTTTATTTAAATGTAAGGGCTGCGCCCTAATTGAGTTAGTGAATGATTAATTGTCTGTGATTCTCCCATTTCTTCTGATGGCTATGCCATCCACTCTCCCCTTTCTCGGTTTCCCTGCGCCGCTCCATACTTGTGGACAACCATCTACAACAGAAATCAAATAAGTTAAGGAAGAACAACCAAATTGTTGTATCATTTTGTCTATTTAAGTCATCTTTACAAATGTAACAAATGATTGCATGATCTCTTTAAACTTTAGACTATGTAATGATTTATTCGCATACTTAATGAGCTTCAATTAAAATCAAATAAAAGAATATAACTTGTCCACAACATGTTCTATTTTATCATCGTTTAATGCATTTGGTTCATTCTTTCGATCTGATCAAAATGCAAAGTATTTATTTTGAATAATTGAATATACATTTGTAATGTGCATGAGTGTTTTGTTCTAAAACTAGCAAAGCATGAGAAATCACATAAGTTAAGGATGAATGGTTAAATTGTGGTATCACTTTGTCCATTTGTTTCTTCATTAAGAATGTAACAAATGATTGGGAGATCTATTTAAACTTTAAAATATATATTGATTTGTGTGTATTCTCTATGAGCTTTGATTTTAATCAAATAAAAGAATATAACTTGACCAAAACTAGTTTGATTTGTTCATCGTTTTGTGCATTTGATTCATTCTTACAAACTTAACAAATAAGTGTGTATTTATTTAAAATGATTAAATATACATTCGTGAACACCTTTGGTGTTTTGTTCTAAAATTACTTAAGTGATTTGTTCTAAAATTACTTAAGTAAATAAAATCACTTAAGTTAAGGAAGAACGTTAAAATTACGAAATCATTTTGTCAATTTGATTCATCATTACGAAGTAAAAAATAAATGGGAGGTCTCTTTAAAATTAAAACGATATAATGATTAGTCCACATTCTTAGTGA
Source organism: Saururus chinensis (assembly GCA_035235625.1). Taxonomy (NCBI): domain Eukaryota; kingdom Viridiplantae; phylum Streptophyta; class Magnoliopsida; order Piperales; family Saururaceae; genus Saururus; species Saururus chinensis. The sequence goes on from CP141144.1 coordinate 31,527,136, forward strand.
ACTTTGGATTTAATCCATTAAAAGCATATAACTTGATGAAAAGTGGGCTGATTGGTTCATCATTTAATGCATTTTATTCATTATTACGAACATAACAAATGAGCACATATTTATTTAAAATAATGAAATCCATATGAGCTTGGGTGCTTTATTCTAAAACTAGATGAGTGAATGAAATCACATGTTAAAGGAGAATGGTCAAATTGTGGTATCACTTTGTCCATTTGATTCATCATTGCGAACGTAACAAATAATTGGGAAAACTCTTTTAACTTTAAACAATGTAATGATTTATACATATTCGTAACAAGCTTTAGTTTTAATCGAATAAAAGAATATAATTTGACCGAAACCAATCTGATTTGTTCGTCGTTTAGTGTATTTGATTCATTCTTACAAACTTAGCAAATGAGTACATATTTATTTAAAATAATTGAATACACATTCGTGACGAGCATGGGTACTTTGTTCTAAAACTAGATAAGCAAATGAAATCACATAAGTTAAAGAAGAATGGTCAAATTCGTCATTACAAATGTAACAAATGATTAGGAGATCTCTTTAAACTTTAAACTATGTAATGATTTATACATATTCTTTATGAGTTTCAATTTTAATAGAATAAAAGAATATAACTTGGCAAAAATTAGTCCACTTTGTTCATCATTTGTGCGTTTGATTTATTCTTATAAACTTAGAAAATGAGTGTATATTTATTTAAAAAAATTAAATGCGCATTCATGAGGAAATTTTTACTTTTTTCTTTTGTAATCTTCCCTTCCACCCTCTACAAAAAAAATTCTTCTATTAATAAAGTTTTTTTTCTTTTATCATCCTTCTTGTCCTCCAATTCCCACCTAAATTCCCTTCTCCTTATGAAATGGTAGTTGATGCATGAAGATCATCCAGGGGTAAGTGTTTGCTCTGCATGTGTTTGTGAGGGAGCGGTCAAGTTTGTAGAGGAAGGAAGGGATTTTCCTTTTTTTCTTCCCCTCACCTTCTGTAAGATCCCTAAACTCTAGCCAGTTTATTTAATTGTATTTAGTCGTTATTGTGTGGTTTAATATTAACTTTGATCAATTTTGACTTATTTTTGAATTTAAGGTGGTTAACAATGTTTTTAATCAAAAGTTTCTTCACTTTGATGGTTTTATGTTAACATAGTTCAATTGGCATTTTTCTTGAATTTTTGGAATTTTTAGTTTTTTCCCAAAAAACTTAGGGGGTGAAACCCACCATGGGCCCCATGTTCAAAATTAGGATGATAAGTCATAAATGACCCTAAAAATATCTTATGATAATAAATAAATGTTTCAAATTTTTTAGACATCAATTTGGGCTTAAAATAAACATGTTTTCCATTTTTTGTGTTAAATTCTATTTATACCCCACCTATTTGTTAAGTCTACACCTAAGCCTACTATAAATAGAAAGATACAACTACTTTCCCAATTAGGAAGGGATGGAATCGGGAGCTTAGGAGGCCTTGATCTCCATTTCCAAAGAAGGAAAGGTGATTAAGGTAAAGATTAGCTTAATCTTCCACTAATTTCTTAGGGTTTCTCTTCAACTTTCAAATATCTTCTTTTGCTAGGGCTTCATCTTAATTTCTACCCATAAAGCTACTGATTTTAACCTCTATTTCAAACCCTTATGATAATAATTTTATTTTTGAACTCAATAAACCCTAGATCTACAAGTTTTCAAGATATTTAAGTATTTTTAAGCGGATTTATGCATGTATTAACAAAACCCTATTGTGGGTAGGATTTGAAGGTGTTGGAGCATCGATTTCAAGTCAAGAAGCTCACTGAAGGTAAGGGATTTTGTCCTAAATAGGCTTATGATTTCATATTTGAAATGTGATGGAATTTTATATATGTTTGTATGAAGTTGAGCTTTAGCTTTAATGGCATATTTTTAAAAGCTTAATCTTTCTTGCGATTTCTTGATGTTTTTGGTTATAAATGGCTAAATTAACTATTTTGTCAGCTTGGATTTCATTATTATGAAGTTTGGGAGTGAGATTTGAAGATTTAAGATGTATATGTGCATTTTCAGTTTTGGGTTCGAAAGGAAGAAGACGGAAATACTTATGTTCTGGCGTTCGAACGGCCATGCAGGGCATTTAGTTTGGTGGTTTTTGTTACTATGCTCATTTTCCTGTTTTTACTCTTAAGTACCATTTCCTATGTTCATGTTGAGAAATTTTTGTTAGGAAGAGCTACTGGAAGGGCATGAATTTTATGTTGGAAGCTATGATGAATTTTAAGTGTTAAGTGAATTAGCTATTATTTGGTTAAGCATGTTATGATTTCTTATCTTGAATTTATGTTGAGTGATTCTTTATATTTTAAGTATGATTCTAACAAAATTACAACATAAAAATGGATTTGCAAGCCTTCACATATTATGATTAATATATGGGATGATGGTGTCATGTCTAGCTTCAAGTGTGGTATGAATATGCTTACATAGGTCTAGCTTGAGGTTGCACTAGATTGAAATTATATTTTTTGATGGTTTTCATTCATGATTTCAGTATGAAGCCATGATTAAATGTTAAAGAGCACGCGTGTAGTAGTTGATGGGTTATTTATAATGCATATCTAGATGCTTAGAATTGAATGTTTCTACCTTTTACACATAGATGTGGGAGTAATCATGGTGATTGTTGATACTTATTAATAGATATGATGCATGTGTAGCAGATGGGAGCATGTTCCATGAAATAGGATTGAAGTAGAGATTGCCCACGTATATACCATGTTGCATGCATTATAAAAATGGATTTCACAATTGAGACTTTATCGAGATTAGCTGTTGATGATCGATTGGATGCTACAATGTGATATTGCTTGTCGGGTTAATCGATCAGAGGCTTATTGATGTGGATTTATATTTGAAAAGACGGGGTTTTATGTCCCTCAAGGATGAGTTTTTCTCCACGGGTTGAGAAGAGCGGCAATGCTATATAGATATTAAAACTATTTAGACCATCTGGACCCTGAGAATCTAGGCTAGTGTAGCCGAGTGCATCGGCTTACTAGGGAGTAGTCTTCCCCATTAGGGAATTTGCCTAAACTGTGTAATTCCTTCAAACTTTCCAATCAGGGCTTTTTTGGAGTGAGAAGGGATTGCTTAAGCTTTAGCCAATTAAGCAAGGTATGATTTTATCGATATGCATGGTTGTGATAGTGTGTTAGAGACACTTTATATACAGGTTAAATGTGATGAATATGCATGATGTGATTGTGTGTTAGAGACACTTATCATTCAGGTTAAATGTGACGAATATGCATGATGTGATTGTATGTTAGAAACACTTCTCATGCAGGTTAAATGTGATGAATATACATGATGTGATTGTATGTTAGAGACACTTCACATGTAGATTAATAATTATGGATATGATGATGTAATTATGTGTTAGAGACACTTCTCATATAGGTTAATGGTTATGGATATGCATGATGTGATTGTGTGTTGGAGACGCTGTCATGCGTGTTGAATATTATGAAGGAGAATGGGTATGTATGGTATGTTTGAGATACTTGCATACAGGATAATTACTTATGAGTAAGTATGGTTATGGTAAATAAAATAATCAGAATTAGGATATGGTATAATATGTAGATCTGATGGACCATGTTGATTTGTCGTGGTTGTTTTCTAATTTATAATTTTCGTATTCAAAACTTTATTGAGTTTATACTCACCCCACTTTCTTGTGTTTTGTTTTGGGGCTGCATGATGCGACATGCAGTCGAGTAGAATCCTCTGTATGAGGAAAGGTTGGCCATTGCTTTGGAGTAGACATGGATGCCTCGAGACTCTGTTATGTTTTATTATTTACTCTGCTATGATGTTAGAACATTATATATGTGTGACTTTGTTTCAGACTCTTGTAACTCTTGTCGTTTTAGACATGTTTATGACTTTCTTATTCAAACAATGTTTTCCGGCTTAGTAATCTAAGTTGTGGGTTGAGACTTGACAAATGTTTTTGATTTAAAGTCCCTTATACTTTTTCTCATTTATCTTGCACAAAGATTTTTAGGTGTGCAACTTCATATGTGTAATTTACCTACTAGAAGGGTTAAGTCTTCCACAGTTAAATACAATGTCACCCCCATGTGCTTCGACCATCCCTTGGACCAGTTCAGCTTAGGTCGAACGGGTGCCAGGGTGTGACACCTTCCACTTGTTATGGAACATGATTTATAGATTATTTGCTTAGTTTTACTTATTGTGATGAGGCATGCATTTCATTTCTTACCTGAGTCAGAAGTGATATGGTGCATAGGTCATCAACTATTTCATTCGGAAAGGGATGGAGCCAAGGTGTTATCACATTATCTGATGTTGTTTAGGGTGTTTGCCGGAAATGACTCAATTATCCATAGAAGAATGAAGTAAGAGTTTGTGTTGTGCCAAGTATCGCATGGATGATGAAAATAAGAAATGAGTGTTAGCCAATTCTATCATGATGGATAAAACTAAGATTTCTATTTTATTCACCTTTTTGTCTTAAAACAACAGGTGTTTTTGTCTATCTTCTCATCTTTTTCACTAATTGGAGTTACTTTTTTTAAAAGAAGTATTATGATCTCCTTTCCTGCTTTCCCTATGAACTTGATCATGTTTTTCGAATACATGTGAGCACTTTCTACTTATCATCAATGTTTTCAGAAATATTTTATGAACCAAAAGAATTCACTAAGAATTTTGAAGTTGGATAATTTTCCAACCTTGAGCATAATGAAGTTCAAGAATTTTCTAACATAGAAAATCATCCAGGAAATTAGTATCTACCTAAGGAAGATTTTGAAGATCTACCTAAGGAAGATTCTGAATATGTACATGAGGAAGATCCTAAAAGGATTTATGATATAAGAATTATAGATTTATAAACTAATATTGGAATTTACAAAATGATTTAAATAGGAATCTAAGTATCTCTTCAAGAAAATTTATTTTAGAAAGCATTTCAATTGATAGATTTTCACCCTATGAGGCTAAAATTCCTTATATTTCATACGGTATTTATAAAAGGAATTCTACTCATACTCAGATAAAAATATCTACAGCTCAATCTGAGTTCTATGTTGATAAAAACATAATTAATCAAGAATTTTACTTACCTAAAAATAAAAACTTTAGGGATTGGTATTTTAATACCTTCACTAAAACGCAAATTATGGAGTATAAAAAACTATATTACAAGTTCTTATATGATAATAGAATCATTATCTATTTCAAATAGTGGTTTGAGACTTATAGTCCTTATAGCCATAAAAACATGACGGGAATTAATCCAACTCATCAATTAAAAGAAATTTCTAATAAGAAAGATGTCCAAATAAACAAATCTCCTAATAATATTCCTAAACCCATAATCGGAGAAGATAGAATTAAGGAGGCAATCAATGAGGTCTTATAAGACAATAATTTAATCAAGAAAATTTATAAAATTATAAAAGAAAATGAAACTAATATAAAGTTTGGACCTTTAAATAAGTATGAGATACAAATCAATGGCATCTCCTCTTCTAATAAACCTCATAAGGATTATAATGTAGAAAATCTTGTAAAGACCCAGGAAGAAATTATGCCTTCTAATAGAGAAGATAATAAGACTAGCAATAATGCTAGTCTATCAAAGAATGATGTCCCATTATCTTATGAAGATAACACTTTAAAAAATTTTAAAACTCATAATAAATTTATATCAAACGAATTACATTTGGAAAAAAATTATAGCCTCCAATTCTGAGATCAAAAATGATAATACAAGCATATCAAATAAGTTAAGCATAAATGTTAGAGAAAACAGGAACAGAGATTAGAATACTTCTTTTGCAAAAAGTAACTCCAATCAGTGAAAAAGTTGAGAAGATAGACAAAAACACCTGTTGTTTTAAGACAAAAAGGTGAATAAAATAGAAATCTTAGTTTTATCCATCATGATAGAATTGGCTAACACTCATTTCTTACTTTCACCATCCATGCGATACTTGGCACAACACAAACTCTTACTTCATTCTTCTATGGATAATTGAGTCATTTCCGGCTAACTCACTAAAACAACATCAAATAATGAGATAACACCTTGGCTCCGTCCATTTCGGAAGGAAATAAGAGATGACATATGTACCATATCACTTCTGAATCAGGTAAGAAATGAAATGCATGTCTTATCACAATAAGTAAAACTAAGCAATTAATCTATCCACCATGTTCCAAAACAAGAAGTGGAAGGTGAGGGGAAAACCGAAAGGAAAATCCCTTCCTTCCCCTATATACATGACCGTGCCCTCACAAACATCTGCAGAGCGCACACCTACCCCCGGATGATCTTCATGCCTCAGCTACCATGTCGTAAGGAAAAGGGAATTAAGGTGGGAATAGGAGGAAGAGAAGGATGATAAAAGAAAAGAAACTTTTTTAATAAAAGAAAATTCCTTAAAAAGAAAGAGAAAAATTTACAAGAGGAAAGGGCTTGGAAGAGAAAGGCTTACAAAAGAAAAACTTATGGAAGAAAAGCTTACAAAAGAAAAGTTTACACAAGGAAGGATTAAGATGGAAGGTTTTGTCTAGAGATTTTGAGTAATGTACAAACAAAAGAAAGAAAAGAAAAGGAGGATAGACATATGTATCCAAAGGAATCCCCTTTAAGAGTTGTCCACAATAATGCATAAAGTTAGATTACTTTATGTCTTCGGTCCTTATCTTCAATAATGCTCCATCCTCAACAATCCATAAAGTAGATTACTTTTTTGTCTTCTTATGTGGGAGAAATCTTTTTAAGATAATGGTATTTTCTAGATGGTTTACTTGATTGAGTCAAGGTTGGAGCCTTTTTCATATCTTCATCAAAAAATTCTGGTGGATGAATAATCTCATTCCATCTTGTAGATCATTGATCTTCTTGATATTCCAAGGCATCTAGGTAGAGATGTCTAGTATTCTTAGTCATAGGAGTTTTTCCTTTATCTATTCGTGCACTTATTCCACAAATGAGGTTGCAGTCATAATTACTGCATTGGGTTATGGTCCTTTGAGTTGTAGTAATGAAACTTTGGACTCTTTTGTTGTGGTGTAGCTTTCTTTTTATTTCTAGTAAACCAAATGCTTTGGCTTCATTTATTGTCTCATTTTTTAGTATAAGTCCCCATTTTATTTGTTCTTCTAAATCTAGAATAGTTAATTCATCATCATATCTCCAATAACTAGTTATAAGGGATTGATCCACATTATTCATTTTAGCTTTATATAGCTGTAGTATCATTTTAGCTTTATATAGTTGTAGTAGATGAAGTGGAGTGTAACATTGTCCATCCTTTTCCGATTCTAGTGAAGCTATTGTGATATTGATAGCAATATTGTTGTTGATAATATAATGAACAAATCTCTTTATCTCTTGTAGAATAATAGGTGAAAATTTCTGGATATATAATTTCTTGATAAAACCCCATTCAAAGAGTTTAATAATTTTCTCTTGATCTTTATCTTTGGGCTTATTTATAATCAGTTGAGGAACTGATGAAGTAATTCCTTTGACTGCTTTATAGTCTTGTTTCTCAATATAGAGACCATTCCAAATATCAAAGAGTGTCTGCTTCCACTTTTGTTGAACTGTAGGTTCCAAATTCTAAATTTTGTCAATAATTTCAAAGGACAATTTAGCTCCCTATATCCATTAATTATAAATGGTTCTTGAAATCTTTGAGGACATTTTACATGAATTAACAATGTCTTTCATTTTTTATGCAATTAAAATTTTCTTTTCTTTTAGCACAATTGAAAAAACATTTTAAACCATTCGCATATGTTCCAAAAAGGAATCATATGATTGATTTTTAAAATCATTTAATAAGTTGTCTAATAAGACTTTATTGAAAAGAGACAACTTATTATTTATTTTTTAAAAAAAATTTGGATCACCCCAATTTTGTTGGAAAATAACTTGGCTTTTTAGCAAAGCCACATCCATCACCAGATTTTATATGTTTTTACCCATAGCTAGACACTTGGGACTAGCTTCGAATTCTTGGGGATCCAATTCCTTGTGGTTTCAATAGTGTTTTCCCACACTATATGCATCATTGTTGATGACTCCACAAAATTGTGTTGTAGTCATCCTCCAAGGAGAAAGAGTAGTATTTTTTAAAGCATGAAAGATTACGATTTCTTGATTTATCATGGGATATTTTCCTTTTAATGAGGATGAAACTTTGGTGAGTTTCTGATTCATTTTTTTGTCCATTTTTCTAATAAGAAAATCAAATAAATAATCAGCAACATTTTCTGAATCATAATTAAATTGTGAAGATTTACCTCTTTTCATCAAATATAAAACTTTCTTGCACTTGGTCTATCAGACCTCTTAGAGGTTTTGATACAAAAGGAAATATCATTTCCTTACCATTTATTATGGTTTTGATTCCTTCGTAATCAATTTTTATAATAGGTTGAATCATATTTAGGAAAAGAGTTCATATTAAAACAAAATTTATTGGAATACATATTCCATTGATTGCAAATATGAGAGTTTAATAATTGAAACTCTAATATTGTATTACCATCAGTAGTAATTAAGGAATGGTCTATTTTTTAAAAATATTCAATAGGAATTAATCCTTCCTCAATACAATTCATATCAGCACCTGAATCTATCAAGTTAATAGTTTCAATATTAAAAATTTCATTTATTATTAGTTTGATATTTACAACCCATTTTTTATAGGTAAGATTATATATAGTTTGCGAATAATCATTTATTTCATTATTAATCTTTTGATAGATTTCATCATTTTCCTTTGTATTAATGATAATATTTTTAGAGTTTTCTAGATTTGTAAATCTAAGTTTTAAGTTTTTTATTTATTCTTTGTAGATCTCTTTTCCTTTTTTAGGTTCTTTCATTCTATTATAAACTTCTAATAAGGTATAAAAAACTATGGATTCATAATTCTGAGATTTATTTGATTCATTTGAGAAATTCTCAATACATTCTCCAATAGCCATCCTTCTAGAATGAGAATCTTGGATTTGATCAATTAGATCTAATAAAAGGCTGATTTGCCCTTAACACATTTAGATTTAAGCCATTCAAATTTAGAATGGAAAACTAATAATCTTGAGTTCCTTTACAAAAACATTTGTCATTATTTTCTTCTATAGCAGATGAAATATAATCAATATAAAAGTCAAGAATATTTTGAGATTTTGAATAAGAATTTTTTAATCCACAGGGTATAATATTCCATTCACAATGGCCAAAAGGAGGAGTTTTATAATAATCCAATTCTACCATTAGTAGTAGCCAATATTCCAACTTTAAGTCAAATTTTAAAAATATATTTCTTCATTCGATTTGGACAATCAGTCCTTTTTATTAGGGATTGGATATCTTATCCATTTTAATACCTATTTAAAGGTTTAAGTCTAGGAACACCTCTTTCTTTTTCAAAGTGTTTATAGAATGCAGTGCTACTCCAAGGCGAGTAAGATTTTCCAATTAAATTTCTCTATTAGAGACTGAATTTCAGTTTTGCAAATATCTAAATATTCTTCTTTGTTCATTTGTATTGGTCTAACCTTGGTTGGGACAGACTCTTCATCATAACCATTCATATATGGTTGAGTAACTATGTGTGTATTCCCAAAAGCAGTAGGTAAATTACTCCAAATATCTTTTTTTGTAATTAGTTGTTTAGAAATCTTTCCTTGTTTTAATCCTTCTTGTAAAGAGTTTTCTTGGTTTCCTTTGAATATCATAGTTTCTTTGATTTGATTGATTTTATTAATTGATTGGATCATATTGAGAAAATGTGGCCCAAGAATTATATATTTAGTGAGATCTTTATTCAAGATTGTGTGAATACATACTCCCTAGTTGGCAATATAGGCATTGGATAATTCATATTTTATTTTCATTTTACTACCAATTGTAGTACTTAGATTTGGAATTATTTTCTTAAAATATTGGGGTAGAATATAATTCAAATCTATTTTTAAATTGATCACATCATTATGATTATCTTTTAATTTTATAACCCCCTGTTGATGAGTGAAATTATTTATAACATGTAATTGATTATTACTATCTTTATTAAGGTTATTGTTCCTGTAATGATTACAGGTCTAGGAGTTTTGCACCTATTGGCATAATGGCCTTTCTGTCTACAGTTATGATTAGTGAGTTCCTTAAGTTTTTCAACTTTTTGCCTTTTATCATATTCTTTTAGATTCAGATTTAATTTTTTTTCATTTTTTGACCTGGAATTATAGAAGTATGACTATTAGTTAAAACATTTATGCTTAACTTATTTGATATGTTTATATTATCAATTATAGCAGAGTGACTATTAGTTGGAACATTTATGCTTAACTTATTGGATATATTTGTATTTTCATTTTTCTTCTCAGAATTGGAAGCTATAATTTTTTCCAAACTTAATTCGTTTGATATAGATTTATTATGAGTTTTAAATTTTTTTAAAGGTTTATCCTCATAAGATAATGGGACATTATTATCTGAAGGACAAAAATTATTGCTAGAATTATATTCTTCTATATTAGAAGGTATAATTTAATTATGTGTTTTTTCAAGATCCTCTAAATTATGTTCCTTATGAGACTTATTAGAAGAGGAGATGTCATTAATTTTTAACTCATCTTTAATTAAAGATTCGAACTTTATATGGGTCTCATCTTCTGTTATAATTTCAGAATTTTTTTTGATTAATTTAGACCTCATTAATTTTAATTGTCTCCATAATTCCTTCATCTTTTTTTTATTGTATCTTGTCTAGTTATAGGAATATCATTAGCAGATCTGTTTATCAGAATATTTTTCTTATAAGAAATTTCTTGTAAATGACTAGCTGAATGGGAATGATTAATTTACATTATTTTATTGTTATATGGACTATAAGTCTCAAACCATTGTTTAAAAGGGATATGTTGTGCCCAGTTTAGGCACAATCGGTACTTCGCAAAAATCACGCTAAGGAAGATAGAAGAAAGTAGGAGAGAAGAAAGAACTGGTTTCTATTGCATAACCAAAACCAACAAGGAAGAAGACAACCCATATAGGGAGTCGTGCCTCTCGCCTTGGGGATTGTTCCAGCAATTGGGCCCAACTAATCAGAGGGGACACTAACTGGCCCGTTACATCCTATTACCATAATGTCCAAACTATGACATCCAAGTGGCATCCCTAAGTGGCTGGCCCTGCCATGACACAAGCACCTCTGTAATAATGCGGCTAGAATGGCAGACCCAATGCTTATCAAGCACCGAGGCAGGTGTAGGATCAGTAGTAGGGGTCAGTCTCATAAATGGAGGAGGTGGCGCAGTGGTAGATAGGGTGGTGTTACCCAGACAATGGAGGAGTTGGGAGACATGGAAGGGTGGGTGGACCAATGAGCCAGGCGGTAGGGCGAAATGGTAAGCCACTAGAACAATGCACTCTACAATAGCATACGGCCCATGGTAACGAGGGGCGAGCTTGGAATGCTCTGTCTGGAATTAGGTGGTCTAATGTTGAGGAAGGACTGAGATGTAGACAAGTCACCTTCGTTAAAATCCCGATCAACATGATTTCTGTCACATACCTGCTTCATTTGGTTCTGAGATGAGGCAAGGTTCAACTTAAGCCGACGAAGGACCTCGTCCTATGTCTGAAGCATGTAATCCACCTCGGCAATAGAAGAGCGGTGAGGAACATATTACAATACGGCCGAGGGCGAACATCCATACAATTCCTCATAAGGAGTGAATCCTGTGCTCATGTGAAAGGTAGTGTTATACGACCATTCCGCCCATGGAAGAAGCTGAAGCTAACGAGGGGCTGAGTCATGGCGAAGCACTAGAGGTATTGTTCTAGGTAGTGGTTCACTACCCCGGTTTGGCCGTCTGTCTGCAAATGGTAGGCAGTGCTCATGTGAAGAGTAGTACCCTATAGTGCAAAGAACTCCTGCCAAAATTGAGAGATGAATACCCTGTTGCGATTGGACACAATAGTGCGAGACATGCCGTAGAGCTTAGCAACCCCTAGAACATAAAGCTCAGTCACAGTTTTGGCTGTGAAGGGGTGTCCAAGAGCACAAAAGTGCACGACTTAGACAACCGATCCACCACCACAAGAATCACCGACTTGCCTTACACCAAGGACACAGCCTCCATGAAATCCATCGAAATATCCTCTCAAACCTTGTTGGGAATGGGCAGTGACTGAAGTAATCCGGCGGGGGACGTCTTGGCTGCTTTGGCTCGTTGGCATATATCACATGCGGTGACATAATCCTAAGCAGCCCATCGAATGCCCTACCACAAGAAGCTCTAGCTGACCCTCTTATAAGTGCGGAATGCCCCTTCGTGGCCGGCCAATGGTGTGTCATGGAGTGGGAGAGAATATGCTGGCATAGGTCCTCGACATCGGGTACCCAAAGGCGGTCCTTCCATAAAAGAATGTTATCACACCATGCAAAGAAAGGACGGCCAGCACGGTCTTTTGGGTGGTATATAAAGCCATAACTCAGCAATGAAGGGGCATGAAGGAGTATATAAAGCCAAGCATTACCTGGAGGTATAGCTGCGAGAGAGGGCGTTGGCCATAGTGTTGTCTGTCCCTTTCTTGTACACCACTTCATAGTCATATCCCAATAGTTTACTAACCCACTGTTGTTGTGCTGGAGTGGAAACCCGCTGCTCAAGGAAGTACTTCAAGGGATGATGATCGGTACAGATAGTGAAGCAACAGCCGAGTAAGTAAGGTCTCCAATTTTTCGATGGCAAGGACTATGGGTAACATCTCCTTCTCATATACAGACGGTGATAAGGAACAACCGGTCAAGGCCCTGCTAAAGAAGGAAATAGGTTGCTCATCCTACGAGAGCACCACACCCAAACGGGCCTCTGAAGCATTTGTTTCAACCACAAAAGTGCAGCTGAAATCCGGTAGAATGAGGATGGGGGCAAAGGCCACTACTTCAGCATATCAAAAGCCACTTGGGCAGCCTCCATCCAAGTGAATCTGCCCTTCTTCAAGAGCTCTGTGAGGGGTCCATGTGGTAGTATCTAATGAGGCCCAAGAAACCTCTAAGTGCGGGGACAAAGGTGGGCATCTGCCAAGAGAGAATTGCAGACACCTTAGAAGGGTTGGTGGCAACCCCGTCCCGCAGGATAATGTGGCCAAGATAGTCAACCAGTGGGCTACCAAAAGAACACTTCGAATGTTTAAAGAATAAGGAATTAGCTCTTAGAACGGAGAAGACAGACCTGAGATTCTCGAAATGCTCCACCCATGATTTGCTATAGATAAGTATGTCATCAAAGAAAAGAAGAATGAAGCAGTGAAGAAATGGCCTGAAGAGATTGTTTATAAGGCTCTAAAAGGTGGAGGGGACATTGGTGAGCCAAAACAGCATAACTAAAAACTCAAAATGGTCGTCGTGAGTGCGGAAAGCGGTCTTTTGAACATTGGCTGGCTACACCCGAATATGATGATAACCCAAACAAAGATTGAGTTTGTTGAAGACTGCCGTGCCGGCCAACTCATCAAATAGCTCTTCAATCACCGGAATAGGGTACTTGTCCTTGACGGTAAGGGCGTTCAATGCTTGGTAGTAGACGTAAAAGTGCCAAGTACCATCCTTCTTGCGAACCAATAGTACAGGAGAGGAGAAGGAGCTCGTGTTGGGGCATATGATGCTCGACTATAGCATATCAGCAATGAGGCGCTCTATCTATGCCTCTGGAAGTTGGGGTATTGGTAAGGGCACACATTGGCTAGAGATGCCCTTGGCATAATAGGGATATGATAGACATGATGCCGCACTGGTGGAAGGCCTCCGGGCTCGTCAAACAAGTCCTTGTGGTCCGTCAGTTGGGCAAGAAGGTCAGTGGGCAGCTCATCTTGGCGCACCTCTACCACAGCCCATTGTTGTAGGAGGAACCCTTGGGGTGCAAACCGAAAGAAAGAGCCCACTGATTGGGTGGAAAGAAGGGTGCCCGGTTGAGACCCTTGGATCCACACATGCTGTCCCTGAACTTCGAAGTCCATAACCATCTTGCAAAAGTTTCATATCACATCCCCAAGTTCCTGCAGCCACTGAAACCCTAGCACCACATCCGCTCCTTTTGTGGGCAACAAGAAGAGGTCGGTGACAAAAGTGTGGCCCCGGATAGCTAGTGCGGCCTGTACACACCCCAAAACTTCTGAGGTGCTTCCCAGCCCCAATCAAGACATCAAACGATTGTGACTCTAACACGAAATAGCCCAGATGCTGGGCCACCTTATTATTGATATAGTTATGAGTGGAGCCACTATCGATAAGGATAGCCACTTGCTGCTACTTGAGATGACCTTGGACCCACATAGTGCGAGGGGTGAAGGCCCCAAAGAAGGCATGGACTGAGATCTTGGGTAGTACGTTGTCATAACAGGGAAAATCATCCCTGTATGCTGCATTCATCTCTTCTTTGACCTCCTCCACTAGTAGACTGCCCTTGACAGAGCAATGATGCCCGGGTACGAACTTTTCATCACACTTGAAACAGAGCCCTTTGGACCGGCGTTCCTCCATCTGGGCCGTGTGTGAGGCAACACATGAGTTGACCAAGAGGAGGGGGCTTTTGACCTGGATGGCTGGTGGTTGTACTGTTGGCTGTGATTGACAGGGGGTTAGCACCAAGAGGGGGCCGTGGGAAGGGTCCCAGCTAGCCACCCCTTCGCTGTCGGGCCAGTTTCTCCTCTTCAATTCGTGCATGTCGCACTATGTCCCGCATAGACGAGCATGCAAAGTGGCGCATTTCCTCTAATATTTCTGGTTTGAGTCATCTCTTGAATGTCCCTAGCAAGGCTTCCTTTGGCCACTTGGGAAGATGGTTCACAATCTTCATGAATTCAGTGTAATAAGCCCTTGCGGTGGTGGTTTAACGCAAGGTGGATAGCATCTCATTGATGTCCTGGAACTTGTTGGGGCCGAACTGGACACGACGAATGCGGCCCAAGTGGGGTAACAATCCTCCGCCTCAATTCTTTGAAACCAAACTAAAGCATCATTGTCCAAGTGGAGTGTGTCTATGCATAATTGTTCACCCTTGGAATGTGTCCCTTGATAGGCAAAGAACTTCTCCACCTTGTAGAGCCACTCCAAAGAATCCTCGTCACCATTGTAACATGAGAACTGTAGGCGGGCCAAATGGGGCTCAGATCCTCCCTGTGGCCCCCCATGAGAGCCCGCGTACTCCTCCCAGTTGTCCTCCATCTCTTGGAACAGATTTCTAGGTGGCAGCACCATTGGGGTATTTCCCCGAACAACTGGCAGCCTTCGCATATCCCAATCTGTGCATCCCCCTAGTGGGTTGTTTGAAGGTGCCAAAGCACACAGAGGTTTGGGGAGGTCGTATGTCTCTATCTGCGGATGTCTGAGGGTCGGGACAGCGGAGTTCGTGGGCCTGGGATGACTCCCCCTTCTCAACGTTGGCTGGTTGGGGTCTGGGTAACAATGGCCTTGAGGGCGCTGCTTGAAGTTGAGTCACAGGCATGGTCAGGGACTCAAGTTTGGCCAGGATTTGCACGAGCACAGGAGGACTGATGGTCTCAGGGGCTTGTTTGTGACTATCTGCTAAAGTTTCATTCTCCTTCTCGGGCTGGACTTCAGTAGCCGTAGTTATCTGTTTGCCTCTCGCCATGGCCGGGGATCGTGATAGCTCCGATACCAGTGTTGTGCCCGGTTTAGGCACAATTGGTACCTCGCATGAATCACGCTAAGGAAGATAGAAGAAAGTAGGAGAGAAGAGGGAAATAACTAATTTCTATTGCATAACCAAAATACCGAAGGAAGAAGACAACCCATATAGGGAGTCGCTCCTCTCTCCTTGGGGATCGTGCTAACTAGTGGGCCCGACTAATTAGTGGGGACACTAGCTGGCCCGTTACATCCTATTACCATAATGTCCAAACTATGCTAATTGTTACAGAAGCATAAAATAAATAAAGTAGCCTAATGCGAACAAATAGAAGGTTACAGAGCAGAAAGAGAGCCCGGGTAAATGTGCACAACAAGATAATAATTTTATTATCATATAAGAACTTGTAACAATGATTAATTTACATTATTTTATTGCTATACTCCATAATTGAGTTTTAGTAAAGGCATTAAAATACCAATCCCTAAAATTTTTATTTTTAGATAAATAAAATTATTCATCAATTATGTTTTTATCAACAAAGAATTCAGATTGAACTATAGATTTTTGGAACTCCATTTTTGTGGGAGTAGGAGAAAAATTCTTCTTATAAATTCCACGTGGAATATCGATATTAGACATTTTTTTCTCATTAGGTGATGGTCTAACAATAGATTTTCTTGAAGAAATGCTTTCTTTATGAGGATAATTTATGGCATTAAATTTTGTACTTCTATTAGTAGATCTAATTTGTCCTATGTTCCTATTTATTAAGAATTTTCAATCTAAAATTTTTATTTCATGAATATTTCAAGATCTTCCTTCGATAGATACCAAGTACCTGGATAATTTTCTATGTTGGAAAATTATGCAACTTCAAAATTTTCTATGTCATAAAATTCTTTAATTTCATTATTCTCTATGTCAGAAAATTCTTCAACTTCATTATTCTATAGGTTGGAAAATTCAACAACTTCAAAATTCTCAATAAAGTCTTCTGGTTCATGAAATATGTTTTAAAACATTAATGATAAGTCGAAAGTGCCCACATGTATTCGGAAAACATGTTCAAGTTCATAGAAAAGGAGATCAAGATACTCCTTATGCAGGAAGTATCTCCAATAAGTGAAAAAGATGAGAAGATAGATGAAACACTTGTCATTATAAAACAAAAAGGTGAACAAAATAGAAATCCTTGTTTTACCCATCATGATAAAATCGGCTAGCATTTCATTTCTTACTTTCATTATCCATGATAGATTTAGCACAACACAAACTCTTACTTCATCCTCTATGGATTATTGAGTCATTTCTGGCTAACTCCCTAAAACAACATCAAATAATGGGATAACTCCTTGGCTCCATAAATATTGGGAGGAAATAAGAGTCGATGACATATGTACCATATCACTTCTAACTCAAGTCAGAAATGGAATGCAAACCTTATCACAACAAGTAAAACCAAGCAAGTAACCTTTCAACCATATTCCATAACAACAAGTGGAAGGTGAAGGTATAACAAAAGGAAAATCCCTTCCTTCCCCTACATACCTAACTGCGCCCTCAAGAACACATGCTGAGCACACACTTACCCAAAAAGGAAATTTAAGGTGGAGATGAAGGAAGAAGAGGAGGAGGATGATAAAAGAAAAGAACTTTTATTCACGGAAGAAATTTTGTACAAGAGGTGGAAGGAAAGATTACAAAAGAAAAGTTTACACAAGGAAGGCTTGGAAGAGAAAGGCTTATAAAAGAAAACCTTATGAAAGGAAAGCTCAGGTATGGAAGGCTTTGCCCAAGAAAAGCTTGTCCTCCCGGTTATAAAATGGTCTCCTTATATATAGACTTTGAGTAATGTACAAACAAAACAAGAAAATAAGAAAAAAAGAGGATAGTAATATTTATCCAAAGGAATCTTCTTTAAGAGTTGTCGGCAATAATGCATAAAGTTATATTACTTTATGCCTTTGGTCCTAGTTTGCAATAATGTTCCATCTTCAATTATTCATAAAGTAGATTACTCTATGATCTTCTTATATGGGAGGAATCTTATCTTCATAAAGTAGATTACTTTATGGTCTTCTTTTCTTATCTTAATTCCAAAGTATTATTTCTTTATGTCATCTTCATAAAGATTCATCGATCCTTCGATATATTCATCCATATCTTCATTGCTTTGAGCAAAATCTTCTATGTCTGTGTCATTTTCTTCTGAGCATGTAGTCAATAATTGTTGTTGCATGATATCTTGTGCTTTCTTTTTAAATTCTTTGGCTGAAGAACCTAGACATTTTGCCTGTAATTTCTTCTATTTTTTATAAGAAATAATTTCTTCTTGGGACATTATTTCCCTTTTTGCTTTTTCAATAGAAGACTAAATTTCTTCTAGTTTTTGCTCTTGTTTTGGCATAACCATCTGAAGTAGAACCTTCAGGGCCAAATCCATGGGAGAGTGAAGGTAATGATGGAAGATAACATCATATGTTAAGGAAAATTCTTTGGATTTTTATAATTTTGCTGAGAAGAAGAGTATTATGTTACGTATAATTCAGATAAGTAATCTTTATTTGGGCAAAAATTTACCCATCAATAATCGAACCAATTTGTAAGTATGATAAGACTATAGAAACAATAAAATTCTGCTTTTCTTTGGAAACAGTTAAAACATTTGAAACCATTTGCATATGTTCCAGAAAGGAATCATATGACTGATTATTAAAATCATTTAATAAGTTATCTAATAAGACTTTAGGGTAAAGAGATAACTTATTGTTTGTTTTAAAAGAACTTTTTGGATCATGAATGACCCCAATTTTGTTGTTTTTCCAAACAACTTGGAATTTTGGCAAAGCCACAACCATCACCGAATTTGATATGTCTTTACTAGTTGCCTAACACTTGAGACTAGCTTAGCATTCTTGAGGATACCGTGTGGTTTTTATAGTGTTTTCCCTCTCTATTTGTGTAACATCCAGGATTTTTCTAAATTTATGTGGGGATAAGGGTGTTGAACCCTTGACATTCTTATAAGAATAACTTAATCATACGTTAGTAGTGATAGCTAAAACCTATGTAATTCGAAAGTAGACAGATAGAGCTTCGAAATGCCACCCTGAACGCTTGAATCGGAGTTTGGATGAGGGAGATACAACTGTTCGAAGTTGAGTATCGCATAAGGCCTGTTTACCTGATTTGGACTATATTTGGCTTGTTTAAGTCATTTTGCAGGCCCGGTTGTTTATAATTCCTAAATTAATTTTTAAGGTTTTAATTAAGTGGCCTAATTGGGGAGGATTGCCCAAATTCTAGGGGGACTAGGAATCCTAATCCTCATGATTATAAAAAGGCTTTTGAGGGCACAATTAAGGGGAATATTTTTTTTTGGTTGAGAAAGGAGAAAGGGCGGAGAAGGCTATAGAGGGAATTTTCCTGTGAGGCTTCAGTAGCGATGGATCGACGTCAACTCGGCCATGAGGTAGGATCACTTAATTATCCTAGAGACAAGATGGGTGACATTGTTTGGTTTTAATTAGATTGATCATCATAACCCCTTAATTTAATTATGTGATGTTATAAGAATGAACAGTTGTAGGATTCATTCTACCGGCCAGCCAACTTTCCACAGCCGGCTCAATTGCTGTTCAGGCTAAAATCCCCATCCCAAGTAGGGGGAATCAATGGGTAGATGCAGTACTAATTTTATTTTCCAATTCTTTCCTTATCCGGCAGGAGGGTCATTGCCGGATTTTTGACCGTCACCTTGCGAAAGGAAGATGAAAATGGCTGTTGTACCCTCAAACTGGATTGCCATTTTCATTGGTCACCATGAACTGGTGGTTCATGGAAGCCCTTGTTCTGCATTTTATTTCTCCAACCTTAAAGTTGCAGGGGATCAGCGAGGAGGTTTGGCAAGTCGCCATTGTGCGCCTTCGGCCCTCTAATTCGACCCCCACTCCAGCGGAAGCTCCGCCTTTT
Source organism: Saururus chinensis (assembly GCA_035235625.1). NCBI lineage: Eukaryota > Viridiplantae > Streptophyta > Magnoliopsida > Piperales > Saururaceae > Saururus > Saururus chinensis. Next base: position 31,546,816 of record CP141144.1, read on the forward strand.
GTTCATAACTCATTTCGGATTGGTGTCGCCGTTGACTGGTGCTGATCTGCTAACGATCAAAAGTGGTTTATCATGCACAAACGATACCAGATCCGTAGTGCAGATCTGGGCATTGTTGGGTGATTCCAGGCGCTGCTGGGCGGGGAACTGGCATCTGGGCCTCCTACCCAGTTGCCCTAAATTAGGTGACTCTGCCTGAGGCCGTAGGGTCGGCCCAGCGGTGCTCGGACATGCAGTCCTGCTACCGCCCGCAAGGCATCTCTTCGAAGGAGATGACCCGTAGATGGGTCTGTGGGTCCGGCCTAATTCTGGGCTGGAACTACAGACTTGACTTGGACAAAAAAACATTATTGAACCGGGTCCGGTTCAGTATGGTTTAAGCGAGGAAAAAATTCAAGAAAATTTTACAATGTCCAACCGATCATGATGAGTACCTAGACCAAGTTTCAGTCCAAAGAAAAATTCCAAAGTATATAAAATTACTATTTTACCCTTAGAGGTGAACCATAACAATATTTTATTCAAACTGTCTCAGGCTCTGATTCAAGGTGGTTTAGGTATTAGAAAAATTAGAAAAAATTACCAATGAACCTTGAGAGGTGTTATAATATCCTGACCAAGTTTTAGACTTAGGAAAAATCCCAAAGACTATAAAATAACTTTTTACCCCTTATAATTAAAGTATCAGGTATTGTTCACTTACTCGATTTCGGGGCTTTCGTCTAGGGGCCTATGAGTTGATCTTAAAAATGGGGAAAATTCTCAGTCAGAGTAAACCAAATATATGCCAAACCTCATAGTGAGGAAAAATTCCAATGAGGGGGTAATTAACCATTTTGCTCCTAGGGTCAATCATAAACGGTTAAGGCAACCTGGGTTGGTTTAGGTGGTTCACGACCCTGTCACATGCTAGGAAAATTACATAGAGTATATGAAGTAAATTTGTACCCTTAAGTTTAATTTTGGACCCAATGAATGTCAATAAGGCCTTAAACCAAATGACAGAAATACTCCTTTGAGTGGATCTACCCACATTTCGTGTAAATGGAAGCAGAAGACAATTTGAGAGTGGAGCCTCCTAAGAGGATAATGACTTAAAATAAACAAAAGGGTAGTGAGATGACCAAATGACCTAAGGGAGAGCACCATACCCTAGGTGATAGAATTACCCTAATGCCCTTAAGGGCAATATGTTCTGTTTATGCTAAAACTAATAACATAACTACCAAGCGTTAGGATATACTCTAGTCATGTTAAATGCCTTCAAAAGGAAAGGGTGTAATCAGCAAGTGTCATGGGAAATAAGGGGAAAAACCCTGATTCTTAAGGTTTAAGGCAGCAAATTACACGTGTCTACAACAGAATACATCGATCAACTAGAGTATTAAATACATAATTTACGTGATGCGTTAGAGTTGTTTAAACTCTCAGGATTGGACTCACTAAGCCTAGCTCTGCGAATGAGTGTAGCAGGCCTCCGTTTATTATTTATGCACTTGTGTGACTGCATATTATATATGTTGATTATTTTGATGCTTACATTTATTATTGTTGTGTTAAGTTATATCAGTAAATTAAGGTTAATAAAGACTAATCAAGAGATTTTGGTTGTTGTTGGATTGGGGGAAGAACACCTAATCAAGATAATGACTAAAATACCCTCTTCAGAGTTGGGACCAATTCGTGGAGTGAATGGGACCTTGACATAAAATTTTTACCTTGGTTAATGAACCGAGGGTGGTTAGGGGATGTTCTCTAAGTCAAAGTTCAAGCTCACGATAATAGCCATGGCGAATATTTAGGCTTTCATGGCCTCGACACCTTTCGGACGATGGATCCCTACAAATGCGCAAACCAGGTTTTTGAGCATCATGGAAGGCTCATCTACTCCCGGCCAGTGTGTCCATGAGTATAGTTGGTACCTACATCTTTAGGCCCATGGCTGATCCAAGTGGATCTTTAGAGATGCTAGGATTTTTAATAATATCCTTGGCAGTAATCTTTCAGACCTTGGTGGTCTCCATTCCTTTAGGACAATCCCTGCAAATGCACAAACTAGGTTTCTGAACATAATGGAAGGCTCATCTACCTCTGGCCAGTGTGTCCATGAGCATAGCTGGTACCTACATCTCTAGGCACATGGCTGATCCAAGTAGATCTCTAGAGATGCTAGGATTTTTGTTAGCATACAATTGCTCCTTTGAGCGGGAGTCGGTATTTTAAGGCAACAATTAGTGCATTGTTTCCTAAATGGTGTCCACGGGTTTGTGCATTGTGTTGGTCTTTATTGGTTAAAAGTCAGCCCATGTTTCTGAGTTATGTTATATTCATTACTCTGTATATTACTTTACATGTGTCACTGTAATTGATGTTCTGCATGTTGGAGTCCTATGTTTGGAAATGTCTCGACGGGCAAGTTATCTCTAAGTGAATACAGATTTGTTAGTATTAATTATTGAACAAAGGTTGTGAGACATTGGAAGGTTTAAATACTTGTTTTATTTTATGCTTATGTGATGCTAAATATCTTATGGGTGTTATTGAATCAAGTTTATCTAATGGTCCAGTCTATTTTGACTATTTTCTGAATTTATGTTTATCCTTGTCTGATAATAATATACTAGATGTTATTTTAGATCTAGAATCTATGGGTTATGACTTAAAACAAGAATCTAAGCATACAAATATAGCTTATCGTATTTATTTTAAGGTTATGAATACCATAACTCCTAATATAAGGGTCCTAAGTACTAAAGGTAAAACTACTTTAATTGAAACAAATCTTAAAAGTTCTAGTGTTGCAATTGGAAAAACTAATTAATTGGAATGAAATCCAACTCTAGGAAAGATGGAATTTGCAAGGTGTTATTCCTCAACAACCCTTAACAAATAGGGAGCTAGATCAGATTGTTAAAACCTAAAATGGAGATGTTGAAATAAGATTTTCTAATAATAGAAGTGAAAACCTTAATATTAAAAAGAATTTTTACAAAGGAAGTGTTTCTTCAAGAAAATCTATTTCTGAAAGAATTTCAAATGACAAATTATCACTTTTTGAGGTTGAAAAAGTTTGAACTTCTAATTTGAATATTCCTTATGGAATCTATGAGAAGAATTCTTCTCTTACTCCAACAGAAATGGAGTTTCAAATATCTACAGTTCAATTTGAATTCCATGTTGATGAAAGCATGATTAATCAAGAATTTTATTTACCCAAAAACAAAAATTTTAGGGATTGCTTTGTTAAAACCTTTACTAAAACTCAAATTATGGAGTATAATGAAATGTATTACAAGTTCTTATATGATAATAGAATCATTATTTATTTCAAACAATAGTTTGAGACTTATAGTCCTTATAACAACAAAAATATGATGGTTATAACCAATCATTATAAAAATTGGACTACTGAAGAAGGGAAAAATTTAAGATCCATACATCCTCCTTCTAGTCATTTACAAATAAACAATAATAACCAAATTTTGGAAACTGCTCATTTCTCACAAATTACAGTAGATAATACAAATCCTTTTATCATACAATTATAAAAAAATCATACAAATCTAAATTTGCAAACTATTAATAATCAATTAATCCGAATTGAGGATCATATAGAGAAATTCTCCTATAACTCAATATCTCAACCTAGATCTTCTAGTATGTTTCCAATGATAAAACCACCCATAGAAATTCCTGATTTTAAACTTAGAAAAGCTAAACAATGTGATGATGAGTTCTTAGGACAACTCACAGAAAATTAATAAATCTTAATATTACTAAACCTAACAGGAATATTGCGATGTTATCTCATCAAAAAGCAATAACGAACTTTGAAAGAGAACATGAAAAAATTAATGATCTCAATTTTAAAGGGAAAACAAAATTAAATACCCCAATCTGCTCCAACTAGGAGTTATTATCCTCGTCCTACACCTATGGTCCTTTTATATGAAGAAGACCAAATTGTTCATGCTTAAATCTTTGATCCAAGAAACATTTATGAATGGAATATAGATGAATTATCTGAATACCTGATTTTTGTTATTCTACACAGAATGTTCATGTATGCAACTATTGGTAGAGCTGCTAAAAATACAAATAAACAAATAACTTTGTTTATAACTACTAGTTTTACAGGCAAATTAAAAGCTTGGTGGGATCATATCCTAACCAATCAACAAAAAGAAGGAATTCTCAATTCTAAAAGAATTATTACTAATACTACTATAGATGAGAAAGGACAAATCCTTTATTTCCATAGCGAAATGGTTGATTTCATTTATTTTTTAATTCAAAGTATATTAAAACATTTTGTGGGAAATCTCTCTGTCAATCATGACAAAAATAAAGAATTACTTATGAATCTTAAATGTCCCACCTTAACCCACTTTAGGTGGTATAAAGATGTCTTTCTTTCTAAAGTAATGCATCTTGAGGATGGTAATAGTCAATTTTGGAAAGAGAATTTTATTTCTAGACCTCCAATTATGTTTGCTGAAAAAGTAAGGACTAAACTTAAAAAGCTATTGTAGAAGGATTATCTCTATGCAATGATATTAATCTAAAAAACCATCTTAAAAAGCTAAGAATTACAGGAAAACAAGAACTAGGACAACTCTGCGAACAATTTGGTTAAAATATTGATCTTTCTTATCCACAAAGAAAGAATAAAAAAATAATTTGATTCTAAACAAAGATATAAAGCTAAATCTAAAAAAATTATGAGAAAAGGAGAAAGAAAGAAAACCCCAAGAAATTACTTGTTTCAAATGTAAACAAAAGGGGCATTTTGCTAATAGATGCAAAAATAAAAAATCTAGAGAAATTAATAAAAAGATTAATAAAATTGTAGGAGATGATGATTTGACTAAAAAATTATATAATCTTCTAATAGAAGATAACAGAGAAAATAGTTCTAATTATTCAGATAAGGATAATCTTCAAATTGATGATATTTCATCTTCTTCAGATTCTAAAAGCAAAAGAAAAAAATGAGTGTTCTTGTAAAGGAACACGTGATTATTATTCTACTATTCTAAATATGAATGATTTTAAGTCTAAATGTGTTGACTGCTAATCAGTCCTTTATATTAGATCTAATTAATCAAATCCAAGATCCTTAATTTAGAAGAATGACTATTGAAAATATTTTGAGAACTTCTCAAATGAATTAAATAAATCCCAAATGAATTATGAATCCATAGTTCCATATACCTTATCAGAGGATTATAATAAAATAAAAGAACCTAAAAGAGGAAAAGAAATCTACAAAAATGATTAAAAAGAGGAAATTTTTAAACTTAAAGAAAAAATATAATTTTTAAAACATAGAGTTACAAATTTAGAAAAATTTTAAAATATTATTTTTAATACAAATAGGGGTGGTAATCGGGCCTTGAGTCCATTTAACCAGCCTGACCCAAGCCCGCTATGATGGGGTTGTACTAAAGTGAATCGGGCTCGAGCTCTGTGATAGAAGCCCGATAAGTCCCGTTACCCCGAGTGCTTCACCGTCGCCCGAGGGCTCTGCGATCACGGGCTTGTGACTGTGGTCGTTCTTCGCTTCAACTCCCGGTTGCTGTCAAAGCTCAAAACGTGCAGAGGCCGTAAAGGTACAGAAAGGGAGGAATTCCCAAGTAAAACAGTCCAGACCTTCTATCTGCCTTCTGGATACTCCCCTCTTCCCCACTACCATACTTTTGCCCCCACCATTTTCCCTCTTTTCTGCTAAAAACTTTCCACCTCTTCCCAGCGTTCTCACTGTTGGCAGCGGTTACTACCGGAATGATGCCAAGCCCTTCCTAGCCTGATGCCTAGCCTTGTGGTAATGCAGTGCCACCTTCTTCTCCTATGAACCCCTTTTTCGGAGGCTATTTGTGTCAGTCCCCTCTTTCATGCCTAATTGCAACTTTGGTTTTGTAAGGCCAAAACTTTCCCTTCTTCTTTTTCCATGACTTGCTTGCTTTTGGGTTCTCCACTTCAATTGTTCTGGAATACTTTTACTTGTTCATTTTATTGAATTGAAATTTTCAATTGATGAAATACTTCATTTTGAGTGGTAGTGTGCACGTGGTTATTTAATCCTCAGATTTTGTTTTTGTTCACCCCTCATTGCACCTATGATTTTTGATGTCCAAGATTTTCTCTAAAATATTTCTTTTTTTGTTCCAATACTAGGTCCTCAATTTCTGATGATCTCAAATGCCACTAGTTGTGCATTTTACTAGAATTCAATTTTTTATTTGCTAAACTACTTTACTTTTAGTTGTCTATTGTTTAAACTTGAGATTAAAAGTGGCTAACTGTCTATTGGTGGTGACCACAATAATGGTGCTATTGGTGGTGACCACAATAATGGTGATACTGACAAAAGCTTGTGGTAGTGGAGAATGGAGACTGGAGTTTCCTCCGAGGCCACCTACATTCTGTATCTCTCAGATATTCCACCTCCTAAACAATCCATTTCCGTCGCCCTCCCTCGAATTGTCTAACATGCCGCCCACTTAACCAAACATGAAGATTATGCTCAACTTATTCTAATCCCTTGTTACCTTCTCTCTGTTGATCTGTTCTAGAGGTGTTCCAACATAATAAGTAATGTATTCTTGGTAATGTTAGCCGAATTGGTGGATTAAAATTGATTTTTGTTCTCATTTTGGGTTTCTTTTGTTTTGTCTGCAGGGTCAAAGTTTTACCATAAGGTGGCTGCTGGTGGAGTCCAAATATAGGGTGCATTCTCCCCTTTTTACTATGAGTTAAATTAGTGCTTTTTACTGCTGTTGTTGATCCTGATTGAAGAAGTCATGAATGTAAAATTTCGGGGATATTTTTTGACTCTTTAGGAGTTCAACTTGTCTAGTTTGAACAAGTTTTGCCTTCAATTTGCTTGTGATGATCAGGTAATTGCAAGGTTGACTATGACATTAGGAACATATTTGGACTATCACAATGGCATTAATTAAAATTGCTAGCCAACTCTAAATTGAAGTGATTTTAAAATATGCTCTTTATCATCCATTATGCAAGTAAATAAATTCTACTTCCTCAGTCCTATTAAGAGTGGTATGGATTTTTGTCAGATGATCTGTTTATCTGGCACTGAGCTGATTGCTCTTACGTGTTTGAACTTTACTGTTGGCGTGCTATAAAATTATCGCTCTGTGAAACTTCTATTGAGATGCTTGCCTGCGAAAACAGTCTTCTTTGGCTAATTTTTGCACTCATTGGCTGAGAGTTGTATTCAAACTGATACTGGACTTGATCCATATTACCTTCAAAGGCCAAAAGAGGCAAAAATCTGCTTGGTGCTTGAATTAATTTTGGCTTCTACTATTAGTTTGTTTAGGTTTTGGCACAGGTAACCTAATGTAATTCTGGTCTATTATAGGGAAAGTCGGATCAGGTTGATATAGGTTGGAGTTGGTCTTTCTTATCTCCATTCAATTGTTATATAGGATATTTTACATTATCAACAACTTGCCCATTTTTTAGTCTAGATTTAATGACTAAGGACCCATTGTTAGATTTAACTCAATGTTTTGAAGGGCTCAAGTTGTTCTTGACGATGCAGGACTGAATGGTGCTACCTGATTTGATGACTATCACTAGTCTCATCTCAGCTTGCGAGTGATTGGGTGACGTGAAATTAGGAAAAGAGATTTATGGGTACACAATTAAGGCAGAGTTTGTAATTGATGTTTCAGTATCTAATGCATTGATACAACTGAATGCCAGAGTTGATTGGGGCCTAAGTTGACATTTGCAGTCAGGTCTGGCATTTGTTTTCTGACATTTGTTTTCATCGCCATAAGTAACATGTTAGAGAAACATGAATTGGAATTATAGTTTTGAGATGGAATACGATCAATTCATGAATTATGAAAGAGAAGTTGATAAATGGTGATAAGAATTAGCAATTATGCATAGCAAGAGATTTACATAACTATGACAAGAATGGTTTCATATATTTACAAAAGTACAGTCCAAATGACGGATGTTTGCTTCTTTTACTTTCTTTTCGCTAGGGACAAATGTTGCTTTTGCTAGTGACTGCTTCAAAATGATTTAATTTTGATCAGTGTTAATAGCAGTAAAGCCAGTAAATATTGCTTAAGAAGACAGACCTTCAGTTGCAGTGGTTCGACCACTTGGAAGAAAAAGTATGAGAAAGCCCCAGAGAAGCACACCCCTTTTAGCCATCATCTAAATGTCAAGGGTGATTTCAATTTGACTTAGTCCGGACAAGTATTTTGTAGCCAACCTCCAATAAATACCATTTCGGAGAGAAGAGGGTGACAGAAACATTGTATCATATTAGCATGAAACAGAGTAACCTGGAACATGAGCATATCTTGAGAATATTTGCGGTTAGAAACGGAGCATAGTAAGAAACAACATGCATTCTAAATTGTTATTCGGACATTCCTAAAATGTCATGGTGCGCAAAACAAGGAACTCAATCCTGTTCTTATTATATTTTTCCAGACCTGAGTTTAGCTGCATCTACTATTTTTTTGCCATTTATTTGGCTGTCCTACGTGGTGCATATGCATTGACTTCAATTCTTCACTATTGATTAGGTGATTAGAATTTACGTTGGTTGTTCCTAATTGAATATTTGGTTGTTCTTAGTTGTCCGATGTATTGATTAGTATTCACGTTGGTTCTCCTAATTAAATATTAAAAGAGTAGTTTTTGGTGTTACTTCTTTGAAAAGTAAGCACGGTTTGTGGATGGTCTTATTTTTAGCCCAATTTGCTAGAGTTCCGTAGACGTTTAAATAAATAAAATTACTTGTGAGTATGGCAACTTTGCATGTACACTTTGAATATTGTAAAAAATCATACAAGAGTTTTGAAATTTATTTATTTTTGTTATATATGGCTTTCTAAACTTTTGGTTCCTTTTCAAATAGAAACTTATTTGCAGCTTTGGAGGAATTGGTTAGTGAATACTGGACAATGATTGTTCATTAAAAAATATGCTAATAATCTCAATCAATTAGTATACATGAAAAGAAGTTATACGTTTAGCATGGGTATGGAAAAAAATAGCATCTAAATCATCAACGGCTCTTTTAATATCGTATCAGTATATATCAGTCGTATCGATATGGTATGACCGATACGTATCTATTTTTGGTGTGGGGGGTGTACTGTAAGGACTCTCATCTCTAAACCGGTTTTTGCTTTCTTTTAATCATCAGTTATTGCATGGTTAACTCATTTTTCTTATTAATTCGGTGGTTTCGTAAATAAATAGTGTTTATGATAGTTTTAATCAAAATCAACTTTTCAATTAGTGGTTTTAAGTGATTTTGAAGCAAATGTGAATTTTTGGAATTTTTTTGAATTTTTATTATTTTTCCAAAAATTAGGGTTTGGCGGGACCCCCTGTGGGCCCCACCGTCAAAATTTGGATTTTTAGACCAAATGAACCCAGACATCAGCACAAGACTTTACAAAAATTTTTATAATTTTTCCAGGTTTTATTAGTGCTTAAATAACTAAATTACCTATTTTTAGCCTATTTTTCTATTTATACCCCACAACTTACCCATACATACCCCAAAACTTACTATAAAAGGCCAAACCTGAGCCATTCCCATTTTGGGAGTAGGTTGAGGAGAGGGCAGGCCTAATACCCAATTAGGCCCGGATTAGAAGGTGTTTAAGGTAAGTCCATTCTAATTAAGCAATAAATCCTAGCTTTCCTCTTAATCCCTTCTAAATCTACCATTTTCCCTTTGTTTTAATTCATTTTTAAACATCAAAACTATTGATTTACATCTTTACTTCAAACCCTAGCTCTAAAAATTCGATTTTTATGTTCAACAAGCCGTAAATCTAAGTTTTTAATTAGGGTTCTCAATGTTAAATCGGTTTCAATGGAGTTTAATTCAAACTCTATGACTTTGTAAGGTTTTCAAGAAGGGTGACCATTAAATCCAAGCCTAATCAAGGGATAAGGTAATGAATTTTTGAAATTTTAGTCTTCCTATGGCAAAACTCTTGATTTTGGTTATTTTGAATGGATTTACTTGATTTAATGCTTTAATGGCATGATTAGTAAATAGTAATCTTTAATCCCGATTTCATAGGGTTTTATCTTGTTATGATGTGGTTTAACATTCTGGAAGTTATGTTGAACTTTTAATAGCATTTAGGTTGTTAGATGACGATTATGAGTTTTATCAATTGAGTTTCGGTTTGAAAATTCGAAAGGAAAAAGAAGTTGATTCTGCCTTGTTGGCGTTCGAACGGCCCTCCTAGGCGTTCGAACGGAAACATTGTTAGTTCGACAGATTTCCTGTTCAGCCGATCGAATGGCCTTTCTGGGCGTTCGAACGGCTACACAACAGATTTTGTATTTATTTGCATAATGTTTATTTCGGTGATTCTACTTTAACTTGCCAATTTCATATGAATGTGGAGTATTTTGAGTTATATTATGCTACTCGAAAGGCATACTATTGAGGTTATGAAGTTGAGGTACATATTTAGAGATTTGTGGAATGACTTATGGTTTGTGGTATGATGTTGGAATTTCCATCTTGAAGTTATGAATGGTTGATTCCCTATGGGTAAGTATATTTTCAGTAGAACTACAGCCTACTAATGGACTGATTTGTCATGATAGAATGTGGTTAATTGATGTGTGGATGTTAGTGAATGTTATGGCTTAAGGATGAAGTGAATGATTTTATATGTGTTTAGCCATTGTGGTTGAGCTTTGATTTGATTTATGATTTCAATGATTCTTCTCCTATGATTTCCGCTGAAATTCATGATTAAATGTTAATTCACATATGTAGTGTGGTAGTGAGTTAATTTCAAGCATGTTGATATGTATTGTGTGAAGTGCTTCTACTAGGTACACACACATGTGGGGTTTAATAATTATGTTGAAGCTTGATATTATAATTATGAATGATGCATTAGGGGCTGATGAGAACACTTATCATGAATTAGGATTCATGTATGCCTTGCCCACGTATATACCATGTTGCATGCATCATGAAAATGGATTTCCAATTGAGGCTTTATCGAGGTTAATCAAATATAATCGATTGGGTGCAATGTGGTAAAATTGCGTGCCGAATTAATCGGTCGTGGCTTAATCGAAACTTAATTGGTCCGAAAGGACATGTTTTGATTTGAGTTCCTGTGTGGAACGAGTGTACTCCCCGGGTTGAGTCTAGAGAAATGGAATTATGTAGGGACGAGTTGTGTACTTGTCTTGCGGATCTGAGATTGTTATTATGAGTGTCATCTGGACCCTGAGAATTCAATGTGGTATGCCATGTGCACCCGCTACCACGTGTTCTAAGGTTCCCTGTGTGGGAACTCGGGCTCTTGTTGTGAACCAGTGTCCACAACGGCCTGACAGTCAGGGTAGGGGAAGGAAGCGGCGCTCGATGGCCAGGAAGGGGGAAAGGAAGCGGCATGGCCGCCTTGGAGGGAGAGGCAAGGAAGAAAGGGGAGAAGATAAGAAACTCAATAATTCATTCACTAAATAATTAGGGCATAGCCCTTACACTTATATAAAAAATCTTAATGGGCTCACTAACATAAAACCTAAAAGTCCATTAAGCATTATTAATGGGAAATAACAATAAACTCCCTAATAATTATGAAATGACTCATAACTCTAAGCAACCCTAAGGCCTACGCCCCCTTATTAACAGTAATGTAATTAAAGCCTATTGCACTAGCATGTACCCAGTGATAGACCCTTAGCACATTCACAACATTCCACCACGCTTCCGCATCACCTCGTCCTCGAGGTGACTAAAAAAAACTCATAGCATCGGCCCATCATAGCGAAAGCGAGGAATAGCAGGTCCAGAACTTGCAATGAAGGAAGGATGCTCAAGTGCTCTAAGGGAAAGATCCGGGGAGGTGCAGGGTGCATGGGTCCACTTGGCAGTACTAGTTGGCAACTTGGCGGACACCAAAAGAGCCATTTCCACTTGCTAACGTGGTTGGATCCAAATAGAGTGGTAAGCAGAAAGTTGGATGTGCTCATACTCAATTCAAGCCCATGACACAAAGAGAGGCACGTGTTGCTCAGCCTTTCTCGTTCTCGAGTGGGGCCCATCTTCTTAGCCTGATGTTGAGAAATGTCCACCTTGAAAATATTCTCTATCAATATTTTATACCAAATTGGGAGAGGGAGCATAGCTGGTTCAATGGCAATGTAAGACACCTTTCCAAATCTGTCCGAGGTAAAGAGGAGCTGGTGATGTGCAGAAATCATGAACCAATATTTGTTGTATTGAAGATGACGCCATGAGGTAGATTTCCTAACATTTGTGAAATATTTGTTGTCAATCCGATCTCCCAAAAAGCAAATCATGGAAAGTATATTGAAGGAAATCTTGGGCTGCCCTTGTAAATTTGGAGGAGATATTTCTAGGTTAGGCAAGCTAACAAGAAACATTATTGCCAAAAAATGTTCCCAATTCCAATCATGGTGTGGTGTACACAAATATTGCAATGGGATTTCTTGCCCACGAGAGAAGAAGAATCTCGGATGTCCAATATTTTCTAACCCAAATGGAGAAGGAAAGATTTCTTGCTCAATAGAGAAGAAGAATCCCAGATGTCCAATATTTTCTAGCCCGAATGGAGAAGGAACTAATTCTCCACAATCACTCGCATGCAATTTCCACAAAATCAGCTTTGGATATCCTTTGCCATCTTGCCATATTGCATGAAGATACTCGCCATGGCTGTTGGAGAAAATTCAGGAAGAGCCCTCCTTAGGAAGATCTTGTAGTGATTCTCGGAAGGCAAATATTGCTCCTTTGCACTCAAAAGAGAAAGTTGCTGGACGAAGCTCAATTTGCGAGAGAATCCAGCTGTGATTTACGCCATTGGGTAAGAGATCAGTCTGGATATTCTCAATTGGATCACCAGTCAGCAAAAACTGCATGCAAGTATCAATCAAAACGTGATTTGGAAAGGAATTATGGCTGCAATTGGTAGGAGCATCAATATGAGCTAGATTCTTGGCGAAGATGATTGTTGCCGAGGTTGGCCAACCATGGCCAAAACTTGCAATATGCAGAGAATTGCCATAGTTGGAACAATGGCGGTCTATGAGGGAACTGCCTGGAGACACCGGCAAGGCGGAGCTAAAGGCTGATCCCAAAGCAGCATGTTGTTGGGTAAGGAGATGGCGCGGTAGTAGACTTGCTGCCCCCATTCTCTGGTAATCAGTTCGGAGTGGAGGGTAACAAAGGCGAGGGCTGTGCGGGTGCCTTGGTCCAAGAGGATGCCCTCTTCCGCCACCCTGGCACCCCTTCGGATCCTCGTCAGCATGTGCTCGAACTTGTAGTCCTCCAATTTCCCCACAAACGAGAACCTCCCCTGCACTGCAAGAGGTGAAGGAAGACCCAACGATGAATGTCTTGCATGCGTTCTTTTTCTTCACCATACCAGGGCAGAAATGGCAGGGCTTCTTCATGCCGCCGGAGGTAGGGGTGGACTTCTTGATGGCCTTGGTTGCCAACTTCTTCCTGGCTGCCTTTCCGTTGTTGGACTTGCGAGTTGTCTGCTTGATGCGGCCCATTGGGGTTGGAGAGCGTGCATGCAGAGGTTCATCTATGGTCATCTTCGGCAGCAAGGGCAACAAACTTTTGGGGTCAATGGCTGGATGAGGCAGCCAGAATTGTCTCCGACCAGTACCCAATGAAAGGGGTGCCCGGCTGCATGGGTGCCGAACTCTCCGGAACTGCTTATCCTTGCAGCGAAAGGCCTTTCGTTTAAATTGTTGCACCTTCTTCTTCCATGCAAACGATGGTGGAGGTGTTGGTTCAGCCCGAGGCAGCACCTTGGCTGGCTTGGATGCCGCCAGGGACATTACAAGCCTCTGCAAATTCTCAAGCCTAGCTGCAACCTCCACGAGTATCTCCTCCCGTTGTCCCATGGAACTTTGAGCTTTGATATCAATGTTATGAACCAGTGTCCACAACGGCCTGGCAGTCGGGGTAGGGGAAGGAAGCGGCGTTTGATGGCCAGGAAAGGGGAAAGGAAGCGGCATGGCCGCCATGGAGGGAGAGGCAAGGAAGAAAGGGGAGAAGATAAGAAACTCAATAATTCATTCACTAAATAATTAGGGCATAGCCCTTACACTTATATAAAAAATCTTAATGCGCTCACTAACATAAACCTAAAAGCCCATTAAGCATTATTAATGGGAAATAACAATAAACTCCCTAATAATTATGAAATGACTAATAACTCTAAGCAACCCTAAGGCCTACGCCCCCTTATTAACAGTAATGTAATTAAAGTCTATTGCACTAGCATGTACCCAATGATAGACCCTTAGCACATTCACAACAGCTCTCCCCTCCGCAGGAGATGTCCCTGGGCGAACACCCCTACTCTAGATTCTCTGTGTGAGAATAGGACATCCTTGGCCAGGATCGTCCAGGGCAAGCAGTCTTAGGGATTGATAACCCCGAACTTCTTAAATTCTTGTGTAGAATTCTGCACCATGACACGCCTTCATGGCCTTGTCTGTGTTCCCGCCTGTGTGACACTAAATTGTGATTACTCCTTGATGGAGGTTGATATGATGTGATGCATGATATGATATGTATGCTAGAGAAACATTTCATGCAGGTGAATATGATGCGATGCATGATTGGATATGTATGTTAGAGATACATTTCATGCAGGTTGATATGATGTGATGCATGATTGGATATGTATGCTAGAAATACATTTCATGTAGGTTGATATGTGTGATGCATGATATGATATGTATGTTAGAGATACGTTTCATGTACGATGATATGATGTTGAGGCATGATTTGATATGTATGTTAGAGATACATTTCATGCAGGATGATATGATGTTGAGGCATGATTTGATATGTATGTTAGAGATACATTTCATGCTAGTTGTTATGATGAGGATGACACTATGTGAATTATACACTATGATGCAGGTTTAGGTGATGTGTCTGTGAGATCAGAAAATGATACATCTCTTCAATCTTGGATCGGAATGATTTTATTGCTATGCTATCGTATTTCCGATGATGATAGTTATATTAAAAACCATTGCTGAGTTTGTTAAACTCACCCCTCTTTCTTATGTTTTTACTTTGGGGCTGCGTGGTGCGACACGCAAATGGACAGGATCTCCTCTTTGACGAAAGATCGGAGATGACTTGGATGTGATCCTGGAGACTCTTATGTGACTTATTTTCCTTGGTTTATACTTCGTTAAACTCTGTTGGATTTTTATGCTACTTTATACAATTGTTGCTTAAGACTTATATTAGAGCCAGTGTGGGCTATGGTTGACTAAGCATGTGGGTTTGAGACTAGTCGTTTATTTTGAGTTAAGCGACTCTCTTTCTTTTCTACTTATTTATTCTTGCTCAAAGGAATGTGCGTACTCCGTAATTCTATTAACTCGCCTATGGTTAGGGTTAAGTCTTTCGCTAAACCGTTTCTCAATTTCCCCTCATCGCCCCGGCGCTCTTGACTAGCCCTTGGACCGGGTTCGGCTCGGGTCGGGCAATGCCAGGGCGTGACATGTACTACCCTTGTATTTGTATAGTCTTAATTGGCATGGGTACGTCAGTCAATACGGGCCCGTATTGACCAATACAGTTTTCCATGTCTTTAAGTATGTTTTAAGTATTGCATAGCATCTAAATCACCTTTAACCTCGTAACAATCTAAAAATATGAAACAATAACTACATTAGGCAAGGGAAATTGAAATCCCTTTAAAAAATGTATTAAGTAGGCCTAATTCGTTGAGATGGTTTCATATCTAAATAGGATTTAATAATTTATATTTATCTTTTATTTAAAAAATAATAAAATAATTTTTTTTAATAAATATTTAACTCTAATAATCAAATTTTATGGTATGCTCAAGTTACATCTCATTATGAGGTCACAAATAACTTTTTTGGAGTTGAATGTAGTTATAGCCCGTTAAGAGCTCGTCACCGGTTCATGACCATTTGCCTTTAAATGGGCTGTGAGTAGTCGGGCTTAACGAGCTCGGGCTGTAAATAAATGGGCTCGGGTGGGCCCGAACTCGGCCCGATTACTAGCCCTAAATACAAATTAAAATGATGAAATCCATCAAGAAACTAATAAATATGTAAATGATTATTTACAAATCACGAATAATCTTACCTATCAAAAATTGGTTGTGAATATCAAACTAGTAATAAATGAAAATTTTAATATTGAAACTATTGCCTTGATAGATTCACTTGCTGATATGAATTGTATTAAGGCAATACAATATATGTCATGCCCCGGCAATGCCCGACCTGAGCCGAACCCTATCTAAGGGCCGGTCCAGTACACGGGGGTGACAGTATTGAAAATAGTTAAAGAAATAGTGGAAGACTTATGCCCTTACCACGGGCGGTCTAATTAACGGAGTAACGCACTACTTTGAGCAAGAGTAAATAAGTAGAACCAAAAAAGTTACTTAAACTCTAAATTATAACACAAATCTCAAACCCACATGCTAATTCCATAGCCAACACACTTGGCTCAAAATAAGGTCTCAAACAAAACTAAAGATATAATAAATCACAAGTCTGAAACAAGAACCACTCCACAAGGGTTTTAACATCACAACAAAATAATCAGAGGGAGATGCAAAATCTAGTGGCCTCCACTCCTGCTCCTACTCCCAAGCTCTCCCCGACCTCTCCTCATAAAGAGGATCCTGTCTGACTGCATGTCACACTATGCATCCCCAAAATAAAACAAGAAAAGTGGGGTGAGTATAAAAACTCAATAATGGTTTAAATACAACTACAATAATCAGAAAATACGATGGCATGGCAATGTAGCAATTCAAATACAAAATTAACATGCTATACCACTTTTTAATCTTTTACTAGCTGAAACCCCTATTTAACCGTAAACATAAAAACTAGCTTGCACAAGGCACACATATCAAGTCAAGTCATAAATATTCAAGTTATAACCTAACATGCATCCCACATAGGTATTTGTTCATATCTACTCAAATCAAGCATGATAATCCCATAAATTCACATAAGAAGTGTCTTTCACACCATTTTCTGATCATTCAACCATATCACCTAAACCCGCATAATAGTGTCACATTCACACACTTTTGTATCATGCATTCATATCACATAAACCTGCATAATAGTGTGTCATTCACATACTTTCTAATCATGCATTCATATCACATAAACCTACATAATAGTGTCTCATCTACACACTTTCTGATCATGCATTAATATCACATAAACCTGCATGAGATGTATCTCTAATATACATTTTAGATCATGCATCAACATCATATAAACCTGCATGAGATATATCTCTAACATACATTTTAGATCATGCATTAACATGCTCATTCATCATGCATGTATAAGTGTCTCACAAACACTAGTCTAACATGCAAGTCCACATACAGAGAAAATAAATATGCTCTTCAAGGCTGAAGCCCTCAAGCAAACCCATACCAAATAGACCTACTCCTCAAGGGCAATGCCTTTGAGCAACCCCTGCTCCTCAAGGTCAAAGCCTTCTAGCAACTCCTGCTCCTCATGGCCAATGCATTCAAGCAACCCCTACTCCTCAAGGTTAAAGCCTTCGAGCAACTCCTGCTCTTCAATGTCAAAGCCTTCGAGCAACTCCTGCCCATCAAGCCTAAACTCTTAGGCAACCCGCTTATCAAGACTAAAGTCCCAAGCTGCAATACTTGGTAAGCCGGCACACTCGGACAAACCAGCTGGATTCTCAGGCTCAAGATAATCTCAATAACTAATCTCATCTGCACGACAAGTACACAACTCATTCCCACATAACTCAATTTGACTCGACTCAACCCGGGGAATACACATGTTCCAAACAGAAACTTAAATAAAAAACATGTCCTTTCAAACCAACAAAGTTCTGATTAATCCAGCATGCAATCTCAATCATTGCATACAATTGATCAATTCCGGTTAAACAATGGTAAAACCTCATTCATAAAGTTCAATACATGATGCATGATATCATGATACATCCGTGAGCAAAAGTCTACGTGGGTTCCAACAAATGAAACGTGCTCCCAATCAGTCCCTTCATTCATCATAATTAAAGCATAATTAACTACAATTTCATAGTAGATTCCCTATACGTGTGTGTATTCATGCATATTCTAAGCACATGACCAATGTTTGACATAAACTCATAAGACAATATACGCATGCTTAAACACATTCAAAACAAAGATTCCCAACTGAAATCAAAGCAAAATCTACCATAAAGCTTAAATCCATCTATGTGAAATCAAACGTTCACTCCCACAAACATGATTTTTCCACACATTAAGCCATAACATGATCACATCCATTACCCATAAACCATCCTCATTATAAGAGAACACATCTCACCATTTTCTATATAATATTCCTGCTGGAAACATATTCTAATCACAAGAATTCCAACATTCATAAGTTCAAGGTACTTCAATATCAACATACATAATTATCAACATAATATAATGCCACATGACCACACTTAAACACATTCCATAAACTTTCATCATCAATTATTGTAAGGTCCCTAATTTTTCTACAATTTTCTGGGATTTTCTTGCTATTTTTCTGGTCATTTTCGGCGGAAAAATGTGATGCTTCAGTGTATTCATATTTGTGTATTCTCCCCCAATATTTATACCCGTAGAGTCAGGTGTGGGGCTTAGTTGCAGGCCGCGGGCCTCGCTGCGCGCTTACGACACAAACTTTGGAGGTACAACATATAACCGATAGGTGAACGTGTATTAGGGTATAGATGTAAAAATTAAAAAGATGATATAAGTTCTGGATCCGAAAACCGGATTCCAAAACTCGACGTTTAGAAGAAAATTCGAGAGGTCCAAAGAAAAGGAGAAAAACCCAAGCCCATTTTCGGTTGCTCCGTTCTTCCTCCTTCCTCCTTCCTCTTCACCTCACCACCATGAGTTCGTAGGTACCGGCTATGACTGTCGCCACGGCCTCTTCCCTCCTCCACGAGGTACCAAAATTTTCTTCTGTTTTTCTCTCCTTCAAATCCCATTTTTGAGCCATCGGGGTGCGACTTTGATGTCTTTTGGGGCCGCCCTCAACTAGACTTATTTTTGGTTGGCCGCTAGGAACCCATAGGCACTTGCAAGAGCTGCCGCCTCGCTTTCTTCGCTCTGCAGTGAGCTACCGGTACTTTGGTCAGTTTTGTTACTATATTTCATCTCACTATTCGTGGCATTTTTTGACACTGGTGTGTTTCCAGTCATTGTCCGGCCACCGGACGAACTCTGTCCAACCTACCTCGACCTAGTGTCAGTAGGGGATTACCGTTTCCAAGCCCACTTCGCCCCTATTGTCTTGCTATGCTCGATTGGATGCTTTGGGTGCGTCTCGGGTCATTGTCATCGGCAAGCCGTGTGCCATTTGACCATCGTGGGCTCTGCCCCAGCTCGGCAACAGTGAGGGTCAGCCCCACTTGGCCTGATTATATTTCCGCTCGGAATGGGCTGCTTGCCGTTTGCCCTATACCATGCGTGATGCACAACCGCCCGCACCACATGTATTGGTTGTGGGTGGCGATCAGCGATGTCACCGCTTCAATTGGCCACCACTTCCTAGCCCTAACTCTGTTGCCCCTTTGTGGGCCTTGGGCTGCCACCATCTAGCTCTCTTGCCCTCCCCTTTAGCCATGTGTGCAAGCAGCTGCTCATGCGATTTAGGGCTTAGGCGCCACTTTTGCGCAGCCCGATCATCGGATGGCTCTGCCATGAAATAGAGTTGACACGAGAGCTGTCCACACCTCTCCTCTGTCCTCAAGCATCACCCCATGCTCTCCGCCCGTATGGGTGTTAAATAACATCGCCCCATGCTTTTGCTTTGGATGTTAAATAACGATCCGATTGCATGATGTGCATGTAAGCATGATTATATGGTATGTTGAAATGCATATCACATGCATGTGAGCTGTAAGTATGTTTGATGCGAGTGGAAGTCTATATGTGCTAGTGATGGCTAGCGTGTTTGTTGGTAAGTTTCGTATGTTGATTGAGTATGTCCTAGTGATGGCTAGCGTGTTTGTTGGTAAGCTTCATATGTTGATTGAGTGTGTGCTAGTGATGGCTAGTGTGTTTGTTGGTAAGCTTCATATGTGTATGCATGTGCTGGTGATGGCTACCGTGCATGTTTGAAGTATGTATGGGTTATGCATGTGCTAGTGATGGCTAGCATGCATGTTTGAAGTATGTATAAATGTGTATGTATGCACTAGTGATGACTAGTAAGCATGTTTGTAAGCTATGTATGTATGACCGTATGTATATATTATACGTATGTGTGATAGACATACGTATGTATAATGGCTATTGGCCTATGCTATAGATATGCTTATGTGCATGTGGGCAGTGTCAGTGTTTGGTATGGATTTGGATATGGATGTTTAAGTGTATGACGGATGACAAAGGATATGAGTATGACGGGTGAGGATTGGAATAAATTGTTTTGGATTAGAGCACATGTTGGGGGATTGTCAGATAGTAAGAGTGTGCATAATTGTACAAGCATAATGTACAGATTATAAAGTGAAAAGTAAGCATAATAAGTGAGGTATTAGTAAGAGGGTATAACTGGGTTTGATTCTGAGGATCTCAGTTTGAGGACTTCCGAGTAAGATGTTTTGGCCATAAGGTGATGGCGGAGATTGTAAGACCGTAAGGATTTTGGTGTATGGTGTGTTATGTTGTAAGATGGATGGGTTACATGAAGTCTGCTGCCCTGACGAACTAGGGTTTCAATCGGGCTCAACTTCGGTTTGATCAGTCGAGGATTGTGAGTTTGTTTGGCATAATTATACTGCATAATGTACTTAATTCAAACTTGAATGATAAGCACCACTAATGATAGCATTGTGAGTTTGAGACCTAAGGGTTCAACGGATTAAGTTCTGTGTTTGAGCTAGCCGATAATGAGTCGGCTGAGCATTTCTCATGTCTTGCTATGGTGTTTATCCTGAGGGATGTTGTCTATGTGATGTATAGAGCACCGGACATCTGATGCTTTGTTGAGAGCGATGTATGTTTCCAACCTTGCTTGTGCAGTATGAAGCCCAGACATCTAATGCTATGTTGAGAGTGAGGTATGTTTCCAATTTGATCTGTGTGTTGTGTAAGCCCAGACGTTTGATGCTCTGTTGAGAGTGACGTATGTTTTCGATTTGGTCTGTGTATTGTATAAGCCCAGACGTTGATGCTCTATTGAGAGCGTTGTATGATTCTGCCCAAGTGTGGCACTGTATGTTTCTGCCGAAGTGGCACTGTATGATTTTTGCCCAAGAGTGGCACTGGCACTATAAGACCCATTATGGTGGGCAATTCTATGGCACTATAAGACCCATTATGGTGGGCAATTCTATGGCACTATAAAACCCATTATGGTGGGCAACTATATGACCCCTTATGTGTGGGTGTTTATGTTTGCACACTCAGGTAAGTAGCATCATGGATCTGCTCTTACCTGTTTGATCCAGTGCCCCATGAACATTGGTGTGCCTTACCTTAGAAAAAGTTCATGGCATCTAGTCACTCCCCGGAGGTTAAGATGATGCCCCAGTGGCATTCTTTTCCATTGTGACGCTGGAGCTTATTAGTTGTAATGAGCTTCAGTGGTCGATAGTATGTGCACGACTGTAAGAGTATGAGTACGAGCACGACTGTAAGAGTATGAGTATGAGCACGACTGTAAGAGTATGAGTATAAGCACGACTGTAAGAGTATGAGTATGAGCACGACTGTAAGAGTATGAGTATGAGTATGATTGTAAGAGTATAATCTGAGTAAGACAGTAAGTGTATGATTTTGAGTAAGACTGTACAAGTAAGGCCGTACAAGTATAATTGTACGAATAAGGTCATACAAGTATGTGTAAGTTGTACGAGTAAGCATATGATTGTACAAGTAAGGTCGTACAAGTATGTGTATGTTGTATGAGTAAGCGTACGATGGTATGAGTAAGTTTGTAAGAACCTGGATAAGGGTGTTTGTGTAAGTTTAATTTGATGGTATGATTTTGGCATGATGGTGCATTTGGTATGATTTTGGCATGATGGTGCATTTGGTATGACTGTATGCTTATGAGCATGATTATGATATGCTTGCTTGCTTCATGTTTGAGTTGCATGAATGCATCTATGTATAGATTTACAAAGTTCACTATTTAGAACTCCCCTACTGGGTATTTTCCTACTGAGTATAAAAATACTCATTACCCTACTTTTTAGTCTAGTTGCATGGGAGGTTCTTGCAGATTTGTGTAGAGAGCTATTAGAGATGGCTCATTTCAGCGGTGGATTGATTCCCGTTGACTCAGGTATATGCTTTACTCACTGCGGGTTTATTTTTTCCACGATCTGATGTATTGGGTGAGATGAAAATTAAGATGTTTATCTTTCTGGACTTTCATTTGGATTAGTCTGTGGATTGTTATGGGACTTGCACTTAGGGATGCCTGGGAAAGATTTGTATTTAAAGTTTATGATCATAGCAATTTATCCATACGGTTGTTTTCAAGTAGTGCCTGTGGATGTTTGGTTTGGCCGTATGATGTTTGATCGAATATGTAAAAATTTGTATGGAAAAATTGATGTGTTATGTTTTAAATTATAAAACTGTTTTCACAGGTTTCATATTTTTCGATTTATAGCAGTTATATTGCAAAAAGTTTCCGTAAATTTTGAGGAAAATGTATAAAAAATCATGGGCGTTATAATTCTACACCTCCAGTAGCCTAATTTCATCATAACATACCTCCCATAACAATTAGAATCATCAAATGGAGTAAAACATTGAAATGTGCATAAGTTTTAAAAATAGTAAAAACTGTCGTGTAGCCGATCGATCGCCCTGCCAGGCTATTAGATAGGATAAACTAAAAATCTACCAAAAATGCAGTGTTGCCGATCAATCGCCCTTGCAAGCCGTTCGATCGCTAACAAAGCAGTTTTGACCTTCTTCTTTATTTTGAAAATCAAATCCGAAACACCATAAAAACACCTTCAAATCTTCATCCATGGTATCAAACACTACCAAAAACTCATCAAACCTTCCAGAATACTAATCTAAACCATCTAAAGACAAAACCCAAAAAAATCAAAGTAAAAGATTAGCATTTATTAAACCCACCAATAGAGGTCAAATCAAGCAAAATCCACTTCAAATAACATCATAAAAATCGAGATTTTTACTACCCAAAGTTGAGATTGAAGAACCCATTACCTTTCCTTGTTGATTTGGGTTGGAATGAACCTTCAATCTCCTCCCACACCTTCCAAAAATACAAATTTATGTTAACATACAACTAATCTCAATTTAGCTTTTAAAAATCAAAAGTAAACATTAGATCTAGAGTTTTAGAAGCCTAAAAATGAGATTTTGAAGATTAAGGCTTAGAGAAGAGAGTAAAATAGTAGTTTTACGCTTTCAAAACGGATTGAAATGACGGGGGAAGTCAAGATTAAGAAGAGTTTAATAAAAACCTACAGATTAAGCCAAGATTAAGCTAAACTCATCTCTAATTGTTTCCCTTTTCAGCCTAATCGGGGTTTAGGCTTACAAATCCCAAATGGGAAACGGCATAGCCCTTTCCTTTTATATGAGAGGTTGGGCTAGACCTAAATAAATATAGGGTAGAAATAGAGTTTTTAACTAAAATTAGGAAATTTAGCAATTTAACCCAAACTTAGGTCTAGAAAAATTCTTAAATTTTTTATAGTGTCTTCCATTGATGTCTGGGGAATTTTGGCCCAAAAAACCTAATTTCGTCGGTGGGGCCCATAGGGGGATATCGCAAAACCCTAATTTTTGAAAAATTGGTGTAATTTTTGAAAATCCTAAAAATTCAGGTTTGACCCAAAATCACTTAAAACTAATAATTGTGAAGTTGGTTTTGATTAAAACCTTGAGAAACCTATTTATTTTTTAAAATCACCGAATTTAATCAAAAAACGCTTAAACCACACGATAACCAATAAATAATTATTATAATAAGCCAGTTCAAGATGAGGGATCTTACAATATATATAGAGTATAAATTATTTAACTCTTATCATGGAATATGTATTCCAGTAAATTTAGTGTTAATAAAAAATTTAACACAATCTATGATGTTAGGAACCCCTTTCCTAAATATGATTCAACCCCATTGAAAAAATTGATTATGAAGGAATCAAAACCATAATTTTAACAAGAAGAAAATTTATACAAGAGGTGGAAAGAAGGATTACAAAAGAAGAAAGTTTACAAGAGAGGTGAAAGGCTTTACAAAAGAAAACTTATGGAAGGGAGGCTTATGTATTTGTGATATTATGTTTTGAATAAAAAACTCTGATATTATAAATCCTTTCAGGATCTTCCTTAGGTAAATACCAATGTCCTAAATGACCATCTATGTTGGAAAATTCTTCAACTTCATTATTCTATGTGAATTCTTTGCGTAAAGTAGATTACTTTATGGTCTTCTTATCTTGAGATTATGTCTTTAGTCCTTGTCTTCAATAATGCTCCTTGTGCAATATAATTAATAAAGTAGATTACTTTAAGGTCTTTTTATCTTTTGCGTAAATGTGTGCTCTACATGTGTTTATGAGGGCGCAGTCAGGTATGTAGGCGAAGGAAGGGATTTTCCTTTTTTTATCCCTTCACCTTTCACTTGTTGCAACGCTCCATGTTAAATAATTCATAAAGCATATTACTTTATGGTCTTCTTATCTTGAGAGAATCTTTAATTATTCAATATTATTCCAACTCATAACACAACATTAAACTAATCAATCAGATTAAGGAAACTTTGATATTCAAAGAAAAACAAATAAATTCTTTAAAAGAAGAATTAAAGCAAGAAAAATTATGCCTTTAGTTCTTGTCTTCAATAATGCTCCATGTTCAATAATTCATAAAGTAGGTAAGTTAGGTATTTAGGGGAAGGAAGGGATTTTCCTTTGGTTGTCTCTTTGTCTTCCATTTCTTGTTATGGAACATGGTTGATAGATTTACCTGCTTCGTTTTACTTATTGTGATAAGGCATGCATTGCATTTCTTACCTGAGTTAGAAGTAATATGGTACATATGTCATCTCTTATTTCCTTCCGAAATGGACAGAGCCAAGGCGTTTTCCCATTATTTGATATTTTTTTAGGGTGTTACCCGGAAATGACTCAATTATTCCTAAAGGGATGAAGTAAGAGTTTATGTTGTGCCATGTCTGTCATGGATGGTATAAGTAGGCGCTGAAGTGTTAACCAATTTTATCAAGATAGGTAAAAAATAGGATTTCTAATCTATTCACCTTTTTGTTTTATAACTACAAGCGTTTCATTTATCTTCTCATCTTTTCACTGATTGGAGTTACTTCTTGCAAAAGAAGCATTTCGATCTCCTTTCCTATTTTCCCTATGGACTTGCTCATGCTTTCTGAATGTGTGTGAGCACTTTTTACTTACCATTAATGTTTTTAGAAATATTTTATGAACTAGAATAATTTACTAAGAATTTTGAAGTTGATGAATTTGCCTACCAAGAGAATAATGAAGTTCAAGAATTTTTCGACATAGAAAATAATGAAATTGAAGAATGTTTTCAACATAGAAAATTATGAAGTTGAAGAATTTTCCAACAGAGAAAATTATCTAGGTAATTGGTATCAACATGAGAAAGATCCAGTAAGGATTTATGATATTAAAATTTTAGATTTAAAACCCTTAATAAATAGGAATCTAGGACAAATAAGATCTAATAGTAGAAATACAAAATTTAATATGATAATTTATTCTAACAAAGAAAGTATTTCTTCAAGAAAATCTATTGATAGACTATCAATTTATGAGATAAAAACCACTAATATCAATATTCCACATGGAATTTATAAGAAGAATCCTTCTCCTACTCCGATAGAAATGGAGTTCCAAAAATCTACAATTCTATCTAAATTCTATGTTGATAAAAACATAATCACACAAGAATTTTATTTGCCTAAAAATTAAAATTTTAGGGATTGGTATTTTAATACCTTTACTAAAACTCAAATTATGAAGTACAAAGAACTGTATTATAAGTTCTTATATGGTAATAGGATCACCATCCATTTCAAACAATGGTTTGAGACTTATTGTCCTTATAATAACAAAAAAATGATGGAAATTAATCATTCTCATCAATCAAATTCTCTAGCTAGTCAATTACAAGAAATTTCTAGGACAAACAAGATCTAATAAAAGAAATACAAAATTTAATATGACAATTTATTCTAACAAAGAAAGTATTTCTTCAAGAAAATCTATTGATAGACTATCAACTTATGAGATAAAAACCTCTAATACCAATATTCCACATGGAATTTATAAGAAGAATTTTGCTCCTACTCTGAAAGAAATGGAGTTCCAAAAATCTACAATTCAATGAATTCTTTGTTAATAAAAACATAATCACTCAAGAATTTTATTTACCTAAAAATAAAAATTTTAGGGATTGGTATTTTAATACCTTTGCTAAAACTCAAATTGTGAAGATAAATAACTATATTATAAGTTCTTATATGATAATAGGATCATCATCCATTTCGAACAATGGTTTGAGACTTATATATAGTCCTTATAATAACAAAAAAATGATGGAAATTAATCATTCTCATCAATCAATTTCTCTAGCTAGTCAATTACAAGAAATTTCTTACATAAAAGATATTCTAATAAACAAATCTCCTAATGATATTCCTAAAACTGGACAAGATACAATAAAAAGAGATGAAGGAATTAAGGAGAAACTTAAAATTAATGAGGTCTTAAAAGACAATAATTTAATCAAGAAAATTTATAAAAAATTATAAAAGAAGATGAGACTAATATAGAGTCTAACACTTTATATAAAGATGAGATACAAATTAATGGCATCACCTCTTCTAATAAATCTCATAAGGAACATGATTTAGAGAATCTTGAAAAGAACCATGATGAAATTATACCTTCTAATATAGAAGAAAATAAGACTAGTAATAATTCTAGTCTTTTAGATAATAATATCCCATCATCTTATGAGGAGAACCCTTTAAAAATTTTTAAAACTCATAATAAATTTATATCAAACCTATTAAATCTGGAAAAAATTATAATCTCCAATTTTGAGAAGAAAAATGATACTATAAAAATATCAAATAATTTGAGCATAAATGTTCTGACTAATAGTCAAACTCCTATAATTCAAGATCAAAAAACTAAAAATAAATATAAATATAAATCAAAAAGAGAATATGATAAAAGGAAAAAAGCAGAAAAGCTTAAGGAAATCACTTTTTATAAATGTTGACAGAAAGGCCATTATGCAGATAGATACAAAATCTCAAAACCTATAATAAATACTAGAGAGGATAATCTTAAATATAAAGAAAATTTGATAAATAACTCAAGTATAAAATTTGATAAATGGATCAATGATCCCAATTATATAGCACAAAAATATATTGGCAGTGCTCATAATCTCCCAATTAGAGAAGGAAAAAGCTAGATGGATTTATGAATCGATACTTATTGAGACGTATTCAAACAAAATTACTCATACAAGAAGAATAAAGAATAATCCTAAATCTCCAATTTCTTATAGCAATGTTTATATTCAAAATGTTTTGAAAATTTTAGATTGGGGCTTAGACCCTAACAAATGCAAAAGCCTCAAATCAGCGAGGCATATTGATTTAATTACTGGAATTATATTGATGCATGAAAAAATTTATTTTTCTATCAAAACCTAGTCAAAAAATATACTTGGTTTCTATCTACGGCGAATAATATAGTCTTATTAGACTTACCAAATTGGTTCTATTATTGGCGGTTAAAATTTGGCACAAATGAAGATTATTTTCTTGAATTATACAGGAGACAATATTTTGCTTATCAGAAAATTAATAAAATTCCAGAAAATTTTCCTAGACAAATGATGTTATCTTTCATCATAACCTTCAATTTCCCATGGATTTGGGCATGGGCATATGAATGTGACAGAGATGACTTGAATTTGCCATGTCTAGTTAGAAGGTTCTACTACAGATGGTGGCATAATATGCTAGATCAAGATAAAAAATTAGAAGAAATTAAGTTTTATAATGAAAAATCAAAAAGGAAATAAAGTCCCAAGAAGAGAGTATTTCTGATCAGAAACTGAATCCAAAGGATTTTTTAAAGAAAAAATTGTAGGCTAAATATTCAGGCTTATCAGCCTAAGAATTAAAAAAGAAAGCACGAGATATCATGCACAACAATTATTGGCTACATTCTCATATGAAGAAGGCACTAGTACTACAGATGACATAGAAATAGAGGATTTTGCTCGAAGCAATGAAGATATGGATGAATATATCGGAGAACAAATATATCTTTTTGAAGATGACATAAAAATTGATGCAAGACAATGACAATTTTTGGAGCTTTCATAAATTAATCTACTTTATGAATAATTGAAGATTCTCTCAAGATAAGAAGACCATAAAGTAATCTACTTTATAAATTATTGAATATGAAGCATTAGTGAAGACAAGGACTAAAGACATAAAGTAATCTAACTTTATGCATTATTGCCGACAACTCTTAAAGAGGATTCCTTTGGATAGATATTCCTATCCTCTTTTTTTTCCTCATTATTTCTTTGTTTTGTTTGTACATTACTAAGAGTCTATATATAAAGAGACCATATGGTAGCTGGGAAGACAAGCTTTCCTTCCATAAGGTTTTCTTTTGTAAGCCTTTCTTGGGCAAACCCTTCATCTTCCTTTGTAAAGCCTTCTCTTATAAATCTTTTATTTCTTTCTTTCGTAATCTTTCCTTCCACCCTTTGTACAAATTTTCTTTTCTTAATAAAGTTTTTTTCTTTTATCATCCTTCTCTTCCTCCAATTCTCACCTAAATACCATTTTCTTGATTTTCTTTGAATATCGAAGTTTCTTTGATTTGATTGATTTTATTAATTGATTGGATCATATTGAGAAAATGTGGCCCAAGAATTATATATTTAGTGAGATCTTTATTCAAGATTGTATACATTGGATAATTCATATTTTATTTTCATTTTACTACCAATTGTAGTACTTGGATTTGGAATTATTTTCTTAAAATCTTGGGGTAGAATATAATCCAAATTTAATTTTAAATTGATCATAACATTATGATTATCTTTTAATTTTATAACCCCCTTATGATGAGTGAAAGGGAAAATTATATAAATAATAATTAAAAAAAATATTTACCAAAATAAACCACTTTGGGAAATATTTCCTAAAGTGGTGTTCCTTTTTGCCATGCAGCCGCTAGCCAAGCAGCTGGCTCCAGCGTGGTTTTTTTTTAATTTTTAAGTTGATTTCGTCGTTTAGAACGACAAAATCAGTTTCAAAACGATTTCGTTGTTCTAAACGACGAAACCGTTTGTAAGTTGACCCGGTTTCGTCGTTTTGAACAACAAAATCAAAGCTGATTTTGTCGTTCTAAACAACAAAATTGCCACACTTGTCCCATTTCGTCCTTCAGTCTCGGCAACAATACTGATACGAAATCAAAATAAATTTTTTAAAAAATACTATTTGAAACTAATTTTATCACCTGTCCCTGTTCATTCATTCAAAACATACACAATACATACATGACTTCATTCATTCCACCCATAACAAATATCATTAAAGTACATCATAAACGAGTAACAAATATATTACATCACAAGTAAAGTAATGTCATAATCTCCTACGTCCTCGACCTCATCCTCGACTGTGGTGTACAAGCTCCTTATGATCTACCTCTAGCTCTGGCTGTAGCTCTGGCTCCGGCTTGGGCTCAAGCTGTGACTCCAAGTCCGGCTCCTGCTCGGGCTCCGACTCCGACTCAGCATAAGTAATAGATGGTACAACACGAGCTGGCTGATGTCATCTATAATATAAAATCGGATCTGGTTGAGCTACATGTGCAGTGTCCAAAAATGATGAACCTAGAGGAGAGCTATATGCTGTTGATGATGATGGAATATCAGGGCATGAAGAGTGCATCGGCTGCGTTTGAGCGGCCTCGTCGACAAGATAATCGCAATGAACATCCGTGATCACCGAATGAAGCAGTGGCAAGCTACGAAGGACATCATCAGACTCTCTAATCACCGACTCACATGCTGCTGATAAGTCCTCGCATGAAGTAGAGGTGATAAGTGCATCACTCAAATGCGCATGCATACGTCGAACTAGACGAAGCTATAAAAAAATAAATTAAATATTAGATAAATAATTAAAACGAAATAAGAAAATAATATATGCCTTAATTAACAAAGTTGTACTTACTAGAGTTGCCTCAGACGCTCCCCTAGGCTGATATGTCATCTCCTCTACATCATCGTGCGGTAAAATATACGATGAAGTGGCTCTCCTATCCTCCCATCGAGCAATATATGACGCATAATATATAGCCTAGTCGGTAATATGGCAGCCCTGTAGAGTGATGCGATGGACAAACTCTACAATAGAAGGTGGGACCCCTTGCTCCAGGTTAAACTGGAGCATTACACTATCCGGCACATACATCTTGATAATCTCGTAACATATTAATGGAGTTCGAGATAGCCACACCTCTTGACCGTCCGTGCATAGGGGAGGTAACATAGCCAACACGTCCTCTGAGTACGGTTGCCAAATAATCTATACAATATATAAAGATAATTTAGTTTAAATAACGACAAAATTTTTTAAAATCATTACATAAAAAAGTTCAACACGGTAATAAAATTACCTGGTATGGCCGCTGGTGGTCTAACTCCCCTCTGTATAGGCGGAGTACTCCTTGTGGATTTTCGGTTCTCTTTTTTTGAACGTTCCACCTTAAGGAGTTAAATTTAAAAAATAAGTTCAACATATGTATGTAAAACATTGCTAAAAAAGTAACGTGGTAAACATAAATACAGCCTACCTCGCCCCTAATGGAGCACCCTCGACCAAGTGACCCATCTTAGCACTTGGTCGGCCAACTTGTAAGTGCTCCCACCACCATAACTATGTCAGAAAATAGTGATAACAAATATTAGAATTAAAGAATTATACGTGACTAAAACACCAAGTAAAGTTACACAATTAATTACCTGAAGAAGGGTCAGACTGTCATGCCCCGGCGATGCCCGACCCTAGCCGAAACCCGGTCCAAGGGCCGGTCAAGCGCGCGGGGGCGGCGAAGGGAAAATGAGAAATAATTTAGCGGAAGACTTAACCCTAACCACGGGCGATTTAACAGAATTACAGAGTACACACAATCCTTTGAGCAAGAGTAAATAAGAAGGAAAGAAAGAGAGTTGTTTATCACAAAGTAAATAACTAATCTCAAACCCACATGCTTAGTTAACTATAGCCCACACTGGCTCAAAATAAGTCTTAAGCATCACAACTGTAAAATGTGACATAAATCCAAAACAAAGAACCCTACACAAAGGTTATAAACATAAAGCATAAAACCAAAGGAAAATAAGTCACACAACGATCTCCACGATCACGTCCAAGTCATCTCCGACCTTTCCTCAAAGAGGAGATCCTGTCCGTCTGCGTGTCGCACCACGCAGCCCCAAAGCAAAACACAAGAAAGAGGGGTGAGTTTAACAAACTCAGCAATGGTTTTTAATATCACTATCAACATCGAAAATACAACAGCATAGCAATATAATCATGCAGATCAAAGATTGGCAAGGTGCATTATTTTCTGATCACACATACACATCACCTAAAACTACATCATAGTGCATAATCCACATAATTTCACTCTCATCATAACACCCTGCATGAATGTATCTCTAACATACATATTCCATCATGCATCATATCATAATCAACCGGCATGAATGTATCTCTAACATACATATTCCATCATGCATCATATCATAATCAATCTACATGGATGTATCTCTAACATACATATTCCATCATGCATCACATCATAACAACCTGCATGAATGTATCTCTAACATACATAATCCATCATGCATCATATTAAAATCAACCTACATAAATGTATCTCTAACATACATATTTCATCATGCATCACATCATAGCAACCTCCATCAAGGAGTAATCACAATTTGGTGTCACACAAACGGGAACACAAACAAGGCCACAAAGGTGTGTCATGGTCCAAAATTTTGCACAAGAATTCAAGAAAGTTCGGGGTTGTCAATCCCTAAAGACTGCTCGCCCTGGACGATCCTGGCCGAGGTTGTCCCATTCTCACACAGAGAATCTAGAGCAGGGGTGTTCACCCAAGGACATCTCCTGCGGAGGGGAGAGCCCAAGTTCCCATACAGGAAACCCTAGAACACGTGGTAGTGGGTGCACACGGCATACCACACTAGATTCTCAGGGTCCATATGACACTCATAATAATATTCTCACAATCTGCAAGACAAGTACACAACTCGTCTCCACATACTTCCATTCCTCTAGACTCAACCCGGGGAATGCACTCGTTCCACACAGGAACTCAAATCAAAACATGTCCTTTCAGACCAATCAACTTTCGATTAATCCACGACCGATCAATCCGGCACACAATTTCACCACATTGCATCCAATCGGTCAAATATGTTTAACCTCGATGAAGCCTCAATTGGAAATCCATTTTCATGATGCATGCAGCATGATACATACGTGGGCAAGGCATACATGAATCTTAATCCATGATAAGTGCTCTCATCAACCCCTAATGCATCATTCATAATCATAATATCAAGCTTCAACATCATCATTAAACCCCACATGTGTGTGTGTGAACCTAGTAGAAGCATTTCACACAATGCATGTCAACATGCTTGAAATTAAACTCACTACCACACTACACATGTGAATTTCCATCTAAACATGAATTCCAGCGGAAATCATAGGAGAAGAATCATTGAAAACATAACTCAAATCAAAACTCGACCACAAAGGCTAAGCACATATAGGATCATTCATTTCATTATTAAGCCATGATATTCACCGACATCCACACATCAACTAACAACATTCTATCATGACATATCAGTCCATTAATAGGTTGTAGTCCTACTGAAAATATGTTTAACCATAGGGAATCAACCATTCACAATTTCAAGATGACAATTCCAACATCATGCCACAAACCATAAGTCATTCCACAAATCTCTAATTATATATCCCAACTTCATAACCTCAATAACATGCCTTTCCAATAGCATAATATAGCTTAAAACACTCCACATTCATATAAACTTGGTAAGTTAAAGTGAAATCATCGAAATAAACATCATGCAAATAGATCACAAGACTGATGTGTAGCCGTTCGAACACCCAGAAGGCTATTCGATCGTCTAAATGGTAAAATTTTAAATTCACAGTTTGGCTGTTCGAACGCCCCAGCAGGCTGTTCGTTCGGCGCAACTAAAAATCTGCCTATCCGATAGTGTTGACGTTTGAACGCCCAGAAGGGCCGTTCGAACGTCAACAAGGCAGAACCGACCATCTTCTTCCTTTCGTAATTTCAAACCGAAACTCCATTGATAACACTTCAAATCATCATCTAACATCCTAAAAACCATCTAAAGTCCACCATGATTTCCAGAGTGCTAAACCACATCATAACAAGATAAAACCCTATGAAATCGGGATTAAAAATTACAATTTTCTAATCATGCCATTAGCACACTAAATCAAGTAACTCCATTCAAAATAACCACAAATCAAGAGTTTTACCATAGACAAACTGAAATTTTGAAAGTCCATTACCTTAGATTTGATAGTCACCCTTCTTGAAAACCTTACAAAGACATAGAGTTTGAATTAAACTCCATTAAAATCGATTTACCAAAGAACTAATTAAAAACTTAGATTTAGGGCTTGTTGAACATAAAAATCGGATTTTGAGAGGTAGGGTTTGTAGTAAAAATACAAATTAGTAGTTTTGATGTCCAAAAATGAATTAAAACAAAGGAGAAATGGTAAATTTAGAAGAGATTAAGAAGAAAGCTAGGATTTAGTGCTTAATTAGAATAGGCTTACCTTAAACACCTTCTAATCTGGGCCTAATTGGGGATTAAGCCTGACCTCTCCTCCTCAGCCTATTCCCAAAATGGGAATGGCTCAGGTTTGGCCTTTTATAGTAAGCTTTGGGGTGTGTATGGGTAAGTTATGGGGTATAAATAGAAAAAGTAGGCTAAAAATGGGTATTTTACAAATTTGAGCACTAATTAAGTCTAAGAAAATTTTAAAAATTTTTGTATGACCTTAAGTAGATATCTGGGTTCATTTGGTCTAAAAACCAAAATTTCAACGGTGGGGCCCCAGGGGTCCCGCCAAAACCCTAATTTTTGGAAAAATAGTAAAAAATCAGAAAAATCCCAAAAATTCACATTTGATTTAAAATCACTTAAAACCACTAATCTTAAAGTTAATTTTAGTTAAAACCATCATAAACACCATTTATTTACGAAACCATCGAATAAATCAGAAAATGCGTTAACCTCACGATAACCGATAATTAAGGAAAACCAAAAACCGGTTTAGAGATGAGGGTCCTTACATTCGGGATTGTCAGCCCCTAGTTGCTTGCCCTGGACGATCCTAGCTAAGGATGTTTGATTCTCACACAGAGAAACTAGAGCAGGTGTGTTTGCCCAGGGACATCTTTTGCAGTGGGGAAGAGCCCGAATTCTAACACATGGAACCCTAGAACGTGTGGTAGCTGGTGCACAAAGCATACCACTCTGGATTCTCAGGGTCCAGATGACAATCTAAATAATCTCATCCACAAAACAAGTTCACAACTCGTCCCCACATATCTCAATTTAACTAGACTCAACCCGGGGGAGTATACATGTTCTACACAGGAACTTAAATCGAAAATATGTCCTTTCGAACCAACCAAGTTCCAATTAATTTCAGCGACTGATTAATCCAAAACGCAATCTCAATCATTGCATACAATTGATCAATTTCAATTAAACAACGATAAAACCTCATTCATGAAGTCCGATATCTGGTGCATGATATCATGATACATCGTAAGCAAAAGTCTACATGGGTTCCAACACTTGGAACATTCTCCCATCAGTCCCTTCATGCATATTCTAAGCATATGACAAATGCCTCGACATAAACTCATGAGGCAATATGAGCATTCTTAAACACATTCAAAATAATGACTTCCAACTGAAATCAAAGTAAAATCTGCCATAAAGCTTAAATCCATCCATGTGAAACCAAATGCTCAACTCCTACAAGCATGATTATTCTACACATGAAGCCATAACATGATAACATTCATTACCCACAATTCATTCCCATCATAAGATAACATATCTTATCATTTACCATGTAATATCCCTGCTAGAAACATACTCTAATCATAAGAATTCCAACATTCCAAGATTCAAGGTAATTCAATGTTAACAAGTAGAACTACCAACATATTCTACCACATACCAAATACTTAAGCATACTTCATAAATCTCCATCATCAATTTCACACCCTTCCAGTAGCTTCATTTTAACATAAAACAATTTCCATAAACATTGGAAACATTAATTTGAGGAAAAACACCGAAATAAGCATAAATTTCCAGAAATAGCCAAATTGCTGTATAGCCTATTGATCGGCCCCATTGATCACCAAAAAGGTAGATCGAGACCTTCTTCTCCATTTCGAAAATAAAAACTGAGACACCATGAAAGCACCTTAAAACCTTCATCCATGGTCTCATACACTATCAAAATCCCATCAAACCTTTCAGAATACTAATTTGACCCATTCTAAGATAAAACCCTAAGAAATCGAAGCAAGTGATTAACATTTATTAAACATATCATTAGAAGCTCTAATCAAGCAAAACCCATTCAAATAAAATCATAAAATTGAGATTTTTACCACCACAAAACTAAGATTTGAAAGACCCATTACTTTTCCTTACTGATTTGGGTTGGATTGAACCTTCAATCACCTCCAACACCTTCTAAAAACACGATTTTATGTTAATACACATCTAAACTCAATTTAGCTTTAAAAATCTAAAGTAAACCCTAGATCTAGAGTTTTAGAAGCATTAAAACAAGATTTTGAAGATTAGGGCTTGGAAAAGAGAAGTAAAACAATGATCTTATACTTTCAAAACGGATTGAAATGATGAGGAAGTCAAGATTAAAAAGAGTTTAAGAAAACGCTAAAGATTAAGCTAAACTCACATCTAATCATTTCCTTTTTGAACCTAATTGGAGATTATGGTCCAAATCTCTTGGCTAAGCCTATTCCTAATTTGGAAATGGCACAGCCCCTTTCCTTTTAAAGGAGGGATTGGGCAATACCTAATTGAAATGTGGGGTAGAAATATATTTTTAACTAAAATTAGGAAATTTGGCAATTTAACCCAAAATTAGGTCTAGAAAAATTCTAAAAAAATTTAGAGTGTCTTCCATTGATGTCTGGGGAATTTTGGATAAAAATACCTAATTTTGTCAGTGAGGCCCACAAGGGGATCCCGCCAAACCCTAATTTTTTAAAAATTAGTAAAAAATAAAATAAAAAACCCAAAAATTCATATTTGATCCAAAATCACTTCAAACTCATAAATGTGAAATTAGTTTTCATTAAAACCTTTAGAAACCCCATTTATTTTCAAAATCTACTAATTTTAATCAGAAAACGGTTAGACCACACAATAACCAATAAATAACATTAAAAATAATCCGGTTCAAGATGAGAGCCCTTACACAGGGAGAGGGAGAGAAGAGAGGGAGGAGAGGAGGAGGAGAGAGAGCGAGGAGATAGAGGAAAATTTTAATTTTTTTATATTTTTTATTTAAATTAATACATAAATAAAAATTTATTAGCAACGTGTACGAATATACGTCGCTAATACCTCCAAGTATTAACAGCATATAGTAATATACGTCGCTAATACCTCCATCTATTAGCGACATATAGTAATATACATCGCTAATAGATGGAGGTATTAGTGACGTATATTACTGTACGTTGCTAATAACCTACATAAGAGAGAGAGTGAGAGAGAGAGAGGAAGAGGAGGACAGATAGGAGAGAGAGGAAGAGGGAGGTGAGAGAGAGTAGAGAGAGGGAAATTTTAAATTTAAATTTTTTTATAAATTTTTATGTAAAAATTAATGAGGCTTCATCAAGAAATTATATATCAAAATGCTTGGAAACTAAATTTTTTTTCCTATTATTCTACAAGAAATAAAGTAATTTGTTTGACAACAATGTTGCTATCAATGTCACAACAGCTTCACAAGAATGGGAAAACAATAGTAAAACTAGGAGATGAAGTGTTAATAAATTTTATCGTGATAGGTAAGGACTAGGATTTCTAATTTATTCACCTTTCTATTTTATAATGACAAGTGTTTCATCTATCTTCTCATCTTTTTCACTAATTGGAGATGCTTCTTGCATAAGGAGTACCCTGATCTCCTTTTCTATTTTCCCATTGAACTTGATCATGTTTTCAGAATACATGTGGGGCACTTTCGACTTATCATTAATTTTTTCAAACATATTTCATGAACTAGAAACATTTTTTGGGAATTTTAATGTTGATGAATTTTCCAACATATTTCATGAACCAAAAGAATTTAATGAGAATTTTGAAGTTGAAGGATATTCCAACATAGAGACTATTATGAAGGAATCAAAATCATAATAAATTGTAAAGAAATAATATTTCCATTTGTATCACAACCTCTGATAGACCAAGTGAAAGAAAGTTTGATATTTGATGAAAAGAGGAGAATCTTCTCAATTTGAAAATTTTAAGATCCATATATCCCTCCTTCTAGTCCTTTACAAATAAACAATAATAATAAAATTTTGGAAACCACTCCTTTCTCCCATATTACGGGTGATAATTCAAATCCTTTATATCAAACAGTCATAGAACAAAATAATCATACAATCTTGAATAAAGATCTCACTAAATATATAATTCTAGGGCCATGTTTTTTCAATATGATCAAATCAATTAATAAAACCAATCAAATCAAAGAAACTTTGATATTCAAAGAAAACCAATAAAACTCTTTATAAAAAGGATTAAAACAAGAAAATATTTCAAAACAACTAATTACAAAAAAGAAATTTGTACTAATTTACCTACTGCTTTTGGGAATACACACATAGTTACTTTACCATATATGAATGGTTTTCATGAAGAGTTTATCCCAACCAAGGTTAGACCAATACAAATGAACAAAGAATATTTAGATCTTTGCAAAACTAAAATTTAATCTCTAATAGAGAGAAATTGAATCAGAAAATGTTACGCCCCTTGAAGTTGTGCTACATTCTATAAACACTTTGAAAAAGAAAGAGGAGTTCATAGACTAGTCATAAACTATAAACCTTTAAATAAAGTGTTAAAATTGATAAAATATCCAATCCCTAATAAAGAAGACTTATTTTCCAAATTAAATGAAGAAAATATATTTCAAAATTTGACTTAAAGTCAGAATATTGGCAACTACAATTGGTAGAATTTGATTGTAATAAAACTGCTCCTTTTGGCCATTATGAATGGAATATTATGCCCTTTGGGTTAAAATTTTCTTCTTCAAAATCTCAAAATATTCTTGACTTGTATATTGAAGATATTTCATCTGATATAGAAGAAAATAATGAAAAAAAATTTTGTAAAGGAACTCAAGATTCATATTTTACCATTCTAAAAATAAATGGTATAAATCTAAATGTGTTAATGGCTAATCAGCCTTTTATATTAGATCTAATTGATCAAATCTAAGATTATCAATCTAGAAGGATGGCTATTGGAAAATATATTGAGAATTTCTCGAATGAATCAAATAAATTTCAGAATTATGAATCCATAGTTCTTTATACATTATCAGAAGTTTATAATAGAATGAAAGAACCAAAAAAGGAAAAGAGATCTACAAAGAAGAAATAAAAATCTTAAAACTTAGAGATAAAAATCTACAAAATTCTAAAATATTATCATTAATACAAAGGAAAATGATGAAATCCATCAAGAGACTAATAACAAAATAAATGATTATTCACAAACTATATATTATCTAACCTATTAAAAACAGGTTGTAAATATCAAACTAATAATAAATGAAAATTTTGATATTGAAACTATTGCCTTGACAGATTCAGGTGTTGATATGAATTGTATTAAGGAAGGATCAATTCTATTGAATATTTTTAAAAAATAGATCAATCCTTAAGTACTACTGATGGCAGTACAATATTTATCGAGTATAAATTATTAAACTCTTATATTTGCAATCAGGGAATATGTATTCCAATAAATTTAGTTTTAATGGGAACTCTTTTCCTAAATATGATTCAACCTATTCAAAAAATTGATTATGAAGGAATGAAAACCATAATAAATGGTAAGGAAATGAGTTTTCCTTCTGTATCACAACCTTTGATAGGTCTGATAGACCAAGTGAAAGAAAGTTTGACATTTGATGAAAAGAGGTAAATCTTCTCAATTTAATTATGATTCTAAAAATGTTGCTGACTCTTTATTTGATTTTCTTATTAGAAAAATAGACAAAGAAATGAATCAAAAACTCATCAATGTTTATCCTCATCAAAGGGGAAATATCTCATGTTAAATCAAGAAATTAAAATCTATCATGATTTCAAAAATACTACTCCTTCTCCATGGAGAAAGACAACAATATAATTTTGCAGAGTCATCAGCAATGATGCATATAGTGTGGGAAAACACTATAAAAACCACATGGACTTGGGCATTCTAGAATTCCAAGCTAGTCCTGAGTGTCCAGCTATGGGTAATGACATATCAAATCCAGTGATGGCTATGGCTTTGCTAAAAAGCGAAGTTATTTGGAAAAACATCAAAATTGGGGTCATTCGTGATCCAAAAAATTATTTTAAAATAAACAATAAGTTATATCTTTTCAATAAAGTATTATTAGATAACTTATTAAATGATTTTAAAAATCAATCATATGATTGCTTTTCAAAACATATGCAAATGGTTTCAAATGTTTTTTCAATTGTTCTAAAAGAAAAGCAAAATTTTATTGCTTCAAAAATGAAGGACATTGGCACTTTATGTAAAATGTCCTCAAAGATTTCAAGAACCATTTATAATGAATGGTTTTGGGAAGCTAAATTGCCCTTTGAAATTATTGACAAAATTCAGAATTCGGAACCTACAACTCAACAAGAGTGGAAGCAGACACTCTTTGATATTTAGAATGGTCACTTTATTTAGAAACAAGACTATGAAGTAAATCTACAGAAGAACATGATGAAATCCATCAAGAGACTAATAAAAGAGTAAATGATCATTTACAAATTATAAATAATCTTACCTATCAAAAATGGGTTGTAAATATTAAACTAGTAATAAATGAAATCTTTAATATTCAAAACTATTGCCTTGATAGATTCAGGCGTTGATATGAATTGTATTAAGGAAGGATTAATTCCTATTGAATACTTGGAAAGAACAGATCAATCCTTGAATACTGCTAATACCAGTAAAATATATATAGAGTATGAATTATTAAACTCTTATATTTGCAATCATGGAATATGTATTCAAGTAAATTTAGTCTTAATAAAAAATTTAACACAATCTATAATATTAGGAACTCCTTTCCTAAATATAAACCCATTAAAAATTGATTATGAAGGAATCAAAACTATAATAAATGGTAAGGAAATAATAATTTCATTTGTAACACAACCTCTGATAGGTCTGATAGACCAAGTGATAGAAAGTTTAATATTTGATGAAAAAAGGTAAATCTTCTTAATTTAATTATAATTTTGAAAATACTGTTGACTCGTTATTTAATTTTCTTATAAAAAAATGGACAATAAAATGAATAAAAAACTCATCGAAGTTTCATCCTTATTAAAATGAAAATGTCCCATGATAAATCAAGAAATTGAGATCTACCGTGATTTAAAGAATACGACTCTTTCTCCTTTGAGAAAGACAACAAAGCAATATTGTGAAGTCATCAGCAATGATGCAAATAGTGTGGGGAAACACTATAAAAACCAGAAGGACTTGGATCCTCAAGAATTTCAAGCAATTCCCGAGTGTCTAGCTACGCGTAAAGACATATCAAATCTGGTGATGGTTGTGGCTTTGCAAAAAAGCCAAGTTGTTTGGAAAACAACGAAATTGGGACCATTCTTGATAAAAAAAATAAGTTATCTATTTTCCCTAAAGTTTTATTAGATAACTTACTAAATGATTTTAAAAATCAGTCATATCATTCCTTTCTAGAACATATGCAAATGGTTTAAAATGTTTTAACTATTCCAAAAGAAAAGCAAAATTTTATTACTTTTATAGTCTTATCAGACTTACCAAATTGGTTCTATAATTGGTGCATAAATTTTGGCCCAAATAAAATTACTTTCCTAAATTGTATAGGACACAATACTCTGCTTTACAACAAAATTATAAAATTCCATAGAATTTTCCTAGACATATGATGTTATCTTCCATCATTACTGTTAGGACCCTCATCTCTAAACCAGTTTTTGGTTTCTTTTAATTATTTGTTATCGTGAGATTAACGTGTTTCCTGATTTATTCGGTGGTTTCGTGAATAAATAGTATTTATGACGGTTTTAACCAAAATCAACTTTAAGATTAGTGATTTTAAATGATTTTAAAACAAATGTAAATTTTTGGGATTTTTTAGAATTTTCACTATTTTTTCAAAAATTAGGGTTTTGGCGGGATCCCTGTGGACCCCACTGTTAAAATTTTGATTTTTATGTCAAATGAATCCAGACATCTACTTAAGGTCATACAAAAATTTTCAGAATTTTCCTAGACTTAACTAGTGCTCAAATTTGTAAAATACCCATTTTTAGCCTACTTTTTCTATTTACACCCCATAACTTACCCATATATAGCCCAACCCTTATTATAAAAGGCCAAACCTGAGTCATTTTCATTTTGGGAATAGGCTGAGGAGGAGAGGTCAGGCCTAATCCCCAATTAGGCCCGAATTAGAAGGTGTTTAAGGTAAGCCTACTCTAATTAAGCACTAAACCCTAGCTTTCTTCT
The DNA here is from genome assembly GCA_035235625.1 of Saururus chinensis. Lineage (NCBI taxonomy): Eukaryota > Viridiplantae > Streptophyta > Magnoliopsida > Piperales > Saururaceae > Saururus > Saururus chinensis. Next base: position 31,588,944 of record CP141144.1, read on the forward strand.
TAATCTCTTCTAAATCTACCATTTCCCCTTTGTTTTAATTCGTTTTTGGACATCAAAAACTACTTATTTATACTTTACTACAAACCCTAGCTTTCAAAATTCGATTTTTATGTTCAACAAGCCCTAGATCTAAGTTTTAATTAGGGATTTCTTTGGTAAATTGATTTTTAATGGAGTTTAATTCAAACTCAATATGTTTGTAAGGTTTTCAAGAAGGGTAACCCTCAAATCCAAGCTTAATCAAGTGATAAGGTAATGGACCTTCGAAACTTCAGTTTATCCATGGTAAAATTCTTAATTTTTGGCTTATTTCAAATGGAGTTACTTGATTTGGTGTGTTAATGGCATGATTAGAAAATGGAATTCTTTAATCCCGATTTCTTAGGGTTTTGTATTATTATGATATGGTTTAACATTCTGGAAGTCATGAAGGACTTTTGATGATAATTAGGGTGTTAGATGTTGATTTGAAGTGTTATCAATGGTGTTTCGGTTTGAAATTGTGAAAGGAAGAAGATAGTCTGTTCTGCCTTGTTGGCATTCGAACGGCCCTTCTGGGCGTTCGAATGGCAACACTGTCGAACCGACAGATTTTCAGTTCAACCGATCGAATGGCTTGCTGGGCATTCGAATGGCCAAACTGTGAATCTGAATTTTTTCCCGTTTAGCCGATCGAACGGCCTGAAGGGCGTTCGAACGGCTACACAGCAGAATTTGTGTTCTAATGCATGATGTTTATTTCGATGATTCCACTTTAGCTTGCCAATTTCATATGAATGTGGAGTGTTTTGAGTTATATTATCCTACTGAAAAGGCATGCTATTGAGGTTATAAAGTTGGGATATATGATTAGAGATTTGTAGAATGACTTATGTTTTGTGGCATGATGTTGGAATTGTCATCTCGAAATTGTGAATGGTTGATTCCCTATGGTTAAGCATATTTTCAGTAGGACTACAACCTATTATTGGACTGATTTGTCATGATAGAGTGTGGTTAGTTGGTGTGTGGATGTTGGTGAATGCCATGACTCAAGGATGAAATGAATGATCTTATATGTGTTTAGCCTTTGTGGTTGAGTTTTGAATTGAGATACGATTTCAACGATTCTTCTCCTATGATTTCCGCTGGAATTCATGATTTGATGTTAATTCACATGTGTAGTGTGGTAGTGAGTTAATTGCAAGCATGTTGAAATGCATTGAGTGAAGTACTTCTACTAGGTACACACACATGTGGGGGGTTAAATGATAATGTTTGAAGCTTAATATTGTGATTATAAATGATGAATTAGGGGTTGATGAGATCACTTATCATGGATTAGGATTCATGTATGCCTTACTCATGTATGTATCATGCTGCATGCATCATAAAAAATGGATTTCCAATTGAGGCTTCATCGAGGTTAATCAAACTTGACCGATTGGATGCAATGTGGTGGAATTGTGTGCCGGATTGATCGGTCGTGGATTAATCGTAAGTTGATTGGTCCGAAAGGACATGTTTTGATTTGAGTTCCTTTGTGGAACGAGTGCACTCCCCGGGTTGAGTCTAGTTAAATGGAGTTAAGTAGGGATGAGTTGTGTACTTGTCTTACGGATTGAGATTATTTATGATTCGCTGGACCCTGAGAATCCAGCTGGTTTGTTCTAGTGCACCGGCTTGCTAGGTGTTGTTGTTTGGGACTTTAGTCTTGACAAGCAAGGTTGCCCGGGAGTTTAGACTTGATGGGCAGGCGTTGCTCGAAGGCGTTGGCCTTGAGGAGCAGGAGTTGCTCGAAGGCGTTGGCCTTGAGGAGCAGGAGTTGCTCGAAGGCATTGGCCTTGAGGAGCAGGAGTTGCTCGAAGGCGTTGGCCTTGAGGAGCAGGAGTTGCTCGTAGGCATTGGCCTTGAGGAGCATGTCTATTTGATAAGTGTTTGCTCGAGGGCTCCGGCCTTGAAGAGCAGGTTTATTCTCTATGGGTATGGACTTGCATGTTGGACTAGTGTGCATGTGTAACACTTATACATCATGATGAATGAGAATGTTGATGCATGATGGAATATGTATGTTAGAGATACATTCATGCAGGTTATTATGATGTGATGCATGAGGGAATATGTATGTTAGAGATACATTCATGCAGGTTGATTATGATATGATGCATGATGGAATATGTATGTTAGAGATACATTCATGCAGGTTATTATGATGTGATGCATGAGGGAATATGTATGTTAGAGATACATTCATGCAAGTTGATTATGATATGATGCATGATGGAATATGTATGTTAGAGATACATTTATGCAGGTTGTGATGATGTGATACATGATGGAATATGTATGTTAGAGATACATTCATGCAGGTTGATTATGATATGATGTATGATGGAATATGTATGTTAGAGATACGTTCATGCAGGATATGATGATGTGAATGATACTATGTGGATCATGCACTATGGTACAGGTTTAGGTGATGTGTATGTGTGATCAGAAAATGATGCACCTTGCTAATCTTTGATCTGAATGATTATATTGCTATGCTATCGTATTTTCGATGATGATAGTTGTATTAAAACCATTGCTGAGTTTGTTAAACTCACCCCTCTTTCTTGTGTTTTGTTTTGGGGCTGAGTGGTGCGACACGCAGACGGACAGGATCTCCTCTTTGAGGAAAGGTCGGAGATGACTTGGATGTGATCGTGGAGATCTTTAGTGTGACTTCATTTCCTTTGGTTTTATGGTTTATGTTTAGAACCTTTGTGTAGGGTTCTTTGTTTTGGATTTATGTCACATTTTATAGTTATGTTTGCTTAAGACTTGTTTTGAGCCAGTGTGGGCTATAGTTAACTAAGCATGTGGGTTTGAGATTAGTTGTTTACTTTGTGATAAGCAACTCTCTTTCTTTCCTTCTTATTTACTCTTACTCAAAGGATTGTGCGTACTCTGTAATTTTGTCAATCACCCATGGTTAGGGTTAAGTCTTCCGCTAAATCGTTTCTCAATTTCCCTCCGTCGCCCCCGCGGGCTTGACCGGCCCTTGGACTGGGTTCGGCTCAGGTCAAGCATCGCCGGGGCGTGACAATTACCTTCAATGACCCATGGATTTGGGCATGGGCATATGAATGTGACAAAGATGTCTTCAATATACCATGTATGACCCAAAGGTTCTACTTCAAATGGTGGCATAATATGCCAAAACAAGACAAAAAATTAGACAAAATTAAGTCTTGTATTGAAAAGGCAAAAAGGGAAATAGAGTCCCCAAAAGAAATTATTTCTATCAGATATAGAAGAAATAACAGGCTAAATATCTAGGTTCTTTAGCTAAAGAATTAAAAAAGAAAGAATGAGATATCATGCAACAACTATTATTGACTACATCCTTAGAAGAAAATGACACAGACATAGAAGATTTTGCTCAAAGAAATGAAGATATGGACGAATATATCAAAGGACTGATAGATGACATAAAGAAATAACACTTTGGAATTAAGATAAGAAAAGAAGACTATAAAGTAATCTACTTTATGAAGAAAAGATTCCTCCCAGATAAGATCATAAAGTAATCTATTTTGTCGATAATTGAAGACGGAGCATTATTGAAGACAAGGACCAAAGGCATAAAGTAATCTAACTTGCTACATTATTGCCAACAACTCTTAAAGAGGATTCCTTTGGATATATTTTACTATCCTCCTTTTTATATTATTTTCTTGTTTTGTTTGTACATTACTCAAAGTCTCTATATAAGGAGACTATTTAGTAACCAAGAGGCCAAACCTTTCTTAGGCAAAGCCTTCCATACCTAAGCTTTCCTTACATAAGTTTTTCTTTTGTAAGCCTTTCTCTTCCAAGATTACTTGCTTGGTTTTACTTATAGTAATAAGGTAGGCATTTCATTTCTTACCTGAGTTAGAAATGATATGGTACAGATGTCATCTCTTATTTTCTTCGGAAATGGACGGAGCCAAGGCGTTATCCCATTATTTGATATTATTTTAGGGAGTTAGCTGGAAATGACTCAATTATGCATAGAAGAATGAAGTAAGACTTTGTGTTGTGCCAAGTCTGTCATGGATGATGAAACCAAGAAATGAAGTGTTAGACAATTCTATCATGATGGATAAAGCCAAGCAAGTAATCTGTCAACCATGTTCCATAACAACAAGTGGACGGTTAGGGGAATACAAGAAGGAAAATCCCCTCCTTCCCCTACATACCTAACCATGCCCTCACAAACACATGCGGAGCACACACTTACCCCTAGATGATCATTATGCTACAACTACCATGTCATAAGGAAAAGGGAATTAGGGTGGGAATTGGAGGAAGAGAAGGACGATAAAGAAAAGAGAAACTATATTATCAAAATAAAATTCCTTACAAAGAAAGAGAAAAATTTACAAGAGCAAAGGCTTGGAAGATAAAGGCTTACAAAAGAAAAACTTATGGAAGGAAAGCTTGTCTTCCTGATTACAATAAGATCTCCTTATATAGAGACAATAAAGAAAGGAAAAGGAGGATAGACATATCTATACGAAGGAATCCTCTTTAAGAGTTGTTTGCAATAATGCATAAAGATAGATTACTTTATGCCTTTGGTCTTGAAGATGGAGCATTATTGAAGATAAGGATCGAAGGCATAAAGTAATCTAACTTAATGTATTATTGCCAACAACTCTTAAAGAGGATTCCTTTGGATAGATATGTCTATCCTCCTTTTCTTTCTTTATTATTCATTTGTTTTGTTTGTACGTTACTCAAAATCTCTATATAAGGAGGCCTTATTGTATTTGGGGGGACATGCCTTCCATACCTAAGCTTTGCTTGCATAAAATTTTCTTTTGTAAGCATTTCTCTTCCAAACCTTCCTTGTGTAAACTTTTATTTTGAAATCTTTCCTTCCACCTCTTGTACAAAATTTCTTCCTGTGAATAAAAGTTATTTTTTTTATCATCCTTCTCTTCCTCCAATTCCCACCTAAATTCCCTTTTCCTTACGTAATGGTAGCTAAGGCATGGAGATCATTTAGGGGTAAGCGTGTGCTCCGCATGTGTTTGTGAGGGCATGGTCAGGTATGTAGGGGAAGGAAGAGATTTTCCTTTTCGTTATCTCTTCACCTTCCACTTGTTGTTATGGAATATGGTTGATAGATTACTTGCTTGGTTTTACTTGTTGTGATAAGGTTGGCATATAATTTCTTACTTGAGTCAGAAGTGATGTGGTACATATGTCATGGAATCTTATTTCCTCTCAATATGGATGGAGCCAAGGCGTTATCCCATTATTTGATGTTGTTTTAGGGAGTTAGATGGAAACAACTCAATTATCCATGGAGGGATGAAGTAAGAGTTTGTGTTGTGCTAAATCTATCATGGATGATGAAAGTAAGAAATGAAATGTTAGCTGATTTTGTCATGATGGATAAAACTAGGATTTCTAATTTATTCACCTTTTTGTTTTATAACAAGTGCTTCATTTATCTTCTCATCTTTTTCACTGATTGGAGTTACTTCTTGTATAAGGAGTAGTGAAATTTCCTTTCATATTTTCCATATGGACTTGATCATGTTTGCTGAATACATGTGAGCACTTGCAACTTACCATTAGTGTTTTCAAACATATTTCATAAACTAGAAAATTTTATTAAAAATTTTGAAGTTAAAGAATTTTCCAACATAGAGAATCATCTCAGAAATCGGCATTAACATGAGGTAGAGCCTAAAAAGGTTTATAATATTGGAACCTTTGATTTTAAAACTAGTGTGTTTATAAAAACTACTAAACAGACTATTCCTTTTGATGATACTAATAAGACTATCTAGCTCTTAAGAGAGAAAGATATTTCCCATTATATGGATAAATATAAATATTTGCATATTCGCCTTATTCAGGTTTCTTTGAAACTTTAACTTTGGAAGGTTTAAATACTTTTTTTTATTTTAAGCTTACGTGATGCTAGATGCTTGAATTTTCAGCAATCTCTTATGGGTGTTATTGAATCTAGCATATAAATATTGCTTATCATATTTATTTTAAGGTTATGAATACCTTAACTCCTAATATAAGGCTTTTAAGTACTAAAAGTAAAACCACTTCAATTGAAACAAATCTTAAAAGATCTAATGTTGCAGTTCAAAAATTAATTAATTGGAATGAAATCCAATTCCGAGAAAGATGGAATTTTCAAAGTGCTATTCCTCAAATTATGGAGTATAAAGAAATGTATTATAAGTTCTTATATGACAATAGAAACATTTTTTATTTCAAACAAAGGTTTGAGACTTATGATGCACTGAAATAATGTTCAATTAAATATTTTTACATTTTGAATTGCAATCCTATTTTTTGTTAATTCATTGCTTATTTAGGCTTTTTATGTTTTGAATAGGTTAGTTAGACTTTAGTTGAGTTTACATGTCTAAACAGGCCTCAACAGAAACCAAGTAGAAGAGGAAGTGAAGCCCAACTACCTAAAGCTATTAGAAAATTAAGAATGAGCTCCTAATGAACTAAAATCGGGATGAAGCTTATTTGGATCATGCTATGTATAATTCCAATTGATATGATTATGGTGGCATTGAAAAGACGACATCTATGTCTATAATCACTATTTCAAGAAGAAATTCATAATTCCAAAGATATTTAGGTCAACTCTAACATACAAAGGGATAACTAGTCAACTTCCCGAGGCCAACACATCGAGAATCTTGTCATTGGTTGTGATTGATATACATAAGGAAAGACAATAAGGCTGATTAGATAAGTAAAGGAAGACTTAAAGATATTTATTTGCTAAATAAATTTTTGATTTATTTGATTAATTTAGAATTTAATCATTGCCAAAGAAGCAATCAAGGATATGATTGGACCTTCCCCTTTGAAGTAACCTCTTCTACTCTTATAAATAAAGGGGTGGACGTGGTAGAGGATCATCCCCTCCTCTTTGGAGTTCTCTTCTCCTAATTTTCTTCTTTTCTTTTGTATTTTTGTTTTTAGTTTTATTGTAATGACTTTTTAAGCTCTCAAGCTAAGGCCACAGATAAAAATTGAATTGATTATTAATTTGCCTAGTCCATAAAGGATGTTAGATCCTTTCTGGGGCATGCCGATTTTTATAGAAGATTTATCAAGAATTTTAGTGTGATATCTAGACCATTGTATAATCTTCTATCTAAAGAACATTCTTTTGAGTGGTCAGATACATGAGAAGAAGCTTTCACAAAGCTTAAGAACATGTTAGTGTCTGCACCCATCATGCATCCCCCGGATTGGACTCTTCCATTTGAAATACATGTGATGTAAGTGATTATGCCATGGGGGCTGTTTTAGGGTAAAAGAAAGATAAGAAACCTTGCATAATTCATTATGCAAGTAGAACTTTAAATATTGCCCAATTGAACTACTCCATCACTGAAAAAGAACTTCTTGCTATAGTATTTGCACTTGACAAATTTAGATCATATTTGATTAGCTCCCATATTATCATTTTTACTAACCATGCAGCTTTGAAGTACCTTTTGAGTAAATAAGATACAAAGCCCATATTTCTTTGGTGGATACTCCTACCCCAAGAGTTTGATCTCACAATCAAAGACAAGAAGGCAGTAGAGAATGTGGTAGCAGATCATCTTTCCAGATTAGCCTTTTCTTATTCTTTAGAAAACATTCCAATCCAGGATGCATTCCCTAATGAGTAACTTTTTTCCATCAAATATCCTCCATGGTATGCCAACATTGCCAACTACTTGGTGACAAGTAAATTTCCCCATCATTTGTCTCCTCAAGATAAAAAGAGATTCTTCACTGTGGTAAAGAATTTCTTTTGGGACGACCCCTATTTACACAAAAAAAATGTTCTTTTTTTCTAAACAATGAGGACAATGTCTCATTTAGGTTGGGGGTGAGTTTGGATAATTTTTGTTAATAGTATTGACTGTGATAACCTTAATCCTCTCTTGATATGCTTCTTCTTTACTTTGATCTCTAGATAATGATGGCACTTGGATATTTTTATTTAAACATTCCTTTTGTGACGAGTCTTTACAATTAACATTCATGAAGAGGATCTTTGAATCTAATGTTGGTTTTCAAAATTTCACTCACATGACTAATTTTTAGAGTTGAAGTCGAATTATGTGGTGTTGCTCTAATACTCTCCCAGAATGTCAAAGGACCAAATCCAATGAACTTTGACCTCCTTGTTCACTTGGTTGGTTGTTAAAGAAGAAAAAAATTAGGGGATTATTATCATTATGGAAAGCAACCAATCATCAAGCTAGTGCTTGAGTATTTAGAGTTAATTGTAAAGTTTGATGTTTGCTTAGTGGGGATGAAGGGGTTCTTTGGTCTTGCTTTATAATTATTATCTTAGTCTTTACTTCCTCAACACAACTTGTTAGCATTGTAACTCATATTTTTTTCTCTTCTTCTTTGCTTTGTCTAGCTGAAGACAGAAAAACTTAGCGCTACTTGGGAGGCAACCCATGAGTTTTTGAATTTTGTGGGTACATTCACTGCAAACCCTCACAAGACACAACTCGTCTACTAATGCAAGCTAGGGGTTTAACGGCTTACTACATGTGTTAGATGTAGTCGTGATGGCCACAAAAGTTGCATGTTTTCTTGTTTTCTTTGTAATTATTTTTGCATGGATTGCTAGCGAGTAGCAATATGCTGGTTGGGGGGTATTTGATGCACTGGAATAATGTTCAATAAAATGTATTCACATTTCTAATTGCAATCCTATTTTTGATTAATTCATTGCTTATTTGGGTTATTTATATTTTGAATAGGTTAGTTAGACCTTAGTTGATTTTACATATTTAAATAGGCTTCAACAGGATCCAAGTAGAAGAGGAAGTGAAGCCCAACTACCCAAAGCTATTTAAAAGTAAAAAACGGGAACCTAATGATCTAAACATGCATGGAATGGTCTAAAACAACCTTCTGAACCCGTTGGACTTTAAATTTGCATCAAGAAAACTAAAATCGGGAAGAAGCTGGTTTGGATAGATTGATACAACCTCAGTATTTCGGCCATATAGTGCTATGTATAATTCAGATTGATATATGCATTGGAAAGAAGACTTCCATAGATACAATCACTATTTCAAGAATAAATTCATAATTCCGAAGATATTTGGGTCAAATTTGACATGCAAAGGGATAGCTAGTCAACTAACCTGAGGTCAACACATGGAGAATCTTTTCATTGGTTCTTATTGATACACATAAATAAAGACAATGAGGCTGATTAGATAACTAAAGGAATACTCAAACATACTTATTTTCTAAATAAATTATTTATTTATTTGATTGATTTAGAATCTAATCATTGCTAAAGAAGCAACCAATCAAGCAATCAATGAGGATGCAATCAATGGATATGATTGGACCTTCCCCTTTAAAGCAACCTCTTCTACTACTATAAATAGAGGGGTGGACGTGGTAGAGGATCATCCCCTCCTATTTGGAGCTCTCTTCTCTTATTTTTCTTCTCTTCTTTTGTATTTTTATTTTTAGTTTTATTGTAATGGCTTTATAAGCTCTCAAGCTAAGGCTAGAGGTTATTTGTAATAATCTAATGGAGTTCTATTCATGTTTCATCAATGGTTTTAAGTAAGTATTGGTTATTTGAAGTGATTTTTATTTAATATTAATCTTCTTCTTGTTTCTTTATGGTTTGGATATATAAGATGTTCAAAGGCTCTCCTTCTTGATCTCTTATTATTTTGATTCATAGAACTCTTGAAAAAATAATTATTTTTATCCTTCATCTATCTAAAATATTTTCTATCTTTGTTTTTCCTTTTAATGTTTATATCTTCCGGTTACATAGAATCTTCATTCAATGCTAACTGAGATAACATGACACATTAAGAACATCACTAGATGTTACTATGATACTTAATGTCTTAGTGTTTTATTTTATTGATTTCTTAACTCTTTATTCCCTCAATACTGTTCTACTCTTTCTCTCTTAATTTTTCTTTCCACTGTTTTTTTTTGTAATGATTTTCTTTATTGCATAAGGCTTTCCCTGTGGATCGACCTTGTCTACTACATTTGACAAGTAAAAAAAACTTGAATTTGACAACTTCATAGTCTTGGTTCAGACGTAACAACAACTTAGAGTCCTCTTATTACAACAAAAATTCCTATTGAATACTTTGTAAGAATAGACCAATCCTTGAATACTGCTAATGGTACTACAATATATATAGAACATAAATTATTACTCTTATATTTGCAATCATGGGATATGTATTCCTATAAATTTATTCTTAGTATAAAAATTAAACACAATCTATGATATTAGGAATTCCTTTCCTAAATATGATTCAACCCATTGAAAAAATTGATTATGAAGGGATCAAAACCATAATAAATGGTAATGAAATAATATTTCCAATTGTATCACAACCTATGATAGGTCTATATTTTAATTCAAAGTATATTACAACACTTTGTGGGAAATCTCTCTCCCAATCATGACAAAAAAATACTTATGAACCTTAAATGTCCTACCTTAACGCACTTTAGGTAGTATAAAGATGTCTTTTTTTCAAAAGTAATGCATCTTGAGGATGGTAATAGTCAATTTTGGAAAAGAAAATTTATTTATGGACTTCCAATATTGTTTGCTGAAAAGGTAATAAATAGACTTAGAAACAAATCATGATCTCAAACCACCATTTATGATAATCATACTTATGGAGAAATTATTAGTGAATGTATTGCAGAAGGATTATCTGTGTAATGATATTAATTTAAAAATCCAGCTTAAGTAAAGAATTACAGGAAAACAAGAGATAGGACAATTCTGTGAACAATTTGGTTATAATATTGTTCTTTCTTATCCACAAAGAAAGAATAAGAAAGCAACTTTTGAGAATCCAAAACAAAGATATAAATCTAAATCTAAAAGAAATTATGAAAAAAGAAAGAACAAACCAAAGAAATTACTTGTTTCATTCAAATGTAAACACAAGGAAGATTATGCTAATAGATGCAAAAATCCAAAATCTGGAGAAATTAAAGTAAAGATTATTAAAATTGTAGGAGAAGATAATTTGACTGAAAATTATATAATCTTTTGATAGAAGAAAAAGAAGAAAATAGTTTTAATTCTTCAGAAGAGGATATTCTTCAAATTGATGATATTTCATCCTCTTTAGACTCTAATACAGAAGAAAATAATGAGTGTTCTTGTAAAGGAACACATGATTATTATTCTGCTATTGTAAATATGAATTGTTTAAGTCTAAATGTGTTGACTAGTAATCAATCTTTCATATTAGATCTAATTGATCAAATCCAAGATCCTCAAGTTAGAAGGATGACTATTGAAAATACATTGAGAATTTCTCAAACAATTCAAATAAATCTCCTACGAATCATGAATTCATAGTCCCTTATACCTTATATGAAGTCTATAATAGAATGAAAGAACCTAAACAAGGACAAGAAATCTAGAAAGGAGAATTAAAGGAGCAAAATTTTAAACTTGAAGAAGAGATAAAAAAAACCCAAAAGTTAGAGTCACAAATCTAGAAAAGTCTAAAAATATCATTAATACAAAAGAACATGATGAAATGCATCTAGAGACTAATAAAGAAGTAAATGATTATTTAGAAATTATAAATAATATTACCTATCAAAAATGGGTTGTAAATATAAAACTAGTAATAAATGAAAACTTTAATATTAAAACTATTGCCTTGATATGAATCGTATTAGGGAAGGATTAATTCCTATTGAATATTTTGAAAGAACAGATCAATCCTTGAATATTGCTGATGGAAATATAATATATATATATAGAGTCTAAATGATTCAGTTCTTATTTTTGCAATCATGGAATATGTATTCCAGCAAATTTATTCTTTATAAAAAATTTAATACAATCTATGATAACATACTTGACCATGCCCTCATAGACACATGTGGAGCACACACTTACCCTTAAGTCATCTCTATCACATTCATATGTCCAGGCCAAATCAATGGGAGATTAAAGGTTATGACGAAAGATCACATCATTTGTTGAGGAAAATTCTCTTGAATTTTATAAAGTTGTTGATAAGAAGAATATTATGTCATGTATAATTCAAGAAAGTAATATTTATTTGGACCATAATTTGCTTCTCCTTCTATAAACATGTCTAATTTTTTCATTGTTTAGTGCATTTGGTCCATTTGTACGATCTTATAGTATTTATTTAAAATAATTAAATACACATTCGTGACATGCATGAGTGCTTTGTTCTAAAACTAGTTAAGCACAAGATATCACATAAGTTAAGGATGAACAGTCAAGTTGTGGTATCACTTTGTTCATTTGATTCGTCATTATGAATGTAACAAATGATTAGGAAATCTATTTAAACTTTAAACTATGTAATGATTTGTGCATATTCTTTACGAGCTTCGATTCCAATCAAATAAAAGAATATAACTTGACCAAAACTAGTTCAATTTATTCATCATTTGGTGTATTTGATTTATTCTTATAAACTTAATAAATAAATACATATTTATTTAAAACAATTAATACACGTTCATGAACAACGAATTATGATAGTTAAGGAAGAACGTTAAAATTATGATATCACTTTGTCGATTTAATTCGTCATTACAAACGTAAAAACTAAATGGGAGGTCTCTTTAAAATTAAAACAATATAATGATTAGTCCACATTCATAATGAACTTTTATTTTAATCGATTAAAGGGATATAACTTGACCAAAAGTGGGGTGATTGGTTCATCATTTAATGCATTTCATTCATTATTATGAACTTAACAAATGAGCACGTATTTATTTAAAACAATGAAATCTACATTCGTGACGAGCTTGGGTGTTTTGTTCTAAAACTAGATAAGCGAATAAAATCACATAAGTTAAAGAAGAACGGTCAAATTGTAGTATCACTTTGTCCATTTGATTCAGCAATGATTGAGATATCTCTTTAAACTTTAAACAATGTAATGACTTGTGCTTATTCTTAACGAGCTTCAGTTTTAATTGAATAAAAAAATATAACTTGACCAAAACTAGTTTGATTTGTTCGACATTTAGTGCATTTGATTCATTTGTATAAACTTATCAAATAAGTATGTATTTATTAAAAATAATTGAATACACATTCATGACAAGCATTGGTACTTTATTCTAAAACTAGATAAGAAAATAAAATCACATAAGTTAAGAAAAAACGGTTAAATTAGAGTATCACTTTGTCCATTTGATTCTTCATTACAAACATAACAAATAATTAGGAGATCTCCTTAAACTTTCAACTATGTAATGATTTATATGCATTCTTCACGAGCTTTGATTTTAATTGATAAAAGAATATAACTTGGCAAAAATTAGTCCGATTTATTCATCATTTGTGCATTTGACTATTCTTACAAACTTAGAAAATGAGTGTGTATTTATTTAAAAAAATTAAATGCACATTCTTGAGGATAGTTTTTGTCTTTTTTCTAAAACTAGTTAAGTGAAGCAAATCACTTAAGTTATGGAAGAATGTTAAATTGTGGTATCCCTTTGACCATTTGATTCATCATTACGAGTATAACAAATGAATTGGATGTCTATTTAAACTTTAAACAATATAACGATTTATCTACATTCTCAATGAATTTTAGTTTTAATTAATTAAAATGATATAACTTGACTAAAAGTGAACCGATTGGTTTGTTATTTAGTACGTTTAATTCATTTTATGAACTTAATAAATAGGTACATATTTATATAAAATAATTAAATATACATTTGTGACGAGCTTGAGTGCTTTATTCTAAAACTAGTTAAGCGAATGAACACACATAAGTTAAGTAAGAATTGTCAAATTATGGTATTACTTTGTCTATTTGATTTGCTATTACGAATATAACAAATGATTAGAAGATCTCTTTAAACTGTAAACTATGTAATGATTTGTGTACAATCTTAATGATATTCAATTTTAATGGAATAAAATAATATAACTTAACCAAAACTGGTCCGATTTGTTCATCTTTTAGTGCTTTTGATTTATTCTTACAAACTTAGTAAATTATTATGTATTTATTTAAAATAATTAAATACACATTTGTGATGAGATTTGGTATTTTGTTCAATAAGGAGTGAAGTGAATAAAATCACTTAAGGAAGAATAGTTAAATTACGGTATCACCTTGTCCATTTAATTCGTCATTACGAATATAACAAATGATCAGGAGATATCTTTAAACTTTAAACTATGTAATGATTTGTGCACATTCTTTACGAGCTTTGATTTTAATCAAATAAAATAATATAACTTGACCAAAACTAGTATGATTTGCTCATCATTTAGTGTGTTTTATTTATTTTACAAACTTAGCATATAAGTACGCAATTATTTAAAATAACTAGTTAAACGAATAAAATGATTTAAGTTGACGGTGAGTGGTCAAATTGTTGTATCAATTTGTGCATTTAATTCATAATTACAAACAGAATGACTGAATGTGAGGTCTCTTTAAACAATAAACGATATAACGATTTGTGCACAATCTTACCAAACTTTAGTTTTAATCAATTAAAAAGATATGACTAGACTAAAAGTGGTCCGATTGGTTCTTCATTTAGTCTTAGTAAATTAGTATGTATTTATTTAAAATAATTAAATACACATTTGCGATGAGCTTGGGTGCTTTGTTCAAAAACTAGTTAAGCAAATTAAATCACTTAAGTTAAGGAAGAATGGTCAAATTATGATATCACTTTTTCAATTTCATTTATCATTACAAACGTTACTAATGAATGGGTGGTCTCTTTAAACTTGAAACAATATAATAATTTGTGCACATTCTTAATGAACTAAGTTTTTAATTGATTGAAATGATATAACTAGACCAAAAGTGGTTCAATTAGTTATTGTTTAGTGCATTTGATTCATTTTACGAACTTACCAAATGAGTACCTATTTATTCAAAATAATTAAATATACATTCGTGATGAGCTTTTGTGTTTTGTTATAAAACTAGATAAGCGAATGAAATCAAATAAGTTAAAGAAGACTAGTCAAATTGTGGTATCACTTTGTCTATTTAATTCATCATTATGAACATAACAAATGATTGGGAGATCACTTTTAACTTTAAACTATGTAATGATTTATTTGCATTGTTAACGAGCTTTGATTTTAATATAATAAAATAATATAATTCAACCAAAATTAGTATGATTTGATGATCATCTAGTGCATCTTATTCATTTTATGAACTTATTAAATACATATTTATTTACAAGAATTAAATACACATAAAGGGCGAGCTTCGGTGCTTTGTCCATTTAATTCATGATGCACTAAAATTATGTTGAATTAAATGTTTTGAATTCTTGAATTACAAATATATTTTGTGTTAATTCACTACTTATTTGAGCCATTTATATTTTCAATAGGTGAGTTGGACCTCCGTTGTGTTTACAAGTCAAAATGGGTTTTGATAAGATCCAAGTGGAAGATGAAGTGAAGTCCAACTACCTGAAGCTAGTCAAGTGTCAAGATTGGGCTCTTAATAGTCTAAATATGCATGAAAGTGTTGAATAAAACCTTGTGGACCCATTGGATTTCATATTTACATCAAGAGAATCAAATATGGGAAGAAGTTGATTTGGACTAATTGACATAGCATTTGTATTGTGGTCATATCTTTCAATGAAAAAGTTGGGTTGATATGATTCTAGTAGAATTAGAACGACTACTTCCATTGCTACAATCACTATTTCAGAAAGAAAATCATAATTCTGAATATATATGGGTCAAATTTAACATGTAAAAGGACAACTAGTCAATTAACCTGAGGCCAGCACATGGAGGATCTTTTTACTGGTTGTAATTAATACACATAAGGAAAGATAATGAGGACGATTGAATAACTAAAGGAAGACTAAATGATACTTATTTGCTAAATAAATTATTAATTTATTTGATTGATTTAGAATCTAATTATTGCCAAAGAGTAACCAATAAAGCAATCAATCAGGAAGCAATCAAGGGATATGATTGAACCTTCCCCTTTAAAGCAACCCCTTCTACTCATATAAATAGAGGGGCGGATGTGGCAGAGGCATTATCTCCTCCTCTTTGGAGCTCCCTTCTACTATTTTTCTCTTTGTTTGTTGTTTTGATTTTTAGTTTTATTGTAATGACTTTCTTAGCACTCTAAGGCTAGAGGTGATTTGAAATAATTTAATAGAGTTCTATTCGTGTTTCATAAATGGTTTCAAGTAAGTATTGGTTATTTAAAGTAATATTTATTTAATATTGTTCTTTTTCTTATTTCTTTGTGATCTTTAATCATAAGATGCTTGAAGGCTCTCCTTGAACTTTTGTGGTTTTTAATCATAGAACTCTTAAACAAATAATTATTTTTATTCTTCATCTATCCAAAGTATTTCCATTCTTTGCTTTTGCTTTTAATGTTTATATTTTCCAATTAGATAGAATATTCATTCGGTTCTAACTGAGGTAATATGACACATGAAGAATATCACAAGATGTTACAATGACCCTCAATGCCTTAGTTTTTAATCTTATTAATTTTTTAACTCTTTATTGCCTCAATACTCTTCAACTCTTTCTCTCTTAATTTTTCGTTACTCCTTATTTTGTAGTCATTGTGATAGTCACACAAAAGCAATCCTTTTGGATTTGACATTGCAAGACTACATCCATTTGTGTACTTACATGTAATATAACCCTATGTTTTGACTCAAATTAATTAATAAATAGTTTTGGTGTAATAAGTTTTTGGCACCATTGCTAAGGATTGCAGCGTGTGACAATAACGCTGGTTACAAAAAGTTCTCCCTATTCATTTTTTTTTCTTGTTTTTCTTTCTTTTGTTTTTCTTTTGTTAAAAGTGAGAGTAGTGGGAAGAATAATTATTGAAGTAGCTCGAAGGATCTCTTGGACTTATCATTGCTCAAAGAATTAAAGAATACCGATTGAAGTATTCTGGGTAGTTTGAACCCACTTCCTTTACTTTATTTCTTTTAATTCTTTGAAAATTATTTTTAGAATTATTTTCTTTAGATATCAAGTTTGAATTGTATGTCTTGCTTGGTTAATTTATAGATCTTCCTTCTTTTAATTTTACTTTGTTGATTCTTTTGTTTTAGTTCTTTCAAAAAAAAGTTTGTCATTTTTTTATGCGCTCATGGCAACGTGACCAAAGTGGTTCTTAAAAAGTGTTGATAATATTTCTAAGTTTTCCCTTTCTTTAAACACAATAGATGATGGTACAAGTAATAATGGTTTTAATGAAGTGCAAGATAAACAGTAAAAACCTTGCGTGATTATTTGCAACCAACTAGATCAAGTTCTTCTTGCATGATTTTTCCAATTAATGTGGATGGTTTTGATCTCAAGCCGGAAGTAATTTAATTACTACCCAAATTTCATGCCTTAGATTTAGAAAGTCAATATTTACATGTAAAAGAGTTTGAAGAGGTTTGTGGAACTTTACCAAACTAAAATATTTCTAATGATGTTATTAGATTAAAACTCTTTTCATTTGCTTTTATAAGAAAAAGAAAAAAATTGGCTGAATTCTTTGAAGGCAAGATCTATTGGAGCATGCCAGAAATGTAAAGAGAATTTTTGAAATAGTTTTTCCCCACTCAAAGAACTAATATACTTAGAAAAAATATCATGAATTTTTTACAAAAAGAAAATGAGACTTTTTTTCAATGTTGGGAAATACTTAAAAAACTTTTGTTGTTGTGCCCACATCATGGATATGAAAACATACAGTTAGTTTCTTTTATAGTGGCTCAACTTCTCAAATGAGGTAATTTGTTGAAATGATATGTAATGGACAGTTTTTGAGTAAAGAGGTTGAGACTATGGAAATTAATAAGGAAAACATGTCCAAAGCTTCTCCAAAAGCACAAGATATTTGTAGTATATATGAGAGTTATAGACACCAAACACAGGATTGTCCAGCAATCCATGCTTTTGAAGAGGTGTAGCTTACTTAAGCAAATATTATGAATATTTATAAAATGCCTTTCTCTTTTCCTTATTTTGAAACATATACTCCTAAATGGATAAATCATCCTAACTTTAGTTGAAGAAATGAGTCCAGTATGTAGGTACCTCCTTCTTCTTCAACTTATGTTCCACCTCATAAGAAGACTCTTGAAGACACATTGCCAACATTCATGTAGAGTCAATCAACAATAAACAACCAAATAATGGAAGCCATCAATGACTTAAAGACTTCTATCACTCGGTTAACCACAGTTTTGAGCATGCACAAAAAATGGAAGTTTCCTTCTCCACCTAAACTAAATCCAAAAGGTCAATTTGTAATTATAAATTTGAATTCTTCAAGTTCACAAGAGGACATGGTAAGTCCATTTCCACTTTAAGAAGTGAAAAAGTTATGAACAAAGTCATTCCAAAGAAGGTTGTTGAACCTAAGGAGTCTTTGAATTCTAAACATGGTGATGAACTTGATAACTCTGATTATGTTTCTCCTATTCTTCCTCCTTTTCCCCAAAGATTACAATTTTCTTCTAAATTGGTGCAAAATGGTGACATTTTTAAAATTTTTAAACATGTTAAGATTAACATTCCTCTCTTAGATGTCATTAGACAAATTCTATCTTATGCAAAAAATTTGAAAAACCTTTGTACAATCAATCGTAACCAAAATGTACAAAAAAATGCATTTTGAGAGAACAAGTAAGTGCAATTTTACAACAAAATACCCCACCCATATATAAGGATCTTTGTTATCCAACCATATGTTATATAATTGGGAATTATAAAATTGAAAAAGTTTTGCTTAATCTTGAGGTAAATGTTAATATCTTGCCTTATTCTGTTTATGAACAATCGGGTCTTGGTGAATTGAAGCCTACAAATATTATACTTCAACTTGCAAATCGCTCAGTTAAAACACCAATAGGAATTATTGAGGATGTGCTAGTACAAGTAGAAAAGTTTTACTTTCCTGTTGATTTTATTATTTTGGACACAACCAATTTTGAATGCTTGTACTCAAATTCCTGTTATATTAGGCCGCTCATTTCTTGCTACTTTTAATGCTCTTATTAATTATAGAAATGGTGTTATGAAGCTTTTTTTTTTAAAATATGACTTTGGAGGCAATCAGGAGATGATGATGATGTCCATGAAGTGAACATAATTGAAAGTCTTGTCCATGATAAGTCTCTTATCTCTTTTCTTTTTCTAACCCTTTGGAAGCTCGTCTTACCCATTTTAATTTTGATCATAAATATGTGATTAATGATGTAAATTACATATTAGAGTCACCCCCAATGTTGGATACTAAAAGGTGGAAGGCACGCTTTGAGGAATTACCTCCTCCCAATAGCGCTTCCCTCCCTTCAAGTGTCCAAATACCCAAACTTAATTTAAAACCCTTCCTAATGAGCTTAAATATGCATTTTTGGGTGAAGGAAAGGCATACCTTATAGTTGTTTCCTCACAATTGGACCACACATAGGAGCAAAAGTTTCTCCATGTCCTTAGAGAGAATAAAAGTGCAATTGGTTGGACCATAACAAATATTAAGGGAATTAGTTCCTTAGTTTGCATTCATAGGATCTTCCTGGAAGATAATATTAAACCCTCTAGAGAAATGAAACATAGGTTGAACCCTAACATGAAAGAGGTTGTGAGAGAAGAAGAACTAAAATTGTTAGATGTAGAGAAATAGTCAGTGGGTAAGTCTTACGCAAGTAGTACCCAAGAAATCCGGTGTCACTATAGTAAAAAATGAGTTGTTCCCAACTAAGGTAACCACCGGTTGGCACATGTGTATGGACTATAAGAAACTCAACTCTGTCACTAGGAAAGATCATTTTCCCTTACCATTCATTAACCAAATCACAGAATAGGTGGCTAGTCATCATTTTTATTGTTTCTTTAGTGGCTATTTAGTATCTTTGCTTATCAAAGGATGTCATTTAGATTGTATAATGCTCCTACCACATTTTAAAGATACATGATGAGTGTATTTAGTGATATGGTGAAGCATTTTCTTGAAGATTTTATGGATGATTTTTCTGTCTTTGGAGATTCATTTGATGATCTCCTTAATAATTTTGAAAAAGTTTTGGTTAAATGTGAGGAGAAAAACCTTGTTTCAAGTTAGGAAAATTGTCATTTTATGGTCACTAAGGGAATTGTACTTGGTCATAATTTTTCTATGCAGGGAATTCAAGTGGTTAAGGCCAAAGTTGAATTGATTGCTAATTAATTAAAAATGTTAGATTTTTTTTGGGGCATGCAAGATTTTATAAAAGGTTTATTAAAAATTTTAGTGTTATATTTAGGCCATTGTGCAACCTTCTATCAAAGGACAACTCCTTCAAATGTAGTGAAGCACGTGAAGAAGCCTTCACAAAACTAAAGAACATACTCATTTCTTCTCCTATTATGCAACCACCTAACAGATCATATGATGTTAGTGATTATGTTGTTGGGGTTGTTCTTGGGCAAAGAAAAGATAAAAAGCCTTGTGTCATTCATTATGCAAGTAGGATTTTAAATAATGCTCAAAGGAACTACTCAACTACTGAAAAGGAACTTCTTGTTGTAGTATTTGCACTTGACAAATTTATATCATATTTGACTAGTTCCCAAATTATTATTTTTTTTTACCATGCAGCTCTCAAATATCTTCTAAGGAACAAGGATGCAAAGCTCAGTTTGCTTAGGTGGATCCTCCTACTCCAAGAATTTGATCTCACTATCAAAGACAAGAAAGGAGTAAAGAATGTAGTTGTTGATCACTTGTCAAGATTAAAGTTTTCTGATTCCTTGGAACCATTGCAAATAAAGGACTCCTTTCCTGATCAACAATTGTTGAGTACCTCTCATATTCTATGGTATGTAGACATTGCAAACTATCTAGTGACAGGTAAAACTCCTTCTTAACAGGATAGAAACAAATTCTTCACAGAGGTAAAACACTTCTTTTGGGATGATCCTTATTTGTTTAAATATTGTCCAAACCAAATAATTAGGAGATGTGCTTTATTCTGAGTATATGAATGTTATTTCCTTATGCCATTCTGAAGCATGTAGTGGTCATTTTTCTGCTAAAAATACTACTGCCAAGATTTTACAATGTGGTTTTTATTAGCCAAATCTCTTCAAAGATACTCACGAATTTTGCAAAGTATGTGAACATTGTCAAAAGTTAGGAACCATATCCTGTAGGAACATAATGCCTCTTAACCCAATTTTGGTTGTTGAAATTTTTTATTATTGGGACATTAATTTCATGGGACCTTTTCCTCTTTCTTTTGGCTATCTTTATATTATAAAAGCTATTGATTATGTGTCTAAATATAATGAGGCTATTCCATGCAAAGCAAATGATCACAAATGTTTTATAAGATTTTTGAAAGAAAATATTTTGTCAAGATTTGGTACACCTTGAGCCATTATAAGTGATCAAGGTACACACTTTTGCAATAGGTCTTTTGAGGCCTTGATGCAAAAATATGGAATCACACGTAAAGTTTCTACACCTTATCACCCAAAAACAAGACAAATAGAAATTTTAAATCATGAAATTAAAAATATTTTGTAAAAAATGGTAAATCTAAATGGTAAGGATTGATCATTACGACTAACCGATGCTCTTTGGGCTTATTGTACTATTTTTAAAACCCCAATTGGAATGTCCCCTTATCAATTAATTTTTAGAATGACTTGTCACTTGCCTGTGGAGTTAGAACATAGGGCTTATTGGGTAATAAAGGCTTTCAACTTCTATCTTGACAAGATTGGGTTGCATAGAAAATTATAGCTAAATGAATTAGATGAGATTCGACATAAGGCTTATGCATGCTAGAATACAGGGAGAGAATTAAAGCATTTCATGATAAGAACATATTTTGTAAGACTTTTAAACCATCTCAAAAAAAAATTTTGTATAATTCTAGGCATCATCTTTTTCTATGAAAATTAAGATCTCGTTGGAGAAGTCCTTTTGATGTAAAAACTGTTTATCCTTACAAAACTATTTAAAATAAAAACCCAATTAATGGTAATGTTTTTAAAGTTAATGGACAATGTTTAAAACCATTTATAGAACATTTTATTCTTGAAGTTGAGTCCACATCTCTTGAACATCCTATTTATGAGGGTTGATTTCTTTTCATGATTTTTTCTCAAAAATTAAAAATAAAAAAACTCTTTTTCCAAACACTGAGAGCATTATTTCAGTTGGGTTGGGGGGTGAGTTTCGATAATTTCTTTTAATATTATTGATTGTGATAACTTTCACCCTTTCTTAGTATTCTTCCTCTCTACTTTACTCTCTAGATAATAATGGCACTTGGATATTTTTAATAAAACTTTCCTTTTGTGATAAGTCTTTTTAATTAACTTTCATGAAGAGGATCTTATAGACTAATGTGGGTTTTTAAAATTTCACTCATACTTGATGAATTTTTAGAGTTGAAGTTGGATTATGTGGTTCTTGCTCTAATACTCACCCACAATGTTGAGAGACACTAAATACAATGAATCTTGACCTCCTTGTTCACTTGGTTGGTTGGAAAAGATGAAAAACATTTGTGGATTATTATCATTATAGAAAGTACCCAAGGAATTAGATTGAGTACTTCAAAAAGGGTTGCCTATGAGAAGAAACAAGAAAAAAGGAAAAAAAAAGAAAGGAAGTAAAAAAAAAAGTGATGGACATCATATGGAAAAAAAGGGAAAAAAACAAAGTTTCTAAATAATGTTTCATTTTGTGAGATAGGTCGAAGTCATAGTCATAACAATGCAAGCTTGCTAGAATATCGCAAATAGAGTCCATGAGGTATTAAAGTGAACATCTAAAACACTTCTTATCTCGGACAGGTTACTAAGTTTTGAATTGGTTCTTTTGACTATCTAAACATATCTTGGTAAGTAGAAAAACATACTATTTTAGGAGACTGATATCTAATTATCTTGTCAAAATTTTACAATGACTTACTAAAATATTGTATCAAAAGTTCCTCTACATAAAAATTTAATGGTTAAGACTTTCGTGAATATTTTTTTAAATGCTTAATCTATGGAAACTAGTGCTTAGGTATTTTAGTATTACTTAAAAAGTTTGATGTTTGCCAAGTCTATATGGAGTTCCTTGGTCTTTCTTTACAAATATTATTTTAGTCTTTACTTCTTAAACACAACTTGTTAGCGTTGTCACTTTTTTCTCTCTCCTCTTTTTTGTTTTGTTTGGCTGAAAACATAAAACTTAGCGCTACTTGGGATGCAACCCATAAGTCTTTTGAATTTTTTGGGCATGTTCACTACAAACTCTCGCAAGACACTACTCGTCTACTAGCGCAAGTTAAGGGTTTAATGGTTTGCTATATGTGCTAAATGTAGTCATGATGACCTATAAAAGTTACATATTTTCTTGTTTTCTTTTTATTTTTATTTTTTGAACGCATGAATTTCTAGAGACGAGAAATATGCTAGTTGGGAGGTATTTGATGCACTGAAATAATGTTCAATTAAATATTTTAAAATATTGAATTATAACCATATTTTATGTTAATTCAATACTTATTTGGGTCATTTATATTCTGAATAGGTGAGTTAGACCTCCATTGTATTTACATGTCCAAATAGGCTTCAATAGGATTCAAGTGAAAGAGGAAGTGAAGCCCAACTACCTATAGTTATTGAGGGTGGCTCTTAATGGGCAAAACATGCATGGAATGGTTGAACACAACCTTGTGGACCCATTGGATTTTATATTTGCATCAAGAGAAATAAATTCAAGAAGAAGCTTATTTAGATAGATTGACATAGCTTTAGTATTTCAGTCATATCATTCTATGTAAAATTCTGATTGATATGATTCTGGTGGCAATAAAAGGAAGCGTTTTGTGGCTAAATCACTATTGCAAAAAGAAATTCATAATTCTTAAGATATGTAGGTTAAATCTGACATCGAAATAGACAGTAGCTAGTCAACTAACATATGGCCAACACATGGATGATCTTTTCACTTGTAATTAATACAAAAAAAAAGATAATGAGGATGAATGGATAACTAAAGGAAGACTAATAAATAAGTTATTAATTTATTTGCTTGATTTACAATCTAATCATTGCTAAAGAAACATCTAATCAAGCAATTAATCAAGAAGCAATAAAGGGATATAATTGGACCTTCCCTTTGAGGCAACCCCTTCTGTTCCTATAATTAGACGGGTGGACATGCAAAAGATATAATCTCCTCCTCTTCGGAGCTCACTTATCCTATTTTTCTCTTCTTTTGTAATTTTGATTTTTAATTTTATTGTAATGACTTTCTAAGCACTCTAGCTAAGGCTAGAGGTAATTTATAACAATCTAATTGAGTTTTATTAATGTTTCATCAATCGTTTTAAGTAAGTATTGATAATTTGAAGTGATGCTTATTTAATATTATTCTTCTTCTTGTTTCATTGTCAACTTAATATATAAAATATATGAAGTCTTTCCTTCATGATCTTTTGTGGTTTTGATACATAGAACTCTTAAAGAAACAATTATTTTTTTCTTTATCTATCCAAAGTATTTCCTTTCTTTGTGTGTGCTTTTATTGTTCACATCTTCTTGTTAGATAGAATCATCATTCGATTCTAACTAAGATAACATGATACATGAAGAACATCATTAAATATTACAATGACCTTCAATGCCTTAGTGTTTCATTTTATTGAATTTTTAACTCTTTATTGCCACAATACGCTTCAACTCTTTCTTCTTAATCTTTCTAAATTCCTCTTATTTTTAATCATTGTGATAGTCACGCAAAGGCAATCCTTGTCGATTTAACCTTGCAAGACTGCATCCACTTGTGGCAAATT
This sequence comes from Saururus chinensis, assembly GCA_035235625.1. Lineage (NCBI taxonomy): Eukaryota > Viridiplantae > Streptophyta > Magnoliopsida > Piperales > Saururaceae > Saururus > Saururus chinensis. Next base: position 31,613,823 of record CP141144.1, read on the forward strand.
AATGAATGAATAGTTTAGGTGTAACAATTAGTCATTGAGAACATAACAAATTATTTGAAAATCTCATTTAACTTTAAATTTTGTAATAATTTGTGCACATTCTTAACAGGCTTCAATTTAAATTGAATAAAAGAATATAACAACCAAAACTAGTCTAATTTGTTCGTTATTTAGTATATTTGATTTATTCTTAAGAACATAAAAAATGAGAAATTACTTATTTAAAATAATTAAATATACATTCGAGATAAGCTTAGGTGTTTTGTTCTAAGCTAGTTAATCAAATTAAATCACTCATGTTCAGGAAGAATAGTCAAATTTTAGTATCACTTTGTCCATTTAATTCATCATTATGAATATAACAAATGAATGAGAAGTTATTTTAAACATTAAACAATATAACAATTTGTGGAATTTCTTAACGAACTTCGGTTTTAATCAATTAAATGGATATATCTTGACCAAAAGTGGTATGATTGGTTCATCATTTAGTACGTTCGATTCATTATTGCGAAGGTAGCAAATAAGTACATATTTATTTAAAACAATTAAATACACACTCATGATGAGCTTAGTTTGCCTAAATTAGTTAAGCAAATAAAATCATATAAGTTAAGGAGGACCAATCAAATTGTGATATCACATTGTCTATTTGATTCGTCATTACGAATGTAATAAATGAATTTGAGGTTCCTTTAAACTTCAATTGATATAACAATTTGTGTACATTTTTAACGAACTTCAGTTTTAATCGGTTAAATGGATATTACAAAACCGAAAGTGGTACGATTGGTTTTTCGTTCAGTGTATTTGATTCATTCCTACATTCATTCTTAAGAACATAGAAAATTTGTATGTATTTATTAAAATTATTAATTATAAATTAATGACAAGCTTGGGTGCTTTGTTCTAAAACAAGTTGAGTGAATGAAATCACATAGGTTAAACTAGAACGGCCAAATTAGTATATCACTTTGTTTATTTAATTCGTAATTATAAACCTAACAAATGATTGCGAGATATCTTTAAACTTTAAACTATGTAATAGTTTGTTTGCATTATTAAGGAGCTTTAATTTTAATCAAATAAAATAATATAACTTCACCAAAACTTGTCTAGTTTGTTTGTAGTTTAGTGTAGTTGATTGATTCTTATAAACTTAGTAAATGAATAATTATTTATTTAAAATAATTAAATACATATTCGTGATGAGCTTGGGTGTTTTGGTCTAAAACTAGTTAAACAAATAAAATCACATAAATAAGCAAGAATGGTCAAATTGTGGTATCATTTGTCCATTTGATTCGTCATTCAAAACATAATAAATGAATTTGAGGTCTCTTTAAAATTTAAACTATGTAATAATTTGTACACATTCTTAACAAACTCTTGTTTTAATCTGTTAAAAGGATATAATAACTAGATCAAAAGTTGTATAATTGGTTCGTCATTTAGTGTGTTTGATTCATTATAACAAACTTAGAAAATTAGTATATATTTATTTAAAATAATTAAATACACATTTGTGACAAGCTTAGGTGCATTGGTCTAAAACTAGTTAAGCAAATAAAATTACATAAGTTAAGAAGGAACGGTCAAATTGTGGTCACTTCGTCCATTTAATTCGTCATTATGAACATTATAAACAATTGATGGTCAATTTAAACTTTCAATGATATAAAGATATGTACACAATCTTGATGAACTTCGGTTTTAACTCGTTAAAAGGATATAACTAGACCAAAAGTGGTCCAATTGGTTCATTTTTTAGTACATTTGATTCACTTTTAAGAACATAGCAAATTAGTACATATTTATCTGAAACAATTAAATATACAATTGTGATGAGCTTGGGTATTTTGTTCTAAAACTAATTAAGCAAATGAAATTACATAAGTTAGGGAAGAATAGTCAAATTGTGTTATCACTTTGTCTATTTGATTTATCATTACGAACATAACAAACGATTAAGAGATCATTAAACTTTAAACTATTTAATGAATTGTGTGCATGATTAACGATCTTCAATTTTATAACTTGAGCAAAAATTGTCCGATTTGTTTGTCATTTAGTATATTTAATTAATTTTTACATATGTAGCAAATGATTAAGTATTTATTTAAAACATATAAATACAATCCCTTCGAAGCTTGTGTGCTTTGGTGTAAAACTAGTTACGAGAATGAAATCACATAAGCTAAGCGGGAGCGGTCCAATTTTAGTATTACTTTGTCCAATTGATTCGTCATTACAAATGTAATAAATGAATTTGAAGTCTTTTAAACTTTAATAAATATAACAATTTCTGTAAATTATTTATGAACTTTGGTATTAATTGGTTAAAATGATATAACTTGACTAAAAACTGGTCTGATTAGTTCATCATTTAGTGTATATGATTCGTTCTTACGAACTTAGCTAATAAATATGAATTTATTTAAGACAATTAAATAGACATTCATGACAAAATTAGTCCTATTTGTTCATCATTTTGTGCATTTCATTCATTCTTACAAACTTAGTAATTGACTTCAAACAATTAAATACACATTTATGATAAGATTTGTTGCTTTGTTTTAAAATTAGTTAAGCAAATTAAATTACATTAGTTAAGGAAAAACAGTAAAATTGTAGTCTCACTTTGTCCATTGGATTTGTCAGTATTAACAGTTAAATTATAGTCTATTTAAACTTTAAATAATATAATAATTTGTCCACATCCTTAACACACTTTGGTTTTAATCGATTAAAAGGATATAACTATACCAAAAGTGGTCTAATTTGTTCATCGTTTAGTGTATTTAATTCGTTCTTATGAACTTAGCAAGTGACTATATATTTATTTAAAATAATTAAATATATATTCATCATGAGCTTGGTGCTTAGTTTTAAAACTAGTTAAGCGAATAAAATTACATAAGTGAATGAAGAATGATAAAATTATGGTTTCACTTTGTCAATTTGACTCGCCATTATGAACATAATAATTGAATTGGAGGTCTTTTCAAACTTTAAACGATATAATAATTTGTACACATTATAAACAAATTTTGGTTTTGATTGGTTAAAAAGATATAACTAGACCAAAAGTGGTCTGATTGGTTCATTATTTGTACATGTAATACATTCTTACGAACCTAGCAAATCAATATGTATTTATTAAAATAATTAAATAAATATTTGTGTCGAGCATGGGTGCTTTGGTCTAATACTAGTTAAGCAAATGAAATCACATAAATTAAGGAAGAATAGTCAAAATGTGGTATCACGTTGTCCATTTGATTCGTTATTGCGAATGTAATAAACTATTTGGTGATCTCTTTATACTTTAAACTATATATGGAGTTGTGCACATTCTCAGTGAACTACGATTTTAATAAGTTAAAGGGATACTTAACCAAAAGTGATCCAAATGGTTCATCATTTAGTGCATTTAATTTATTTTTACGTACTTAACAAATGAGTATGTATTTATTTAAAGTAATTAAATATACAATCATGACGAACTTGGGTGCTTTGTTCTAAAATTAGTTAAGGGAATGAAATCACATAAGTTAGGGAAGAATGGCCAAATTGTTGTATCACTTTGTTTATTTTATTCATCATTACAAACATAAAAAATGATTGGGAGATTTCTTTAAACTTTAAACTATATAATTATTTGTGTGCATTCTTAACGAACTTTGATTTTAATTGAATAAAAGAATATAACTTCACCAAAACATGTCCAATTTGTTCATCTTTTAGTGCCTTTGATTTATTTGTATGAACTTAGTAAATGAGTAAGTATTTATTTAAAACAAAATTAATATGCATTCATGACGAGCTTGAGTGGTCAGTATTAAAACTAGCTAAGTAAATAAAATCACATAATTTAAGGAGAATAATCAAATTATTTTATTACTTTGTCTGTATGATTCGTCATTACAAACATAATCAATGATTGTAAGATCACCTTAAACTTAAAAATATCTATTGATTCCTATGCATTTTTAGTTAGCTTCAATTTTAATCGAATAAAAGAATATAACTTCACCAAAACATGCCCGATTTGTTCCTTGTTTAGTGCATTTGATTCCTTTATATAAACTTAGCATATAAATAAGTATTTATTTAAAACATAAGTTAATGAAGAACAGTTAAATTGTAGTATCTCTTTGTCAATTTGATTCATTGTTATAAATGTAACAAATGAATAAGGGGTCTCTTTAAACATTAAACTATATAATCATTTTTGCACATTCTTAAAGAACTTTGGTTTTAATTGATTAAACAATATAACTGTACCAAAAGTGGTCTGATTAATTTGTCATTTTGTGCATTTAATTTATTCTTACAAGCTTACTAAATGAGTACGCATTATTCAAAACAACTAAATGCAAATTTGGGACGAGCTTGAGTGATTTGTTCTAAAACTAGTTAAACGAATGAAATCACATAAGTTAAGGAAGAAAGGGCAAATTGTGGTATCACTTTGTTCATTTGATTTGTCATAAAGAATTTAATGATTTGTGTATATTCTTAACAAGCTTTGATTTTAGTCGAATAAAAGGATAACAACATGACCACAACTAGTCCGATTTATTCTGTCACTTAGTACGTTGGATTCATTCTTATGAGCTTAGCAAATAAGTATGTTTTTATTTAAAATAATTAAATATACATTAGGGTTGAGCTTGGGTGATTTGTTCTAAAACTAGTTAAGCGAATAAAATTACATAAGGAAGAATGGACAAATTGTTGTATCATTTTGTCTATTTGTTTTATCATTACGAAAATAACAAATAAAAGAGAGGTCACTTTAAACTTTAAATGATATAATGGTTTGTGCCCATTGTTAATATACTTCAATTTTATTTGATTAAAATGATATAACTAGACCAAAAGTGGTTCGATTGGCTCGTCATTTAGTGCTTTAGATTCATTATTATAAACTCAGCAAATTAGTTCGTATTTATAAAAAATAATTAAATATACATCTGGGACGAGCTTGGGTGTTTTATTCTAAAACTAGTTACGAGAATAAAATTACATAAGTTAAGGAAGAACGGTCTAATTGTGGTATTACTTTATCTATTTGATTTGTCATTACATATGTAATAAATGAATGGGAAGTCACCTTAAACATTAAACGATATAATGATTTGTGTACATTATTAAAGAACTTCGGTTTTAATCGATTAAAAGGATATAACTAGACCAAGGGTGGCTTGATTAGTTCATCATTTAGTGTATTTGATTCCTTCTTACAAACTTAGAAAATGAGGCTGTATGTATTTAAAATAATTAAATACACATTTGTGGCAAGCTTGGGTGCCTTAGCCTCAAACTAGTTAAGCAAATAAAATCATAAGTTAAGCAACAATAGTCAAAATTGTTATATCACTTTGTCAATTTTATTCTTCTTTATGAGTGTAATAAATGAATTGGATATTTTTTATAACATTAAATGATATAATAATTTGTGTACATTCTCAACGATTTTTAATTTTAATCTATTAGAAGTATATAACTAGACCAAAAAGTAGTCCGATTGGTTCATCACTTAGTATGCTTGATTCATTTTTGCGAACTTGACAAATGAGTATGTATTTATTTTAAAAAATTAAATACCTATTCATGACAAACTTTGGTGCTTTTGTCTAAAACAAGTTAGGTGAATGAAATGACATAAGTTAAAAAGAAAGAATAGTCAAATTGTAGTTATTCTTTGTCCATTTGATTCATCACTTTGAATGTAATAAATGAATAGAAGGATTATTTAAACTATAAATGATACAATGATTTGTTCACATTCCTAACGAACTTTAGTTTTAATTAGTTAAAAGGATATAACTAGACTAAAAGAGGTCTGATTGGTTCGTTATTTAGTGTATTTGATTTATTTTTAAATACTTAAAAAATTAGTAAGTATTTATTCGAAATAACTAAGTACACATTTGTGACGAGCAAAGAATGCTCTATTCTAAAATTAATTAAGCAAATGAAATTAGATAAGTTATGGAAGAAAGTCAAATTGTGGCATCACTTTGTCTATTTGATTCGTCATTGTGAACGTAAAAAATGATGAGGAGATTTGTTTAAACTTTATACGATATAATGATTTGGACTCATTCTTCATGAACATCTGTTTTAATAAGTTAAAAGGATATAACTAGACTAAAAGTGGTATGATTCATTCGTTGTTTAGTATGTTTGATTCATTCTTAAGAACTTAACTAATTTGTACATATTTATTTTAAATAATTAAATATACATTTGTGATATTACATAATTTTAGCAAGAACATTCAAATTGTTGTATCAATTTATCAAATTGATTCGTCATTACAAATATAACAAATAATTGCAATATCTCTTTAAACTTTGAGCAATCTAATGATTTGTTCGCATTTTTGATTAGCTTCAAATTTAATAAAATAAAAGAATACAACTTGACCAAAACATGTCCAATTTGTTCGTCGTTTAGTGTGTTTGATCCGTTCTTACAAATTAGCAAATGTGTACATATTTATTTAAAATAATTAAATAAACATTCATAATAAGCCTGGGTGCTTTGCTCTAAAACTAGTTAAGCTAATGGAATCACATAAGTTAAGCAAGAATAGTCAAATTGTGGGATAAATTTATCAATTTGATTGTCATAAGGAGCATGTTAAATGAAATGGAGATCTCTTTAAAGTTTGAATGATATAACAATTTGTGCACATTCTTAACGAACTTTGGTTTTAATCAATTAAAATGATATAACTAGACCAAGAGTGGTCCAATTGGTTCGTCATTTAGTATGTTTGATTCATTTTACAAACTTAGTAAATAAGTTAAAATTGTGGTTTTACTTCGTCTATTTGATTCTTCATTATGAACATAATAAATAAATTGGAGGTCATTTCATACTTTAAACGATCTAACGATTTGTGTACATTCTTAGCAAACTACGATTTCAATTGGTTAAAAGGATATAATTGGACTAAATGTGGTCCAATTAGTTCATTGTTTAGTGCATTTTATTTAATTTTAAGAACTTAAAAAATTAGTACATAGTTATTTAAAATAATAAAATATACAATCATGGCGAGCTTGAGTACTTTGTTCTAAAACTAGTTAAGCAAATAAAATCACATAAGTTAAAGAAGAATGACCAATTTGTGGTATCACTTTGTCTATTTGATTCATCGTTAATAACATAAAAACTGATTGGGAGATCTTTTTCAAACTTTCAACTATGTAATGACTTGTACCTATTCTTAATAAACTTCGATTTTAATTGAATAAAAGAATATAACTACACCAAAACTTGTTCTATTTGTTCATCTTTTAGTACTTTTGATTCATTCTTACGAACATAGCAAATAAGTAAGTATTTATTTAAAACAAAATTAATATATATTCATGACGAGCTTGGGTGTTTTGTTCTAAAACTAGTTATGCAAATAAAATTACATAAGTTAAGGAAGAACATTCAAATTGGAGTATCACTTTGTCCATTAAATTTGTCATTACAAACGTAATAAATGATTGTACAATTTCTTTAAACTTTAAGAAATCTACTGATTTTTGTACATTCTTAAGAAGCTTTGATTTTAATTGAATAAAAGAATATAACTTCACCAGAACTTGTGGGATTTGTTCGTCGTATAGTGCATTTGATTTGTTCTTATGAACTTTGCAAATGAATAAGTATTTATTTGAAATAACTAAATACACATTTGTGACAAGATTGGGCATTTTGTTCTAAAACTAGGTAGGCAAATAAAATTACATAAGTTAAGGAAGAACGGTCAATTATAATATCACTTTGTCTATTTGATTCATCATTACGAATGTAATAAATGATTGCAATATTTCTTTAAGCATTAAACTATGTAATGATTTGTGTATTTTTTTAACTAGCTTTGATTTTTATTTAATAAAAGAATACAACTTGAGCAAAAATAGTCCGGTTTGTTCAGCATTTATGCATTTAATTCATTCTTATATACTTAGGAAATGAGTGCATATTTATTTAAAATAATTAAATACACATTTATGACGAGCTTTGGTCCTTTGTTGTAATACTAGTTAAGAGAATAAAATCACTTAGGTTAAGGATAAACGGTCAAATTGTAGTATCACTTTGTCCATTTAACTCATCATTACGGACGCAACAAATGAATGGGAGGTCTCTTTAAACTTTAAACGTTATAATGATTTATGAACAATCTTAACGAACTTCAATTTTAATCAGTTAAAAACATGTAATTAGACTAAAAGTGGTCTATTTGGTTCATCATTTAGTGCGTTTAGGTCATTTTTAAGAACATAGTAAATGAGTAATTATTTATTTAAAAAAATTAAAGACACATTCTTGACAAGCTTGGGTGCTTTGGTCTAAAATTAGTTAATCAAATGAAGTCACATAACCGAATGAGGAATGGCCAAATTGTTGTTTCACTTTGTCCATTTGATTCATTATTACGAATATAATAAATAAATTGGTGGTCTATTTATACTTTCAATAATATAACAATTTATAAATATTCTTAATGAACTTCGGTTTAAATCAGTCAAAATAATTGATTACTCATTTGTAATGAGCCTGGGTGCGAATTTAATTATATATGTTAAGGAAGAAACATCAAATTGTAGTGTAACTTTGTCCATTTAATTCGTCATTACGAATGCAACAACTTAATGGGAGATCTCTTTAAACTTTAAATGATCTAATGATTTATACACATGTTTAACGAACTTCGGTTATAATTGATTAAAAAGATATAACTTGACATAAAGTGTTCTGATTGGTTCGTTGTTTAGTACAATTGATTCATTATTATGAATTTAGTAAATGAGAACTTATTTATTTGAAATAATTAAATAAACATTCATGATGAGCTTTGGTGCTTTGTTCTATATCTAGTTAATCGAATAAAATCACTTTATTCATTTGATTTGTTACAATGAATGAAACATTTGAATGAGAAGTTTCCTTACTTTAACGATATAACGATTTACACACAAGCTTAACAAACTTTGGTTTTAACGGATTAGTAGGTTATAGTTGGACCAAAAGTTGTCTTATTGGTTCATCGTTTAGTACATTTGTGATGAGTATGGCTGCTTTGTTAAAAAATTAGTTAAGAAAATGAAATCACATAAGGAATAACGGTAAAATTGTGGTATCACTTTGTCTATTTGATTTTTCATTATGAATGTAACAAATTAGTAGGTCTCTTTCAACTTTAAACAATATAATGATTTATGCATATTCTTAACAAACTTTGGTTTTAATCGATTAAAATGTTATAACTTGGGAAAAAGGGGTCCAATTGATTCATCGTATAGTGTGTTTGATTCATTCTTACATACTTAGCAAATGTGTACGTATTTATTTAAGACAAGTAAATACACATTTATGGCAAACTTTGTGCTTTATTCTAAATCCATTTAAGCGAATGAAATTATATAAGTTAAGGAAGAATGACCAAATTGTGGTATCACTTTATCGATTTGATTCGTTATTATGAACGTAAAAAAGAAATAGGAGGGCAATTTAAACATTACATAATATAACAATTTATGCACATTTTTAACAAACTTTATTTTTAATCGATTAAATAGATATGTTTAGTATGCTAGATTCATTCTTATTAACTTAGAAATAAGTACATATTTATTTAAAATGATTAAATACACATTCGTGACAAACTTTAGTGCTTTGTTATAAATCTAATTGAGCAAATGAAATTATATAAGTTAAGAAAGAACAGTCAATTTTTGGTATCATTTTTAAATTTTATTCGATATTATGAACATAACAAATGAATAGGAGGTCACTTTAAACTTTAAACAATATATCGATTTGTACACATTCTTCACGAACTTTAGTTTTAATATATTAAAAGGATATCTGATGTGCAGCGCAGAGAAAGAAGATGAGTGTCAAAGCAAAAATGAACTCTAAACGGAACTCGCTGAGAGGAAAGATCACAAGGATTACGACGAATTCCTTAAGCTTGAGGTATCCAAGCTTGAGGGCATCTGAAACTGTCTCTGAGGAGAGATAGCCAGGGAAGATAGGTTCTGAGAGTTGTTGATACTCCAGACACAAATTAAAAGATGAACAAGCCAAAAACTCCAATTTCATTACATAGAAGCCATATATATAGGCTTAATTTCGTACAAGCATTTGAGATAGCATTAAATAAAGTGAAAACTAGTCCCGAAAAGCATTAAATATCCTAAAACAAGTCCCTAAGTGGACTACATATGAAAAGGTGCCTTGGTTGCAACAGCTTGCTTTAATTAATGAGGCCTTGGGACTCCAAAGGTTGCAGGTCAGGAAAAGTATCTCTGTAGTTGGGCTCAATTAATCCTTGGCTTTTGGTTTTCGCATGGATTCTTGGGCTTCTTTTTAAATAAGGATGATGGGCCTTTAGCTGGGCTTTCAATGGCTTTGCTGCTTCTAGCTTGTCTAGGTACTTGTCAGTAACATGATCCACATCATTCTCCCCAGGTGGAAGAAAACTCATCCTTGAGTTTGAATATTCGTCTTCTGAATTGTTTCCATAATATGGAATCAGATGCTTAACATTAAAAACATCATGAGTGTAGATATGGCTAGGAAGCTTCAATCTGTAGGCATTGCCATTGATCTTCTCAACAATCTCATATGGACCGATCTTACATGGGCTTAGCTTGCTATACTCTCCTTGTGGAAATCCATCCTTTGTAAGAACTGCCCACACATAGTCGCCACTTTCAAAAACTAACTTTCTGTGGTGTTTGTCTGCTGCAAGCTTGTATTGTTCCATTGTCTTCATCAAGTTGGTCCTAACTTCTTCATGAACTTGAAGCATCTCATAAACAAAATCTTCCACCTTCTTGCTAGGCCGCTTTAAGTTAGGGAGAGGAGCAAGATCTAAGGCAGCCCTCAGGTTTACACCAAAAACAACTTCAAAAGGACTATAACCTGTAGAGCGGTTAGTGGACCTGTTGTAAGCAAATTCAGCTTGTGCTAGAGCTTGATCCCATGTCTTCAAATTTTCCCCAGTTAAGCATCTCAATAAATTACTAAGACTTCTATTGATAACCTCAGTTTGCCCATCTGTTTAGGGGTGATATGCACTACTGAATTGAAGATTTGTGCCAAGTACCTCCAAAGACTCCTCCAAAAGTGGCTGACAAATTTTGGATCACGATCTGAAGTGATGGACTTGGGAACACTATGGAGATGAACTACTTCACAAAAATAGATCGAAGCAATATGTGAGGCATCCATTGTCTTTTTGCAAGATATGAAATGACCCATCTTTGAAAAACGGTCTACAACAACAAAGATAGAGTCAACACCTTTTGTGTTCTTGGTAGCCCCAAGATAAAATCCATACTTACATCTGTCCATGGTCCTTCAGGAATGGGAAGTGGTATATAAAGTCCAGCATTCGTGGAAGTTCCCTTTGAGACTTGGCACACATGAGATCTTTTCACATAACGAGTAACCTCCTTTTGGATTGAAGGCCAATAGTAGTCTTTAGATATGAGATCAAGAGTCTTCTTTTCTCCAAACTGTCCTTCATTGTGGAGCTCTTGAGTGATTGCCGCAGGGAACACTCTGGGATACACAACTGATTCCCTTTGAAAAAGAAACCATCACTGAGAAAATACTCATACTTTTTTCCTTCTTTGATACCTGCAATTATATGAGAAAAGTAATCATCAGTGGGATAGAGTTCTCGAATTGTTCCAAACCCAATGACTTCAGCTTGCATTCTAGAGAGCAGAGAAGTCCGGCGACTTAAAGCATCAGCTACTCACTTTTGCACTCCAGATTTGTGCTTCAGGGTGAATGTGAACTCTTGGAGATAGGTGGCCCACTTTGCATGTCTGTGGTTGAGCTTTTGTTGGCTGTGAAGGTGCTTCAATGCTTCATGGTCAGAGTACAAGACGAAGTCTCGTTGGATTAGATAATGCTGCCAATGCCTTAATGTTTGATATACAACATAGAACTCCATATCATAGGTAGAATACCGCTGCTTTGCTCCACCAAACGTATCACTAAAGTAGGCAACAGGTTTGCCTTCTTGACTTAGCACAACGCCAATACCAACTTTAGAAGCATCACAATCAACTTCAAATAGCTTCTCAAAGCCTGGCAATGCTAGTAGAGGTGCAACTAATAATCTTGCCTTTATCTCAAGGAAACTCTTCTCAGCTTCATGAGTCCACTCTAGCTTTTGCCTCTTTATGCACTCTGTGATTGGTGCTACAATTGTGCTGAAATGATGAATAAACCATCTGTAGAAAGAAGCAAGTCCATGAAAAGACCTTACTTCAGTAATTGTAGTGGGGCGGGGCCATTCAACAATTGCTCGCACCTTGTCATCGTCAGCCTTGATGCCATCTCCAGAAACAATGAATCCCAAAAATAGGACTTGAGGAGTCATAAACTCACACTTCTTTAGCTGCACAAATAATGTTTCCCTGCATAAAGTATTTAGTACTTCACAAAGGTGCCGCAAATGTAACACACTGTTAACACTATAAATCAAGATATCATCAAAGTAAACTACGACACATCGCCCAATGAAGGGTTTTAGCACATGGTTCATCACCCTCATAAAAGTGCTTGGTGCATTTGACAAACCAAATGGCATGACAAGCCACTCATATAAGCCTTCACGCATCTTAAATGTTGTTTTCCATTCATCTCCTGGTTTCATTCTAATTTGGTGGTAGCCACTTTTAAAATCAAGCTTTGAGAAGATAGTTGCTCCAGCCAAATTATCTAGCATATCATCCAATCTTGGAATTGAAAATTTATACTTCACTGTTATCTTATTAATAGCACGACTATCTATGCACATTCTCCAAGTAGCATATTTTTTTGGCACCAAGAGAGCTGGGACACCACATGGACTCAAACTTTCTTTGATATACCCCTTCTCCAATAGTTTAGCAACTTGTCTATTCAATTCTTCATGTTCTTTAGGACTCATACGATAGTATGGCCTGTTAGGAAGGCTAGCACCGGGAACCAAATCAATTTGGTGCTGAATGTCCCTTAGTGGAGGTAAGCCAGTTGGTAATTCATCAGGGAAGACATATGAAAACTCATCAATAAGAGGTCTAGCACAAATGGGTATTACTTGCTCCTTGGACTCCTACCTAGAAAGAAGTACATAAACAACTCCTTTTTCCTTCACAACTCTTTCAAATTTTGTCAAAGATAACAACTTTAAACTATTGTATTTAGGTTTCTTTTCAATGTCCCTTGAAGGCACTAATGTAAATTTCACCTTTTCCAACATGAAACTATAAGTAATTCGTCGACCATCTTGCACAACAGAATTATCATACTGCCATGGTCTACCTAATAATAGGTGACAAGCATCCATAGGGGCTACATCACACCACACAGAATCACTATATCTATTTCCAATCGAAAATGAAACAAGGCAATGTTATGAGATTGTTACCTCATTATCTTTTCTGAACCAAGTGAGTTTATAAGGCCGGGGATGTGATTTGGTTGGAATGCTCAACTTCTTTACAGCCTCTTCAGAGATGACATTCTCACAACTTCTGCTATCAATAAGTAACGAGCAAACTTTTCCTCCGATTGTGCAAGTAGTTCTAAAAATGTTGTGGCGCAACCAATCTTCACTAGATTCTCCTCGTGGAGACAAAAGAGCCTTCCAAATGACAAGGAGCTCACCCTCACCACCCTGCAGTTCTTCCTCCGTCTCTTCATCAAACACTGGTGGGGGATTGAAGTCCACTGCCTCTTCATGGTCTTCAATTAATAACTGCTTGCCAGCACATCTAGAGTTTTGGGGACATTCTCGAGACATATGACCCAATCCATGACAATTAAAGCAACGAACTCCAGAGCTAGTTCCACCCTTCTGTTTCTGTTGGGCAGTTTCAATAGTGGTAGGAACTGGCATAAAGGGCTTGGTGGCTTTAGGCACTAAATTAGCACCCAAATTAGCCTTAAAACAAAGTTGTTGTTTCTCAATCTGTAAAGCTCTTTGGTGTGCATCAGAAACCTCCCATAAGTCGAACATATTAAGAGTATGTTGGAAATTTTGACGAAGACCACCAACATAGCAATCTACTAATTCATCTGGTGCATCAACAAGTTCACAATGAGCAACCAGATTGTAGAACTCTTCAGTATATTCATCAATAGTTCTTGATCCTTGCTTTAAATTCTGGAGTCTCTGATTCATGACTCGCTTGTATTGAATGGTAGGAAGGCTTCTCTCATCTTTCTCTTCATGTCCTCCCATGTGGCGATTCTAGCTTTCCCTTGCCTTTGGCAAGTAATCTTCAATTGCTGCCACCATGCAGCAACACATCCTCTCAATCTAGTGGCAACAAGTGGAACCTTCTTATTTTCTAGAACTTCTTTGAAATCAAGGGCCTCTTCCACTGCATATAACCAATCAATAAACTCTTTAGCAGATAGTCCATCAAGCCAGATTCCCAACGATGATAGTCAGGCTGTGGACGGATTTCCTCCTCTTCATCACGCATCCTTCTCCTTGGAGGCATGTTGTGAAAAGGATTTTCTTCAACTTCATTTTCACCTTTAGATTGATGAGTTGATTGTTTTGATAATTGCTATGAAAGGGACTCCACAGCTCGACGCAGTTCAGCGATCTCCTCACGAATAATATCATTGTTCACTTCATCAGCAACAACTGGTCTCCTTCTAGGCGGCATTTATGGAAACAAGAAAGCAACCTGGTGCTCTGATACCAACTAATGTGCAGCGCAGAGAAAGAAGATGAGTGCCAAAGCAAAAATGAACTCTGAACGGAACTCACTGAGAGGAAAGATCACAAGGATTACGACGACTTCCTTAAAGCTTGAGGGCATCTGAAACTGTCTTTGAGGAGAGATAGCCAGGGAAGATAGGTTCTGAGAGTTGTTGATACTCCAGACACAAATTAAAAGATGAACAAGCCAAAAACTCCAATTTCATTACATAGAAACCATATATATAGGCTTAATTTCGTACAAGCATTTGAGATAGCATTAAATAAAGCGAAAACTAGTCCCAAAGAGCATTAAATGTCCTAAAACAAGTCCCTAAGTGGACTACATATGAAAAGGTGCCTTGGTTGCAACAGCTTGCTTTAATTAATGAGGCCTTGGGACTCCAAAGGTTGCAGGTCGGAAAAAATCTCTGTAGTTGGGCTCAATTAATCCTTGGCTTTTGGTTTTCTCATGGATTCTTGGGCTTCTTCTTAAATAAGGATGATGGACCTTTAGTTGGGCTTTCAATGGCTTTGCTGCATCTAGCACTTCTAGGTACTTGTCAGTAACATGATCCGCATCAATATCACTTGACTAAAAGTAGTCCAATTGTTACGTCACTTAGTGCATTTCATTCATTCTTACAAATAGAACAAAAGATAATGTATTTATTTAAAATAGTTAAATACACATTTGTGACTAGCTTTGGTTCTTTGTTCTAAATCTAATTAAGGAAATGAAATAATATAAGTAAAAAAATAATGATCAAATTGTGTTATAACTTGGTCCATTTGATTTGTTATTACGAATGTAAAAAATAAATGGTCGGTCTCTTTAAACTTTAAATGATATAACAATTTATTTACATTTTTAACAAACTTTAGTTTTAATCAAATAGAATGATATAATTAGATAAGAAGTTGTCCAATTGGTTCATTGTTTAGTATGTTTGATCCATTCTTATAAACTTAACAAATAAGTATATATTTATTTCAAACAATTATATACACATTTGTGACAAGTATTGATGATTTGTTATATATCTTGTTAAGCGAATGAAATCATATAGGTTATGAGAAATGGTTAAATTGTGGTTTGTCAATTTGATTAATTATTATGAACATAACAAATGAATGGGAGGTCGCTTGAAACATTAACTGATATAACAATTTGTGCGTATTCTTTACATACTTTGACTTTTATCGATTCAAAGGATATAACTTGACCAAAAGTTGTCCGATTGGTTTTTTATTTAGTGCATTTGACTCTTTTTTACAAACTTAGCTAATGAGTATGCATTTATTTAAAATAATTAAATAAACATTCATGACAAGCTTTTGTGCATTGTTCTAAAACTAGTTAAGCAAATGAAATCACATAAGTTTAAGAAGAATGGTAAAATTGTGGTACCACTTTTGTCAATTTGATTCGTTATTATGAACGGAACAAATTAATAGGATGTCTTGTTAAACTTTAAATAATATAACAATTTATGCACATGTTTAAGAAACTTCAATTTAGTGATTAAATGGATTTAACTAAACCAAAGTTGTCCGATTAGTTCTTTGTTTAGTGCATTCAGCTCATTCTTATAAGTTTAACAAATGAGAATGTATTTCTTTAAAACAATTAAATGCACATTTGTGACGAGCTTGTGTACTTTGTTCAAAAACTAGTTAACAACTTAAGTTAAAGAAGAATAGTCAAATTGTAGTATCACTTTCTCCATTTGATTCATCGCTACGAATATAACCAATTAATGGGATGTCTGTTTAGCTTTAAACAATATAATAATTTATCAATATTCTTTAAAAAATTTGGTTTTAATCGATTAAAATGATATAACTTGACCAAAAGTTGTCCAATTTGTTCGTCATTTAGTACATTTGATTCATTCTTATGTACTTCAAAAATGAGTATATATTTATTTAAAATAATTCAATACACATTTGTCACAAACTTTGGTGCTTTGTTCTAAATTTACTTAAGCGAATTAAATCATATAAGTTAAGGATGAATGGTTAAATTGTGGTATCAATTTGCCCATTTGATTCATTATTACGAACGTAAAAAGTCAATAGGATGTCTCTTTAAACTTTAAATAATATAATCATTTGTGCACATTCTTAATGAACTTCATTTTTAATCGAGTAAAATGATATAATTTGACTTAAAAGTGGTCAAATTAGTTCGTCATTTAATGCATTTGATCCATTCCTATAAACTTAATAAATGAGTATGTATTTATTCAAAAAACTTAAATAGACATTTGTCACGAACTTTGGTGTATTGTTCTAAATCTAGTTAAGTGAAATAAATCATATAAGTTAAGGGAGAATAGTCAATTTGTGGTATCACTTTTGAAATTTGATTCGATATTATGGACGTAACAAATGAATAGGAGGTTACTTTAAACTTTAAACAAATAATGATTTGTACGCATTCTTAACAAACTTTGGTTTTGATCGATAAAAAGGATATAACTTGACCAAAAGTGGTCAGATTGTTATGTCACTTAGTACATTTGATTCATCCTTATGAACTTAGCAAATGAGTACATATTTAATTAAAATAATTAAATACATATTCGTGACTTGCTTTGGTGCTTTGTTCTAAATCTAGTTAACCAAATGAAATAATATAAGTTAAGGAAGAATGGACAAATTGTAGTTAATCGATTAAAACCGAAGTTCGTTAAGAATGTTCATAAATTGTTATATTATTGAAAGTTTAAAAAGACCTTCTAAATAATTTGTTACATTTGTAATTACGAATTCGCTTAACTAGCTTTAGAACTATGCACCCATGCTAGTCACAAATGTATGTTTAATTATTTTAAAGAAATACATACTCATTTACTATGTTTGTAAGAATAAATCATACACACTAAAAATAAACGATTGGACTACTTTTGGTCTGATTATATCTTTTTATTTGATTAAAACAAAAGTTTGTTAAGAATGTGCACAAATCACTATATCATTTAAAGTTTAAAAGGTCCTCCAAATTATTTGCTATGTTCGTAATTATGAATCAAATAGAGAAATCGATGCAATAATTTGACCGTTCTTCCTTAACTTATATGATTTTATTCACTTAATAGTTTTAAAACAAAGCACACAAGCTCGCCATGCATATTTAGTTGTTTTGAAGAATACGTACTCATTTACTATATTCGTAAGAATGAACCAAATATACTAAATGATAAACCAATCGGACCACTTTTGGTTTAGTCCTTTTGATTAATTATAACCGAAGTTCGTTAAGAATGTGTACTAATTGTTATATCATTTAAAGTTTTATTAGACCGCCAAATCATATATTACTTTCATAATTACAAATTAAATTGAAAAAGTAATACTACAATTTTACCGTTCTTCCATAACTTATGTAATTTTATTCGTTTAACTATTTTTTGAACAAAGTAACAAATCTCGTAGCGAATGTATATTTTGTTATTTTAAAGAAATAAGTTTTAATTTACTAAGTTCATAAGAATTATAAAAGTGCACAAAATGATGAATAAATTGGACCACTTTTGTTCTAGTTATATTCTTTTAATTGATTAAAACCAAAGTTCATTAAGAATGTGCACAACTCATTATATTGTTTAAAGTTTAAATAGACCTTTGAATTATTTATTATCTTTGTTATTATAAATCAAACGGAGAAAGTGATATAATAATTTGACCATTATTCCTTAACCTTGTAATTTCATTTGTTAACTGGTTTTAGAATAAAGCACCCTAGCTCGTCAAGAATGTAATCTAATGGAGAAAGCATTACTATAATTTACCATTCTTCCTTAATTTATGTCATTTCATTCGCTCAATAACAAACAAATCAGACCACTTTTGGTATAGTTATATCATTTTAATCCATTAAAACTGAAGTTCATTAAGAATGTGCATAAATCATTATATCATTTAAAGTTTAAAGAAACCTCTGAATCATTTGTTAAGTTCGTAATTATGAATTAAATGGTTAAAGTTATACCACATTTCAACTGTTCTTTCTTAACTTATGTGATTTTATTTGCACCAATGTATATTTAGTTGTTTTAAATAAATAAGTACTCATTTACTATGTTTGTAAGATTGAATTAAACACACCTAATGATGAACCAAACAGACCACTTTTGGTCAACTTATTTTTAATTGATTAAAACCAAAGTTCGTTAAGAATTTCCACAAATTGTTATATTATTTAAATTTTAAATAGTCCTTTATGAATCAAATGGAGAAAGTGATACTAAAATTTTACTATTCTACCTTAACTTATATGTTTTCATTTTATTACTGGTTTTAGAACAAAGCATCAAAGCTCGTCATGATTATATATTTTGTTTCTTTAAAAGTATAAGTACTCATTTACTATGATAGAAAAAATTAATCAAATGTACTAAATGACGAACTAATCAGAACCATTTTGGTGTAGTTATATTTTTAATTAATTAAAAATGAATTTTATTAAAAATATACACAAATTTTAATATTGTATAAAGTTTGAAGAGACCTCTTAA
This sequence comes from Saururus chinensis, assembly GCA_035235625.1. Lineage (NCBI taxonomy): Eukaryota > Viridiplantae > Streptophyta > Magnoliopsida > Piperales > Saururaceae > Saururus > Saururus chinensis. Next base: position 31,633,089 of record CP141144.1, read on the forward strand.
TCATTTGTTAATTTCGAATTAAATAGAGAAAACGAGAAAGCAATGCCAATATTTAACCGTTCTTCCTTAACTTATGTGATTTTATTCACTTATGTAGTTTTATAACAAAACACCAAAGTTCGTCATAAATATATATTTAGTTATTTTAAAGAATTAAGTACTTATTATTAAGTTCGTAAGAATGAATCAACTGTAAAAAACGACAAACTAATAGGACCACTTTTCGTCAAGTTATTTTTTTATTCAATTAATACCAAACTTTGTTAAGAATGTGTACAAATTATTATATTGTTTAATGTTTAAAGAGACCTTTAAATTATTCTTTATGTTTATAATTACGAATTAAATAGAGAAAGTGATACCACAATTTCATCGTTCTTCCTTTACTTTTGTGATTTCATTCGCTTAACTAGTTTTAAAACAAAGCACCAAAGTTTTTCACAAATTGTGATTATTTTAAAGAAATACCTACTCATTTACTATGTTTGTGAGAATGAATAAAACGTATTAAATGATGAATCACTTGGACAACTTTTCGTCCAGTTATATCATTTTAATTGATTAAAACCAAAGTTCGTTAAAATTGTGCATAAATCATTATATAATTTAAAGTTTAAAGGGACCTCCATATCATTTGCTACATTCATAATTACATATCAAATAGAGAAAGCAATGGTAGAATTTTGTTGTTCTCCCTTAACATATGTGATTTCATTCGCTTAACTTGTTTTACAACAAAGCACATAAGCTCCTCATGAATATGTATTTAATTGATTTTAATTAATAAATACTATTTTAATAAATTTATAATAACAAAGCAAACACACTAAACTATGAACTAATTGGACCACTTTTGGTCTAGTTATATGCTTTAAATCGATTACAACTAAAGTTCGCTAAGAATGTGCACAAATCATTATATCATTTAAAGTTTAAAAGACCTCCCAATCTTTTGTTACTTTTGTAATTACGAATCTAATAAAAAAAGTAATACCACTATTTTACGGTTCTTCTTTAACTTATGTGATTTCATTTTCTTAACTGGTTGTATAACAAAGCACCCAAGCTTGTCACAAATGTATATTTATTTGTTTTAAAGAAATACGTACTTACTATGTTTGTAACTAAATTGAATGCACTAAATAAAGAACTAATCGAACTACTTTTGGTCAAGTTATATCCTTTTAATCGATTAAGAATTAAATGGAAAAAGTAATACCACAATTTAACCGTTATTCCTTAACTTATATGATTTTATTCGTTTAATTAGTTTCTGAACAAAGCACCTAAGCTCGTCGCGAATGTATATTTAGTTCTTTTTAAAACATACGTACTCATTTACTAAGTTCGTAAGAATAAATCAAATGGGCTAAGTAATGAACCAATCAGACCACTTTGGTCTAGTTATATCTTTTTAATAGATTAAAACCGAAGTTCGTTCAGAAGTACATAAATCGTTATATCGTTTAAAGTTTAAAGAGACATCTCAATCATTTGTTACATTCGTAATTACAAATCAAATGGAGAAAGTGAAACCACAATTTGAACGTTCTTCCTTTTCTTATGTGATTTAATTTGCATTAACTAGTTTTAGAACAAAGCATACAAGCTCGTAGCAAATGTATATTAATTTTTTTTAAAAGTAAGTATTAATTTATTATGGTCGTTGAATGAGTTAAATGCACTAAATGATGAACAAATCAAGCAACTATTGGTCTAGTCATATATCCATTTAATCGTTTAAAACTAAATGACGAACTACATAAATAGAAAATGGATCAAAAGAACTGAATGACAAACTAATTGGACTACTTTTGGTCAATTTATATCCTTTTTAATTAATTAAAACCAAAGTTTGTTAAAAATATACATAAACCATGATATCGTTTAAAGTTTAAAGAGACCTCCTAATTATTTATTACATTCATAATTACGAATCAAATGGTGAAAGTAATAAGATAATTTGACTATTTTTCCTTAACTTACGTGATTTCATTCGTTTAACTAGTTTTAGAACAAAGCACCCAAGCTTGTCAGTAATGTATATTTAGTTATTTTAAAGAAATATTTACTCATTTACTAAGTTTGTAAGAATAAATCAAACAAACAAAATGATGAACTAATCAGACTAACTAATTAGACTACTTCTGATTTAGGTTATATCCTTTTAATCGATTAAAACCGAAGTTTGTTAAAAATGTGCGTAAATTGTTATATCGTTTAGAGTTTAAAGAGACCTCCTAATAATCTTTTACGTTCGTAATTACAAATTAAATGGAGAAAGTAATACCACAATTTGAATATTTTCCTTTACTTATGCAATTTTATTAACTTTACTAGTTTTAATATAAAGTTCCAAAGCTTGTTGCGAATGTATGTTAAGTTTTTTTAAAGAAATAAGTACTAATTTACTAAGATTGCATGAATGAATCAAACACACATAACGATGAATAAATTAGACAACTTTTGGTCTAGTTATATTTATTTAATCGATAAAAGTTTAAAAAGATCATAGAATGTGCACAAATAGTTAAATCATTTAAAGTTTAAAAAGATCACACAATCATTTGTTACATTCGTTATTAAGAATTAAATGGAGAAAAAGATACCACAATTTGAGCGTTCTTCCTTTACTTATGTAATTTTATTCACTTAACTAGTTTTAGAATCAAGTACCCGAGCTCATTATTAATGTATATTTAGTTGTTATAAAGAAATATATACTCATTTACTATGTTCACAAAAATATATCAAAAGTACCAAATGACAAACTAATTGGACTACTTTTTGTCTAGTTATATCCCTTTAATCGATTAAAACTGAAGTTCGTTAAGAATGTACATAAATCGTAATATTGTTTACAGTTTAAAGAAACCTCCTAATCATTTGTTAAACTCGTAACTACAAATCAAATGGAGAAAGTGATACCACAATTTGACCATTATTAGCTTAATTAGTTTTACAACAAAGTACCCAAGCTCGTCACAAATGTATATTTAGTTATTTTAAAGATATACGTACTCATTTACTAATTTTGTGAGAATGAATCAAAAGCACTAAAAGATGAACCAATCAGATTACTTTTGGTCTATATCATTTTAATCGATTAAAACTGAAGTTCGTTAAGAATGTGCACAAATAATTATATCATTTAAAGTTTAAACAGACCTCAAAATCTTTTGTTACGTTCATTATTACTAATCAAATGGAGAAAGTTATGCTATAATTTAATCATTCTTCTTTAACTTATATGATTTCATTTACTTAACTAGTTTTCGAACAAAACACCTAAGCTCATCACGAATGTATATATTTAGTTATTTTAAAGAAATAAATACTCATTTGCTAAGTTCAAAAGAATTACTCTAATGTACTAAACGACGAACCAATCAGACCACTTTTGATCAAATTATATATTGTTAATTAATTAAAACCAAAATTCGTTAAAAATGTTCGCAAATCATTATATTGTCTAAATTTTAAAGAGACCTCCCAATTATTAGTTACATTTGTAATTACGAATTAAATTGATAAAGTGATACCATAATTTGACCATTATTCCTTATTTTATGTCATTTAATTCACTTAACTAGTTTTGTTATAAAGCACTGAAGCTCTTCACGAATATATATTTAGTTACTTTAAATAAATAAATACTTATTTGCTATGTTCGTAAGAATGCATGAAACAGGCTAAATAACAAACAAATCGGACTACTTTTGGTCTACTTATATACTTTTAACTTATTAAAACAAAAGTTCGTTAAGAATGTGCACAAATCGTTATATGATTTTAAAGTTTAAAAAGACATCTCAAACCTTAGTTATGTTTATAATTATGAATTAAATAAATAAAGTGATACCACAATTTGAACGTTCTTCCTTAACTTATATAATTTTATTCCCTTAAGTAGTTTTTGAGCAAAGCACTAAAGTTTGTCATGAATGTATATTAGTTGCTATAAAGAAATAATTACTCATTTACTAAAGTTCATAAAAATAAATCAAATGACTAAACGACAATTATTCGGACCACTTTTTGGTCTAATTATATCCTTTTAATTGATAAAAACCAAAATTTGTTAATAATGTGCACAAAACATTATATTGTTTAAAAGTTTAAAAAGACCTTTAGTTCATTTGTTACATTAGTAATTACAAATCAAATGGAGTAAGTGATATAACAATTTGACCGTTCTTCCTTAACTTATGCGATTTCATTCACTTTTGTTTTAATACAAAGAACCCAAGCTCCTCACGAATGTGTATTTAATTATTTTAAATAAATATATTCACATTTACTAAATTCATAATAATAAATAAAAGATACTAAACTTTAAACCAATCAGACCATTTTTGTTCTAGTTATATCCTTTTAATCGGTTAAAACTGAAACTCGTTAAGAATGTATTTATTTTTAAAGTTTATATTGTTTAAAGTTTAAACATACCTCCTATTCATTTACTACATTTGTAATTACGAATTAAATAGACAAAGAGATACCAATATTTAACATTTTCTCATTTGTGTTATCACTTAACTAGTTTTAAAACAATGTCACGAATATATAGTTAATTGTTTTAAAGAAATAAATACTCATTTTCCATGTTTATAAAACTGTAACAAACATACTACATGAGGAACTAATCGAACCACTTTTGGTCTCGTTATATCATTTCTATTGATTAAAATCGAAGTTTATTAAAAATGTGTATAGATCGTTATATCATTTAAAGTTGAAATAAACTTCCCAATCCTTTGTTACATTCGTAATTACAAATTAAATGGAGAAAGAGATACCACAATCTGACTGTTCTTCCTTAACTTCAATTATTTCATTCGCTTAACTAGCTTTAGAACAAAGCACAAGCTTATTCGAATTAATTTTTATATTTGTAATTATGAATCAAATAGAGAAAGTGATACCACAATTTCACCGTTCTTCCTTTACTTTTGTGATTTCATTCGCTTAACTAGTTTTAGAACAAAGCACCAAGCTTTTCATGAATAAAACGCATTAAATGATGAACTAATCGGACCACTTTTAATCTAGTTATACTACAATTTGACCATTATTCCTTAACTTACGTGATTTCATTCGCTTAACAAGTTTTATAACAACTCACCCAAGCTCATCACTAATGTATATTTAGAAGTTTTAAAAAAATATGTACTTATTTACTAAGTACCAAAAAATCAATTAAATGCACTAAACGACGAACTAATTAGACTATTTAGTCCAGTTATATCTTTTTAATCCACTAATACCTAAGTTTAATAAGAATGTGTCTAAACAAATATCGTTAAAAGTTTAAACCAACCTCCTAATTATTTGTTATATTTGTAATTACGAATAAAATATAGAAAATAATACCACAATTTGACCATTTTTTCTTAACTTATGTGATTTCATTGCTTAACTAGTTTTAAAATAAAGCACCCAAGCATGTCATTATTGTATATTTACTTGTTTTCAAGAAATAAGTACTAACTTACTAAGTTTGTAAGAATAAATCAAACGCACAAAACGACAAATGAATTGGACCAATTTTAGTATATTTATATCCTTTTAATCTATTAAAACTGAAGATCGTTAATAATGTGTACAAATAGTTATATCATTTAATGTTTAATAGTCCTCCCAATCATTTGTTACATTCAAAATTACAAATTAAATTAAGAAAGTGATACCACAATTTAACTGTTCTTCCGTTACTTACGTGATTTTATTACTTGCTTAATTAGTTTTAGAACAAATCACCCAAGCCCATCATAATCAATATTTGGTTGTTTTAAAGAAATAAGTAAAAATTTATAAGTTCGTAAGAATAAATCAAACGCTTCAAATGATAAACAAATCAGACTACTTTTGGTTTAGTTATATTCTTTTAATCAATTAAAATAAAATATCATTAATAATGTACACAAATCGTTATATCATTTAAAGTTTAAAAAGACCTCCTAATTATTTGTTATATTCGTAATTATGAATCAAATGGAGAAAGAGATACCACAATTTAACTGTTCTTTCTTAACTTATGTGATTCATTCGCTTAAGTAAATTTAGAACAAAGGACCTAAGCTTGCCACGAATGATTATTTAGTTATTTTAAAGAAATACAACATCATTTTCTAAGCTCATAAAAATGAATCAAACGCAGTAAATGAGGAACTAATCGGACTACTTTTGGTCTAGTTATATCATTTTAATCAATTAAAATTAAAATTCGTCAAGAATGTGAATAAATCATTATATCGTTTAAAGTCTAAAGAGACCTCTTAATCATTTATTATATTCGTTATTACGAATTAAATAGAAAAAGTGATACCATAATTTGACCGCTCTTCCTTAACTTATGTAATTTCATTCACCTAAGATTATCACAAATGTATAATTAGTTGTTTTAAAGAAATAAGTACTAAATTTACTAAGTTTGTAAGAATAAATTAAACGCTCAAAATGACGAATGAATCACACCATTTTTTTGGTCTATTTATATCCTTTTAATAGGTACTCATTTACTACATTTGTAAGCATGAATCAAAAGCACTAAATGACGAACCAATCAGACCACTTTTGGTCTAGTTATTTTCTTTTAAACGATTATAACCAAAGTTCATTAAAAATATGCAAAAATTATCATATCGTTTAATGTTTAAGGAGACCTCCCTATCACTTATTACGTTCATTATTACGAATAAAATAGAGAAAGTGATACCATAATTTGACCATTGTTCTTTAACTTATGTAATTTCATTTGCTTAACTAGTTTTAGAACAAAGCACCCAAGCTCATCACAAATGTATATTTAGTTGTTTAAAGAAATACGTATTCATTTACTAAGTTCCTAAGGATAAATGAAATGACTAACCAAATGGGCCACTTTTTGTCTAGTTATATCCTTTCAATCGATTAAAACTGAAGTTCGTTAAAAATAGACATAAATCGTTATATAATTTAAAGTTTAAAAAGACCTCCAAATCATTTTTTACGTTCATAATTACAAATTAAATAAAGAAAGCGATACCACAATTTGACTGTTCTTCCTTAACTTATGTGATTTCATTTGCTTAATTAGTTTTAGAACAAAGCACCCAAGTTCGTTACGAATATATATTTAGTTATTTTAAATAAATAAGTACTAATTTACTCAGTTTGTAAGAATAAATAAAATGCATAAAACTATGAACGAATCAGACCACTTTTGGTCCAGTTATATTCTTTTAATCGAATAAAACCGAAGTTCGATAAGAATGTGTACAAATCGTTATATCGTTTAAAGTTTTAAAAGACCTCAAAATCATTTTTTATGTTCTTTTTTACAAATCAAATGGAGAAAGTGGTACTATAATTTGACCATTCTTCCTTAACTTATGCAATTTTATTCGCTTAACTAGTTTTAAAACAAATGCCCAGGCTTGTCACAAATGTATATTTAGTTGTTTTAAAGAAATACATACATATTTACTAAGTTCGTAAGTAAAAATCAAACTTAATAAATGATGAACCAATTGAACCAATTTTCATCTAGTTATATCATTTTAATTGATTAAATTTGAAGTTCGTAAAAAATGTGCACAAATCTTTATATCATTTAAAGTGTAAGAGGCCTACTAATTATTGGTTACATTTGTAATTACGAATTAAATAGAGAAAGCGGTACCACAATTTAACCGTTCTTCTTTAACTTATGTGATTTCATTGGCTTAACTAGTTTTAGAAAAAAAAACACTTAAAGCTCATTGAGAATGTGTATTTAGTTGTCTTAAATATATAAGTACTAATTTACTAAGTTCTTAAGAATAAATCAAACACACAAAATGACAAACGAATCAAACCATTTTTGGTCTAGTTATATCGTTTTAATTGATTAAAATTGAAGTTCATTAATAATATGCACAAAGCGTTATATCGGTTAAATTTTAATGAGACTTCTGAATCATTTATTATGTTTGTTATTACATATCAAATAGAGAAAGTAATGCCACAATTCGACTATTCATCCTTGTAGCTTAATGATGAAAATGGAAAAGGCGCAGTGGTTACAACAAGAGAGAATAAAAGAACGAAATCTGATTCCACGAGGAACACCAGCTCACGAACTGTCAGAGACCTCCAAATGTAAGTGAGTTAACTCACAAGCAAAGGAGCATCTGAAACTACCCCTCGCAAGAGTGAAGAGATGAGCTAGGGATAAGTGGTTTGGAAGGGCAGACCTTCAACAAAACCTAATTTTTGGAGTGACACTCAACAAACAATCACCATATTTTTAGATTCAAAACAAAGCTTCCATTACAATTTAGCAAAGGCGTATTTATAGGCTTACAACATTCAAATTCGGAATTGAGAGAGAAGTACAAAATAAATGCACTTCAACAACATTTTAGGTGTAATAAAAGTAAAAATTACTACTCCCAACCATTCCTAAGGAAGGTAAGAGGCCAAAAACATATTACTACACCATGAATAAATGTAATGAATTTGACTTTATTCCATAGGCTTTCTTTAACTTTTCCTTCCATGCACTTTATGGGTCTTCATCTTTAACTTCTTATACTTGATTTTTTTATTGGTCTTTCTTCTATGCCATGCTCCTGGATCCTATGCAAGATTTTCATCCCTTAAGAGTGCATGCACAAGTGCACTTTCAAATTCAATTATGCCTAGAAGGATACATTATTTGATTAAACAATGGAGTTGAACTTCTCTTCTTCATCAACTAATTTTACCACAAAAACTAGTCTATCTCGATTCATATCACTTAACTAGTTTTATAATTAAGCACACAAGCTCGTCATGAATGGATATTTAGTTGTTTTAAAGAAATATATACACATTTACTATGTTCATTATAATGAATTAAATATACTAAATGACTAACTAATTGGACCACTTTTCATCTAGTTAAACCTTTTAATCAACTAAAATCAAAGTTCGTTAAGAATGTGCATAAATCTTTATATCGTTTAAAAGACTTTCAAATTATTTGTTATGTTTGTAATTACAAATCAATTTGAGAAAGTGATAATAATTTGATCATTCTTCCTTGACTTATGAGGTTTCATTCACTTAACTAGTTTTAGAACAAAGTACCCAAGCTTGTCAAAAATGTATATTTATTATTTTAAAGAAATTACTAATTTATAACTTTTGTAAAAATGAATCAAATGCACTAATTTACGAACTGATTGGACTACTTTTTGTCTTGTTATATCCTTTTAATCGATTAAAACTAAAGTTCGTTAAAAATATATACAAATCACTATATCATTTAAAGTTTAAAGAGATATCTAAATCATTTATTACGTTAGTTATTACAAATCAAATTGAGAAAAGAGAAGCTACAATTTTACTGCTCTTCCTTAACCTATGTAATTTCATATGCTTAACTAGATTTAAAACAAAAAACCCAAGCTCATCGTGAATGTATATTTAGTTGTTTTAAATAGAGAAAGTGATACCACAATTTAACCATTCTTCCTTAACTTATATAATTTCATTCACTTAACTAGTTTTAGAACAAATAACCCAAGTTCATCACAAATGTATATTTAGTTGTTTTAAATAGAGAAAATGATTCCACAATTTGACCGTTTATCCTTAATTTATATGATTTCATTCTCTTAACTAGTTTTTGAACAAAGGACCTAAGTTCATTGTGAATGGGTATTTAGTTGTTTTAAAAAAATAAGTGTTAATTTACTAAGTTCGTAAAAATAAATCAAATATGTAAAATGATGAACGAATCGGACAAATTTTGGTCTAATTATATCCTTTTAATTGATTAAAACCGAAGTTTGTTAAAAATGTGCACAAAGTGCTATATCGTTTAAAATTAAAAGTGACCTTTGAATCCTTTGTTACATTTGTTATTACATATCAAATGGAAAAAGTGATATTATAATTTGACCGTTCGTCCTTAATTTATCTAATTTTATTCATTTAAGTAGTCTAATAACAAAGTATCTAAGCTCGTCATGAATATATATTTAGTTGTTTTACAAGAATACATACTCATTTACTATGTTCGTAAAAATTAATCAAACGCACTAAAGGATCATCTAATTGGACCACTTTTGGTCTATCCTTTTAATCGATTCATTAAGAATGTGAACAAATCATTATATCATTTGAATTTTATAGAGACCATTGAATCATTTGTTATATTCTTTATTAAGAATTAAATGGAGAAAGTAATACAACAATTTGATTGTTCTTCATTAACTTATATGATTTCATTCGCTTAACTAGTTTTAAAAACACAACACCCAAGTTCGTCACGAATGTTTATTTAGATGTTTTAAAAAATATGTACTCATTTATTTGTAAGAATTAATCAAACGCACTAAATGATAAACCAATTAGATTACTTTTGGTTTAGATATATCTTTTTAATCAATTAAAACCGAAGTTTATTAAAAATGTGCGTAAATTATTACATTGTTTAAAGTTTAAAAAGTCATCCTAATCATCTGTTATGTTTGTAATTACGAATTAAATAGAGAAAATAATTACCACAATTTAACTGTTTTTCCTTAACTTATAGGATGTCATTCGCTTAACTAGTATCAGAACAAAGCACCCAAGCTAGTCATTAATGTATATTTAGTTATTTCAAATAAATACGTACTCAATTACTAAGTTTGTAAGAATGAATGAAATACACTAAATGACGAACTAATTGAACCACTTTTGGTCTAACTATATTCTTGTAATCGATTAAAAGTAAAATTTGTTAAGAATGTATATAAATTATTATATTGTTTAATGTTTCAAGAGGCCTCCCAATTATTTCTTATGTTCGTTATCACGAATTAAATGGAGAAAGTGATGCCACAATTTGTCCATTATTCCTTAACTTATGTAATTCCATTCACTTACCTAGTTTTATAACAAAGCACTCAAGCTCGTTACGAATGTATATTTAGTTATTTTAAATAAATATGATAAATTTACTAAGTTCGTAAGAATGAATCAAATGTAATAAACGACAAACCAATTGGACCACTTTGATCTAGTTATATCCTTTTAATTGATTAAAACCAAAGTGTGTTAAGAATGTGAATAAATCATGATATCGTTTAAAGTTTAAAAAGACTTTCATATATTTTATTATGTTCATAATTACAAATTAATAGAAAAGGCGATACCACAATTAAACCATTCTTCCTTAACTCCATGTGATTTCATTCGCTTAAGTAGTTTTAGAACAAAGCACCAAAGTTTGTCACAAATGTATATTTAGTTGTTTTAATGAAATACGTACTAATTTACTATGTTCATAAGAATGAATTAAATGACGAACCAAATCAAACTACTTTTGGTCTAGTAGTTATATCCTTTTAATTTATTAAAACTGAAGTTAGATAATAATGTGCAAAAAGCATTATATCGTTTAAAGTTTAAAAAGATCTCCTAATCATTTTTTACGTTCATAATTATAAATGAAATAGAGAAAGCGATGCCAAAATTTAATCGCTCTTTTTAATTTATGTGATTTTATTTGCTTAACTTGTTTTAGATCAAAGGACATAAGCTCGTCACAAATATATATTTAGTTCTTTTAAAAAAATAAGTACTAGTTTACTAAGTTTGTAAAAATAAATTAAACACACAAAAAGACGAACGAATGGGCCACTATTGGTCTAGTTATATCCTTTTAATTGCTTAAATCCGAAGTTTGTTAATAATGTGTACAAATCATTATATCGTTTAAAGATTAAAAAGACCTCACAAGTATTTGTTACATTCATAATTATGAATAACATGGATAAAACATGAAGTTTGTTAATAATGTGTACAAATCATGACCGTTCTTCCTTAATTTATGTGATTTTATTCACTTAACTAGTTTTTAAAATAAAACACCTAAGCATGTTACGAATGAGTATTTAGTTGTTTTAAAGTAATAAGTACATATTACTAAGTTCGTAAGAATGACTAAAATGCACTAAATGACAAACTAATCGGACCACTTTTCGTCAAATTATATCTTTTTAATCAATTAAAAATGAAGTTCATTAATAATGTGAGCAAATTGTTATATTATTTAAAGTTTAAAGAGACCTCATAATTATTTTTTATGTTCGTAATTACGAATCAAATTGATAAAGTGATATCATAATTTGACTATTTTTCCTTAACTTATGTAATTTTATTCGCTTAACTAGTTTTAAAACAAAAAAACTAAGCTCGTCACAATTATATATGAGTTGTTTTAAAGAAATAACTACTAATTTACTAATTTTGTAAGAGTGAATCAAAGTTACAAAATGACGAACGAATCGGACTACTTTTAGTGGTGCTATATTCTTTTAATCGACTAAAATCGAAGTTCATTAAGAATGTGTATAAATCATTATATCATTTAAAGTTTAAAGTGACTTTTGAATTATTTGTTATGATCGTAATTACGAATTAAAAGGAAAAGTGATATAATAATTTAACCGTTCTTCCTTAACTTATATGATTTCATTTGCTTTACTAGTTTTAGAGCAAAGCACATTAACCCATCACAAATGTGTATTTAGTTGTTATAAAGAAATCAATATGTTACTAAGTTTGTAATAATGAATGAAATGCACTAAACGGTGAACTAATTGGACCACTTTTAATCTATTTACATCTTTTTATCAATTAAAACCAAAGTTTGTTAATAATGTGAACAAATTATTATATTGTTTAAAGTTTAAAAAGACCTCTCAATCATTTGTTATGTTCGTAATTACAAATTAAGTAGAGAAAGAGATGCCAAAATTTGACTATTCTTCCTTAACTTATGTGATTTTATTCTCTTAACTAGTTTTAGAACAAAGTTCTTAAGCTTGTTACAAATGTATATTTAATTGTTTTAAAAAAATACACACTCATTTACTATGTTCGTAAAAATGAATAAAACTAACTAAACGACAAACTAATCAGACTACTTTTAGATTAGTTATATCTTTTTAATTAATTAAAACCAAAGTTCGTTAAGAATGTGTACAAATCATTATATCATTTAAAGTTTAAAGAGACCTAATCATTTATTACATTCATAATTATGAATTAAATAGAGATAGTGATACCAAAATTTAACCCTAACTTATGTGATTTCATTCACTTAACAAGTTTTAGAACAAAGTACTCAAACTCGTCACAAATGTATATTTCGTTGGTTTAAAAAAATTCCTACTTATTTACTATGTTCGTAAGAAGAAATCAAACACACTAAACGATCGATTAATCGGACCACTTTTGGTCTACTTATATCGCTTAAATTTTAAAAATACCGTCAAATCATTTGTTGCGTTCATTATTAAGAATTAAATAGAGAAAATGATATCACAATTTAATTGTTTTTTCTTAATTTATGTGATTTTATTTGCTTAACTAGTTTTTGAACAAAACACTCAAATTTGTCACAAATGTATATTTAGATATTTTAAAGAAATATACTTATTTACTAAGTTAGTAAGAAAGAATCAAACATACTAAACATGAACCGATTGGACAACTTTAAATGATATAATTACTTTTTGACTAGTTATATCCTTTTAATCGATTAAAACCAAAATGAGTTAAGAATGTGCATAAATCGTTATATCTTTTAAAGTTTAGAAGAGATCTCTGAATCATTTGTTATGTTTGTTATTACAAATAAAATGGAGAAAGTGAAACCACAATTTAACTATTCTTCTTTAACATATTTGAGTTTCATTCGTTTAACTAATTTTAGAACAAAATACCCAAGCTCATCATGAATGTATATATAATTGTTTTAAGAAAATATGTATTCATTTACTGAGTTCGTAAGAAAGAGTCAAATGCACTAAATGACAAACCAATTGGACAACTTTTGGTTTAGTTATATCCTTTTAAAATATTAAAACCAAAGTTCGTTAAGAATGTACATAAACCGTTATATCGTTTAAAGTTTAAAAAGACCTCCTAATCTTTTGTTAAAGTGATACCACAAGTCCTTTCTTCCTAGACTTATGTAATTTTATTTTAGAACAATACTCCAAAACTTATTACGAATGTTTATTTAGTTTTAAAGAAATATGAACTCATTTACAATGTTCATAAGAATGAATCAAATGTACAAAAGGATGAACCAATTGGATGACTTTTGGTTAAGTTATATCATTTTAATTTATTAAAACCAAAATTTATTATTAATGTCTAAAAATTATTATATCGTTTAAAATTTAAAAAGACCTCTCATTCATTTGTTATGTTTATAATTATGAATGAAATGGAGAAAATGATGACACAATTTTACTGTTCTTACTTAACTTATGTAATTTTATTTGCTTAACTAGTTTTAGATTAAATAAAATAATAAGCTCAACACGAATGTATATTTAGTTTTTCTTTGAAAAAATACGTACTTATTTACAAAGTACGAAAGAATGAATTAAACATAGAAAATGAGGAACTAATCGGACCACTTTTGGTTAAGTTATATAATTTTAATCGATTAAAACCAAAGTTCGTTAAGAATGTGCATAAATCATTGTATCTTTTAAAGATTAAAGAGATATACGAATCATTTGTTATGTTCGTAATTATAAATCAAATGAAGAAAGTGATATTACAATTTGGCCGTTCTTAATTAAACTTATGTTATTACATTGGCTTAGCTAGTTTTAGAACAAATGTAATCACATAATGTATATTTAGTTGTTTTAAATAAATATGTAGTCATTTACTATGTTCGTAAGAATGAATCAACTGCACTAAACGACGAACTAATTGGACCACTTTTGGTCTCATTATATTATTTTAATTGATTAAAATAGAAGTTTGTAAAAAGTATGCATAAATAATTATATCGTTTAAAGTTTTGAAAGCTCTACCAATTATTTGTTACATTCGTAATAAAAATTAAATAAAGAAATCAATACAAAAATTTGACCATTCTTCCCAAACTGATGTGATTTCATTAGTTTATCTAGTTTTAGAACAAAACACCCATGTTCGTCAAGAATATATATTTAGTTATTTTGAAAAAATAAATACTATTTTACTAAGTTCATAAAAATTAATCAAATGCACAAAATGACAAATGAATCGGACCACTTTTGGTATAGTTATATTCTTTTATTCTATTAAAACTGAAGTTGGTTAAGAATGTGCACAAAACATTATATTGTTTAAAGTTTATAAAGACCTCCAAATCATTTGTTACATTCATTATTATGAATCAAATGGAGAAATTATACCACAATTTGACCGTTCTTCCTTATGTGATTTTATTTGCTTTATTAGTTTTAGAACAAATCACCTAACCTCGTCATTAATGTATATTTATCTATTTTAAAGAAATATATATTCATTTACTAATCAGACCACTTTTGGTCTATTTATATCATTTCAATCGATTAAAACCAAAGTTCATTCAGAATGTAAACAAATCATTATATCATTTAAAGTTTAAAGAAACTTCCAAATCATTTGTTACATTCATAATTATGAATCAAATGGACTAAGCGATACCACAATTTGACCATTCTTCTTTAACTTACATAATTTCATTCGCTTAAATAGTTTTAGAACAAAGCACCAAAGTACATCCTGAATATATATTTCTTTATTTTAGAGAAATACGTACTCATTTACTAAGTTCATAAAAATGAATCAAATGAAATAAACGACAAACCAATCGGACCATTTTTGGTCCAGTTATATCTTTGTAATTATTTAAAATCGAAGTTCGTTAATAATGTGTACAAATCGTTATATAATTTAAAGTTTTAAAGAGACCTCCAAATCATTTGTTACATTCATAATTATGAATTAAATGGAGAAAGTGATACCACAATTTGACTGTTCTTCGTTAATTTATGTGATTTCATTCACTTAACTAGTTTTAGAATAAAGCACACAAGCTCATTACGAATGTATATTTAGTTGTTTTAAAAAAAATGATTCTAATTTACTATGTTCCTAAAAATGAATCATACACACTAGCTGGCAAACTAATAAGACCACTTTTGGTCTAATTTTAATCGATTAAAACTGAAGTTCATTAAGAATGTGCACAAATCCTTATATCGTTTAAAATTTAAAGAGACTTCCTAATCATTTTTAACATTTATAATTATAAATCAAATGGAGAAGGCGATACCACAATTTTACCATTCATTCTTAACTTATGTGATTATATTCACTTAATTAGTTTTAAACAAAGGACCCAAGCTCATCACAAATGTGTATTTAGTTATTTTAATGAAATAAGTATTCATTTGCTAATTTCGAAAGATAAAAATAAATACACTAAACAATAAACCAATGGACCACTTTTGATTAAAACCCAAGTGCATTAAGAATGTGCATAAATCGTGATATTGTTTAAAGACACCTCCATATCTTTTGTTTTGCATATAATTACAAATTAAATATAGAAACTGATACTACAATTTGAAAGTTCTTTCTTAACTTATGTGATTTCATTCGCTTAAGTAGTTTTAGAACAAAGGACCTAAGCTCGTCATAAATTAATATTTAGTTGTTTTAAAGAAATACGTACTCATTTACTAAGTTCATAAAAATGAATCAAAAGAAGTAAATGATGAACTAATCTGACTACTTTTGGGTCTAGTAATATCATTTTAATAGATTAAAATCAAAATTCACTAAGACTGTGAACAAATCATTATATCATTTAAAGTCTAAAAAGTCCTCCTAATTATTTGTTACATTCGTTATTACAAATCAGATAAAGAAAGTGATACAACAATTTGACTGTTCTTCCTTAACTTATATGATTTCTTTCTCTTAACTAGTTTTCGAATAAAACACCCAAGCTCATCACGAATATGTATTTACTTGTTTTAAAGAAATAAATACACATTTACTAATTTTGTAAGAATGAAATACACAAAATGACGAAATAATAGGACCACTTTGGTCAAGTTATATCCTTTTAATTGATTAAAGCTGAATTTTGTCAAGAATGTGTGTACATTATTATATCAAATAAGGTTTAAATAGACCTCTAAATTATTTTTTCATAATCGTAATTACAAAACAAATGTAGAAATTGATACCATAATTTAACCGTTCTTTTTTAACTTATGTGATTTCATTCGCTTAACTAGTTTTAAAACAAAGCACCCAATCTCATTACGAATGTATTTTTAGTTATATTAAAGAAATACATACTCATTTACTTGTTCATATCAATGAATCAAATGTACAAAATGATGAATGAATTGGACCACTTTTGGTCTAGTTATATCTTTTTATCGTTTAAAACCAAAGTTCATTAAGAAATTTCATAAATTATTATATTTATTAAAGTTTTAAGAGACCTCCTAATCATTTGTTATATTCGTAATTACGAATTAAATGGAGAAAAAGATGCCACAATTTGACTATTCTTCCTTAACCTATGTGATTTCATTCTCTTAACTATTTTTAGAACAAAGTTCTTAAGCTCGTTACGAATGTATATTTAATTGTTTTAAAGAAATACGTACTCATTTACTATGTTCGTAAGAATAAATAAAATGCACTAAATGATAAACTAATCGGACTACTTTTGGACTATTATATCCTTTTAATTTATTAAAACCAAAGTTCGTTAAGAATGTCCACAAATCATTATATCGTTTAAAGTTTAAAGAGACCTCCAAATAATTTGTTTCATTCATTATTACAAATCAAATGGAGAAAGTAGTACCACAATTTGACCAATCTTTCTTAACTTATTTGATTTTATTTTCTTAACTAGTCTTAAAATAAATCACTAAAGCTTGTCACAAATGTATATTTAGTTATTTAAAAGAAATACATACTTATTTACTATGTTGGTAAGAATGAATCAAATGCAATACACGATGAACCAAGAGCACAACTTTTGGTTTAGTTATATCATTTTAATAGATTACAACTTAAGTTTATTAAAAATGTTCATACATTGTTATATAGTTTGAAATTTAAATAGACCTCCAAATAATTTGTTAGGTTTGTAATTATGTATAAAATGGTGATAGTGGCCATAATTTAACCGTTCTTCCTTGAGTAAATTCATTCACTTAACTAGTTTTATAATAAAGCACCAAATCTCGTCATGAATGTCTATTTACTTGTTTTAAAGAAAAACAAACTCATTTACTATGTTCGTAAAAATGAATCAAATGCACTAAATGACGAATTAATTGGACCACTTTTAGTCTAGTTATATCCTTCTAATCAATTAAAACAAAAGCTCGTCAAAATGTGCACAATTTATTATATCATTTAAAGTTTAAAGAGATTTCACATTCATTTAATACATTCATAATTACGATTCAAATGGAGAAAGTGATACCAGAATTTGACTGTTCTTCCTTAACTTATGTGATTTCATTCGCTTAACTAGTTTTAAAACAACACCAAAGTACATCCCGAATGTGTATTTGGTTGTTTTAAAAAAATTCGTACTTATTTACTAAGTTCGTAAGAATGAATGAAATAAAATAAATGACAAACCAATCGGACCACTTTTGGTCTAGTTATATCTTTGTAATTGTTTAAAACCAAAGTTCGTTAATAAAATGCATAAATTATTATATCAGTTAAAGTTTAAATTGACCTCCTAATCATTTGTTACATTCATAATCACGAATCAAATGGAGAAAGTGATACCACAATTTGACTATTTTTTTTAAAGTAATTTCATTTGCTAACTAATTTTAGAACAAAGCACACAAGCTCAGCACGAATGTATATTTAGTTGTTATAAAAAATTAAGTACACATTTACTATGTTTATAAAAATAAATCAAATGCATTAAACAACAAACTAATTGGACCACTTTTTTGTCTAGTTTTAATCGATTAAAAATGAAGTTCATTAAGAATGACCAAAAATCCTTTTATCATTTAATGTTTAAAGAGACCTCCAAATTATTTGTTACATTTATAATTACGAATCAAATGGAGAAAGCATACCACAATTTTACTGTTCTTCCTTAACTTATGTGATTTTATTTTCTTAACTTATTTTAGAACAAAGGACCTAAGATTATCATAAATGTATATTTAGTTGTTTGAAAGAAATATGTACTTCATAACTATGTTCGTAAACGATGTACCAATCATACCACTTTTGGTCTAGTAGTTGTCTTTTTAATTTATTAAAACCAAAGTTCGATAATGATGAGCACAAATTGTTATATCGATTAAAGCTTAAAAAGATCTCTTAATTATTTATTACATTCTAAATTATTAATTAAATGGAGAAAGCAATGCCAAAATTTAACTGTTCGTTCTTAACTTATGTGATTTTATTCGCTTAACTAGTTTTAGATCAAAGGACATAAGCTGACAAATGTACTAATTATCTAAGTTTGTAAAAATAAATTAAACGCAAAAAAAATGAACGAATCGGACCACTTTTGGTCTAGTTATATAAAAATGAATTAAACGCACAAAATGACAAACTAATCAGACCACTTTTGGTCAGTTATATCCTTTTAATCGATTACAGCCGAAGTTTGTCAAGAATGTACAAAAATTATTATATTGTTTAATGTTTAAAGAGACCTCAGTATCATTTGTTACGTTCGTTATTATGAATTAAATAGAGAAAGTGATACTACAATTTGACCATTTTTTCTTAACTTTAATGATTTCATTTACTTATCTAGTTTTAAAACAAAACACCCAAGCTTATCACAAGTGTATATTTAGTTGTTTTTAAAAAATAACTACTAATTTATTAAGTTCATAAGAATGAAACAAACATGCAAAACGACGAACAAATCGGACCATTTTTAGTCCAGTTATATCCTATTAATCCTTTAAAACCAAATTTTGTAAAGAATGTGCACAAATCGTAATATTATTTGAAGTTTAAAGACACGTCCGAATCATTTTTTATGTTCATTATTACGAATTAAATGAAGAAAGTGATACCACAATTTGATCGTTCTTCCTTAACTTATGTGATTTTATTCGCTTAACTAGTTTTAGAACAAAGGACCCCCTCATCACGAATGAATATTTTGTTATTTTAAAGAAATACGTACTCATTTACTAAGTTCATAAAAACGAATCAAACACAGTAAATGATGAACTAATTAGACCACTTTTGGTCTAGCTATATCTTTTTAATCGATTAAAACCGAAATTCGTTTAGAATGGGGGGGCATAAATAATTACATCGTTCAAAGTCTAATCATTTGTTATGTTCGTTACTACGAATTAAATGGAGAAAGTAATACCACAATTTGACCATTCTTCCTTAACTTGTATGATTTAATTTTCTAAACTGGTTTTAGAACAAAGCACCCAGGCTCGTCATAAATGTATATTTAGTTGTTTTAAATAAATAAGTACTAATTTACTAAGTTTGAAGAATAAATCAAACCTACAAAATGACAAATGAGTTAGACAACTTTTCATCTAGTTATATCTTTTTAATCGATTAAAATCAAAATTTATTAAAAATGGACACAAATCATTATATCATTTAAAGTTTAAAGAGACCACTGAATCATTTGTTATGCTCATTATTACTAATTAAATATAGAAAGTTATACCACAATTTGACTATTTTTCCCCAACTTATGTAATTTCATTCACTTCACTGCTTTTAGAATAAAGCACCTAAGCTCATTACGAATATATATTTAGTTGTTTTAAAGAAATACATACTCATTTACTAAGTTCGTAAGAATCAATAAACGCAATAAATGATGAACTAATTGGATCACTTTTAGTTTAGTTGTAACCTTATAATCAATTAAAACCAAAGTTCATTAAGAATGTATATAAATCATTAAATCGTTTAATATTTGAAGAGATCTCCCAATCATATGTTACGTTTGTTATTACAAATCAAATGGAGAAAGCACTACTACAATTGACCGTTCTTCCTTAATTTATGTGATCTTATTTGCTTAACTAGGTTTAGAACAAAGCACCCATACTCGTCATGAAAGTATATTTAATTATTTTAATGAAATACGTACTTATTTACTAAGTTTGTAAGAATGAATCAAACACACTAAACGACGAACAAATCAAACAACTTTTGGTCTAGTTATATATCCTTTTAATCGATTTAAACCGAAGTTCATTAAGAATGTGTATAAATCATTATATCATTTAAAGTTTAAAGAAACTTCTCAATTATTTGTTACGTTCGTAATTACGAATCAAATGAAGAAAGTAATAGCACAATTTGACCATTCTGCATTTACTTATGTGATTTCATTCACTTAATTAGTTTTAGAATAAAGCACCAAGCTTGTTGCGAATATAAATTTAGTTATTTCAAAGAAATAAGCACTCATTTACTACATTCGTAAGAATGAATCAAACGTATTAAACCACAAACCATTCGGGCCACTTATGATCAAGTTATATCACTAAAAGTTTAAAGAGACCTCACAATCATTTGTTACTTTCGTAATTACGAAAGAAATGGAGAAAGTGATACCACAATCTAACCATTCTTCCTTGACTATGTGATTTAATTCAGTAAACTAGTTTTAGAACAAAGCACCTAAGCTCATCGTGAATATATATTTAGTTGTTTTAAAGAAATAAATACTAATTAACTAAGTTCATAAAAATGAATTAAATGCACAAAATGACAAGCGAATCAGACTACTTTTGGTTTAGTTATATTCTTTTGATTAAAACCAAAGTTCGTTAAGAATGTGCACAAATCATTATATCGTTTAAAGTTTAAATATACCTCCTAATCATTTGTTACATTTGTAATTATGAATATATTGAAAAAAGTGATACCACAATTTGATCGTTCCTCCTTAACTTATGTAATTTGATCCACTCAACTAGTTTTAGAACAAAACACCTATACTCGTCAGATTGTATATATTTAGTTATTTTAAATAAATAAGTATTAATTTACTAAGTTGGTAAGAATGAATAAATACAAAAAATGGTGAAGGAATTAGACCACATTTGGTCTAGATCTATAATTTTAATCCATTAAAACCAAAATTCATTAAGAATGTGCACAAATCGTTATATCATTTAAAGTTTAAAGAGGCCTCCTAATCATTTGTTGCATTTGTTATTACAAATCAAATGGAGAAAGTGATACCACAATTTGACTGTTCCTGCTTAACTTATGTGATTCTATTTGCTTAACTAGTTTGATAATAAAGCACACAAGCTCGTTACGAATGTATATTTAGTTGTTTTAAAGAAATGCATACACGTACTATGTTCATTAGAAAAAATCAAACACACAAACTTTTGGTCCAGTTACATCCTTTTAATCGATTGAAACCGTAGTTCGTTAAGAATGTGCATAAATAATTATATTATTTAAAGTTTAAAGAGACCTCTTAATCATTTGTTACATTCATAATTACGAAGCAAATTAAGAAAGTGATACTACAATTTGACAGTTCTTTCTTTTGTGTGATCTTAATCGCTTAGCTAGTTTTTGAATAAAGTACCCAAGCTCAATACAAATGTATATTCAGTTGTTTTAAAAAAATATGTACTCATTTACTACGTTTGTAAGAATAAATCAAACGCACTAAATGATAAACCAATCAGACCACTTTTGGTATATTTATATCCTGTTAATCGATTAAAACCAAAGTTTGATAAGAATTTACACAAATTGTTATATCGTTTAAAGTTTAAAGATACCACCAAATTATTTGTTATATTCGTAATTACATATTAAATAAAAAAAGTGATACCATAATTTGACTATTCTTCCTTAACTTATGTGATTTAATTCGCTTTTTAGAACAAATGACCTAAGCCATCATGAATATATATTTAATCATTTAAAAAAAACTATGAATTTAAGTTAGTAAGAATGATTTAAACACACAATGTGATAAATGAATCAGACCACCTTTGGTCTATCTATATCCTTTTAATCGATTAAAACTGATGTTCATTTTGAATGTGCAAAAATCGTTATATCGTTTAAAGTTTAAAGAGACCGCACAATCATTTGTTACATTTGTTACTATGAATTAAATATATAAAGTGATACCACAATTTAACCATTTTAAAACAAAGTACCAAAGTTCGTCACGAATGCATATTTAGTTGTTTTAAATAAATACATACTCATTAACTTTTCATAAGAATGAATTAAATACACTAAACAACGAACTAATCAGACCAATTTAGTCTAGCTATATCATTTTAATCGATTAAAACTGAAGTTTGTTAATAATGTATATAAATTATTATATCGTTTAAAGTTTAAAAACCTCCTAATAATTTGTTACCTTCATAATTATGAATCAAATAAAGAAAGTGATACCATAATTTGATCGTTTTCCCTCTACTTATGTGATTTCATTTGCTTAAATAGTTTTAAAACAAAGCAACCAAGCTCATCAAGAACATGTGCTTAGTTCGTTAGAATGATTGAAATGCACTAAACGACGAACCAATCAAATTCTTTTGGTCTAGTTATATCATTTAATCGATTAAAACTGAAGTTCGTTAATAATGTTCACAAATCATTATATCGTTTAAAGTTTAAAAAGACCTCATAATTATTTTTTACATTCATAATTACGATTCAAATGGCGAAAACAATGTCATATTTTGACTGTTCTTTAATTAATGTGATTTTATTCGCTTAACTAATTTTAGAACAAAGCACCTAAGCGCGTTACAAATGTATATTTAGTTATTTTTAAAGAAATAAGTACTCATTTACTAAGTTCGTAAAAATAAATCAAATGTACAAAATGACAAAATAATCGGACCACTTTGGTCAAGTTATATCCTTTTAATTTATTAAAACCGAAGTTCGTTAAGAATGTGTATAAATCATTATATCGTTCAAACTTTAAAGAGACCTCCCAATCATTGTTACATTTGTAATTATAAATCAAATGGAGAAATTTATACTATAATTTGACCGTTCTTCTTTAACTTATGTGATTTTATTCGCTTAACTAGTTTTATAACAAAACACCCAAGCTTGTCATGAATGTATATTTAGTTGTTTTAAAACAATAAGTATTAATTTATAAAAGTTCATAAAAATAAATCAAACGCACAAAATAACAAACGAATCGGACTACTTTTAGTCATTATATCTTTTTAATTGATTAAAATTGCAGTTTTATAAGAAAGTGCACAAATTGTTAAATTATTTAAACTTTAAAGAGTCCTCCTAATTATTTGTTACATTCGTAATTATGAATTAAATAGAGAAAGTGATAACACAATTTGACCGTTCCTCCTTTTCTTATGCGATTTGATTCACATACTCATTCACTAAGTTCATAAGAAAGAATCAATGGCACTAAACGACAACCCAATTGTACCTCTCTTAATCTATTAAAACTGATGTTTGTCAAGAATGTGTATAAATTATTATATCATTTAAAGTTTAAAGAGACTACCTAATATCATTTATTACGTTTGTAATTAAAAATTAAATGGAGAAAGTGATACTTGAATTTGACCATTCTTAACTTGTGTAATTTCCATTCCCTTAACTAGTTTTAGAACATAGCACCCATGCTCATCACAAATGTATAGTTGTTTTAAAGAAATATGTACTCATTTACTTTCAGTTAATGAGATAAATCAAACACACAAAATGACGAATGAATCAGACTACTTTTGGTCTAGTTACATCCCTTTTAATCAATTAAAACTAAAAAGACCACTCAATTATTTATTACATTCGTAATTACAAATTAAATGGAGAAAGTGATACAACAATTTAACCATTCTTCTTTTACTTATGTGATTTTATTCACTTATCTAGCTTTAAAATAAAGTACCTAAGCTCATCACGAATGTGTATTTAGTTGTTTTAAAAAAATATATACTTATTTACTATGTTCGTAAGATTGAATCAAACATACAAAATAATAAACCAATCAGGCCACTTTTGGTCTAGTTATATCTTTTTAATCGATTAAAACTAAAGTTCAATAAGAATGTGCACTAATTATTATATACTTTCAAGTTTAAAGAGACATCTAAATCATTTGTTATGTTCGTTATTATGAATAAGATAGAAAAAGTGATACCACAATTTGACTGTTCTATTATTAAATTATGTAATTTTATTCGCTTAAATAGTTTTAGAACAAAGCACCTAAGTTCGTCCCGAAAGTATATTTAGTATTTTTAAAGAAATACATACTCATTTACTAAGTTTGTAAGAATGAATCAATTGCACTATATAATGAACTAATTGGATGTCTTTTGGTCCACTTTTTTTGTTTTAATCAATTAAAACTAAAGTTCGTTATGAATTTGCATAAATTGTTATATCATTTAAAGAGACCTCCAAATCATTTACTACGTTTGTAATTACGAATTAAATGGAAAAATGATACCAGAATTTTACCGTTCTTCCTTAACTCGTGATTTCATTAGTTTAACTAGTTTTAGAACAAAGCACCTATGCTTATCACGAATGTATATTTAGTTTTTTCAAAGAAATACGTACTCATTGACTATGTTCATAAGAATGAATCATACGTAGTAAACAATGAACTGATTGGACCACTTTTGGTCTAGTTATATCATTTTTATCTATTAAAACTAAAATTCATTAAAAATGTGAACAAATCGTTATATCGCTTAAAGTTTGAAAAAGCCCTCTTAATCATTTGTTACGTTCGTAATAATGAATTAAATGGAAAAAACAATACCACAATTTAACAGTTCTTCCTTAACTTGTATGCTATTATTTGCTTAACAAGTTTTATAACAAAGCACCCAACCTCGTCATGAATGTATATTTGTTGTTTTAAATAAATGCGTACTCATTTACTATCAGTTCTTAAGAATGAATCAAATGCACAAAACAACAAATTAATTAGATCATTTTTGGTCTAGTTATATCCTTTTAAAGAGTCCTCCCAATCATTTCTTACATTCGTAATTATAAATCAAATGGACAAACTGATACCATTATTTGATGGTGCTTCCTTAATTTATGTGATTTTATTTGCTTAACTAATTTTAGAACAAAGCACTAAAGCTCATCACGAATGTATATTTAGTTGTTAGATAAATAGGTACTCAATAACTATGTTCATAAGAATGTATCAAACAGACTAATCAAACCACTTTTCGTCTATTTTTTCCTTTTAATTAATTAAAACTGAAGTTCGTTAAGAATGAGCACAAATCATTATACTTTTTCAAGTTTAATGAGTCCTGCAAATTATTTGTTACATTCGTAATTATGAATCAAATGAAGAAAGCGATACCACAATTTGACGGTTCTTTCTTAACTTATGTGATTTTATTTGCTTAACTAGTTTTAAAGAAATAGGTACTAAATTTACTAAGTTCATAAGAATGAATCAAATGCACTAAATGAAGAACTAATTCTTATTGTCTAGTTATATATTTTTAATCGATTAAAACTGAAGTTCATTAAGAATGTGCATAAATCATTAGATCATTTAAAGTTTAAAGAGACCTCATAATCATTTGTTATGTTCGTTATTACGAATTAAATAGAAAAATTGATACCACAATTTGACAGTTCTTCCTTAACTAATATGATTTCATTTACTTAACTAGTTTTAGTACAAAGCACACAAGCTTGTCCCGAATATCTATTTTTAATTCTTTTAAAGAAATAGGTACCCATTTACTAACTTCATAAGAATGAATAAACTCCCTAAACGACGAACTAATTGAACACTTTTAGTTTAGTTATATTATTTTAATCGATTAAAACTGAAGCTCGTTAAAAATGTACATAAATCTTTATATCGTTTAATGTTTAATGAGTCCTTCCAATCATTTGTTTCGTTCGTAATTATGAATCAAATGGAGTATTTGATACCATAATTTCACCATTCTTCCTTTACTTATTTATGTGATTTATTTACTTAACTATTTTTAAAACAAAGCACCAAAGCTCGTCATGAATGTATATATTATTGTTTTAAATAAATATGTACTCATTTACTATATTTATAAGAATTAATCAAATTCACTAAATGACAAACCAATCGGACAACATTTGGCCTAGTTATATCCTTTTAATCGATTATAATTGAAGTTTGTTAATAATGTTCATAAATCATTATATCATTTAAAGTTTAAAAAAGACCTCATAATTATTTCTTACATTATTAATTACGATTAAAATTAAGAAAACGATGATTTGACTGTTCTTCCTTAACTTATGTGATTTAATCCGCTTAACTAGTTTCAGAACAAAGGACCTAACTTATAATGATTGTGTATTTAGTTATTTTAAAGAAATATATAGTAATTTAATATGTTCATAAAAATAAATCAAACATACTAAACAACGAACAAATCAGACCATTTTTGGTCTAGTTGATGTGAATCGAGATGGAATAGTTTTTGTGGTAAAACTAGCTAATGAAGTAGAGAAGTTCAACTTCATAGTTCAATTCCAACAATTTATCCTTCTAGGCATTTTTGGTTGTGAAAGTCCAGTTGTGCATGTACTCTTACGGGATAAAAATCTTATGTGGGATCCAGGAGCATGACATAAAAGAAATGCCAATGGAAATTCAACCCCAAGAAGTTAAAGATCTTCCCATAAAGCACATGGAAGGAAAAGTTAAAGAAACCCTATGGAACAAAGTTAAATTCGTCATATTTATTTATGGTACAGAAATCAAGGCCATCAAAGCAGTAAATGTGGCCTAGTAATCCGTTTTGGCCTTTCTACCTTCCCTAGGAATGGTTAGGAATATTAATATTTACTTTTATTACACCTAGAATGTTGTTGACGTGCATTTATTTTGTACTCTCTCAATTCCGAATTTGAATGTTGTAAGCATATAAATAGGCCTTTGCTATATTGTAACGAAAGCTTTGTTTTGAATCCAAAAATATGGTGATTGTTTGTTGAGTGTGCGCCACTCCAAAAATCAGGCTTTGTTGAAGATGTGCCCTTCCAAACCACTTATCCTTGGCTCATCTCTTCACTCTTGTGGGAGGTAGTTTCAGATGCCCCTTTGCTTGTAAGTGCATCACTTGCATTTGGAGGTCTCCGACAGTTCGTGAGCTGCAGTTCCTCTTGGAATCGGATTCCATTTGTTTGTTTCTCTCCTGCTGTAACCGTTGCGCCTCCTTCCATTTCCATCATTTGGTATCAAAGCTTGAGATTTGCTTCCTGACTCCACAGATGTTGACAAAGGGACCCATTACAGTTGAAGATATGAACATCGATAATATCCGAGAGGAAGTTGCCGAAGTGCATAGAGCTGCAGAGTCTTTGTCTCAAAAGTTATCCCAGCAGTTTATCCTTCTTTCTCATGATGAAGAATATATCCATTTAACCATCCTTCAAATGAAGAGGTATGGAAACCGGTTCTCATTAAGCAAGATGGAGTAGATTTTGATCTTCCTCCCATCTATGATAATTAGTGTTCCCCTACTATATTTCCCCCATCCATCCTTTCTTTTCATTTTTCTGCGCAACCCTTCATTGGTCTTCCATCCTCTGAACTTGCTATCACATATATGTTGTTTGACATTCCAATTTAGTCAATGCCGGAAGACACATGTGTTGTTCCAACCTATAGATCCTTATGCTCTAGTCTTCTAGAAAGATTCCACCTCAGCTAGAACATGGATATGTTGTCCCTGCCTCCAATAGTTGTATTTATGCTCTCACTTTAAACTCGAAGACGAGTTTTCTCCAACCAATGGAGAATGATGTGAATCAAGATGGAATAGTTTTTGTGGTAAAACTAGCTCATGAAGCAGAGAAGTTCAAATTCATAGTTCAATTCCAACAATTTATCCTTCTAGGCATTTTTTGTTGTGAAAGTCCAGTTGTGCATGTACTCTTACGGGATAAAAATCTTATGTGGGATCTAGGAGCATGACAAAGAAGAAATGCCAATGGAAAATCAACCCCAAGAAGTTAAAGATGAAGGCCCATAAAGCACATAGAAGGAAAAGTTAAAGAAACTCCATGGAACAAAGTCAAATTCGTTTACTTTTATTATACCTAGAATGTTGTTGAAGTGCATTAATTTTGTACTCTCTCAATTCTGAATTTGAATGTTGTAACATATAAATAAGCCTTTGCTATATTGTAACGAAAGCTTTGTTTTGAATCCAAAAATATAGTAATTGTTTGTTGAGTGTGCGCCACTCCAAAAATTAGGCTTTGTTGAAGGTGTGCCCTTCCAAACCACTTATCCCTGGCTCATCTCTTCACTCTTGTGGGAGGTAGTTTTAGATGCCCATTTGCTTGTGAGTGTATTACTTGCATTTGGAGGTCTCCGACAGTTTGTGAGCTACAGTTCCTCGTGGAATAGGATTCCGTTCGTTTGTTTCTCTCCTGCCGCAACCGCTCCGCCTCCTTCTATTTCCATCACTAGTTATATCTTTTTAATTAATTAAAACTAAAGTTCGTTAATAATATGTATAAATCATTATATCATTTAAAGTTTAAAGAGACCTCAAAATCATTTGTTACATTCCTAATTACGAATTAAATGTATAAAGTGAATCAATTTGACCGTTCTTCCTTAACATATGTGATTTCATTCTCTAAAATAGTTTTACAACAAAGCACCGCACCCAAGCTTGTTACGAATGTATATTTAGCTGTTTTAAAGAAATACATACTCATTTAATATGTTTGTAACAATGAATAAAACGCAATAAATGACGAACAAATTAGATCACTTTTAGTCTAGTTATATACTTTTAATCGATTAAAACTGAAGTTAGTTAAGAATGTGCATAAATCGTTTTATCATTTAAAGTTTGAAGAGGCCTCATAATCATTTGTTACATTTTAAATTATGAATCAAATGGAGAAAGTGATAATACAATTTGACCTTTCTACCTTAACTTATGTGATTTCATTTGCTTAACTAGTTTTATAACAAAGGATGCAAGCTAGTCATGAATGTATATTTAGTAGTTTTAAAAAAATATGTATTCATTTACTATGTTCATAAGAATGAATCATACACACTAAACGATGAATAAATAAGACCACTTTTGGTTTACTTATATCCTTTTAATCGATTAAAACCGAAGTTTGTTAAGAAACTGTATAAACGTTAAATCGTTTGAAGTTTAAATAGTCATCATAATCATTTGTTATGTTTTAAATTATGAATCAAATTGAGAAATTGATACCATAATTTAACCGTTCTTCCTTAACTTATGTAATTTCATTCGCTTAACTAGTTTTAGAGCAAAATAGCTAAGTTTGTTGTAAATATATATTTAGTTGTTTTAAAGAAATAATTACTAATTTACTAAGTTTGTTAAAATGAATCAGACGAACAAATTGACTAACTAATTAGACCACTTTTGGTCTAGTTATATACTTTTAATCGATCAAAACTAAAGTTCATTAAGAAAGTGCACAAATCGTTAAATCATTTAAAATTTAAATTGTCCTCCTAATCATTTATTATGTTTGTAATTACGAATTAAATGGGGAAAGTGATACCACAATTTGATTCTTCCTCCTTTTTTATATTATTTAATTCACTTAACTTGTTTTAAAACAAAGCACTGAAACTCATCACAAATGTATATTTAATTATTTTAAATAAATATGTATTCATCAACTATGTTTGAAAGAATGTATCAAATGAACTAATCGGACAACTTTTTGTGAAGTTTTATCCTTTTAATAGATTAAAACTGAAGTTCGTTAATAATGTGCACTAATCATTATATTATTTAAAGTTTAAAGAGACCTCCCAATTATTTCTTATATTTGTAATTATGAATCAAATGAATAAAGCGATACCACAATTTGACTATTTTTCCTTAACTTATGTGATTTCATTTGTTTAACTAGTTTTAAAAACAACTAATCATTTGTTACATTCGTAATTACGAATCAAATAATGAAAGTGATACAATAATTTAACCATTCTTCCTTTACTTATGTAATTTTATTTCCTTATCTAGTTTTAGAATAAAGAACCTAAGCTCGTCACAAATGTGTATTTAGTTATTTTAAAGAAATACATACTTATTGGCTATTTTCGTAAGATTGAATCAAATATACAAAATAACGAACCAATCGGGCCACTTTTTGTCTAGTTACATCCCTTTAATCGATTAAAACTGAAGTTCGTAAAGAATGTGCATAAATCATTATATCACTTAAATCTAAAGAGACCTCTCAATCATTTATTATATTCGTAGTTACGAATTATATATGGAAAGTGATGACACAATATGACCATTCGTCCTTTAATTATGTGATTTCATTCTCTTAACTAGTTTGAGAACAAAGCACCGAAGCTCGTCTTGAATGTGTATTTAGTTGTTTAAAGAAATACGTACTCATTTACTAAGTTCGTAAGAATGAATCAAGTGCACTAAACGACGAACCAATTGTATGTTTTTTGGTCAAATATTTTCCTTTTAATCGTTTAAAACTGCAGTTCGTGAAGAATTTTACATAAATCATTATATCGTTTAAAGTTTAAAGAGTCCTCTTAATCATTTATAATGTTTGTAATTATGAATTAAATGGAGAAAGTGATACAAGAATTTTACTGTTCTTCTTTAACTCATGTGATTTTATTCGCTTAACTAAATTTACAACAAAGCACTTATGCTTGTCACAGATGTATATTTAGTTTGTTTAAAGAAATATGTACTCATTGACTATGTTCATAAGAATGAATCTACACACTAAATAATGAACCGTTCAGACCACTTTTGGTCTAGTTATATCTTTTTAATCTATTAAAACCAAAGTTCATTAATAATATGAACAAATTGTATATTGTTTATAGTTTAAAAAGCCCTCCTAATCATTTGTTACGTTCGTAATTATGAATCAAATAAAGAAAGTGATACCACAATTTGACTGTTCCTCCTTAACTTGTGTGATATCATTCGCTTAACATGTTTTATAACAAAGCACACAACTTCATCATGAATGTATGTTTGTTATTTTAAAGAAATACGTACTAATTTACTCTAAGTTCATAAGAATAAATCAAACACACAAAATGATGAATGAATCGGACCACTTTTAGTCTAGTTATATCCTTTTGATCGATTAAAACTTAAGTTCATTAAGAAAGTACACAAATCGTTTAATCAATTAAAGTTAAAGGGTCCTCCCATATGTTACTTTAGTAATTATGAATCAAATATAGAAAGTGATACCACTATTTGACGGTTCTTACTTTTTTATGTGATTTTATTCGCTTAACTAGTTTTAAAATAAAGCACTGAATCTCGTCACGAATGTATATTTAGTTGTTTTAAATAAATATGCACTCATTAACTATGTTCGTAAGAATGTATCAACCACAGTAAAAGATGAATAAATCGGACCACTTTTTGTCATGTTTGATTAAAACCGAAGTTTGTTAATAATGTAAAAAGCCCTCCTAATCATTTGTTATGTTCGTAATTACGAATCAAATAAAGAAAGTGATACCATAATTTGACCGTTCCTCCTTAACTTGTGTGATATTATTCGCTTAACATGTTTTTATAACAAAGCACACAAGTTCATCATAAATGTATGTTTATTATTTTAAAGAAATACATACTAATTTACTCTAAGTTCATAAGAATAAATCAAACGCACAAAATTATGAATGAATCGGACCACTTTTAGTCTATTTATATCCTTTTAATCGATTAAAACTAAAGTTCATTAAGAAAGTGCACAAATCGTTCAATCAATTGAAGTTAAAGAGTCCTCCCATTTGTTACATTAGTAATTATGAATTAAATATAGAAAGTGATACCACTATTTAACAATTCTTACTTTTCTTATGTGATTTTATTCGCTTAACTAGTTTTAAAATAAAGCACCGAATCTCGTCACGAATGTATATTTGGTTATTTAAATAAATATGTGCTCATTAACTATGTTCGTAAGAATGTATCAACCACAGTAAATAACAAATTAATCGGACCACTTTTGTCATGTTCGATTAAAACCGAAGTTTGTTAAGAAATTGCACAAATTGTTCAATCAATTAAAGTTAAAGAGTCCTCCTATTTGTTACATTAGTAATTATGAATCAAATATAGAAAGTGATACCACTATTTGACGGTTCTTATTTTTCTTATGTGATTTTATTCGCTTAACTGGTTTTAAAATAAAGCGTTGAATCTCGCCACGAATGTATATTTAGTTGTTTTAAATAAATATGTACTCATTAACTATGTTCGTAAGAATGTATCAACTATAGTAAATGACGAATTAATCAGACTACTATTTGTCATATTCAATTAAAACCGAAGTTTGTTAAGAATGTAAAAAAATAATAATATCATTAAAGTTTAAAGAGGCCTCCCAATAATGTGTTACATTTGTAATTAAGAATCTAATAATGTGTAACAATTTGATAATTCTTCCTTGACCTATATGATTTCATTCACTTAACTAGTTTTAGAAAAAAAAATAAGGACTTATGCTCGTCATGAATGTATATTTAGATTTTTTAAAGAAATAACTACAAATTTACTAAGTTCATAAGAATGAATCAAACATACAAAACAACAAACGAATCGGACCACTTTTAGTTATATCCTTTTAATAAATTAAAACCGAAGTTCGTTATGAATGTGCATAAATCATTACATTGTTTAAAGTTTGAAGAGACTTTGTAATCATTTGTTACGCTCATAATTACGAATCAAATGGAGAAAGTGATACCACAATTTGACTATTCTACATTTCATTCAATTAACTAGTTTTAGAAAAAAAACACTAAAGCTCATCGTGAATGTATATTTAGTTATTTTGAAAAAATAAGTAATAATTTATTAAGTTGGTAAGAATGAAACAAACGCACAAAATGACGAATAAATCAGACCACTTTTGGTCTATATATCCTTTTAATCGATTAAAACTTAAGAAGTGTATAAATCTTTAAATGGTTTAAAGTTTAAATAGCCCTCATAATCATTTGTTATGTTTTGTAATTACGAATCAAATTAAAATAGTGACACCACAATTTAACCATTCCTCTTTTTCTTATGTGATTTAATTCGCTTAACTAGCTTTAGAACAAAGTACTGAAGCTTGTAATGAATGAAAATTTACTTGTTTTAAATAAATACATACTCATTAACTATGTTCGTTCATGTATCAAATGCTTTAAACAACAAACTAATCGGACCACTTTTTGTCTAGTTTTTTCTTTTTTATTGATTTAAACCGACGTTCGTTAAGAATGTACACAAATCATTATACTTTTTAAAGTTTAAAGAGACCTGCAAATTATTTGTTACATTCGTAATTACAAATCAAATGAAGATTGATGGTTCTTCCTTAACCTATGTAATTTTATTCGCTTAATTAGTTTTAGAACAAATGACCCAAACTCGTCACGAATGTATATTTTGATTTGTTAAAGAAATAACTGCAAATTTACTATGTTTGTAAGAACGAATTAAACACACAAAATGACGAACAAATCGGACAATTTTTGTTCTAGTTATATCATTTTAGTCGATTAAAACTAAAATTTATTAAGAATGTGTATAAATCATAATATTATTTAAAGTTTAAAGAGACCTCTAAATCAATTGTTATGTTCGTTATTATCAATCAAAAGGAGAAAGTGATACCACAATTATATCATTCTTCCTTAACTTATGTAATTTAATTTTCTTAACTAGTTTCAAAACAAAGCACCTAAGCTCGTTAGGAATATGTATTTAGTTGTTTTAAAGAAATAGGTACTCATTTACTAAGTTCGTAAAAATTAATCAAATGTACTAAATGACGAACTAATTAGACCACTTTTTGTCAAGTTAAATAAGTACTTATTTACTAAGTTTGTACCAATGATTCAAACGGACTAAATGGCGAACTAATTAGACTACTTTTTGTCTAGTTATATCTTTTTAATGTATTAAAACTAAAGTTCATTAAGAATGTACAAAAATCATAATATCATTTATAATTTAAAGAAACCTCTTAATCGTTTATTATGTTTATTATTATGAATTAAATTGATACCACAATTTGACAGGTCTTCCTGTAATTTCATTCGCTTAGTTAGTTTTAGAATAAAGCACTCAAGCTTGTCACGAATGTCTATTTAGTTGTTTTAAATAAATACGTACTCATATACTAAGTTCGTAAGAATGATTCAAATAAACTAAATGACGAAAGAACATTTGGTCTATATCCTTTTAATCGATTAAAATCAAAGTTCGTTAAGAATTTACATAAATTGTTATATCGTTTAAAGTTTAAAGAGACCTCCTAGTCATTTGTTACATTTATAATTATGAATTAAATGGAGAAAGTTATACCACAATTTGATCGTTCATGCTTAAAATATATAATTTTAATTTCTTAACTAGTTTTAGATAAAAGCACCCAAGCTCATCCCGAATGTAAGTTTAGCTCTTCAAATAAATATGTATATATTTACTAAGTTCATAAGAATGAATCAAACGCACTAAACAACGAACCAATTAGACCTTTTTTAGTATTATTTTTTCTTTTAATCGATTAAAACCAAAGTTTGTTAAGAATGTCCATAAATCGTTATATCGTTTAAAGTTTAAAGAGACCTCCCTATCATTTGTTAGCTACAAAATTATGAATTAAATTTAGAAGGTGATACTAGAATTTAACAGTTCTTCCTTAAATTATGTGATTTTATTAGCTTAACTAGTTTTAGGAAAAAATACACAAGCTTGCTGGAATATAAATATAGTTATTTTAAAAAAATATGTACTCATTAACTAAGAGAGTAATAATAAATAAATTGCACTAAATGACTAGCCCCTTCTTAATCAATTAAACCTGAAGTTTATTAAGAATGTGTATAAATCGTTATATCGTTTAAAGTTTATAGAGATCTCTCAATCATTTATTACGTTCGTAATTACAAATTAAATAGAGAAAGTAATACCAGAATTTGACCGTTCTTCCTTAACTTATGTGATTCTATTTGTTTAACTAGTTTTAGAACAAAGCACCTATCTCATCACAAATGTATATCTAGTTGTTTAAAAAATATATGTACTCATTAACTATGTTTATAAGAATGAATCAAACGAACTAAACGATGAACCGATCGGACCACTTTTGGTAAGTTATATCATTTTAATCAGTTAAAACTGAAGTTTGTTAATATAATACACAAATCATTATATTGTTTAAATTTTAAAGAGACCTCCCAATTATTTATTACGTTCGTAATTAGAAATCAAATAGAGAAAGCGATACCACAATTTGATCGTTCTTCCTTAATTTTCGTGATATCATTTACTTAACAAGTTTTATAACAAAGTACATAAGTTTGTCATGAATATATATTTAGTTGTTTAAAGAAATACGTGCTTATTTACTCTAAGTTCATAAAAATGAATCATACACACAAAACGATGAACAAATCGGACTACTTTTAGTCTAATTAAATCCTTTTAATCAAATAAAACTGAAGTTCATTAAGAATGTGCACAAATCGTTGTATTATTTAAAGTTTAAAGAGACCACTCAATCATTTGCAACATTCGTAATTACAAATCAAATAGAAAAAGTGATACAACAATTTAACTGTTCTTTCTTTACTTATGTAATTTCATTCGCTTATCTAGTTTTAGAATAAAGCACCCAAGCTCGTCACAAATGTATATTTAGTTGTTTTGGAAGGAATTCATACTTATTTACTCTATTTGTAAAACTGAATCAAACATATAAAACAACGATCCAATCGGACCACTTTTGGTCTAGTTATATCTCTTTAATCGATTAAAACCAAAGTTCATTAAGAACGTGCTCAAATCATTATATAGTTTAAAGAGACATCCAAATCATTTTTTATGTCCGTTATTATAAATTAAATAGAGAAAGTTATATCACAATATGACCGTTCTTCCTTAACTTATGTGATTTCATTCGCTTAACTAGTTTTATAACAAAGCACCTAAGCTCGTCACGAATATATATTTAGTTATTTTAAATAAATACATACTCACATACTAAGTTAATAAGAATGATTCAAATGCACTAAATGATAAACCATCATTTTTTATCTTGTTATTAAAATCAAAGTTCGTTATGAATTTACACAAATCGTTGTATCACTTAAAGTTTAAAGAGAAGTTCTTATCATTTGTTACGTTAGTAATTATGAATTAAATACAGAAAGTTATACCACAATTTGACAGTTCTTTAAATTATGTAATTTTATTCACTTAACTAGTTTTTTATAAGAGCATATAAGCTCGTCCCAAATGCATATTTAGTTGTTTTAAAGAAATACATACACATTTATTAAGTTCGTAAGAATAAATCAAATGCACTAAACGACGAACCAATTGGACTTCTTTTGGTTTTATTTTTTCCTTTTAATCGATTAAAACCAAAGTTTGTTAAGAATGTTTATGAATCGTTATATCATTTAAAGAGACCTCTTAATAATTTATTAGGTTCATAATTATGAATTAAATAGTGAAAGTGATACTAGAATTTGACTGTTCTTCCTTAAATTATGTGATTTTATTTCCGTAACTAGTTTTAGAAAAAAACACTGAAGCTCGTTCCGAATATATATTTAGTTATTTTAATAAAATACATACTAATTAACTAAGTTTGTAATAATAAATAAAGTGTACTAAATGACAAACCAATTGGACCTCTTTCGGTCTAGTTTTTTCCTCTTAATCGATTAAAACCGAAGTTTGTTAAGAATGTACAAAATCGTTATATCATTTAAAATATAAAGGGACCTCTCAATTATTTATTATGTTCATAATTATGAATTAAATATAGAAAATGATACCAGAATTTGACCGTTCTTTCTTAACTTATGTGATTTCATTCGTTTAACTAGTTTTAGAACAAATCACCACGTTTATCACGAATGTATATTTAGTTACTTAAAAAAAATATACTCATTAACTATGCTTGTAAGAATGAATGAAATGTACACAACGACAAACCGATCAGACCACTTTTGATCTTGTTATATCCTTTTAATCGATTAAAACTAAAGTTTGTTAATATAGTACATAAATCATCATATCGTTTAAAGTTTAAAAAGACCTCCAAATCATTTATTACGTTCGTAATTATAAATCAAAAAGAGAAAGCGATGCCACAATTTGACTGTTCTTCCTTAACATACGTGATATCATTTACTTAACATGTTTTATAATAAAGTACCTAAGCTCATCACGAATATATATTTAGTTGTTTAAAGAAATATATACTCATTTACTCTAAATTTGTAAAAATGAATTATACACACAAAATGACAAATAAATCAGACCGCTTTTTTAGTCTAGTTAAATCCTTTTAATTGAAGTTCATTAAGGTTGTGAACATATCGTTATATCATTTAAAGTTTAAAGAAACCACTCAATCATTTGCAATGTTCGTAATTACGAATCAAATAGAAAAAGTGATACAACAATTTAACCGTTCTTTCTTTATTTATATAATTTTATTCACTTATCTAGTTTTAGAATAAGGCACCCAAGCTCGTCATGAATGTATATTTAGTTATTTTAAAGAAATTCACACTTATTTACTAAGTTTATAAGAATGATTCAAACGCACTAAATGATGAACCATCACTTTTGATCTAGTTATATCCTTTCAATCTATTAAAATCGAAGTTTGTTAAGAATTTACACAAATTGTTATATCACTTAAAGTTTAAAGAGACTTTCTAATCATTTGTTATGTTCATAATTATAAATTAAATGGAGAAAGTTATACCATAATTTGACCGTTCTTCCTTAAATTATGTTATTTCATTCGCCTAACTAGTTTTAGAACAATGAACCAAAGTTTGTCTCGAATGTATATTTAGTTGTTTTAAAGAAATACATACTAAGGTCGTAAGAATAAATCAATTGCACTAAACGACAAACCAATTGGACCTCTTTTGGTC
Organism: Saururus chinensis; assembly: GCA_035235625.1. NCBI lineage: Eukaryota > Viridiplantae > Streptophyta > Magnoliopsida > Piperales > Saururaceae > Saururus > Saururus chinensis. The sequence continues at coordinate 31,671,877 of CP141144.1, forward strand.
TAGTTTTTTCTTTTTAATCAATTAAAACCAAAGTTTATAATGAATGTAGATAAATTTTTATATCAAAATTTTCCCGTTCTTCCTTAACTTATGTGATTTAATTTGGTTAAATAGTTTTAGAACAAAGCACCCATGCTTGTTACAAATGTATACTAGTTTTTTTAAAGAAATACATACTCATTGATTATGTTCGTAAGAATGAATCATACAAACTAAACGATGAACCGATCGAACCTCTTTTGGTTTAGTTATATCTTTTTAATCTATTAAAACAAAAGTTCGTTAATGATGTGAACAAATTGTTATATTGTTTATAGTTTAAAAATACCTCATAATCATTTGCTACGTTCGTAATTACAAATAAAATAGAGAAAGCGATCCCACAATTTGATCATTCTAATTTAACTTGTGTGATATCATTCGCTTAACAAATTTTATAACAAAGCAGCCAAGCTCGAATGTATATTTGTTGTTTTAAAGAAATACATACTTATTTACTCTAAGTTCTTTAAAATGAAGCAAAAGCACAAAATGATGAATGAATCAGACAACTTTTGATCTAGTTATATCCTTTTAATCAATTAAAACTGAAGTTCGTTAAGAATATGCACAAATCGTTATTTTGTTAAAAGTATAAACAGACCTCTAAATTATTTATTATGTTCATAATTACGAATCAAATAGAGAAAGTAATACCACAATTTGACTATTCTTTCTTAACTTATGTGATTTTATTCGCTTAACTAGTTTTAGAACAAAGCACCCAAGCTCGTCGTGAATGTATATTTAATTATTTTAAAGAAATAAGTACTAATTTACTAAGTTCATAAGAATCAATCAAATGCATAAAACGATAAATAAATCAGACCACTTTTGGACTAGTTATTTCCTTTTAATCGATTAAAATCATAGTTCGTTAAGAAAGTGCACAATTTGTTAAATCGCTTAAAGTTTAAATAGTCTTCGTAATCATTTGTTATATTTGTAATTATGAATTAAATAGAAAAAGTAATACCACAATTTGGTCATTCCTTCTTTTCTTATGTGATTTAATTTACTTAACTAGTATTAAAATAAAGTATCGAAACTCGTCACGAATATATATTTAGTTATTTTAAATAAGCACATACTCATTAACTATATTCATAAGAATGTATCAAATGCTCTAAACAACAAACTAATCGGAACACTTTTCATCTAGTTTTATGATTTTAATTGATTAAAAACGAAGTTTATTAAGAATGTGTACAAATCATTATATTGTTTAAATCTTAAAGATCAATTCTAATGTTTGTAATTACAAATCAAATGAAGAAAGAGATACCACAATTTGACGGTTCTTCTTTAACTTACATGATTTTATTCACTTAACTAGTTTTAAACCAAAGGACCCCAGCTCGTCACAAATGTATATTTTAATTTTTTAAGAAATAACTACAAATTTACTAAGTTCTTAAAAACGAATTAAACACACAAAAATGACGAACGAATCGGACCACTTTTGGCCTAGTTATATCTTTTTAATTGATTAAAACCGAAGTTCATTAAGAATGCATACAAATCGTAATATCGTTAAAAGTTTAAAGAGACCTTTGAATCAATTGTTATGTTCGTTATTATCAATTAAAAGGAGAAAGTGATACCACAATTAGACCATTTTTTCCTTAACTTTGGTGATTTAATTCGCTTAACTAGTTTTAGAACAAAGCACTTAAGCTCGTCACGAATGTATATTTAGTTGTTTTAAATAAATAAGTATTAATTTACTAAGTTCGTAAGAATAAATCAAATGTACTAAATGATGAACTAATTGGACCACTTTTGGTCTAGTTATATCTTTTTTAATTGATTAAAACCGAAGTTCATTATGAATGTATATAAATCATTATATCATTTAAAGTTTAAAGAGACATCTCAATCATTTGTTGTGTTCATTATTACAAATTAAATTGAAAAAGTGATACGACAATTTGACCATTCTTCTTTAACTTATTTGATTAAATTCGCTTAACTAGTTTAGAACAAAGCACCCAAGCTCGTCACAAAGGTTAATTTAGTTGTTTTAAAAAAATACATACTTATATAAAAAGTTCGTGAGAATGGTTCAAACATACTAAATGACAATCCAAAAGGACCACTTTTAGTCTAGTTATATCTTTTTATTTAATTAAAATTAAAGTTCATTAAGAATTTACACAAATTGTTATATTGTTTAAAGTTTAAAGAGACCTCCCAATTATTTATTACATTTGGAATTATGAGTTAAATAGAGAAAGTGATATCATAATTTGACCGTTCTTCCTTAAATTATGTAATTTAATTCGCTTAACTAGTTTTAGAACGAAGCACCCAAGTTCGTCTTGAATATATATTTAGTTCTTTTAAATAAATACATACTCATTTACTAAGTTCGTAAGAATAAATCAAACACACAAACGACGAACAACTTGGACTTCTTTTGGTTTTGTTTTTCTTTTTAACCGATTAAAAAATAAGTTCATTAAGAATGTGTATAAATCATTATATTATTTAAAGTTTAAAAAGACTTCTTAATCATTTGTTAGGTATTACGAATTAAATGGAGGAAGTGATACTAGAATTTGACTATTCTTCCTTAAATTATGTGATTTTTATTCACTTAACTAGTTTTAGAACAAAGCACCAAAGCTCGTCCTAAATGTATAATTAGTTAATTTAAATAAATACATACTCACTTACTAAGTTCATAAGAATGAATCAATGGCACTAACCGACGCACCAATTAGACTACTTTTGGTCTAGTTATATCCATTTAATTGATTAAAACTGAAGTTCATTAAGAATGTAAAAAAAATTATTATATCGTTTAAAGTTTAAAGAGACCTCTTAATCACTTGTTACGTTCATTAATACGAATCAAATGGAGATAGTGATACTACAATTTTACAATTCGTTATGAATGTATACTTAGTTGTTTTAAAAAAATACATACTCATTTACTATATTTGTAAGAATGAATAAAAAATAATAAACGACGAACCAATTGGATCACTTTTAGTCTAGTATATCCTTTTAATTGATTAAAACCAAAGTATATTAAGAATGAGCATGTCACGACCCGGATTTTTAAAAGCCATTCTAAATTGCTTGAACGATAAGTCGTAAATTTTTTTAAAATACAAAACAAACCATTCGATTAAATATCTAGGTCATAATAACTGGGGTTCACAAATACAAATATCAAATCATATGATATTATTACACGTCCCAAAATTCAATAAGAACAGTTCTTCCATCTAAGTACAAGTTCGTCATCCGTTTAAAAATAAATAACAAGTTGACTCTCACACTAAAGATATACTTACGTATCAAAATTACAGATACAAAAAACTTCATCTTGTGCTCACCTCTTGGTCTCTCACTTGTCGTCGCGTGAGAATCTACATCCATCCAAACCGAATAACCACGACAACAATAATGGAACCTCTCCACCTTCATGAGAAGAGCTTCCAAAGGATAAAAGGTTTAATTAATATTTTTCGGATCAGACCAACATCACCCGATATTAGTTGCCTACGTACTCATCAGATAATATCTCCAATGTTACCAACAAAATCGGATCTAGACGTAGTTCTGCCTAAAATTACAATATACTAAGAAGCATAGCATCACCCATGCAATGCTTAAGTATTTTTAAGCAACCTACATTTTATGCAAGTCCTTTAATCATTTTACTTGTCTAATTAACAAGTAATAATAAATAATATTATTAATTATCTCACAACCCTTATTCAATAATTAATTCTAACAAATCTGTATTCACTCAGAGACAACTCGCCCGTCAAAAAATCTCCAAACATAGGACTCCAACATGCAAAACATCAATACACAGTGACACATGTAAAGTAATATAGAGAGTACTGAATATAACATAACTCAGAAATATGGGCTGATCTGTAACAATTGAAAACTATCATAATGCACAAAATAATGGACGCCATTCAGGAAACAATGTACTTATTACTATATGATTTCATTTGCTTAACCAAATTTAGAACAAATCACCATAGCTTGTCAGGAATGTATATTTAATTCTTTTAAAATAAATACGTACTCATTTGTTAAGTTTAAAAGAATGAATCAAACATACTAAATGACAAACCAATTGAACCCCTTTTGTTCAAGTTATATCCTTTTGATCAATTAAAACCGAAGTAAGTTAAGAATATGAATAAATTGTTATATCATTTAAAGTTTAAATGGACCTTCCATTAATTTGTTATGTTCATATAAACGAATCAAATTAACAATGTAATTCCACAATTTTATCATTCTTCCTTAACTTATATGATTTCATTCGCTTATCTATATTTAGAACAAAGTATCATATCTCGTCACAAATGTATATTTAATTATTTTAAATGAATACCTACTCATTTTTTAAGTTTAAAAGAATGAATTAAACGTACTAAACAATGAACCAATCATACCCCTTTCAGTTATGTTATATCCTTTTGATCGATTAAAACCTAAATAAGTTTAGAAAGTGTGCAAATGGTTATATTATTTAAATTTTAAAGAGACCTCCCATTAATTTGTTATATTCATAAAAACAAATCGAATTGACAAAGTGATTCAATAATTTGACCGTTCTTCCTTAATTTATATGATTTAATTAACTTAACTTGATTTAGAACAAAGTACCAATGCTTGTCACAAATTTATATTTAATTATTTTAAATAACTACGTACTCATTTGCTAAGTTCAAAATTATGAATCAAATGAACTAAACAAAGAACTAATCAGACTACTTTTAGTCAAATTATATCCTTTTGATCGATTAAAACCGAAGTAAGTTAAGAATGTACATAAATCGTTATATCATTTTAAAGTATAAAGAGACGACCTATTTATGTGATACTTTCGTAATAATGAATCAAATTGACAAAATTATTCCAGAATTTAACCATACGTCTTTAACTTATATGATTTCATTCGCTTAACTTGACATAAAAAAAAGTACTATAGCTCTTCATGAATTTATATTTAATTATTTCAAATGAATAAGTACTCATTTGCTATATTAAAAAAATGAATTAAACATACTAAACGACGAACTAATCGGACCCCTTTCATTCAAGTTATATATCCTTTTGGTCAAATAAAACTGAGGTAAGTTAAGAATGTACACAAATCATTATATCGTTTAAATTTTAAAGAGACCTCACATTAATTTGTTACGTTTATAAAAATGAATCAAATTGACAAAGTGATTCCATAATTTGACCGCTCTTCCTTAACTTATATAATTTCATTCACTTAACTATATTTAGAACAAAGCATCATAGCTAGCAACGAATGTAGATTTAATGATTTTAAATAAATATACTCATTCACTAAGTTTAAAAGATTAAATTAAATGTACTAAATGACGAACCAATCGGACCCCTTTTGGTTATGTTACATCCTTTTGATCGATTAAAACCTAAGTAATTTTAGACAGTGTACAAATCGTTATATTATTTAAAAACCTTCTATTAATTTGTTACATTCATAAAAAAAATTAGAATTGACAGAGTGATTCCAAAATTTGACTGTTCTTCCTTAACTTATATGATTTTATTTACTTCACTTGATTTATAACAAAATTCTAATGCTCGTAATGAATGTATTCTTAATTATTTTAAATAACTACATACTTATTTGCTAAGTTTGAAATTATGAATTAAACATACTAAACGATGAACTAATAGGACCACTTTTGGTCAAATTATATCCTTTTGATCGATTAAAACCGAAGTAAGTTAAAAAGATGCATAAATTGTTATATTGTTTAAAGTTTAAAGAGACTCAAGTTAAAAATATGCACAAATCGTTATATCGTTTAAAGTTTAAGGAGACCTCCCATTTATTTATTACATTAGTAATAACGAACCAAATTAACAACGTGATTCCACAATTTGACCATTCTTTTTTAATTTATATAATTTTATTCACTTAACAAAGATTAACAAAGTACCATAGCTCGTAATGAATATATATTTAATTATTCTAAATTAATACATACCCATTACTAAGTTCAAATTTTATAAATCAAACATACTAAACGACGAACGAATTGGATCCCTTTGGAAAAGTTACTTCTTTTTATCATTAAAACCGAAGTAAGTTAAGAATGTTCATAAATCGTTATATCATTTAAAGTATAAAGATATATCCTATTCATTTGTTACTTTTATAATAACGAATCAAATTAAGAAAATGATTTCACAATTTAACCGTACTTCTTTAACTTATATGATTTCATTCGCTTAACTAGATTTAGAACAAAACATCATTGCTCGTCATAAATGTATATTTAATTATTTTAAATACTCATTTGCCAAGTTTAGAAGAATGAATTAAGCATACTAAATGATGAACCAATTGTACCCCTTTCGTTTAAGTTATATCCTTTTGATCAATTAAAACCGAAGTAAGTTAAAAATGTGCACTAATTGTTATATCATTTAAAGTTTAAAGACACCTCCCATTAATTTTTTATGTTCATAAAAATGAATCGAATTGAAAAAGTGCTTTCACAGTTTGATCATTCTTCATTAACTTATATGATTTTATCCACTTAACTTTATTTAGAACAAAGTACCAAAGCTCGTCACGAATATATATTTAATTATTTTAAATAACTACGTAGTTATTGCTAAGTTCAAACTTATGAATCAAATGTATTAAACAATAAATGAATCGGACCATTTTTGGTCAAATTATATCCTTTTAATCGATTAAAACTAACGTAAGTTAAAAATGTACACAAATCGTTATATCGTTTAAAGTATAAAGAGACGTCCTATTCATTTGTTACTTTCGTAATAAAGAATCATATTGACAAAATGATTCTATAATTTGACCGTACATCTTTAATTTCTATGATTTTATTTGCTTAACTAGATTTAGAACAAAACACCATAACTTATCATGAATATATATTAAATTATATTAAATGAATACATACTCATTTGCTACGTTCAAAAAAATGAATCAAGCATACTAAACAATGAACGAATTGGACCCATTTCGTTAAAGTTATATCCTTTTGATTGATTAAAACCGAAGTAAGTTAAGAATGTGCAAAAATTGTTATATTATTTAAAATTTAAAGAGACCTCCCGGTCATTTGTTATATTTATAATAACGAATCAAATTAACAATGTGATACCACAATTTAACCATTTTTTCTTAATTTATATGATTTTATTCGCTAAACTAGTTTTATATTATAGCACAAAAGCTCGTCAGAATGTATATTAAATTATTTTAATTAACTACAAACTCATTTGCTAAGTTTAAAATAATAAATCAAATGCATGAAATGACGAACCAATCAGACTACTTTTGGTCAAGTTATATCATTTTAATCGATTAAGACCAAAGTAAGTTAAGAATATACACAAATAGTTATATCATTTAAAGTTTAAAAAGTCATCTTATTAATTTGTTATGTTTGTTATAACAAATCAAATTTACAAAGTAATTCCACAATTTGACTATTCTTCCTTAACTTATAAAATTTCATTTACTTAACTAAATTTAGAACAAAGCATGCAAGTTATTCACGAATGAATATTTAATTCTTATAAATTAATACATACTCATTTCCTAAATTCAAAAGAATTAATCAAATGTACTAAATGATGAACCAATTAGACTATTTTTAGTCAAGTTATATTCTTTTTTATATTAAAACCAAAATAAGTTAAAAATCTACACAAATCTTTATATCAATTAAAGCTTAAAGTGGCAACCATTTAATTTGTTACGTTCATAATAATGAATCAAATTAACAAAGTGATTCTTCAATTTAACTATTCTTCCTTCTTATATGATTTGATTAATTTAATTTAATAAAAGAATTAAAGCTCGTCACGAATGTATATTTAATTATTTTAAATAACTACATTCTCATTTGTTATGTTTGAAATATTGAATCTAACGTAATAAATGATGAACCAATCAAACCGCTTTTAGAGAAGTTGTATCCTTTTAATCGATAAAACTGAAGTCAATTAAAAATGTGCACAAATCATTATATCGTTTTAGATTATAACACTAAAGCTCATCATGTATATATATTAAATTATTTTTAAATAACTACATACTCATTTTCTAAGTTCAAAATAATAAATCAAATACATAAAATAACGAACCAATTGGAAGGCTTTTGGTCAAGTTATATCATTATTATCGATTAAAAATAAAGTAAGTTAAGAATGTGCATAAAATGTTATATTCATTTGTTATGTTTGTAATAACAAATCAAATTAATAAAGTGATTTCACAATTTTACCGTTCTACCTTAACTTATATGATTTAATTTGCTAAACTAAATTTAGAACAAAACATCATAACTCATCATGAATGTATATTTAATTATTTTAAATTAATATGTCTTCATTTGCTAAGTGAAATAATAAATCAAATATACTAAGCGATAAACAGGTCATACTACTTTGGTCAATTTAAATCCTTTTAATCAATTAAAACCGAAGTAAGTTAAGAATGTACACAATTCGATATATCATTCAAAGTTTGAAGAGACCTCCTTCTCATTCGTTACATTCATAATAACAAATTAAATTAATAATGTGATTTAACAATTTGACCGTTCTTCATTAACTTATATAATTTTATCCGCTTAACTTAATTTATATAACAAAGCACCAAAGCTTGTCACGAATGTATATTTAATTATTTTAAATAATTGCATACTGATTTGATAAGTTTGAAATACTGAAGCAAATGTGCAAAACGACGAACCATTTGGACAACTTTTGATCAAGTTATATTCTTTTGATTAATTAAAACAGAAGTAAATTAAGAATACACACAAATTGTTATATCATTCAAAGTTTAAAGAGACATCCAAATCTTTTGTTACATTCATAATAACGAATCAAATTAACACGAATAATTTCATTCGCTTATAATTTCAAAAGAATATTTAACCATTCTTTTTTATCTTATATAATTTCATTCGCTTAACTAGATTTAGAATAAAGCTCCAAAGATTGACACGAATGTATATTTAATTATTTTAAATAAATACATACTTATTTGCTAAGTTCCAAAGAATAAATCAAATGTACTAAATGACGAACCAATCAGACCCCTTTTAGTCAAGTTATATAATTTTAATCAATTAAAACTGAAGTAAATTAAAAATGTGCAAAAAATGTTATATTGTTTAAAGTTTAAAAAGACTTCTCATTCATTTTTTATGTTTGTTTGTTGCACCAAGTAATAACAAATCAAATTGATAAAGTGATTCCACAATTTGACTATTTTTCCTTAACTAATATAATTTAAATCGCTTAACTAGATTTAGAACAAAGCTCATCACAAATATATATTTCATTTTTTTAAATGAATACATATTTGCTAAGTTCAAAATAATGAATTAAACGTACTAAATGACGAACAAATTAGACCCCTTTTGGTCAAGTTATATCCTTTTGATCGATAAGAACTGATGTAAGTTGAGAATGTGCACAAATCGTTATAATGTTTAAAGTTTAAAAAGTCCTCCTATTTATTTTTAATATTCGTATAACAAATCAAATTCACAAATTGACTCCAAAATTTGACCATTCTTCCATAACTAATATGATTTCATTCGCTTAAATAGATAATAATAGAGCACCAAAGCTCATCATGAATGTAAATTTAATTGTTTTAAATAATTACATACTCACTTGATAAGTTTAAAATAGTAAATTAAACATTCTACATGACGAACCAAATAAGACCCTTTTTGGTTAAGTTATATATTTTTAATCGATGAAAACTGTTGTAAGTTAAGAATATTCACAAATCGTTATATAGTTTAAAATTTAAAGAGATCACCAATTTATTCGTTACGTTCATAATAACAAATTGAATTAATAAAGTGATCCAACATTTTTACGGTTCTTCCTTAACTTATATGATTTCATGCACTTAATTAGATTTAGAACAAATTACTAAAGCTTATTACGAAAGTATATTTAATTATTTTAAATAAATACATATTCATTTACTAAGTTCAAAATAATAAATTAAATATATTAAATAATGAACCAATCAGACCCTTTTTGGTAATGTTATATCTTTTTTATTAATGAAAATCGAAAGAAGTTAAAAATGTGTACAAATCGTTATATTGTTTAAAGTTTAAAGAGACCTCTCATTTATTTATTACTTTCGTAATAATGAATCAATTTTACAAAGCAATACCACAATTTCACCGTTCTTTCTTAATTTATATTATATCATTCACTTAACTAGATTTAGAATACATCACTAAAGCTTGTAATGAATGTATATTTAATTTTTTAAAAAAAATACGTACTCATTTGCTAACTTTAATAAATCGTACTAAATGACAAACCAATCGGTCCCCTTTCGGTCAAGTTATAGTCTTTTGATTGACTAAAACTGATGTAGGTTAAGAATATGTACAAATCATTATATCGTTTAAAGTTTAAAAAGGCCATAATTCAATTATTGCATTCATAAAAATGAATCAAATGGACAAAGGATTCCACAATTTAACCATTCTTTTAATAGGATTTTATTCGCTTAAATAGATTTAAAACAAAGCACTAAAACTCGTCACAAATGTATATTTAATTCTACTCATTTGCTAAGTTCGAAATAATAAATCAAACGTACTAAAGGACGAACCAATTAGACCCATTTTGGTCAAGTTATATCTTTTTGATTAATTAAAACTAATGTAAGTTAAGAAAGCGTACAAATCGTTATATCGTTTAAAGTTTAAAAAGTCTTCTCTCATTGTTACGTTAGTAATAACAAATCAAATCGATAAAGTTATTCTAAAATTTGACCGTTCTTTCTTAACTTATATGATTTCATTCACTGAACTTAATTTAGAACAAAACACATAAGCTCATTACAAATGTATATTTAATTGTTTTAAATAAATACTACTCATTTGCCTCTTTTAAGACAATGAACCAATTGGACCCTTTTTGGTCACGTAATATCCTTTTGATCAATTATAATTGAAGTAAGTTAAGAATGTACAAAAATTATTATATCGTTCAAAGTTTAAAGAGGCCTCTCATTAATTTATTACATTCATAAAAATGAATTAAATTGACAAGGTGTTCCACAATTTGACTATTCTTTCTTAACTTATATCATTTCATTCGCCTAACTATATTTAGAACAAAGCACCAAAGCTCGTCATTAATGTATGTATATTTAATTATTTTAAATAAATACATACTTATTTGCTAAATTAAAAATAATCAATTAAACGTACTAAAAGACAAACTAATTAGACCCCTCTTTGTAGAGTTATATCCTTTTGATCGATTAGAGTTAAGCTCTAGCCCTGCAAACGAGTGCAACAAGCCTCCATTTATTATTTATGCACTGGTGTGATAGCATGTTATTTATGTTGATTATTATGATGTATGTTTTATTATTGATGCGTTAATTTGTAACATGAGATTAATGAAGATTAATCAAGAGGTATTAGTTGTCGTTGGATTGGGGGGAGAACAACTAACTAAGATAAAAAGACTAAAATACCCTCAATAGGGTTTGGGACCAGTTCATGGAGTGAACGGGGCCCTGACATAGAATTTTACCTTGGTTAATGAACAGAGAATGGTTTTGGGTTGCTCTATAAGTCATAGCTCAGTGTATGAGCTATTTATTGGGCCAATTCACAAGGTGAAGAGGACCCAAATGGTTGGACGAATACTTGTCTCGATGAAAATAATCTAGTCTAAGTTCAGATATTTGGGGGAGTCAATGGTCATAAAGACCTGAGGCTTCTATGGATACATTAGTAATGTTTATAAGATATTTTTTTCCCAGAGTTTGGGAATGGTGGAGATTGCGATACGCTTCTTCATCGCCACGATGGTTTGGGTATTGACCAGAGGGTCTTTACTGTGGGTTTTTCGTAGGTCTTCGCAGGACCATATAGTGTGTACAAAAAGTGGAGTTGTTTGAGCATCATGGAAGGCTTGTGCTTCTCACTAATCTATGTCCATGAGCAAAGTTGGCATCCTTTTCTACAAATTCGTGGCAGGCTATTGAGAGCCCTGGGGATTTGGGTCAAACTGCTGTTAAGCAGTCTACTCCAATGTTGGAGTCTATGTTTGGGGATTTTTTTTAGAGTCAAGTTATCTCTGAGTGAGTATATATTATATTAAACCTAGAGTTGGGTTTAAATGATGAAGGGTATTAATTATTGAACAATGGTTGTGAAATATTTTGTTGTAAATGATGGTCGACAAAATACTTATAGTTTCATGTTGAAAAAGGTGAAATTTACCTTAGTGCCTTCAAGGGACTCTGAAAAGAAACCTAAATTGGATAGCTCAAAGTTGTTATCTTTGGCACAATTTGAAAGAGTTGTAAAGGAAAAAGGAGTTGTTTATATACTTCTTTCCAGGCAGGAGTCTTTGGAGGATACTTGGCACAAACCTTCAATTCAGTAGTGCATACCACCCCCAAACAGATAGACAAACTGAGGTTATCAATAGTAACCTCGGTAATCTATTGAGATGCTTAGTCAGGGAAAATCTAAAGAAATGGGATCAAGCTCTAGCACAAGCTGAATTTGCTTATAAGAGGTCCACTAACTGCTCTGCAGGTTTTAGTCCTTTTGAAGTTGTTTATGGTGTCAACCCAAGGGCTGCTTTAGATCTTGCTCCTCTCCCTAACCTGAAGTGGTCCAGCAAGAAGGTGGAAGATTTCATTTCTGATATGCATCAAATTCATGGGGAAGTTCAGAGTAACTTGACGAAGACAACTGAACAATACAATCTTGCAGCGGACAAACATCGCAGAAAGTTAGTCTTTAAAAATGGCAACTATGTGTGGGCTATTCTCACAAAGGATAGATTTCCCCAAGGAGAGTATAGTAAGCTAATCCCATGAAATATCAGTCCATATGAGATTCTTCAGAAGATCAATGACAATGCCTACAAATTTAAGCTCCCTAGCAGTATCCAGACTCATGGTGTTTTTAATGTTAAGCATCTGAATCCTTATTATGGAAATACTTTAGAAGAAGAAATTGCAAACTCAAGGACGAGTTTTCTTCTACCTGGGGAGAATGATGTGGATCATGTTGCTAACAAGTACCTAGACAAGTTAGATGCACAACCATTGAAAGCCCAGGCCCATCATCTATATTTAAGAAGAAGCCCAAGAATCTAGAAGAAGACCTAGCCCAGGGTTAGTTGAGCCCAGCTGCAAAGATTCTTTTTCCTAGTAACCTTTTGAGTCCCAATGCCTCATTAATTGGGGCAAGCTGTTGCAGCCAAGGCACCCTTTTATATGTAGTCCACTTGGGGACTTGTTTTAGGAAATTTAATGCTTTTAGAGACTAGTTTTCACTTTATTTACTGCTCCCTCAAATGCATGCACGAATTTAAGCCTATATAAGGCTTTCTAAGTAACGAAAATGGAGTTTTGGCTTGTTCATCTTGAAATTGTGTATAGAGTATCAGCAACTCTCAAAACCTATCTTCCTTGGCCATCTCTCCTCGAAGACTTAGTTACAGAAGCCCTCAAGATTAGATACCTCAAGTTTAAGGAAGTCGTCGTAGTCCTAGTGATCTTTCCTCTCAGCGAGTTCCGTTCAGAGTTCGTTATTGCTTTGGCAATCATCTTCTTTCTTTGTGCCGCACATCATTATGTTATTTGATTTAAAACTAGTTAAACGAATAAAATCACATAAGTTAAGGAAAAAAGGTCAAATTGTGACATCACTTTCTCCATTTTATTCGTAATTACGATCATAATAAATGATTAGGATGCTTTTTTAAACTTTAAATGATATAATAATTTGTACACATTATTAATAAACTTTTATTTTGATCGATTGAAAGGATATAACTAAACCAAAAGTGGTCCGATTGGTTTGTTGTTTAATGTGTTTGTTTTATTCTTATGAACATAGTAAATGAGTACGTATTTATTTAAAACAACTGAATATATATTTGTGACAAGCATGGGTGCTTTGTTCTAAAACTAGTTAAGCGAATGAAGTGACATAAGTTAAGGAAGAATAGTTAAATTGCAGTATCAGTTTCTCCATTTAATTCGTAATTACAAACATAACAAATAATTATATGGTATCTTTAAACTTTAAACGATATGATGATTTATGTACATTTTTAATAAACTTCGGTTTCAATTGATTCAAAGGAAATAACTAGACCAAAAGTTGTCCTATTGGTTTGTCGTTTAGTGAGTTTAATTATTTTTTATTAGGTTAGTAAATTACTACATATATCTTTAAAACAACTAAATATACATTCGTGATGAGATTCGGTGCTTTGTTCTAAAACTTGTTAAGCGAATGAAATTACATAATTTAAAGAACAAAGGTCAAATTGTGGTATCACTTTCTCCATATAATTCATAATTACAAATGTAACAAACAATTAGGAGGTCTCTTTAAACTTTAAACAATATAAAGGTTTGTGCAAATTCTTACCAAAGTGTGCCACACATGTGTTCATGAAGGCTTGGTCAGGTATGTAGGGGAAAGAGGGGATTTTCTTTCTTTTCGGGGAAGGAAGGGGTTTTCCTTTCTGTTTTCCCCTTTTTCACTTGTTATTATGTAGCATGGTTGATAGATTACTTACTTGGTTTTACTTGTTATGATAAGGATGGCACCTCCACTTTTTCTTGAGTCTGTCATCTCTTATTTCTTCCTAAAATGGATAGAGCCAAGGTGATATCCCGTTATCTGATGTTGTTTTAAGGAATCAGCCATTTTGCCTCTTATTTGTTCATGGAGGGAGAAAGTAAAAGTTGGTGCTGTGTCAATTTTATGATAGATGATGAAAGTAGGAGATGAAGTACTGGCCAATTTTATTATGATTTGTAGAACTAGGTGTTTTTTATTTACCTTTTTGCTTTATAATAACAAGTGTTTCTTCTATTTTTCTCTTGATTAGAGTTTCTTCTTGCAAAAGCAGTATTCTGATCTCCTTTCCTGTTTTCTCTATGAACCTGATCATGTTTTCCGAATATTTGCAAGCACTTTCAACTTATCATTAATGTTTTCAAAGATATTTTATAAATCAGAAAATTTTATGAAGAATTCTGAAGTTGAAGAATTTTCCAACATAGAGAATCATCTCAGAAATTGGCATCTACCTAAGGAAGAGCCTAAAAAGGTTTATATTGGAACCTTTGATTTGAAGACCAGTGTTTCAGTAAAGACAACAGACAATTCCTATTGATGAGAGTAAGAAGACCATCCAGCTCTTAAGAGAGCAAAATCTTACCCATTATATGGATAAATATAAATATTTGCATATTGGCCTTATTCAGGTTGCTTTAAATGATTAAATATTTGCTTTGTTATGCTTACGTGATGCTAGATGCTTGAATTTTTAGTAATCTCTTATAGGTGTTATTGAATCTACCTTATCTAGCGGTCCAATCTATTTTGTTTGCTTTCCTAATTTATGTTTATCTTTATCTGATAAAAATCTACTAGATGCTGTTACTTTAGACCTAGAATTGATGGGTTATGATTTTAAACAAGGATCTGAGCATATAAATATTGTTTATCGTATTTATTATAAGGTTATAAATACCTTAACTCCTAATATAAGACTTATTTACTAAAGGTAAAACTAACTTAATTGAAACAAATCTTAAAAGTTCTAATGTTGCAGTTAGAAAACTAATTAATTGGAATTAAATCCAATTCCCATAAAGATGGAATTTGCAAAGTACGATTCAGCATCAACCCCTAATAAATAGGGACTTAGATCAAATTGTTCAATCTCCCCAACTGATGGAGATGTTGTAATAAGATATTCTAATAATAGAAGTATAAAACTTAATATTACAAATTATTCTGATAGACTTACTTTTTCAAGAAAATCTACTTCTAAAAGAATTTAAATTTATAAATTATCACCTTATGAGGTTGAAGAAGTTCGTACTTCAAATCTAAATATTCTGCATGGAATCTATAAGAAGAATTCTTCCCCTACTCCGACAGAAATGGAGTTTCAAATATCTACAGTTCAATCTAAATTCTATGTTGATAAAAACATGATCAATCAAGAATTTTATTTACCTAGGTAAAAATAAAAATTTTAGGGATTGGTATTTTTAACCTTTACTAAAAACTCAAATTATGGAGTATAAAGAAATGTATTATAAATTCTTATATGATAATAGAATTATTATCTATTTTAAACAATGGTTTGAATCTTATAGTTCTTATAACAACAAAAATATAATGGTTATAACTGACCATTATAAAAATTGAACTACTAAATAAGGAAAGAATTTAAGACCCATACATCTCCTTCTAGTTTGCTACAAATAAATAATAATAGCTAAATATTGGAAACCACTCATTTCTCCCAAATTATGGGAGAATGAAAATCATTTATACCATACTATTATAAAACAAAATAATCATGCATAACGTATGCGTTGCTACTATACCCATTAGTAGCGACACATACTTATATGCATTGCCACTACAGTAGGCTAGTAGCAATGCATACACATATCCATCTCTACTACCCTAAATTAGTAGCGACACATACTTATATGCATCGCTACTAATTTTTTTTTAAAAAATTTTAAAAATTATTTATAATAAAAGTTTAATTCTCTCTCTCCTCTCTCTCTCTCTTCCTCTTTCTCTTCCTCCCCCTCTCCCCTCTCTCCCTCTCTCTCCTCTCTCTCCCTCTCTCTTCCTCTCTCTTCTCCCCTCTCTCCCTCCTCTCTCCTCCCTCCCTGTCTCTCTCTTTTTTTTAATATAATTTATAATAAAAATTAAATTCTCTCTTATCTCTTCCTTTCTCTGTCTCTCCCCTCTCTCCCTCTCTCCCTCTCTCTCTTCCTCTCTCCCTCCCCTCACTCCCTCCTCTCTCCTCCCTCCAGAATTAAATCACATAAGTTAAGGAAGAATGGTAAATTTATGCATATTCTTAACGAACTTCGGTTTTAATTGATTAAAAGGATATAACTTGACCAAAAGTGGCCCAATTAGTTCATCATTTTATACATTTGATTCATTCTTACAAACATAGTAAATAAGTACTTATTTATTTAAAACAACTTAATATATATTCTTATGAGCCTATGTTCTTTGTTCTAAGTTAAGGAAGAATGGTTAAATTATGAGATATCATTCTTTATTTAATTCGTAATTACGAACGTAATAAATGATTAGGGAGTGTCTTTAAACTTTAAGCAATATAATGATTTGTACACATTCTTAACAAACTTCAGTTTTAATAGATGAAAAATGATAAATTAAACTCAAAGTGGTATGATTGTGTTGTGTCCGGATCGAACACAAATGGTACCTAGCTTTACGAAGGGGAAAGGGAAGAAGTTTGGACGAAGGAAGAAGATAAATAATTCTGAATTGCATACCCATCCAAGGAGGAAGACAACCCCTTTTATAGGAGGCGGCCAGTTGGTCCTCCCCCTAATTAAGGACCAGCTAGTCCGTTACAATCAAATCCCCTTAATTACGGACCACCATCTGGTCCGTTACAATTATTAACCAAATCCCCTTGATTACACTTTATTACCTCACAAAAGGAAATTACCAAAATGTTAAGTAAGCCATAATATGGTAGGTCCTAAAATAGAAAGTAGTGCATGGTGGGAAAGATGTCTCATGGCGTACACAACACTCCACCACGCTTCTGCTTTCACCTTGTCCTCAAGGCGGAGTAGGGTAGCGCTCCATGAACTCGTCCTCAAGCATCCAAGTAGCATCCTCAAGAGGTTGACCCTGCCAAGACACGAGTACCTCAGTGACAATGCGGCCCGAACGGCGCACCCATCATTTATCAAGCACAAAGGCGGGTGTGGGCAAGTCAGGCTCGGAGGGCCCCATCAGTGGTGGAGGCGGGGCACTAGAGACAAGGGTTGGGTCCCCAACAAAACGGCGAAGGCGAGAGACATGGAAGACCGGGTGCACCAATGATCCGGTGGGCAATGCCGAGCGGTAAGCCACGGGTCGGATGCGCTCGATAATGGAATAAGGGCCATGGTAACGTTGAGCCAACTTAGCAGTGTCAGCTTGGAATAAGCTGGTCTAATGCTGAGGAATCACTGAGACATAAACAAGATTGCCCACATGGAACTCCCGATCAGCATGCTTCATATTATACACCTACTTCATACGGTTCTGAGCGGATGCTAAATTCAGTTTAAGCTATGGATAACCTCATCTCGTGTCTGGAGCATATAATCAACCTCAGCCACAGAAGAGCGGTGAGGCACATAGGACAGCACGGTAGGAGGAGGGCACCCATAAACTACCTCAAAGGGAGTGAATCTAGCCCTAGTATGATAGGCTGTGTTATACGACCATTCCGCCCAAGAAAAGATCTGGAGCCATCAGCGGGGCTGATCCCCAACAAAACATGACAAGCATTGTTCCAAGCAGCAGTTAACCACCTCTATCTGCCTGTCTATCTGTGGGTGATAGGCTGTACTCATATGAAGTTTGGTGCCCTAAAGTGCAAAGAACTCGCGCCAAAACTGAGAGAGGAAGATCCGGTCTCGATCGGACACAATGGTGCGAGGCATGCCATGTAGCTTAGCTACCTCAAGAACATACATCTCAGCCACTGTTTTGGAGGTGAATGGATGGCCCAAGGCACAGAAATGCGCATACTTGGACAAGCGATCCACAACCACCAAAATCACTGATTTGCCCTGTACTATGGGCAAGGCCTCCACGAAATCTATAGACACATCTTCCCAAACTTTGTCGGGAATAGGGAGGGGCTGAAGTAACCCAGCAGGTGATGTAGTGGCAGCCTTTGCTCGCTGACAGATATCACAACATAGTTTTGAACCGCCCTCCAAAGACCCTGCCACAAGAAGCTTTGATTGACCCGCTTATATGTTTGGAAGGAACCCTCAAGGCCAGACAATGGTGTGTCATGGAAATGAGAGAGAATATGTTGTCAGAGGTCATACGCACCGGCACCCATAATCGTCCCTTCCAAAAGAGAAGTTCATCTTGCCACACAAAGAAAGGAAGGGCAGCAGGGTCACCTTGTATATGAGTAAATAGCTCATGTGTGGATGAGTCCTCCAAGTAAACTCGCCGCAGCTCCGGTAGGAAGGGGCAAGAGGGCATAGACAACGCAAGATAAGATCCCTCAGAAGGTCGGCAAGAGAGAGCATCTGCCACAGTGTTTTCTGCCCCCTTCTTATATACCACCTCATAATCATAGCCCAAAAGCTTGCTGACCCATCGTTGTTGTGCTGGGGTTGACACGCGCTGCTTAAGAAAGTACTTCAAGGGCTGATGGTCTGTGCAGATGAGAAAGTGGCGGCTGAGCAAGTAAGGTCGCCATTTGGTGACTGCATGTATTATAGCGAGCATCTCTTTCTCATAGGCTGAAAGTGATAAGGAGTGGCCAGCAAGAATTTTGCTGAAAAAGGCAATTGGCCGCTCATCTTGAAGTAGAACGGCACCAAGACCCGTATCCGAAGCATTTGACTCCACCACAAAGGAACGATTGAAATCTAGAAGAACCAAGACTGGGGCGGTCGCCATGACCTGCTTCATCCTCTCAAAGGCCTCTTGGGCCGCCTCTGTCCAAGTAAAGGCCCCCTTCTTGAGGAGGGCAATGAGGGAACTAGCTCATCCCATAGTAACTGAATTGCATACCCGTCCAAGGAGGAAGACAACCCCTTTTATAGGAGGCGGCCAGCTGGTCCTCCCCCTAATTAGGGACCAGCTGGTCAGTTACAATCAAATCCCCTTAATTACAGACTACCATCTAGTCCGTTACAATCATTAACCAAATCCCCTTGAGTACGCTTTATTACATCACAAAAGGAAACTACCAAAAAGTAAAGTAAGTCATAATATGGTAGGTCCTAAAATGGAAAGTAGTGCACGGTGGGAAAGTTGTCTCGTGGCGTATAGAACAGATTGGTTCGTTATTTTGTGTATTTTATTCATTCTTATAAACATAGTAAATGAGTACATATTTATTTAATACAACTAAATATACAATCGTGACAAGCTTGGGTACTTTGTTCTAAAACCAGTTAAACAAATAAAATCACATATGTTAAGGAAGAACAGTCAAATTGTGTTATCACTTTCTCCATTTGATTTGTAATTACGAATGTAACAAATAATTAGGAGGTCACTTTAAACCTTAAATGATATTATGATTTGTACATATTCTTAACGAACTTTGGTTTTAATTGATTAAAATAATATAACTAGACAAAAGGTGGTCATATTGGTTCATCGTTTAGTGCGTTTAATCCATCCTTATAAACTTAGTAAATGAGTATATACTTCTTTAAAATAACTAAATATATATTCGTGATGAGCTTCGGTGCTTTATTTTAAAACTAGTTAAGAAAATGAAATCAAATAAGTTACAGGGGAACGGTCAAATTGTGGTATCACTTTCTTATCTTGATTCATAATTATGAATGTAACAAATGATTTGGATGTCTCTCTGAACACTAAACAATATAATGATTTGTGCACATTCTTAACAATCTTCGATTCAATCGATTAAAAAGATATAACTAGACCAAAAGTGGTCCAATTAGCTCATAGTTTAGTACGTTTTATTTATTCATAAGAACTTAGTAAATGAGTACTTATTTCTTTAAAGAAACTAAATATACATTCGTGACGAGCTTATATTTTTTGTTCTAAAACTAATTAAGCGAATGAAATCACATATGTTAAAGAATAATGGTCAAATTGTGGTATCACTTCCAATATTTTATTTGTAATTATAAACATAACATATGATTGAGAGGTCTCTTTAAATTTTAAAGTTTTAAATGATATAACAATTTGTGTACATTCTTAAAAAACTTTGGTTTTAATCAATTAAAAAAAGTATAACTAGACCTGGTATGTTTAGTTCATCATTTAGTGTCAATTCATTTTTACAAACATAGTCATTTAATGAGTATGTATTTCTTTAATACAATTAAAATATACATTCATTACAAGCTTTAGTGCTTTATTCTTAAACTAGTCAAGCGAATGAAATTACATAAGTTATAAAGAAGAATGGTCCAATTGTGGTATCAGATTCTCAATTTGATTAATAATAACAAATGTAACAAATGATTGGTGGGTCCATTTAAACTTTAAATGATATAACGATTTATGCACATTCTTAACAAAATTTCAGTTTTAATCGATTAAAAGATATAACAAGACCAAAAGTGGTACAATTGGTTTGTTATTTAGTGCGTTTGATTTATTTTTATAAACTTAGTAAATGACTACATATTTATTTAAAACAACTAAATATACATTTGTGATGAGCTTTTGTCATTTTGTTCAAAAACTAGTTAAGTTAATGAAATTACATAAGTTAAGGAAGAATAGTCAATTGTGGTATCACTTTTCCCATTTGATTCGTAATAACGTACATAACAAATGATTAGGAGGTCTTTTTAAATTTTAAACAATATAATTATTTATGCACATTTTTAACGAATTTCTATTTTAATCGATTAAAAGGATATAACTAAACTAAAAATGGTCTGATTAGTTCGTCAATTAGTGTGTTTCATTTATTTTTACAAACATAGTAAATAAGTATGTATTTCTTTAAAACTATTAAATATACATTCATTACGAGCTTTGGTCCTTTGTTCTAAAACTAGGTAAGCGACTAAAATCACATAAGTTAAAGAAAAATAATCAAATTTTGGCATCGCTTTTTCCATTTTATTCGTAATTACGAATATAACAAATGATTGAGAGGACTTTTTAAAATTGAAATTATATAATGATTTGTGCAAATTATTAATGAACTTCGGTTTTAATCTATTAAGTATAATAAACTAGATTAAAAGTTGTCCAATTAGTTAGTCATTTAGTGAGTTTCATTCATTATTACGAACTTAGCAAATATGTACTTATTTCCTTAAAACAACTAGATAGACATTCGTTAAGAGTTTGGGTGTTTTGTTGTAAAACTAATTAAGTTAATAAAATCACATAAATTAAGGAAGAACAGTTAAATTGTGGTATCATTCAATTCAATTCGTAATTATGAATGTAACAAATGGTTATGAAGTCTCTTTAAACTTTAAACCATATAACGATTTATGCACATTCTTAACAAATTTCGGTTTTAATCAATTAAAAGGATATAAGTAGACTAAGTGGTCTTATTAGTTCGTCATTTAGTGCGTTTGATTCATTTTTACGAGCTTAGTAAATGAGTACGTATTTATATAAAATAACTAAATATACATTCGTGACGAGATTTAGTTCTTTGTTTTAAAACTATTTAAGAGAATAAAATCACATAAATCAATGAAGAATAGCCAAATTGTGGTATCACTTTCTCCGTTTAATTTGTAATAAAGAACGTAACAAATGATTCAGATGTCTTTTTAAACTTTAAATGATATAACGATTTGTGTGCATTCTTAATAAAACTTAGTTTAATAAATTAAAATGATATAACTAGACCACAAAAGTGGTTCATTTGGTTTGTCATTTAGTGCATTTGATTAATTCTTAGACCAAAAGTTGTTTAATTTATTTGTCATTTTGTGTGTTTGATTCATTCTTTCGAACTTAGTAAATTAGTAGTTATTTCTTTAAAACAACTAAATATACATTCATGATGAGCTTAGTTGCTTTGTTTTAAAACTAGTTAAGTAAATAAAATCACATAAGTTAAAGAAGACCGGTCAAATTGTGCTATCGCTTTCTCTATTTGATTCATAATTCCGAACATAACAAATCATTATAAGGTCACTTTAAACTTTAAAACAATATAAAAATTTGTGTACATTCTTACCGAACTTCGGTTTTAATCAATTAAAAAGGATATAACTAGACTAAAATTGGTCTGATTCGTTTGTCCTTTAAACCAACTAAATATACATTGTGGCAAGCTTTAGTGCTTTATTTTAAAACTAGTTACACGAATGAAATCACATAGGTAAAGAAAGAATGGTTACATTATGTTATCACTTTCTCCTTTTGATTCGTAATTATGAACATAACAAATGATTGGAAACACTTTATAAACTTTAAACAATATAACGATTTGTGCACATTCTTAATGAACTTTGGTTTAATCAATTAAAAGAATATAACTTAACCACAAGTTGTCCGATTTGTTTGTCATTTCTTGCATTTGATTTATTCTTAAAAATTAGTAAATTTGTACTTATTTCTTTAAAATAAATATACATTCGTGATGAGCTTATGCCCTTTAATTTAAAACTAGTTAAGCGAATAAAATCATATAAGTTGAGGAAAAATAGTCAAATTGTGGCATCATTTTTATCATTTGATTCGTAATTACGAACATAGCAAATGATTAGGAAAACTTTTTAAATTTTAAATGACATAAAAATTTGTGCACATTATTAATGAACTTTGGTTTTAATCAATTAAAAGGATATAATCACTAGACTAAAAACGGTCCGATTGGTTCGTCATTTAGTGCATTTGATTCATTCTTATGAACATAGTAAATGAGTACATATTTCTTTAAAATAACTAAATATACATTCGTGACGAGCTTAGGTGCTTTGTTTTGAAACTAGTTATATTAGTTATATCACATAAGTTAAGGTAGAATGGTTAAATTGTGGTATCACTTTCTCCATTTTATTCATAATTACAAAAGTAATAAAAGATTGTGAGGTCTCTTTAAACTTTAAACGATATAACAATTTATGTATATTCTTAAAGAACTTCAATTTTAGTTAATTAAAAAGATATAACTAAACTAAAAGTGGTCAAATTGATTCGTTGTTTAGTGCGTTTAATTCATTCTTACAAACTTAGTAAATTAGTCCTTATATATTTAAAAAAACTAAATATACATTCGTGACGTGCTTAGTTACTTTTTTCTAAAAATAGTTAAATAAATGAAATCACATAAGTTAACTAGAATAAAAGTGGACTGATTCATTAGTCGTTTTGTGCCTTTGATTAATTTTTAAGAACTTAGTAAATTAGTAACTATTTCTTTAAAACAACTAAATGTACAGTTGCGACAAGCTTGGATGCTTTGTTCTAAAACTAGTTAAGTTAATGAAATTATAGAAGTTAATGAAGAATGGTCAAATTGTGGTATTACTTTCTCTATTAGATTCGTAATTTAGAACATAAGAAACTTTAAACGATACAATGATTTTTGCACATTCTTAATGAACTTCAGTTTTAATCAATTAAAATGATATAACTAGACTAAAAGTGGTTTGATTAGTTCATTGTTTAATGCATTTAATTTATTTTTATGAACATAGTAAATGAGCATGTATTTCTTTAAAACAACTAAATAGACATTCGTGACAAGCTTCGGTGCTTTGTTCTAAAATTAGTTAAGTTAATGAAATCACTTAAGGAAGAACGGTTAAATTGTGCTCTCACTTTCTTAATTTAATTCATAATTATGAACGTAATAAATAATTGGGAAGTCTTTTTAAACTATATAATGATTTATGCACATTCTTAATGAACTTTGGTTTTAATCGATTAAAAGGATATAACTGACCAAAAGTTGTCCCATTGGTTTGTCATTTAGTACGTTTGTTTCATTCTTACAAACTCAGTAAATAAGTATGTATTTCTTTAAAATAACTAAATATACATTCATGGCGAGCTTTGGTGCTTTATTTTAAAACTAGTTAAGAAAATGAGACATAAGTTAAGGAAGAAAGGTAAAATTGTAGTATCATTTTTTCTATTTAATTCGTAATTATGAACGTAATAAATGATTGGGAGGTTACCTTAAACGATATAATAATTTGTGCACAGTCTTAAAGAACATCAGTTTTAATCATTTAGTGTGTTTTATTCATTGTTACGAACATAGTAAATGAGCACGTATTTCTTTAAAACAACTAAATATACATTCATGACGAACTTGAGCATTTTTTTTCTAAAACTAGTTAAACAAATAAAATTACATAAATTAAAGAAGAACGGTCAAATTGTGGTATCACTCTCTTCATTTGATTTGTAATAATGAACGTAACAATTGATTCGGAGGTCTTTCTAAACTTTAAACAATATAATGATTTGTAAATATTTTTAACGAACTTCGCTTTTAATCGATTAAAAAGATATAAGTAGACCAAAAGTGGTGCAATTCACTCGTTATTTTGTATGTTTGATTCATTCTTACAAACTTAGTAAATTAGTACTTATTTCTTTAAAACAACAAAATATACATTCGTGGCGAACTTAGGTACTTTGTTCTAAGACTAGTTTAAGTAAATGAATTTACATATGTTGAAGAACGGTCAAATTGTGGTATCTCTTTCTCCATTTGATTCGTAATTATGAATATAACAAATAATTATGAGGACTTTTTAAATTTTAAATGATATAATGATTGTACACATTCTTAACGAACTTTGATTTTAATTGATTAAAAAGATATATCAGACCAAATGTGGTTTAGTGTGTATTAACAAATTAAACACACTAAACGATATCATGATTTGTCCACATTATTAACAAGCTTCGGTTTTAATCAATTAAAAGTATATAACTAGTCAAAAAGTAGTCTGATTAGCTCGTTGTTTAGTGAGTTTTATTTATTCTTACAAATTTAGTGAATGTGTACTTATTTTTTTAAAACAACTAGATATACATTTGTGATGAGGTTGGGTGCTTTGTTTTAAAACTAGTTAAGCAAATAAAATCACATAAATGAAAGAAGAATAGTTAAATTGTGGTATCACTTTCTCCATTTGATTCATAATTACGAATGTAACAAATGATTATGAGGTATCTTTAAACTTTATACTATATATCAAATCATGCACATTCTTAATGAACTTCTGTTTTAATTGATTAAAAGGATATAACTAGACCAAAAGTAGTCCAATTCGTTCATTGTTTTGTGCATTTGATTGATTCTTACGTACTCAGTAAATTACTACTTATTTCTTTAAAAAAACTAAATATACATTCATGACGAGTTTGGGTGCTTTGTTCTAAAACTAGTTATGCAAATAAAATCACATAAGTTAAGGAAGAACAGTTAAATTGTAGTATTGCTTTCTCTATTTATTTCTTAATTACAAACGTAACAAATAATTAGGAGGTCTCTGTAAACTTTAAACGATATAACAATTTTTAAACATTCTTAACGAACTTTAGTTTTAATTAATTAAAAGGATATAGCTAGACCAAAAGTGGTCCGATTGGTTAATCATTAATGTGCTTTATTTATTCTTACAAACCTAGTAAATGAGTATGTATTTATTTAAAACAACCAAATAGACATTCATGATGAACTTGGGTACTTTATTTTAAAACTAGTTAAGTAAATGAAATCATAAGTTAAGGAAGATGATGTGAATCGAGATGGAATAGTTTTTGTGGTGAAATTAGCTGATGAAGCAGAGAAGTTCAACTTCATAGTTCAATTCCAACAATTTATCCTTCTAGGAATATTTGGTTGTGAAAGTCCAGTTGTTCACACTTAAGGGATGAAAATCTTATGTGGGATCTAAGATCATGGCATAGAAGAAATGCAAATAGAAAATCAAGCTCAGGAAGTTAAAGATGAAGGCCCAAAAAGCACATGGAAGGAAAAGTTAAAGAAAACCCATTGAACAAAGTTAAATTCGTTACAAGCATTAAATGTGGCCTAGTCTGTTTTGGCCTCCTACCTTTCCTAGGAATGGTTGGGAGTACTTATTTTAACTTTTATTACCGTAGAATGTTGTTTAGGTGCATTTATTTTGTATTCCCCTCTCCATTCCAAATTTGAATATTGTAAGCCTTTAAATAAGCCTTTGCTATATTGTAATGGAAGCTTTGTTTTGAATCCAAAAATATGGTAATTGTTTGTTGAATGTTTTGTCACTCTAAAAAATCAGGTTTTGTTGAGGGTGTGCCCTTCCAAACCACTTATCCCTAGCTCATCTCTTCACTCTTGTGGGGAGTAGTTTCATATGCCCATTTGCTTGTGAGCGCATCACTTGCATTTGGAGGTCTCCGGTAGTTCGTGAGCCGCAATTCCTTGTGGAATCGGATTCCGTTCATTTGTTCTCGCTTGCTGCAACCCATTGAGCCTCTTTCCATCCCATCATTTGGTATTGAAGCTTGAGATTTGCTTCCTTACTCCAGAGATGTTGACAAAGAGACCCATTGCAGTTGAAGATATCAACATCGATAATATCAAAGAGGAAGTTGCCAAACTGCATAGAGCTACGGAGTCTTTGTCTCAGAAGTTCTCCCAGCAGTTTCTCCTTCTATCTTATGATGAAGAATATCCATTTAACCAGCCTTGTGACAAAGAGGTATGTACACCGGTTCTCATTGAGCAAGATAGAGTTGTGATTTTGATCTTCCTCCCATCTATGACGATGAGTATTACCCTACTATATTTCCCTCCATCTTTTTTTTTAAATTTTTCTGCACAATCCTTCATTGGTCTTCCATCCACTAAACCTACTGTCACATATATGTTATTTGACATTCCAATTCATACTCCATATGTTCCTATTCAGTCAATGCAGGATGACACATACGTTGTTCCAATCTATAGATCCGTACTTTCTAGTCTTCTTGAAAAAATTTCACCTTCTCATCTAGAACATGGATATGTTGTCCTACCTCTAATAGTTGTGTTTATGCCTTCACTTTAAACTCGAGGTCGAGTTTTCTCCAACCAGTGGGGAATGATGTGAATCAAGATGGAATAGTTTTTGTGGTGAAACTAGCTAATGAAGCAGATAAGTTCAATTCCAATAGTTTATCCTTCTTGGCATATTTGGTTGTGAAAGTCTAGTTGTGTAGATACTCTTAAGGGATGAAAATCTTATGTGGGATCCAAGATCATGGCATAGAAGAAATGCAAATAAAAAATCAAGCCCAGGAAGTTAAAGATGAAGGCTCATAAAGCACATGGAAGGAAAAGTTAAAGAAAGCTCATTAAACAAAGTTAAATTCGTCACATTTATTGATGGTGCAGAACTCAGGGCCAACCAAGCATTAAATGTGACCTAATAATCTGTTTTGGCCTTCTACCTTCCCTATGAATGGTTGGGAGTACTTTTAACTTTTATTACACCTAGAATGTTGTTTAGGTACATTTATTTTGTACTTCCTTCTCAATTTTAAATTTGAATGTTGTAAGCCTTTAAATAGGCCTTTGCTATATTGTAATGGAAGCTTTGTTTTGAATCCAAAAATATGGTGATTAATTGTTGAGTGTGTGCACACTCTAAAAAATTAGGTTTTGTTGAAGGTGTGCCCTTCCAAACCACTTATCCTTGGCTCATCTATTCACTCTTGTGGGGGGTAGTTCTAGATTCCTATTTGCTTGTGAGCGCGTCATTTAGTACATTTCATTCATTCTTACAAACTTAGTAAATGTGTACTTATTGCTATAAAAGAACTAACAGGGCGTTAGTTGTTCTGTATTTTAAACTGATGTATTTCATATTTTTTATTTCAAAATGTAGACTAAAATCGTGCATTTTAGATGCTTGATTTGAGACTACATACTAGAATCATGGGTTTTTAGAATGCATGATAAAATACACGACATAATTCAACTTTTATCTAAACACAAGATATAAAATATTAAATCCTCAAATCTTAGTTGGATAAATAAAAATAAATGATCAGTATATAATAAGATGATATTATGTGCACCTTGTCATTTGCATGTATAACATCCTCAATTTTTTTGTAATTTTCTGTAAAATTTTTGCTATTTTTTGCTAGTATTTTTTAAGGGGAAATTTAATGTTTTGGCGTATCTGTTTTCATGATTGACCTCTATATTCCTAATCATAGAGTCAGGAGTGGTAAATAGTTGCAAGTCATGGAGCCTTGATGCACCACAGAAACTTTCGGTGCGAAAACGGGAGAGAAAATGAAAAGATGCGAAGGAGAATAGAAATAGAAAGATATGAAGAGAAGGAGAAATAAAAAAAATTGGAGTGCCCGACCCACAAGTGGAACAGAGGAAGGGAACTACCCCTTCCTTCTGTGAGGCCGAAGGTGATGCCACCGCTGGCCGCCGGCTTCTGCCTGCCTGGCCTTGGCTTGGCACCACCGCCACCCTGACCCCGCCCTACCGGCAGTCTATCATTCTCTTTCCTCTTTTCCTGTTTCAACCCGACAAAACTGACCACTCTTCCTTCTCTTGATCCGTTGCCACCCTGACCAATTGCCTGGCCAGGACGACGTCCGAGCACTACCATCCTGTCCTCCCTGCCCCTCCTTCACTGGCGTGAACTGAAACTCTGTCCACCCCTCTTTTTCCCTTTGTTTCTGTGCGTTGCGACCCACACAGTGCTGCCGATCGCTGACCACCACTGGCTAGCCTTTGGCCCCCTTGGCCTAGCGATGGTAAGGTCGTCATCCCTGGCCTTTGACGAATTTTTCTTTTTAAGAGGTTGCAAAGGAGAATATGACAGAGGAGAGACCCTTGGCCCAATGCGTGCATTTTTAAATTACATGAGTTGGGGTCATAATTGAAAATCCACAAGTGAAGGCTATTTAATGTTGTAAGATGGGGTTTGAAATGTATGAGTTTGGAAATTGCTTTCACATTGACTAATGGGGTAATCTGAAATGCACATGCGAAATCCCGAATGACTAACACCTCATTCTGAAATACGTGCTCCAAATCCCAAACGACTAACCCTGTAATTTGAAATCAATGAATTGTAATATGAAATACAGAACGACCAATGCCTTGTAAATACACATCTATGATGAGCTTGGGCACTTTATACTAAAACTAGTTAAGTGAATGAAATCACATAAGTTAAGGTAGAATGGTCAAATTGTGGTATCACTTTATCCATTTTATTCGTAATGACAAACTTTAGTTTTAATTGATTAAAAAGGTATAACTAGACAAAAAGTGGTTTAATCAATTTGTTGTTTAGTGGTATTAGATTCATTCTTATGAACTTAGTAAATTAGTACGTATTTCTTTAAAACAACTAAATATACATGTGGGACGAGCTTCGGTGCTTTGTTTTAAAACTAGTTAAGCGAATAAAATCACATAGGTTGAGGATGAACGGTCAAATTGTGGTATCACTTTTTCCATTTGAGTCGTAATTACGAATCTAATAAATGATTCGGATGTCCATTTAAACCTTAAACGATATAACGGTTTGTGTACATTATTTATGAACTTTGGTTTAATCGATTAAGAGGATATAACTAGGCCAAAAGTGGTCAAATTGGTTCATCCTTTATTGTGTTTGATTCATTTTTTTGAACTTAGTAAAATAAGTACATATTTATTTAAACAACAAATATACATTCGTAACAACCTTTAGTGCTTTGTTCTAAAACTAGTTAAGTGAATGAAATTACATAAGTTAAAGAAGAATAGTCAAATTGTAGTATCACTTTCTTCATTTAATTCGTAATAACGAACGTAACAAATAATTCAGAGGTTTTTTTAAACTTTAAACAATATCATAATTTGTGCACATTCTTAACGAACTTCGGTTTTAAATAATTAAAAGGATAAAACTAGACTAAAAGTGGTCTAATTAGTTCATTGTTGATTGTCTTTGATTCATTCTTATGAACTTAGTAAATGAGTATGTATTTCTTCAAAACAACTAAATATACATTCGTGATGAGCTTGGGTGCTTTATTCTAAATCTAGTTAAGCGATTGAAGTCACATAAGTTAAGGAAGAATGATCAAATTCTTGTATCACTTTATTTAGTTTGTAATTATTAAGGTAACAAATTATAAGGAGGTCTCTTTAAATTTTAAATGATATAATAAATTGTGCTCTGTAATGTCCAAAATTTTTCTAAATTCCCGAAGTCGGCCACGTGGGGATTATGGTGTTTGACCGCTTGACTTTCTTGTGAGAATAACTTGATCATAAGTTAAAAATGATGGCTAAAACTTATGTAGTTAGAAAGTAGATAGTCAGAGCTTCGAAACACCACTAAGAATGCGTGATTAGGAGTTTGGATAAGGGAGATGTGATTTTTAAAAGATTTATTTTTTATTTATACCGAATTTGAATTGAGAACTAACGTGCACTTATGGGACCCACTTATAATTAGAGCTTAATTATTTATTACGAATTTTAATTTGGTTAGTTGACCTAATTTAATTAGAAATTAGAGTAATTAAAAAGTTCATGGGGAGAAGGATTTTGATGAGACTAAACTTTTCAGAGCCCTAGCTTAATAGGGAATTAGATGTTATAAAAGGGAGAGAGGTCAAATCAATTAAGGCTAGTCAGAAGCGTGCAGACGAGAGAACATAGGAAAAGAAAAGGGACGGAACCTGGTGAGCATGTGGCCAACGGGTCTGACTCGGGAGAGAAGAGAAGGCATGGAGCTGCTGTGCTCTGGGGAATTGGCAGTCCATGCATCAAAAGATTAGGATTATGGCTATATGTGATTTTTGACGTTGCCAAAATCAGGTTTTACTGTGGTTCTAATTTTTGTCTACTGTTTTGTTCTACTGAATTATTAGAGCAAAGTTCATATGTCTTTGTTCTCATTGATTAGTTAGGTGGGCGTTATTTGACATATAATCTCTGTTTAGTCATGACCGTGTAATGCTATAATTTGTTTCATGCTCTTTCATGCTAAAATCTGGGTCTGATTGTGAAATTCGTACTGGAGGTTCGTTTTCTTTAGGCTCGGTCTTCAATTGCCATTGGTGGGCTATTCTGAGTGAAATCAATGGCTTACTTTGGCATAATCTAGTTTGTAAACTACTGTTATAACATTGAAAAGTATCTATTGGAATTGTGACGTAGATCAGCCCAGGTATGAAGAGTTGTGAGGTAGACAAACTCTCTGCGTTGATGATTATATTTCAATGTGGGTATCTAACTTTCATGAATACACAGTTAACTCTTGAACTTCTTTGTTGCAATAGTTATCTTAATACTAATTGGAATTATTTGATGATAACCTGATTGATTATAAAATTTGTGAGAGGTATATGGATCTCTTCTTATTTTGCCCACAAACAGAGCATCATATCATCTGTTTTGCACAGGCAATGGGTAGAAGACGACGGTTCAGGCCGAATTATTTAGACCCGGTCTGGTTAAGAATAAGAATATTACCTACTAAACCAGGTCTGGTTTAGTGAGGTTTAGACGTGGAAAAAAATCCTAGAAAATTACTCAGGTACTATGAGAGGTGTGGGATCATTCTACCTGAGTTTCAGACTAGGGAAAATTTCCAATGGCCTTCAAATGATAATTTACCCTTGTAAGTTGACATGTAGCATAATGATTAATGATCAGATTAAATGGCTCCGGTTCAGGGGCCTATGAGAGGACTTAAAAATTAAAAAAAATCTCAGTGATATTTTAATGTGTATCCTAAATGTGGACCAAGCCATAAGCTAGGTAAAATTTTTAGTAAGTAGATATTTAACTATTTTACCCCTAGGGTTAAGGTGGGATGGTTAATTGAACCAGGGTCGGATAAAAGGGTTTATGACTCCGTTAAATGGCAAGAAAATTTTTCTGACTTCATAACATCAAGGTATACCCTTGGGATTAATTTTAGACCCATCAAGGTTTAGGAAGGCCCTTAATAAAAAGATAGAAAATACCTTTATGTATAGACCGGCCTGCATTCACGTGAATTGAATTAATGGGCCAATGTGATACTGAAACCTTTTGAGAGGTTAAAGACTTACCCAAGATTAGATTGAACCATATCCAATATCGGATAATTACTTTAATGCCTTAGGTGCATTATGACCAGTTTTCATAGAAATTTAATAAGTTAACCTGAGGAGGATTAGGGTATGTGAGCTCGAACAATCTAATATCATTATTAAATTTGGTTATTAATGTTATGATATGCTTGAACCTAATTATTGTTAGTCTTTTAGATTTGATTTGATTTGTTATCATGCTGAATGTTGCTAGTTACTTCAACCTGATTTGTTATGTTAGTTGCTGATTTGATTAGTTTGTTTCAACTTCAATCAAATTCATAGTTGTGTGGATTTGATTAGTTTATTTGAGCATCAATTCTAATTCATAGTCTTGTTGATAGGCTTATATGTCTCAGTCCAAAATCAGCTTGTTAACTTGCTGATTGTGTAAGTTTGTTGCATGCATGATATACTGTGCATAGTCTTTAATCTCTTTGCCTTATGTGGATACATTGTATCACATGCTGAGTCAAAGTTTAAGCTCACAGTAATAGCCATGGCAGATATTTAGGCCTTCATGGACTCGACACCATTGGGACGAAGGATCCCTACAAATGCACAAACCAGGTTTTTAAGCATCATGGAAGACTCATCTACCTTCGGCCAGTGTGTCCATGAGTACAGTTAGTACCTACATCTATAGGCCCATGGCCGATCTAAGTGGATCTTTAGAGATGCTAGAATTTCTATTAGTATACAATTACTTCTTTGAGCAAGAGTCGATGAGAATGGTCAAATTGTGAATCACTGTTAATTTGATTTACTATTACGAATGTAACATATAAATGGGAGGTCTCTTTACACTTTAAATGATATAACGATTTGTACGTATTCTTAACTTACATCGGTTTTAATTTATCAAAAAGATATAACTTGACCAAAATGAATCAGATTAGTTTGTCTTTTAGTACGTTTGATTCATTCTTTTGAACTTAGCAAATGAGTACATATTTATTTAAAATAATTAAATATACATGTGTTACGAATTTTGGTACTTTGTTCAAAATCAATTTAAGCGATTAAAATCACATCAGTTAAGGAAGAACAGTTAAATTATGGAATCACTTTGTAAATTTTATTCATTTTTAGAAACATAACAAATGAATACGAGGTCTTTTTAAACTTTAAACGATATAATGATTTATAAACATTCTTAACTTACTTCAGTTTTAATTAATGAAAAGGATATGACTTGACCAAAAGGGGTCAGATTGGTTTGTCGTTTAGTACATTTGATTAATTCTTTTAAACTTAGCAAATGAGTCTGTATTAATTTAAAAGAATTAAATATACATTTGTAACAAACTTTCATTCTTTGTTCTAAATCTAGTTAAGCGAATAAAATTATATAAGTTAAAGAAGAACAATCAAATTGTGGAATTACATTTTAAATTTGATTTGTTATTACAAACATAAGAAATGAATGAAAGGTTTTTTTAAACTTTAAATGATACAATAATTCAAACACATTCTTAAATTACATTGGTTTTAATCAATCAAAAGCATATAACTTGACCAAAAGGTGTCCAATTGTGTCATCGTTTAGTATGTTTGATTTATTCTTTTAAGCTTATCAAATGAGTACATATTCATTAAAATAATTAAATATACATTCAGAACGATCTTTGGTGCTTAGTTCTAAATTAAGTTAAGCGATTAAAATCACATTAGTCAAGGAAGAACAGTCAAATTGTGGAATCACTTTGTAAATTTTATTCATTTTTAGAAACATAACAAATGAATACGAGGTCTTTTTAAACTTTAAATAATATAATAATTTGTAAACATTCTTAACTTACTTCAGTTTTAATTAATGAAAATGATATAACTTGACCAAAAGGGGTCTGATTGGTTTGTCGTTTAGTACATTTGATTAATTCTTTCGAACTTAGCAAATGAGTCTGTATTAATTTAAAAGAATTAAATATACATTTGTAACAAACTTTCATGCTTTGTTCTAAATCTAGTTAAACGAATAATAAAATTATATAAGTTAAGGAAGAACAATCAAATTGTGGAATCATATTTTAAATTTGATTTGTTATTACGAACATAAGAAATGAATAAAAGGTCTTTTTAAACATTAATCGATACAATAATTTGAACACATTCTTAAATTACATCGGTTTTAATCAGTCAGAAGCATATAACTTGACCAAAAGGTGTGCGATTGTGTCATCATTTAATACGTTTAATTTATTCTTTTAAAACTTAGCAAATGAGTATAATTTCATTAAAACAATTAAATATACATTCATGACGAACTTGGGTGCTTAGTTCTAAATTAAGTTAAGCGAATGAAATCTTATAAGCTAAGGAAAAACGATCAAATCAGGGAAACACTATCAATTTGAATCGTTATTATGAATGTAACAAATGAATAGTAGGTCTCTTTAAAGTTTACACGATATAACGATTCATACACATGCTTAGCTCACTTCAATTTTAATTAATCAATAGGAAATAACTTGACCAAAATGCGTTCGATTGGTTTGTCGTTTAATACATTTGATTAATTCTTTCGAATTTCCCAAATGAGTATGTATTAATCTAAAAGCATTAAATATATATTAGTGATGAGCTTTTGTGCATTATCGTAAATCTAGTTAAGTAAATGAAATTATATAAGTTAAGGAAGAATGATTAAATTGTGGAATCAAATTTTAAATTTTATTTGTTGTTACGAACGTAACAAATGAATGGGAGATCTCTTTAAACTTTAAACGATAGAACGATTCGTACACATTCTTAACTTACATCAGTTTTAATAATTCAAAAGTATATAACTTATCCAAAAGGTGTTTGATTGCTTCTTAGTTTAGTATGTTTGATTCATTCTTTTGAACTTAGCAAATGAGTATGTATTTATTTAAAATAATGAAATATATATTTGGTATGAGCTTTAGTTCTTTATTCTAAATCTAGTTAAACGAATCATAAATTTAGCAAATAAGTATGTATTCAATTAAAACAATTAAATATAAATTCGTAACGAGCTTTTGTGTTTTATTCTAAATATAGTTAAGCGAATGAAATTATATAAGTAAATGAAGAATGGTCAAATTGTGGAATCACTTTTTAAATTTGATTCGTTATTATAAAGGTAACAAATGAATAAGAGGTCTCTTTATTTTAAACGATATAATGATTTTTGCACATTCTTAACTTTCTTTAGTTTTAATTGATTAAAAGGATATAACTTAACCAAAAGGGGTCGATTGGTTCATTATTTAATAAGTTTAATTTATTCTTTAGAATCAAATGAGTACGGATTTATTTAAAATAATTAAATATACATTTGTGTCAACCTTTGGTGCTTTATTCTAAATCTAGTTAAGCTAATGAAATTATATACGGTAAGGAAGAATGGTCAAATTGTGGAATCAGATTGTTAATTTGATTCGATATTATGAACATAACAAATGAATGAGATGTCTCTTTAAACAATATAATGATTTGTGCACATTCTTAATTAACTTCAGTTTTAATTAATTAAAAGGATATAACTTAACTAAAAGTAGTCCGATTGGTTCGTCATTTAGTTCGTTTGATTAATTATTTTAAACTTATCAAATGAGTATGCTTTCATTTAAAATAATTAAATATACATTCGTGACAAGCTTTGGTGCTTTGTTATAAATCAAGTTAAGCAAATTAAATTATATAAGTTAATGAAGAATGGTCAAATTGTTAAATCACTTTTTTATTTTATTTGTTATAAAGAACATAACAAATGATAGTGAGGTCTCTTCAAACTTTGAACAATATATCAATTTGCGCGCATTCTTAACTTATTTCGGTTTTAATTAATCAAAAGGATTTAACTTAACCAAAAGTGGTATGACCTATTCATCATTTAGTACATTTTATTCATTATTTTGAACTTAGCAAATGAGTACATATATATTTAAAAAATTAAATATACATTTATGACGAGCTATGGTGTTTTGTTGTAAATCAAGTTAAGCGAATAAAATCATATAAGTAAATAAAAAAAGCTCAAATTGTGGAATCACTTTTTCAATTTAATTTTTTATTATAAATAAAACAAATGAATGAGAGGTCTTTTTAAACTTTAAACAATATAACAATTTGTGCACATTCGTAACTTACTTCAGTTTTAATTGATTAAAAAGATATAACTTGACCAAAAGGGGTCCGATTTGTTTGTTGTTTAGTACATTTAATTTAGAAAAATTCTTCCTTTACATTAAAAAATATACGTCAAAAAGTCACTTCATCATCCCATCACCATTGATGAGTGGGACCCACTCCCATTCATCAATGGTGATGGGATGATGAAGTATACTTTTGACGTATGTTTTTTAATGTAAAGTTAGCATTACTCTTTAATTTATTATTTGGAACTTAGCAAATGAGTACATATTTATTTAAAATAATTAAATATACATTCATGATGAGCTTTAGTACTTTATTTTAAATCTAGTTAAATGAATGAAATTATAAGTTAAGGAAGAATGACCAAATTGTTGAATCACGTTGTCAATTTGATTCATTATTACAAACGTAACAAATGAATAGGATGTCTCTTTAAACTTTAAATGATATAACAATTTGTGTCAATTCTTAACTTACTTTAGTTTTAATAAATCAAAAGGATATAACTTGTCCAGAAGGGGTCCGATTCATTTGTCATTTAGTACATTTTATTCATTCTTTTGAACTTAGCAAATAAGTATGTATTAATTTAAAAAATTAAATATACATTTGCGACAAGCTTTTGTGCTTTGATCTATATAAAGTTAAGTAAATAAAATCCTATAAGGTAATGAAGAATTGTCAAATTGTGGACTCACTTTGTGAATTTGATTTATTATTATGAACATAACAAATAAATCGGAGGTCTCTTTAAACTTTAAATGATATAATAATTTTTACACATTTTTAACTTACTTTTGTTTTAATAGATCAAAAGAATATAACTTGACCAAAAGTTTATCATTTAGTACGCTTAATTTTTTATTTTATATTTAGCAAGCGAGTATGTAGTTATTTAAAATAATTAAATATACATTCATGACGAGCTATAGTGCTTTGTTATAAATCTAGTTATGTGAATAAAATCATATAAATTAAGAAAGAGCGGTCAAATTGTGGAATCATTTTGTCAAATTAACTTGTTATTACAAATGTAAAAAATAAATGAGTGGTCTCTTTAATGTTTAAACTATATAACGATTTGTACACAATTTAACTTACTTCAGTTTTTATCAGTCAAAATGATATAACTTGACCAATAGGGGTTTGATTAGTTCATCATTTAGTACATTTGGTTTATTCTTTTTGAACTTAGGAAATGAGTAGGTAGTTATTTAAAATAATTAAATATACATTCGTGACAAACTTTAGTGCTTTATTCTAAATCTAGTTAAGCGAATGAAATTATATAAGTTAAGGATCAATGGACAAATTGTGGAACCACTTTGTTAACTTGATTCCTTATTATGAACGTAATAAATGAATGAGATGTATATTTAAACTTTAAATAATATAACGATTTGTGCGCATTCTTAACATTCTTTAGTTTTAATCGATCAAACAGATATAACTTGACCAAAAGGGGTCTGGTTGGTTCGTCATTTAGTACGCTTGGTTCATTCTTTTGAACTTAGTAAATGAGTACGTATTTACTTAAAATAATTAAATATACATTCGTTACAAGGTATGATATTTTTTTTTAAATATAGTTAAACGAATGAAATTATATAAGTTAAGGAAGAATGGTCAAATTGTGGAATCACTTTATAAATTATATTCATTGTTACGAATGTAACAAATGAATGGAATGTCTCTTTAAACTTCAAACATATAATGATTTGTGCACATTTTTAACTTATTCGATTTTAATCGATTAAAAGTATATAACTTGACAATTGGTTCATCATTTAGTATGTTTGATTTATTCTTTCGAGCTTAGGAGAGTATGTGTTTATTATAATAACTTTTGAACATAGTAAATATGTATGTATTTATTTAAAACAATTAAATATACATTCATAACTAGATTTGGTGATTTATTCTAAATCTAGTTAAGTGAATGAAATTATATAAGTTAAGGATGAACGGTCAAATTGTGGAATCACATTGTCAACTTGATTTGTTATTACGAACGTAACAAATGAATGGGATGTTTCTTTAAGCTTTAAACGATATAACGATTTGTGGACATTCTTAACTTACTTCAATTTTAATCGATAAAAAAGATATAACTTTTCCAAAGGGGGTCTGATTCCTTCGTCGTTTAGTACATTTGATTCATTAATTTAAAATAATTAAATATACATTCGTTACGAGCTGTGGTGCTTTTGTTCTAAATCAAGTTAAGCAAATGAAATAATTTAAGTTAATGAAGAACAGTTAGATTGTGGAATCACTTTGTCAATTTGATTTATTATTACGAATGTAATAAATGAATGAGAGGTCCCTTTAAACTTAAAACGATATAATGATTTTTACGTTCTTAACTTACTTCGTTTTAATCGATTAAAAGGATATAAGTAGTTGACCAAAAGGATTCCTATTGGTTCATCATTTAATACATTTTATTTATTCTTTCAAACATAGCAAATGAGTACGTAGTATTAAAAAAATTAAATATAAATTTGTGACAAGCTTAAGTCTTTAATCTAAAACTAGTTATGCGCATGAAATGATATAAATTAAAGAAGAATGGTCAAATTATGACATCACTTTGTTAATTTAATTCATCATTATAAAAATAGCAAAATTACTAGGTCTCTTAAAACTTTAATGATATAACGATTCGTGTACATTCTTAACTTACTTTATTTTTAATCGATCAAAAGGATATAACTTGACAAACAGGGGTCCATTGGTTCGTCCTTTAGTAATTTAATTTATACTTTTAAATTTAGCAAATGAGCTTGTATTCATTTAAAAAATAATTAAATATACATTCATGACGAGCTTCGTTGTTTTGTTCTAAAACAGGTTAATCGAATGAAATCATATAAGTTAAGGAAGAACAGTCAAATTGTGGAATCACTTTGTCAATTTGAATCGTTATTACTAATGTAACAAATAAATAGCAAGCCTCTTTAAACTTTAAATGATATAACAATTTTTGTATATTCTTAACTTACTTCCAATTTAATCGATCAAAAGGATATAACATAACCAAAAGGGGTTCAATTGGTTCGTCGTTTAGTATATTTGATTAATTCTTCCAAACTTACTAAATGAGTATGTATTCATTTAAAAGAATTAAATAAACATTCGTGAAGAGATTTCATGGTTTGTTCTAAATAAATCTAGTTAAGTGAATAAAATAATATAAGTCAGGGAAGAATGGTCAAATTGTGGAATCACATTTTAAATTTGATTTGTTATTACAAACGTAATAAATGAATAAAAGGTCTTTAAACTTTAAATGATACAATGATTCGTACACATTCTTAACTTACATCGGTTTTAATTAATCAAAAGAATATAACTTGACCAAAAAGGGTTCAATTGGGTTGTCATTTAGTACATTTAATTCATTCTTTCGAACATAGCAAATGAGTACGTATTCATTTAAAAAAACTTTCGTGACGAGCTTTAGTGTTTAGTTCTAAATCATGTTAAGCAAATGAAATCATATGAGCTAAGGAAGAATGGTTAAATCGGGGAAACATTGTGAATTTTAATCGTTATGACAAATATAACAAATAAATGGGAAGTCTCTTTAAACGATATAACAGTTCATAAACATTCTTAGCAAATGAGTAGATATTTATTTAAAATAATTAAATATACATTTGTGACAAGGTTTGGTGCTTTGTTCAAAATCTAGTTAAGCAAATAAAATTATATGAGTTAAGGAAGAACGGTCAAATTGTGGAGTCCTTTTGTGAATTTAATTCGTTATTACGAATGTAATAAATGAATACGAGGACTTTTTAAACTTTAAATAATATAATGATTTGTAGACATTCTTAACTTACTTTGGATATAATCGATCAAAAGGATATAACTTAACACAAAGGGGTCCGATTAGTTAGTCGTTTAGTATGTTTGAGTCATTCTTTTGAACTTAGCAAATGAGTACATATTTATTTAAGACAATTAAATATATATTTTGATGAACTTTAGTGTTTTGCTATAAATCTAGTTAAGCAAATGATAAACTTAGCAAATGAGTATATATTTAATTAAAATAATTAATTATAAATTTGTGACGAGCTTTTGTACTTTATTCTAAATCTAGTTAAGTGAATGAAATTCTATAAGTAAATGAAGAACAATCAAATTGTAGAATTATTTTTTTAATTTGATTCGTTAATATGAATGTAACAAATAAATGGGAGGTCTATTTAAACTTCAAACGAGATAGCGATTTGTGTATGTACTTAACTTACTTTAAATTTAATCAATCAAAAAAATATAATATGACCAAAAGGGGTCCGATTGGTTTAATATCAATGTTGTTTAGTACATTGAATTTATTCTTTTCAATGTAGCAAATGAGTTTATATACATTTAAAACAATTAAATATACATTCGTAATGAGCTTCGATGCTTTGTTCTAAAAAAATTTAAGCGAATAAAATCATATAGTTAAAGAACAGTCAAATTATGGAATCAATTTGTTAATTTGATTCGTTATTATGAATGTAACAAATAAAATGGTGACATCTTTAAACTTTAAACGATATAACGATTTGTGCACTTTCTTAACTTACTTTGGTTTTAATCGATTAAAAGAATATAACTTGATGAAAGTGGTTAGATTGGTTCGTCGTTTAGTACATTTGATCTATTATTTCGAACATAGTAAATGAGTACGTAGTTATTTAAAATAATTAAATATATATGCGTGATGAGATTTAGTACTTTGTTCTAAATCTAGTTAAGCGAATGAAATCATATAAATTAAGGAAGAACGGTCAATTTGTGGTAACACTTTATCAATTTGACTTTATTAATTTGATTTTATTAACTTTGATCAATAAAACGATTTGTGCACATTTTTAACTTTAGTTATAATCGATCAAAAAATAATATAACTTGACCAAATGAGGTCTGATTGGTTTGTCAGTTAGTATATTTTATTCATTCTTTTAAACTTTGCAAATGAGTACGTATTCATTTAAAATAATTAAATATACATTTGTGACGAGCTATGGTACTTTGTTTTAAATCTAGTGAAGCGAATTAAATCATATAAGTAAAGAACAACGGTTGAATTGTGGAATCACTTTGTTAATTTTATTCATTTTTACGAATGTAACAAATGACTGAGATGACTTTTTAAACTTTAAATGATATAATGATTTATCTACATTTTTAACTTCAGTTTTAATCGATTAAAAGGATATACTTAACCATTGAGTTGACCGATTATTTTATCGTTTAGTACGTCTAATTCAATTTTTCGAACATAGCAAATGACTACGTAATTATTTTAAAACAGTTAAATATACCTTAATAACAAGCTTACTGCTTTGTTCTAAGTTTAGTTAAGTGAGTAAAATCATATAAATTAATGAAAGAACAGTTAAATTGTTATAAAAGTTTGTCTATTTGATTTCTTATTATGAAAGTAGAAAATGAAAAGGTTGTCTCTTTAAACTTTAAATGATATAACGATTTGTGCACATTCTAAACTTACTTCGGTTTTAATCAATCAAAAAGATATAACTTGACCAAAAGTGGTCTAATTAGTTCATCGTTTAGTACGTTTCATTCATTATTTTGAACTTATCAAATGAGTACACATCCATTTTGTAAGGTCCCTGATTTTTCTACAATTTTTTGAGATTTTCCTGCTATTTTTTGGTTATTTTCAGCTGGAAAATGTGACGCTTTAGCGTATTTGTATATTTTCCCCTGTATTTTTACCCGTAGAGCTTAATCGTGGGCCACGGGCCTCACTACACACTTTTGGGGCGAGTGTAGGACTTATAATGCGTAAACAGTAGTTAATGCATGATGGGGATAGAAGTGGAAAAAAAAAGAAAAAGAAAATTAGAAAAATCGGGCTCGGGCTCAGCTGAGCCCGATCCAGAAATTTCTGAACAGAGACCGCCCCCTCCCCGTCTGATTCCTTGTGCCCGGCCACCGCCAGCAGGCCACAGGACGCCGGCACCGGCTCCGCCCTGGCCGTGCAACTGCGGGGGCCACCGTCCCGGCCCCCATGGCCGCTCCGTCCTCTGTCCTGACTCTCCCCGATTAGACTCTCTCCCCTGTTTTGTGTTTCAGCCGACACCGCCATGGGCCGGCAAGGGCCGTCCGGCCGCCGTGAGCTTCGCCCTAGCCCAGCGACTTTAGGCCACTGCCCCTCCCGGTCCCAGGGGCCTCTGCCCGTCGCTCCAGTTGCTTTTCCCCCACTGCCCCTGTTTTTCCGCCCCCCTCTGTTTTGTGATTCCGCCGCCACCGTGGGCCAGCAAGGGCCAGCCGGCAGGCCACGGCTCCTCCATGGACCGGGGATGGCAAGAGGACACTCCTCCCGGCCCATGGGGCCTCTTCTCCACTGCCCAGTCCTTTTCCCCTATGGCCTATTTTTCTGCTGGCGATCTGTTTTGTTAAAACAGAGGCCATCGGCGGCGAGCCACGGCCGTCTTGACCTCCCTCCAGCCTCGCCTTGGTCCGGTGAAGGGTATGGACCACCCACCCAGCCCGGTTCCATCTCCTCCGCCGTACTCTACTCTGGCCAGTACATTTTCCTCGTACTGTGTTTCGATTTTTTTTAGTGTGTTGTCGCCGCCACTGGTTGGTGAGGGCAGCCCGGCTGCTGTGGGCTCTGCCCGGCCTTGGCGATGGCCAAAGATGG
The DNA here is from genome assembly GCA_035235625.1 of Saururus chinensis. Taxonomy (NCBI): domain Eukaryota; kingdom Viridiplantae; phylum Streptophyta; class Magnoliopsida; order Piperales; family Saururaceae; genus Saururus; species Saururus chinensis. The sequence goes on from CP141144.1 coordinate 31,715,374, forward strand.
CCCCACCTGGACCGGTTCAGCCTCTGTCCCCTCCGTATCTCCTCTGCTCAAATTGGTTGTCCCTTATTTTTGGTCTACGTCTGTTTTGGACCGTGTGACTGTCGCTATCAGTCGGACACCGGATTTGATTTAGCGGATCTTTGTCTGGCTCTGCCTTGGCCCGGTGACACCAGTGGGTCACCCTAGCTTGGCCCCACCTAACCCGGTGTTATTGCCTCTAACCTGTGCCCTTCCTGTGGCCTGTAGCCGCAATTAGTTCCGCTCACCGGCATGTTTGCCCGTTGACCTTCTTGCCCATTTTATGTCGTTAGTACCAGACGACCTCTGGCAAGAATTTGTATGACTTACCTTGACAGAAGGTGGACGAGTTCACCTGCACAGGCCTTGGCTAGTGACGGACTCGTGGAATTTGCTTGACCCTTAACCCTCCCCCTGCTCTCTATCATGTGAGATGCACAGCTACCCGCACCATTAGTTTTGGTTGTGGGTAGTGATCGTCAACGTCGCCATTTAGTTTGGCCACAGCTAGGGCCTTAGCCCTGTTGGCCTTTTGTGGGCCTTGGGCCGCTACCGTCCAGCCCATCTTCCCCTAGAGTGGTCCTTTGGGTCTCGTGTGCATGTGGCCACGCGTGTGCTTTTGGGTTTAGGCGCAGCATTCGCGCCACCTGACCATTGGTTGGCTTTGTCACTGAGTGGTGTTGACACATAGCCCTCCTCCACCTCTCCTCTGTCCTCGAGCGTTGCCCCACTCTCTCCGCCCTTATGTTGGCCTTTGTTGACCGAAATCGTTGCCGTTGGGTGTTGTCCACGGCCGATTTCGACGTCTTGTGGCCGGCTGAGCATGTCTTAGCCACCAGCCCATTTTTAGTGAGTACACCATCGATTTCTGGTCGCACCGCCACATATGTTGGCATGATATTTCTCTCGGCCGCCCTAGTGTGTCGCCATGGATTGCGTGGTTTTTTCGCATTGACTTCTGACACCCTGTTTGGCCATGATTGTTTCCGGCACTTCCTAAATCCTCGGGACAGCAACTCTCTCAGCCAGGCAATGGTTTTGACTGCCAACTCCGCTACCGACACCGCCACTGTCATGTTCTCGCCATCGAACGTCATGATTACAAGGTAAGGGAGCTTTGAACTCATAAATTCACGATAGCATGCTTTGAATGAGTAGTGGCATGCTAGGATTGTATGATTCCATGCTTTGGATGTTAAGTAACGATCTGATTGCATGATGTGCATGTAAGCATGATTATATGGTATGTTGAAATGCATATGACATGCATGTTGGCTGTAAGTACGTTGGATTATGTATGTGCTAGTGATGGCTAGTGTATTTGTTGGTAAGTTTCGTACATTGATTGAGTATGTGCTAGTAATGGCTAGCGTGTATGTTTGACGTATGTATGCATGTGCTAGTGATGGCTAGCGTACATGTTTGAAGTATGTTTGGATTATGCATGTGCTAGTGATGGCTAGCGCGCATGTTTGGAGTATGTATGGATTATGCATGTGCTAGTGATGGCTAGCGTGTATGTCTGACGTATGTATGCATGTGCTAGTGATGGCTAGCGTGTATGTATGCACTAGTGATGGCTAGCGTGTATGTATGCACTAGTGATGGCTAGTGAGCATGTTTGTAAGTTATGTATGTATGACAGTATGTGTATATTATATGTATGTGTGATAGACATACGTATGTATGATGACTATTTGACTATGCTATGGATATGTGTATGCGCATGTGGGCAGAGGTATGGCTATGGATGGTATGAAGTGACAGTGTTTGGTATGGATTGGGTATGGATGTGTAAGCGTATGACGGATGACAGAGGTTATGGGTATGACGGGTGAGGTTTGTCAGACGGTAAGAGTGTGCATAATTGTACAAGCATAACGTACAGATTATGAAGTGAAAAGTAAGCATAATCAGTGAGATATAAGTAAGAGGGCCACAGCTGGGTTGGCTCTAAGGAGCTTCATTTGATGATGTCAGTGTAAGATGATTTGGCCATAAGATGGTTGGTGAAGTATGTAAGACTGTAAGGGTTTGATGTACGATGTGTTATGATCATGATGTGGACGAATTAAGTTAAGTAAGCTGCCCTGACGAACTAGGGTTTCAATTGGGCTCAACTTCGGTTTGATCAGTCGAGGACTGTGAGTTTGTGTGGCATAATTGTACCGCATAATATACTTAATTCAAACTTGAATTATAAGCACAACTAATGATAGCGTTGTGAGTTTGAGACCTGAGGGTTCGACGGATTAAGTTCCGTGTTTGAGTTAGCCGATAATGAGTTGGCTGAGTATTTCTCATGTCTTGCCATGGTGTTTATCATACAGGAAGTTGTCTGTGTGTTGTATAGAGCACCGGACGTCTGATGCTCTGTTGAGAGCGATGTGCATTTCCGACTTTGTCTATGTGCTATATGAAGCCCAGACGTCTGATGCTCTGTTGAGAGCGAAGTATGTTTTCGATTTGGTCTGTGTGATGTATAAGCCCAGATGTTTGATGCTCTGTTAAGAGTGTTGTATGTTTCCGCCCAAGAGTGGCACTGTATGTTTCTGCCCAAGTGGCACTGTATGTTTTCTGCCCAAGAGTGGCATGGCACTATAAGACCCATTATGGTGGGTAATTCTCTGGCACTATAAGACCCATTATGGTGAGCGATTCTATGGCACTATAAGACCCATCATGGTAGGCAACTGTATGATCACTTATGTGTGGGTGTTTATGTTTGCGTGCTCAGGTAAGTAGTATCATGGATCTACTCTTACCTGTTTGATCCAGTGCCCTATGAGCATTGGTGTGCCTTACCTTCGGAAAAGTCCATGGTGTCTAGTCACTCCCTGGAGGTTAAGGTGATGCCCCAATGGCATTCTTTGCCATTTCGACGTTGGAGCTTATTAGTTGTAATGAGCTTCAATGGTCGATAGTATGAGCACGACTGTAAGCATATAAGCATGAGCACGACTGTAAGTGTATGAGTATAAGCACGACTGTAAGAGTATGTGTATGAGTACGATTGTGAGAGTATGTTTCTGAGTAAGACAGTAAGTATATGATTGTATGAGTAAGGTCGTACAAGTATGTGTAAGCTGTATGAGTGAGCATATGATTGTAGAGTAAGGTCGTACAAGTATGCATAAGTTGTACAAGTATGCGTATGGTGGTACAAGTAAGTTTGTAAGACCCTGGATAAGGGTGTTTGTGTAAGTTTGATTTGATAGTATGATTTTGGCACAACAGTGCCTTTAGTATGATTTTGGCACGATGGTGCCTTTGGTATGATTTTGGCATGATGGTGCCTTTGGTATGACTTTGGCACGATGGTGCATTTGGTATGTTTGTATGCATATGAGCATGATATTGATATGCCTATCTGCTTCATGTTTGAGTTGCATGAATGCATGTATTTAAGAACTTAGTGAGTTCACTGTTTTGGATTCCCCTACTGGGTATTTTCCTACTGAGTATGAAAATACTCATCACCCTACTTTTTAGCCCCGTTGTATGGGAGGTTTTGCAGGTTATGCGGAGAGCTCCTGGAGATGGATGCTCATTTCAGCGGTGGATTGATTCCCGTTGACTCGGGTATATGCTTGACTCACTGCGAGTTTATTTGTGCCACAATCTCTTGTATTGGGTGAGATGATAAGTTAGATGTTTATTATTCTGGACTTTCATTTGGATTAGTCTGTGGATTGTTATGGGACTTGCACTCAGGGATGTCTGGGAGAGATTTGTATTTAAAGTCTATGATCATAGCAATTTTATCATACGTGTGTTTTCGAGTAGCGCCTGATGATATTTGCTTTGGCTGTACGATGTTTGACCGTATGATAAAAATATTTAGATAGAAAATGGATGTTTAGTGTTTTAAATTATAAACTGTTTTATCAGGTTTTGATTTCGTCATTTTCCTCTGATTTACATACGTTATATTGCAAAAAATTTCCGTAAATTTTAAGGAAAATGTGTAAAAAATCTCGGGCGTTACACATTTAAAATAATTAAATATACATTTATGATAAGCTCTGGTGCTTTGTTATAAATCATGTTATGCGAATAAAATTATATAAATTAATGAAGAACGGTCAAATTGTTAAATCACTTTGTTAATTTGATTTATTAATACAAACGTAACAAATGAGAAGAAGGTCGCTTCAAACTTTGAACAACATAATGATTTGTGCACATTCTTAACTTACTTTAATTTTAATTGATCAAAAGAATTTAACTTGACCAAACATGTCCGACCCATTCGTCGTTTAGTATGTTTGATTCATTATTTTGAGCTTAGCAAATGAGTACGTATTTATTTTAAATAATTAAATATACATTCATGATGAGTTATGATGCTTTGTTCTAAATCTAGTTAAGCGAATAAAATCATATAAGTTAAGGAAGAATAGTAAAATTGTGGAATCACTTTGTTAATTTAATTTGTTATTATAAACATAACAAATGAATAGGAGTACCCTTTAAACTTTAAATGATATAACGATTTGTACACATAAGAAACTTACTTCTGTTTTAATCAATTAAAAGGATATAACTTGACCAAAAGTAGTCCGATTGGTTCATCATTTCATGCATTTGATTTATTATTTTAAATTTAGCAAATGAGTACGAAGTTATTTAAAATAATTTAATATACATTCGTGACGAGCTTTAGTGCTATAATGTAAAACTAGTTTAGCGAATAAAATCATATAAAATAAGGATGAATGGTCAAATTGTAACATCACATTGTTAATTTCATTCGTTATTATGAACGTAATAAATGAACGAGAGGTATCTTTAAACTTTAAATGATAAAATGACTTTTGTATATTCTTAACTTATTTTCGTTTTAATTTATCAAAATGATATATAACTTGACTAGATTGGGGTCCAATTCATTTGTCATTTAGTACATTTTATTCCTTCTTTTGAACATAACAAATGAGTACATATTAATTTAAAAAATTAAATATATATTCGTGACAAGCTTTGGTAAATCAAATTAGGTGAATGAAATCTTTTAAGTTAATGAAGAATGGTTAAATTGTTGAATGATAAACGATTTGTGCACATTCTTACTTAACTTCGATTTTAATTAATTAGAAAGATATAACATGACTAAAAGGAGCATACTGGTTCGTCATTTAGTACTTTTGATTTAGTTTTTCAAACTTAGCAAATGAGTAGTATTTATTTAAAATAATTAAATATACATTCATTACGAGCTTTACTGCTTCATTCAAAAACAAGTTAATCGAATAAAAATTATATAAGTTAAGGAAGAACAGTCAAATTGTGGAATCACATATTCAAGTTGATTGCGATATTACAAATGTAACAACTGAATGCGAGGATTCTTTAAACTTTAAACGATACACATATTCTAAACTTACTTCGGTTTTAATAGATCAAAAATATATAACTCGTCAAAAAGGGGTCCGATTGGTTTGACATTTAGTACATTTAATTTTATCTTTTAAACTTAACAAAGAGTATGATTGATTTAAAATAATTAAATATCAGTGATGAGCTTTGTTACTTTGTTCTAAATCTAGCTAAGCGAATGAAATTATATAAGTTAAGGAAGAATAGTCAAATTGTGGAAAACGTAACAAATGAATGGGAGGTCTCTTTAAACTTAAACGATATAACGATTTGTGTACATTATTTACTTCGGTTTTAATCCATCAAAAGGATATAACATGACCAAAAGTGGGCTGATTGGTTCGTCATTTAGTACGTTTAATTTATTATTTTAAATTTAATAAATTAGTAAGTAGTTATTTAAAATAATTAAATATACATTCGTGATGTCTATTTTAAATCTAGTTAGCTTATTGAAATCATATAAATTAAGGAAGAAAGGTTAAATTGTGGTATCACTTTGTTAATTTGATTCGTTATTATGAATGTAGCAAATGAAAGGGTTAAATTTAATCGTTATAACTATTTGTGCACATTCCTAACTTTGGTTTTAATCGCTCAAAATGATATAACTTCACCAAAAGGGGTCAGATTGGTTCGCTGTTTTATAATTTTAATTCATTCTTTTGAACTTAGCAAATGAATACATATTTAATTAAAACAATTAAATATATATTCGTGATAAGCTAAGGTGTTTTGTTCTAAATCTAGTAAATGAAATAAAATCATATAAGTTAAGGAAAGATGATCAAATTGTGGAACAACTTTGTTAATTTGATTTGTTATTACGAACGTAACAAATGAATTGATGTCTTTTTAAACTTTAAAGGATATAACGATTTGTACACATTCTAAACTTAGTTCAGTTTTAATCGATTAAAATGATATAACTTGACTAAAAGGGGTCAATTGGTTTGTCCTTTAGTACGTTTGATTTGTTCTTTTGAACTTAGCAAACGAGTATGTATTCATTTAAAATAATTAATGTGACGAGCTTTGGTTCTTTAATCTAAACCAAGTTAAGCGAATAAAATCTTATAAATTTAGGAAGAACGGCTATTCTTTTCACCTTTGTAAGTGAATATGCATTTATTTAAAATAATTAAATATATATTCATGATGAGCTTTAGTGCTTTGTTCTAAATCTAGTTAAGCAAATCGTATAAGTTATGGAAGAACAATTTAATTATTGAATCACTTTGTTAATGTGATTTGTTATTACGAATGTAACAAATGAATGAGAGGTCTCTTTAAACTTTAAATGATATAACGATTACTACACATTCTTAACTTCTATTTCAATCGATTAAGAGGATATAACTTGACCAAAAGGTGTCTGATTGGCTCATCATTTAGTACGTTAGATCATTATTTCAAACATAGTAAATGAATATCTATTTAAAACAATGGAATATATATTCGTGATGAGCTTTGGTGTCTTGTTCAAAATCATGTTAAGAGGATTAAATCAAATAAGTTTAGGAAGAATAGTCAAATTGTGGAATCACTTTGTTAATTTAATTTGTTATTACGAACGTAACAAATGCCTAGAGGTCTTTTAAACTTTAAACAATAAAATGATTTGTTCACATTCTTAACTTGTTTTGATTTTAATAAATTAAAAGGATATAACTTAACTAAAAGTTGTCCGATTCTTTTGCCGTTTAATATGTTTGGTTCATTCTTTCGAACTTTGTAAATTAGTATGTAGTTATTTATAAAAATTATATACACATTTGTGACAAGCTTTGGTGCTTTGTTCTAAATCAAGTTAAGCGAATAAAATAATATAAGTTGAGGAAGAATGGTTAAAGTGTGGAATCACTTTGTCAATTTGATCCGTTATTATGAATGTAAAAAGTGAATGATAGTCTCTTTAAACTTTAAACAATATTACGATTTGTGCAAAATTTTAACTTACTTCGGTTTTAATCGATCAAAAAGATATAACTTTACAAAAAGGGATCCAATTAGTTTGTCGTTTAGTACATTTAATTCATTCTTTTGAACTTAGTAAATGAGTATATATTCATTTAAAATAATTAAATGTCACGACCCAGATTTTTAAAAGCCTTTCTAAAATCGTATGAATGATAGTCACAAATTTTTTTTCTTAAATACAAAACAAACCATTCAATTAAATATTTAGGTCATGACAACTGGGGTTCACAAATACGAATATCAAATCATATGATATTATTACACGTCTCAAAATTCAATAAAAAGAGCTCATCCATCTAAGTACAAGTTCATCAACCGTCTGAAAATAAATAACAAGTTGACTCTCACGCCAAAGAAACACTTATGTACCAAAGTTGCAGAAATGCAAAAACTTCTTCTTGTGCTTGCTTGTTTTGGTGGCTTTGAGAATCTGCAACTAACCAAACAAAACAACCACAACAACAACAATGGAATCTCTCCATCTTCAATAAAAGAACTTCCACAAGGACAAAAGATTTTATTAATATTTTTCGGATTGGGCTAACATCACCCGATATTAGTTACCTACGTACTCATCAAACAACATCTCCAATGTTTCTAAGAAGATCGGATTTAGACGTAGTTCTGCCTAAAAACTACACTATACTAAGAAGCATAGTATCACCTGTGCAATGCTTAAGTATTTTAAAACAACCTACATTTTATTTATGCAAGTCCTTTAATCGTTCCACTTGTCTAATTAACAAGCAATAAAAAACAATGTATACACATGTAAAGTAATATACAAAGTACTGAATATAACATAACTCAGAAACATGGGCTGACCTTTTAACTAATAAAGACCAACACAATGCACAAAATAATGGACACAATTCAGAAAACAGTGCACTAATTGTTAGTTGAAAATACAGACTCCTGCTCAAAGGAGTAATTGTATGTTAACAGAAATCCTAGCATCTCTAGAGATCCACTTAGATCAGCCATGGGCCTAGAGATGTAGGTACTAGCTCTGTTCATGGATACACTGGCTGGAGGTAGATGAGCCTTCAATGATGTTTAAAAACCTGGTTTGCGCATTTACAGGGATCCATCGTCCCAAAGGTGCCAAGGCCACGAAGGCCTAAATATCTGCCATGGCTATTACCATGAGCTTAAACTTTGACTCCGAGAACATCCCATAACCACCCTTGGTTCATTAATCAAGGTAAAATTCTATGTCAGGGCCCCGTTCACTCCATGAACTGGTCCCAACCCTAAAGAGGGTATTTTAGTCATTATCTTAATTAGGTGTTCTTCCCCCAATCCAACGACAACCAAAATCTCTTAACTAGTCTTTATTAACCTTAATTTACTGATATAACTTAACACAACTATAATTAAATGCAAGCATCAGAAAAATCAACATGACAAGGAATCAGACTCATGCTGAGATGAACTGACCAATTTAACATTATAATGAAAAGGATTTGGGGCTGAGATGCATAAATTAAGTTAGCCACCTAACATTACAAGTTCAGGCTGAAACAATCATCAAAATTCTCCCTAATGTATATCACAATCAAGACTAAAATTTAGGGACAAATTATGCTGAATTTCAAAGGCAGATTAGGCTAAAATTCAATGACTTAATAAATATGAATATATCATAAACTAAGGCTCAAAAGTCAGAGATTCAATCAACAAGATTATAACCTAAATCAGAGCTGAGAATCAAGTATTAGGTAGGCAATAATGCAACCTCAACTACGGCTGAAACTTAGATATTCTCTCAGCGTGATTATAATATAAATCAAGGCTGAGAATTTGGTATTACTTTGGCCAAAATAGAGCCTAAAACAAGACTGCAAAATAAATAAGCAAAAGTAGAGCCTAAACCAAGGCTTTAAATAAGGGATTTAAATTATCAATGTAGAGCAAAAACCAAGGCTTCAAATCAGGGATTTGATTAGCCAAAGTATGGCCTGAGCCAAGGCTTCAAATTAGGGATTTAATTGGCCAAAGTATGGCCTAAACTAAAAGTCACGAATCAGGGATTAGGTCGGCCAAAGTATTTCCTAATGTAAGGCCACAAATAAGGGAATAAGTTGGCCAAAGTATGGCCTAAAGTAAGGTCACGAATTAGGGATTAAATTTGCCAAAGTATGGCCTAAAGTAAGGCCACAATCAGGGATTAAGTTGGTCAACGTATGGCCTAAAGTATGGCCACGAATCAGGGATTAAGTTGGCCAAAGTATAGTCTAAAGTAGGGCCAATAATCAGGGATTAAATTGGCCAAAGTATGGCCTAAAATAAGGTCACGAATCAAAGCTGAAGTTGGCCAAAGTATGGCCTAAAGTAAGGCCACGAATTAGAAATTAAATTTGCCAAAGTATGGCCTAAAGTAAGGCCACTAATCAGGGATTAAGTTTAGCAGATTTTATGCCAAAATTATGGATAATAAACATGACTAGAATCAGAATCATTCATGCCTAACATAGGGTTAAGATAGATGATAAAAATTAATAACATACTTACATGAATTAAAGATAATCTACTTGACAAAAATCAGAATCATGCATGCACAATTCAGCAATGTAAATATGAGATAAAATCACAATCATTTAAAACAAGTAGAGGCTAATTCATGACATCAAAAACCCCCTTGAACATGGAAGAACTATGGCTGAATTACATATATCAAAACTAGATGCTCAAGGTTGTAAAGAAAAACACCTACTTGTACAAACTTGTCCCCTAAGCTCGCCCTTGCTCCTACGCTTCTAATCCTTGAATTCCATCCAAAGATGGCTGTTTTGTGCCTTCTAAAGCTGTTACTTATGGAGGTCCTTTCTGAGAGAAGGAAGAAGAGGGAAGAGATAGAGAAGTGGGAGGCTGAACCAAAATCAATCATTTTCTTTTCTAGCCCCCCCTCTCTTTTCTTATATAAGGCTTCCCCTCTTCTTGGGTGCCCTCCTCCTCTAGGACTCTCCCTTAATTACAATCCCAGAATCACAATCCTTGCCCCATTATCAATAAGAAACCAACCCACATACATACTCAAAATAGTCCCAAAAGAGTTCTAACCCAACTAGATATATAGCTGATCCCTCCTCCAACTTTTTCCACCACTCCTAGCACTCCTACTTGGGCTAGAAGTCATATGCTCGCATGCTATCTCGTTTCAACAAAGTTCTAGTTGAGTCCTCTTCTTGCTTGGAGTCCTTGTCCCGCTAGGACTCTCTCCCTCTTTAAATTCCTAGTTCTTTTAGGACTTCTAATTCTCAGTACGTTTATGACTCCTAACTCCTAGTACATTTAGGACTCCCAACACCTAGTACATTTAGGACTTCCATCTACTATATGTAAATTGACCCTATGCAATATGTTCAACTTTTAACGGTCGTATCTCCCTCATTTAAACTCCGATTCATGTGCTCTTGGTGGCGTTTCGAAGCTTTGTAGCTACGTAGGTTTTATCCATCACTTCTAACTTATGATCAAGTTATTCTCATGAGAAAGTCAAGGCGTCCAACACCGTCGACTTCAGGAATTTAGAAAAATCCCGGACGTTACGTTAAATATACATTAGTGATGTGCTATGATGCTTTGTTCTAAATCTAGTTGAGTGAATAAAATTATTAAGTTAAGGATGAACTGTTTAATTGTTGAATCACTTTGTTAATTTGATTGGTTATTCAGAATGTAACAAATGAATAGGAGGTCTCTTTAAACTTTAAATGATATAACGTTTTTGCTCATTTTTAACTTCGGTTTTAATCGATGAAAAGATATAACTTGCCCAAATGGGGTCCAATTAGTTTGTTGTTTACTATGTTTGATTTATTCTTTGAACTTAGTAAATGAGTACGTATTCATTTAAACTATTAAATAAACATACGTTATGAGCTATGGTACTTTGTTCTAAATCTTGTTAAGCGAATGAAATTATTGTATAAGTTAATAAAAAATGGTCAAATAGTTAAATCACTTTGTCAATTTGATTCGTTATTACAAATGTAACAGATTAATTAGATGTATTTTTTAACTTTAAACGATATAATGATTTTTTTACATTCTTAACTTACTTCGGTTTTAATCGATCAAAATGATATAACATGACTAAAAGGGGTCCAATAGATTCATCATTTAGTATGTTAAATTTATTCTTTTAACCTTTGCAAATGAGTATGTATTTATTTAAAATAATTAAATATACATTCGTGACGAGCTTTAGTTCTTAGTTCAAAATCATGTTAGGCGAATAAAATTATATAAGTTAAGGAAGAATGGTCAAATTGTAAAATTACTTTATCAATTTAATTCATTATTACGAACATAACAAATATATATGAGATCTATTTAAACATTAAACGATATAATGATTTGTAAATATTCTTAAATTACTTTGGTTTTAATCGAACAAAATGATATAACTTAACCAAAAGGGTCCGATTGGTTCGTCATTTAGTACGTTTAATTTATTCTTTTGAATTCAGCAAACAAGTACATATTCATTCAAAATAATTAAATATATATTTGTGACGAGATATGGTGCTTCTTCTAAATCTAGATAACCGAATGAAATAGTATAAGGTAAAGAAAAATGGTATAATTGTAGAATTACTTTGTAAATTTGATTCATTATTACAAACGTAACATATGAATAAGAGGTCTCTTTAAACGTCAAACGATATAACAATTTTTACACATCTTTAACTTGTCCAATTTTAAATCGATCAAAAGAATATAACATGACCAAAAGGGGTCTGATTGATTCATCTTTTAGTGCATTTAATTTATTCTTTTGTACATAGGAATTGAGTGTGTATTTATTTAAAATAATAAAATATATATTCGTGATAAGCTTTGGTGCTTTATTCTAAATTTAGGTAAGCGAATGCAATTTTATAAATTAATAAAGAATGGTCCATTTGTAGAATCGTTTTATCAATTTGATTTGTTATTAAGAACATAACAAATATTTATGAGATCTATTTAAACATTAAATGATATAATAATTTATAAATATTTTTAATATAGTTCGATTTTAATCGAACAAAAGGATACAACTTAACCAAAAGTGTCCGATTGGTTCGTCGTTTAGTACATTTAATTTATTCTTTTGAACTCAGCAAACAAGTACATATTCATTAAAAATAAATAAATATATATTTGTGACGAGCTATGTGATGTGCCCGGTGAAGGCACAATCAGTATCAAGGAGTATTCACGCAGTGAAAGGGGAGAAGCAAGGAAGAAAGGGGAGAAATCTAGGCAAATTCAATAGCATGCTGTCAAACAAGAAAGGATTGCCCCATATAGGGGATGGCCAATCCCCTAGGAGTCATGCCCAACCCAAACCAGGTTGGTTCAATTCCCTAGGTGAAAACGTCAGTTAGTGGTTCGGCTAGCCTAGGCCACTAACTGAACCAATATAGTTTTACATCAAAATACCAAACCAAAGCAAATACTAAACTATTACAATAATAAATAGTTCAATGCAACTACGTAAAAGCAATAAAGTAGATTCTAGTGAAGTCCTCTGAGAAACTGGTCATCGTGTACAACACTCCACCATGCTTCCGCTATTCGCCTTGTCCTCAAGGTGACAAAGCTGGAAAGCGAATCATAAATTCATCCTTAGGCATCCACGTAGAGTCCTCCAGTAACTGCCCCTGCCAAGAAATCAAGACCTCCGTAATAATGCGACCTGAGCGACGAACACGACGCTTCTCAAGTATCGAAGCAGGGAAAGGGTCGGACAGCAAAACTAGGCCCATCAGGGGAGGAGGAGCACCCACAGCCCCACCCACAAATCGCCGCAGACGGGACACATGAAAGACAGGGTGAACCAAAGAATCAAGGCGCAAGGCCAGACGGTATGCCACAGGACCAACACGCTCCTCAATAGCATAGACTATGGAAACAGGGAGCAAGCTTGGAGTTCTCAGGCTAAAACAAGGAGGTCTATCGATGAGGGAGAATAGACACATAAACCAAATCCCCCACTGCATACTCACGATCAGCATGGTGACGATCATAAATCTGCTTCATACTGTTTTGGGCAGATGACAAATTCTCCTTTAGCTGGCGTAAGACCTCATCGTGCATCTGTAACATATAGTCCACCTTTGCCATAGAAGAACGGTGAGATACATATGATAATACCATCAGTGGCAGATGACCATAGAGTACCTCAAATGGAGAGAACCCAGCGCACATATGATAGACAGTATTATAGGACCACTTGACCCATGGAAGAAACGGAAGCCATCGGCGGGGCTGCGTTATGTAAAGCATTGAAGATACTGCTCTAGGCAACGGTTAACCACCTCAGTCTGACCATTTGTCTGGGGGTGATAAGCAATGCTCATATGGAGAGACAACCCCTATAAAGTGAAAAACTCCGGCCAGAACTACTAAAGGAATATCCGATCACGGTCAAAAATAATTGTGCGGGGCATACCGTGAAGTTGGGCCACCTCACGAACATAGAGCTCAGCTACAGTCTTTGTGGTGAAGGGATGGTCCAGAGTGTAGAAATGAGCATACTTAGACAGCCTGTCCACCATAACCATAATAATGGACTTACCCTGCCTCCACGAAGTCCATCGAAATGTCCTCCCAAACCTTATCAGGAATAGGCAAGGGCTGCAACAACCTAGCGGGCGAGGTCATGGTCACCTTAGCCTGCTAACAAATATCACAAGCGGCCACGTAGTCATGGACAGCCCGACGTATACCATGCCACAGGAAGCTCTAGCTGACCCATTTGTAGGTGCGGAAAGTGCCCTCGTGACCAGCCACAGGAGTGTCATGGAAGTGCGAAAAAATGCGGCGGCGGAGGTCAGCAACATCGAGAACCCACAGACTGTCCTTCCAAAAGAGAAAATCATCCCACCACACAAAGAAGGGTCAGGCAGCAGGGTCAGTCTGGAGGGCGCCAATCACATCCTGCATCCAAGAATCCACACCATAAGCCTGTTGTAACTCCTCAATAAAGGGGTAAGATAGAGTGGAGATAGCCAAGCAAGAGCCCGGCACTGGACTGTGAGAGAGCACACGGCCACGATGTTCTCAAACCCTTTCTTGTACACAACCTCCTAATCATACCCTAGCAACTTGCTTACCCACCGCTGCTGAGAGGGAGTAGACACTCGTGTTTCCAAGAAGTACTTCAATGGCTGGTGATCGGTATGAATCAGGAACTGGCGACCAAGTAAGGACGCCACTTGTCAATTGCGAGGATGATGGCCAACTTCTTCTCATACACAAACAAGGACAGGGAGCGGCCAGCCAAGGCTTTACTGAAATAAGCAATAGGGTGCTCGTCCTCCAAAAGAATGGCCCCCAAGCCTGCCTCTGAAGTGTCCGTCTCCACCACAAACGGTTGGCTAAAGTCCGGTAATAGCAAAACTGGGCCGGAGGCCATAGCCTGCTTAAGCCCCTCAAATGCCGTTTGGGCCCCCTCAATCCAAATAAAAGCCCCCTTCTTAAGTAGCTCTATAAGAGGGTGAGCCAACTCGCCATACCAATTGATGAATTGACGATAATAACCTGTAAGGCCCAGAAAACCCCTAAGTGCCCGAACGCATGTAGGTGGCAGCCAAGAGAGCATGGCGGCCACTTTGGCTGAGTTAGTAGCAACACCGCTCCTCAAGATAATATGGCCCAAATAATCAACCTGCAGGCTACCAAAGGAACACTTCGAACGCTTCAAGAATAAGGAGTTAGCTCACAAGATAGAGATGACTGACCTGAGATGCGTCAAGTGCTTTGCCCAAGATCTGCTGTACACCAAGATATCATCAAAGAGGACCAATATATAGCGACACAGGAACGGCAAGAAAATATCATTCATGAGGCACTGGAAGGTGGAGGGGGCATTGGTCAGCCCAAATGGCATCACGAGGAACTCGAAATGGCCGTCATGAGTCAGAAATGTGGTCTTGTGCATGTCCGCAGGCTGCACCTGAATCTGGTGATATCCTGAATGTAGGTCGAGATTACTAAGACCGTGGCACCTATCAGCTCATCCAACAGCTCCTCAATCACTGGAATGGGGTATTTGTCATTGATGGTGATTGCATTCAAAGCACGATAGTCAACATAGAACCGCCACGAGCCATGTTCTTGCGAACAAGCAGTACCAGGGATGAGTATGAACTCGTACTAGGACGAATGATCCCGGACTGGAGCATGTATGCCACAAGCCTTTCAATCTCAGATTTCTGTATGTGAGGATAACGGTAAGGACGGACATTGGCTAGGGCCGCCCCCGTGTATGATAGGAATCTGATGGTCATGAGGCCGGACTGGAGGAAGACCCTGCGGCTCTGAGAACAAATCCTGATGGTCTGCCAACAACTCTTGGAGATTGGAAGGCATCTTGTCCTAAGTCATCCCGATAGTGGCACACTGCTGAAAGAGAAGTCCTTGGGGAGTGAACCGGAAGAAGGAGCTCATGGGCTAGACTGAGAGGAGGGTGCCCGGCCACAAGCATTCGATCCGAACCCGCTGCCTGTTGAGCTCGAAATCAATCACCATGTCTCTGAAGTTCCAAACCACATCACCCAGCTCCTGCAGCTACTGCATGCCCAACACCACATCTGCCCCCTTCGTAGGCAGCAAGAAGAATAGGTTGGTAACAAACATGTAGCCTTGGACAGAGAGCGTAACTTGAGCACACACCCCTGAACTCCGAAGATGCTTGCCATTGCCTATCAGCACATTAAATTATTTAGAGTCAGAGACAAAAAACCCAGTCGATGGGCTACCTTGTCGTTAATAAAGTTATGAGTAGACCCACTGTCGATCAAGATAGCCACCTGCTCCCGCTTAAGGTAACCTTGTACTCGCATCGTGCATGGAGTAAATGTCCCCAAAAATGCATGGACTGAAATTTTGGGCAGCACGTCCTCCAGGGAAAACGAATCAACTCCGGCCCCTCCTTCGCCATCCTCTTCTACCTCCTCCATGAGAAGGCTGCCCTTAACATAATAGTGGTGCCCAGGAACAAACTTCTCGTCACAATGAAAGCACAGCCCCTTTGATCGGCGCTCTTCCATATGAGCTGGAGTAAGACATCGGACAATCTGGTTGGCCAGTGCGGTCTGCTGGCCAGGATGGCCTGCTGTAGGGTTGCTAGTGGTCGCCGCCAGGGGGTTGGTGCTCAGGACAGGCCGGAGCATAGGTCCAAGCCACCTGCCTCTGCGCTGCCTAGTCAGCTTCTCTTCCTCGATGCGGGCATGGTAAACAATGTCCCTCATGCTGGTGCAAGGGAAGTGGCGCATTTCTTCAGAGATTTCAGGCTTTAGACCATGCTTGAATATACCCACCAAGGCCACCACCAGCTAGTCAAGGAGTCTGTTGGCCACCTTCATAAACTCTATATAGTATGCACGGATGGTGGTGGTCTGGCGTAGGGTGGAAAGCATCTCGTTGAAGTCCTGGAATTCATTCGGCCCAAACTGAATGCAGACGTTTAGCCTCAGAATACGTCCCTTGGTAGGCGAAGAACTTTTGCACCTTGTACAGCCATTCTACAGGATCGTTATCACCGTTATAGTGGGGAAACTGTAGGCGAGTCAAATGGGGTTCAGCCCCCGCCCCCTCCTCCCCCCCCGTTCTCCATCACGATGCCCGAGATACTCGTCCAACTCCTCCTCAGCATCATGGAACTGATTTGGAGGGGGCGGCATCAAAGGGACATTTTCTCGAACACCTGGTGTGCTTCGCATGTCACAGGCCTGGCGTCTCCGCTCCAAGCTTGATTGTCAGTGCCAAATCGCACCGGTCCTGGGAAGACCCTTGCATCAACATCTGTCAATGCTGGGGGGCCGGGGAGGGTCAGTTCGGGGGCTGAGACGGCCCGCCCCTCTCTTGGACAGCATGGGGCGGTCCATGTAGGATGGGCGCTGCGCACGCAGCCTCCATACTTGTCAAACGTACGTTCATGGCCAGCAACGCAGCCATGATCTTGAACATAGTGGGTTTGCCGTCTGCCGCAGGAACGTCCTTTTGGCTGTCCGCGGACGCTGAGGCAGGAACCTCCTTCTCCGAAAGAACCTCAGTAACAGCGGCAGCTGCTTACCTCAAGCCATGGAGTGCTCTGATATCAATGATGTGCCTGGTGAAGGCACAATCAGTATCAAGGAGTATTCACGCAGTGAAAGGGGAGAAGCAAGGAAGAAAGGGGAGAAATCTAGGCAAATTCAATAGCATTGCTGTCAAACAAGAAAGGATTGCCCCAAATAGGGGACGACCATTCCCTTAAGGAGTCGTGCCCAACCCAAACTAGGCCGGTTTGATTCCCTAGGTGAACACGCTAGTTAGTGGTTCGGCTAGCCCGGGCCACTAACTGAACCAATACAGTTTTACATCCAAATACCAAACCAAAGCAAATAATAAACTATTACAATAATAAATAGTTCAATGCAACTACATAAAAGTAAAAAAGTAGATTCTTCTAAAGTCCTCTGAGAGAGAGAGAGAGAGTGATAGGGGAGCGTGGAGCGAGCGACAAAGAGGGAGCACGTGTTCTCGCTTTTTTGCTTGCTCCCCCCTCTCCCTCTCTATCTAGCACAGCGCTCGAGAGAGAGAGCATGCGCACTCAAGAGCGAGAGCATGTACTCGAGAGAGAGGGAACGTGCGCTCGAGCAAGAAAGAGCATGTGCACTCAAACAAGAGGGAGAGAGAGAGCACGGGCACTTGAGCGAGGGAGAAGAAAGGAGGCTTGTTGAAGAATCTCAAGATATTTGTAAATTTCGTGACCTATTAGTGAGGGACGATGACAGCATTTCATGCATGATTATTTATGAATGGTGTGGGCTTTCCATTAGTTCTTCTTTCACTGTGAATTTTTCCATATTCTTGTGAGTGATGTTCTCCCAGCCCCTCCGCCACACGAGCTCTCGATGGTTCTTCTTGTATTTTGTTTCATTTATCGAGAAAAAAATAAGTTCTCTGTATGCATAATAGTCAAGTTGTTTATTCTATGGTGAAATTAGAACATTAAATCTAACTCTATTTTCGACTTTTTGCTTTTGTAGATAGTGAAGGTGGTAATTGTGCATGTGGTCAAGCTTGTAGACTGCTCAAAATCTGGGAACTGCCACCTCTTTGGCTTTGGCCATGTTAAGCAATGACTTGCCCAAGCTTGATGTTCACATCAAGTTAAGTATCTGGAGACAAAAAGAAGATGATGCTTGAAGCAATTTTACATAATTTATGTATGAAATCATATCTACAATCTGTTGATTTGCAAAAAAAATAACTCCCAATTTCGATCTAGATACTTGTTTTTGTCTTTCTGTATGGAAATATCCAATTCTCTCTCTCTGTGTGAGTAGATTACAGTGGGTTTTGTTGGTTTGTGGATGATGTATGTCTAGTTTTGTAAACTATATATGCAGTAACAACTAGCCTTGTAAACGTGCACCATTTGTGCCTTATGATTGAAATGGAAAAGAGGCACCGCGGGTTGCAGCAAGAGAGAACAAACAAATGGAATCCGATTCAACGAGGAACTGCGGCTCACGAATTGTCGGAGACCTCCAAATGCAAGTGATGCTCTCACAAGCAAATGGGCATTTGAAACTACCTCCCACAAGAGTGAAGAGATGAGCCAGGGATAAGTAGTTTGGAAGGGCACGCCTTCAACAAAACCTGATTTTTGGAGTGGCACACACTTAACAAACAATCACCATATTTTTTTGATTCAAAACAAAGCTTTCATTATAATATAGCAAAGGCCTATTTATAGGCTTACAACATTCAAATTCGGAATTGAGAGGGAAGTACAAAATAAATGCGCACTTCAATAACATTCTAAGTGTAATAAAAGTAAAAATTATTATTCCCAACCATTCCTAGGGAAGGTAGGAGGCCAAAACAGATTACTAGGCCACATTTAATGCTTGGTTGGCCCTGATTTCTGCACCATGAATAAATGTGACGAATTTGACTTTGTTTCATAGGGTTTCTTTAACTTTTCCTTCAATGTGCTTTATGGGCCTTCATCTTTAACTTCTTGGGCTTCATTTTCTATGGGCATTTCTTCTATATCATGTTCCTGGATCCCACATAAGATTTTCATCCCTTAAGAGTGCATGCACAAGTGGACCTTCAGAACCAATTATGCTTAGAAGGATACATTGTTGGAATTGAACCATGAAGTTGAACTTCTCTGCTTCATCAGCTAGTTGCACAAAAGCTATTCCATCTTGATTCACATCACCTTATATAAAGCACCAAGCTTGTGTAGAAAATCCTTAAGTTAGGGGTTAAGTCAAGAAACAGTATATGACTATGTCTGATCATTTGCTTCTGTGTGCCTAACTCCTGGTTTTTATATTTAAATGCGTAAGTATAAGACAATGTGCAGTATGTACATAGTCATCTTGTGCATTGTATTCAATTATCATTTCCTTTCATTCTTACATGAGGATTACTTAATTACTGATTTCATGGTTGTGTATATTGAAATTCAGTATCGTAATGAGTATCTTAGAATTTTAGTCAGACTGTTCTCTGCGGTCTACTTTTGTTGATTTGTGTACTTTTTAGATGGCTTTTTTAGGTACAATAAAAGGTAACAAGTAGCCAGCTTGAGGAGATTGGCTGCCATATAATACTTGGAAACACATACCACTTAGCTCTCCAACCTACTTAAGAACTAATTGATGAGTTGGGGGGCTTACGCAATTTTATGAATTGGAGCGCTGCTTACTAACTCTGGTGGCCTTATGGTTGTTATAAATTTTTACTGTCTTGTATGGTAGTTTGACTTCTTCAATTATCTATTTTTTTGGGTCCTCAACTGCTTCAACTCTTAAAAATAGTTGACTTCTCTAATTATCTTTAACAAAATGTGGGAATGCAATTGCCCTAAAAATTGAAACATAAGAGAGAGTTGTGGGACTGAGATGCCCATTGTTCTAGTCTCTATGTTCTTTGGGAAGAAAAGGTTGACTTGCTGCATGGCCTGGAAGCAAGTATGCTACAAGCTACCATCTAGAAAGCCCAAAATATTACTATGGATAGATACCTCACTACTTATGAAACAATTTTTTGTATTGCATAGATTGCTTTAGCCTTTTGTTTTACCTTATTTCCTCTTAGAAATTCTATTAATGATTTATTGTTGATCATGTTTCATGTGTTAAATTTCTGAATTTTATGTCTAGAAGGTCCTTGAACATTTGGGATTCATGAAGCAAGATCAATCAGTTACTGTAAGAGAGAAAAATATAAAAAAAGAAAACAAAAAAGGAGGAACAAAAGAAAATAAAAAGAGAAAAAAGAAAAGGAGGCAGAAGAATAGAATTTCCATCATAGAACTTATTTGTGAATGGAAGAAAAAGGAAAACAAAGATACACTTTTTTGATTGGGGTGACAATCTTACCGAAAACCCAGATGGAACAAGACGAAAGGAGGTTGGCTGAAGAATCTCCTATTTGTTGCATAAAGATTATGTTCCTATGAATATGGAGGGTAGTGAATCTTCTCAATATTTTTCTGTGGTTCTTATCCTTTTGATGTTACAAGGCATACTCATGTTCATTTCATATCTAAAGATAATAATGTTGTTTGGTCTTTGCAGTGGCTGAGGACATGATCATTGTTGTAGATTCTCATGTATGGAATGTTGACAGAAGTTTCTTAGTGACAGACTTCAGCATTTTTCATCACCTATCCGGTGAATAATGAGGTTGACATGTCACGCCCCAGCACTCACCCTACCCGAGCCAAACCCGGTCCAAGGGAAGGTCAAAGCACACAGGGGCGACAAAATATGACCCCTTAAATGGGTATAACACACGTGGAGTAGCGCACAACTTTATGTTTGTACAAGAGGAAATAAGGAAAATATAAAGGACATCAAAATTAAAATAAGTCCTTAAGTCTCAAACACATTCTTACAACAATAAGCCGTCAAACAAGGCTCAAGTCATAATATCTGAATGAGTCTAAAGTCAAAATGGCTGATAAAGTATAAGACAGAGTCAACCAAACAAAATATTCTAACACACAAGCAGAATAACCAAGCAACAAAAGTAAGGCCTCTAGGCATCCACGCCTACTCTAGATGATTCGCCAAATGCTCTTCATATAGAGGGACTTGGTCGTCTTCATGTTGCACCATATAGCCCTAAAATAGAAAACACAAAGAAAGTGGGGTGAGTATAACACTCAACAAGTTTTCTACTTTGAGACAATAAATCTGAAAACATCATAAGTATTCCACATTATCCATCACCTAAAGCATACCATTATATCATCTCATTTGTTATGATCACATTTTAAATGTTTAACCATACTCAATCATAAGTAACCATCTTGAGTAACAAGTGTCTCACACACTATTCATATTCATGCATATTCATTCTCATTCATAAACATTCATCCATGACAAGTGTCTCTAACTCACTATCCATATTCATGCACATTTATTCTCGTTCATAAGCATTTATCCTGCATGTCAAGTTTCTCAAACACACTATACATAATCATGCATAATCAATTATATTCACATGTGTCACATAATCTCAATTATCCCTACACAACTTGTGTAATTAGGTATAATAATATCTCATACACATGCATCATCAATAATGGTGAATGTCTCCATCATGGAGAAAAATAAAATCTCATGATGCATGCAACATAGTACATATGTGAGCAATACTATATGAATCTTAATTCATGAAACGTGCTCTCATCAGCCTTACATGCATAATTTTTAATCATATGTGTCAAACAATTACCATAATTATCCCCACATGTGTATGTACTTGGTAATAACATTCAATTCTAAGATAGGCATATGCATTATGAACAACCCATCGACATACTATACACGTGCTCTTATAATTTAATCATGACTCCTCCATAGTGAAAACCATCGAAAAACACAAATCCAAGTCAAATACAACTTAATGCTAGACTTAGGTAAACTAGACATGGAACTATACTTCACCCATAATTTAACATAACATGTGAAAGCATACAAGTCCATCCTCATTCTTTAAACTTACTGAAATCCTATGTAAAACATGGAGAATCACTCAACATGAATTTAGGATAAGATGAACATGCTAAAATCCACCAACATGTAACTTGTTCCAACTTGATAAACATCATGGCTTTCAAGCTTAAATTCTTGTCTTTATAGTGGCATTTCTGGGTAAAAATCACTTAACTTAATCATAATAAATGATATTTAAGAAGAATAACATGAAATGAGCAAAATAGGCAAAATGGCAAAACTATCGTTTGGGAGTTCAATTGGCTAGAAGGCCATTTGAATGCCTAGCCATTTGATCGGCTTGTAGGGCTATTCGAATGCCAACATAGTGGCTCTAGTTCGTCTTCAACCTTGCGTACCAAAACCGAAAGTACACAAAATCACCATGAACATTCAAATTTCACTTCGAAACATCACAATAATAAAATTAAAGCTTAGGAAATGATAGATCTAGTTATTTATCAACTAAAACATAAAGAAATCACTAAAAAGATTAAGCTAAACATAACCCATCATTAAAGCTCAACTTCATACAAAACCCACATAAATCATCCCAAACTTCAAATCTAAAAACACAGACCCATTTTGGAAAAAAAAAACCCTTACCTTCAATGAGTTTTTGTCTAAAATCGAAGCTCCAATCTCTTGAAATCCCTACCCACATTTAGGATTTTGTTAATACATTCATAAATCTGATTTTAAAGCTTAAATCACTTGAAAATTTGTAGATCTAGGGCTTATTTTGTTCCAAAATGAAAATCCCTCATTAGAGATTTGAAATATAGATTAAAATCAGAAACTTTTGTGGTGTAAAATAATATTTAACCATGGAAAAGATGGGATTAAGAAAGATTAGGCAAAACCATAAGATATTAATAAAGAAATCAAGGCTAATCTTACCTAATCAACCTTTCCTCCTTTGGAATTGGGATTAGGGCTTCTTAGCCTCAAGATTCCAACCCTTCTCAAATGGGAATGAGGCTGGGGCTTTCTATTTATAGTAAATCATGGGGTATACCTAATAAGAAATTGGGGACGAATATAACTTAGTACTAAAAATGGGTAATTTTTTCATTTTGAGTCCAAACGAAGTTTAAAAATTTTGAAACACTTAATTATCAAAATTAGATGGGTTTAGGGTCTTGTGGGACCCATCATCCCAATTTATGAATGTGGGGCCAACGGCAAGACCTGCACCCCTAACTTTTTTGGAAAAATAACCAAAAATTCTAAAAAATTTTGAAATGACTTAGTTTAACATAAAGCTATTAAAATGAAATAATTTCATGATTTGTACACATTCTTAATAAACATCGATTTTAATCAATTAAAAGGATATAACTAAACCAAAAGTGGTCTAATTGGTTTTTTATTATGTGTATTTGATTCAATCTTATAAACTTTGTAAATGAGTATTTATATCTTTAAAACAACTAAATATACATTCTTAACGATCTTGGGTGCTTTGTTCTAAAACTAGTTATGCGAATGAAATTAAATAAGTAAAGAACAACAAACAAATTGTGGTATCACTTTCTCCATTTGATTTATAATTACGAATGTAATAAATTATTAAGAGGTCTCTTCAAATTTTAAATGATATAACGATTTATGCACATTTTTAAGGAACTGCAGTTTTAATCGATTAAAAGTATCTAACTAGACCAAAAGTGGTCCGATATATTTGTCATTTAGTACGTTTGATTTAATTTTATGAACTTTGCAAATGAGTACGTATTTCTTAAAATAATTAAATATACATTTGTGAATGTGCTTTATTCTAAAAAAAGTAAATTGAATGAAATCACATAAGTTATTAAAGGATGGTCAAATTGTGAGGTATAACATAGTCTATTTGATTCGTTATTATTAAGGTAACAAATGCATGGGACATCCCTTTAAACTTTAAACGATGTAATGATCTGTCCACATTCTTAACAAATTTTGGTTTAAATCGATTAAGATAATGTAAATAGACTAAAAGTGGTTCGATTGGTTCATCATTTAGTACATTGAATTTATTCTTATAAACTTAGTAAATGAGTACTCATTTATTTAAAACAACAAAATAAATATTCATGATGAGCTTGGATGCTTTGCTATAATACTAATTAAGCAAATTAAATTACATAAGTTAATGAACAAATGGTCAAATTATGTACCACTTTCTCCAATTGATTTGTAATTACAAACATAACAAATGATAGGGATATCTTGTTAAACTTTAAATGATATTATGATTTGTGCGCATTCTTAACAGACTTTTGTTTTAATTGATTAAAAAGATATAACTAGACAAAAAGTTATCTGATTGGTTCCTAGTTTAGTATATTTAATTCATTTTTATGAACTTAACAAATGAGTATTTATTTCTTTAAAATAACAAATTATACATTCGATAAGGTTAGGTGCTTTGTTTAGAAACTACTTAAGTGAATGAAATCACATAGGTTAAGGAAAGACGGTCAAATTGTGGTATCACTTTGCTTATTTAATTCATAATTACGAACGTAATAAATAGTTGGGAGATCTATTTAAACTTTAAATGATATAATGATTTATATACATTCTTAGCGAACTTCGGTTTTAACCGATTAAAATGATATGTATAACTAAAACAAAAGTGGTCTGATTGGTTTGTATTTTAGTATGTTTAATTCATTATTACGAATTTAGTAAATGAGTACTTATTTATTAAAAATAACTAAATATACATTCGTGATAAGCTTAGGTGCTTTGTTTTAAAATAAGTTAACCGAATGAAATCACATATGTTAAGGAAGAACGGTTAAATTATGGTATAACTTAGTCCATTTGATTCGTAATTATGAACGTAACATATGAATGAGAGGTCTCTTTAAACTTTAACCGATATAATGATTCGTACACATTCTTGATGAATTTTAGATTTAATCGATTAAAAGGATGTATAACTAGACGAAAAGTGGTCCGATTGGTTCGTTGCTTACTGTGTTTGATTTATTCTTATGAACTTTGTAAAGAGTACATATATCTATAAAACAACTAATTATACATTCAGTACAAAGTTAGGTGCTTTATTTAGAAACTAGTTAAGCGAATGAAATTACATAGGTTAAGGAAAGACAGTCAAATTTTGGTATCACTTTGTCAATTTAATTCGTAATTACGAACTTAACAATTGATTAGGAGATCTATTTAAACTTTAAAATGATATAATGATTTATACATATTATTAGTGAACTTCGGTTTCAACCGATTAAAATGATATAACTAAAACAATATTGGTATGATTGGTTTGTAGTTTAGTGCGTTTGATTCATTATTACGAATTTAGTAAATGGGTACGTATTTTTTTAAAACAACTAAAGATATATTCGTCACGAGCTTAAGTGCTTTGTTATAAAACAAATTATCCAAATAAAATCAGATATGATAAGAAAGAATGTTCAAATAGTGATATCACTTAGTCCATTTAATTCATAATTATGAATATAACAAATAAATAGGAGGTCTCTTTAAACTTTAAATAATATAATAATTTGTATACATTCTTAACAATTTTTGTTTTAATCGATTAAAAGGATATATAATTAAATGAAAAGTGGTTCGATTGGTTCGTCATTTAGTATGTTTGATTCATTCTTACGAATTTTATAAATGCGTACGTATATCTTTGAAACAACTATATATACATTCATGACGAGCTTGAGTGCTTTTTTCTAAAACTAGTTAAGTGAATGAGGTCACATAAGTTAAGGAAGAACGGATAAATTGTAGTTTCACTTTTTCTATTTAATTCATCAATACGAATGTAACAAATGATCGGGAGGTCTTTTAAAACTTTATAAGTGATATAATGTTTTGTATACATTATTAATGAACTTCCGTTTTAATCGATTAAAATGATATAATAAGATAAAAAGTGGTCTGATTGGTTCGTCATTTAGTGCGTTCAATTTAAGTTTATGAACTTTGTAAATGAGTACGTATTTCTTCAAAACAACTAAATAATATACATTTGATGTCTTAGGTGTTTTGTTCTAAAATAAATCAAGTAAATAAAATCACATAAGTTAAGGACGAACGGTCAAATTGTGGTATCACTTAGTCTATTTGATTCTTAAGGAATTGGGGGTCTATTTAAAGTTTAAACGATATAATAATTTGTGGACATTCTTAATGAATTTCAATTTTAACCAATTAAAATGATATAATAGATCAAAAGTGGTCCGATTGGTTCATCATTTAGTGCGTTTGATTCATTCTTATGAATGTAGAAAATGAGTTCTTATTTCTTTAATACAACTAAATATACATTTGTGATAAAACTAGTTAAGCGAATGAAATCACATAAGTTAAGGAAAAATAGTCAATTGTGGTATCACTTTCTCTATTTGATTCGTAATTATGAACATAACAAATAATTGGGAGGTCTTTTTAAACTTTGACCGATATAACGATTTCTACACATTCTTAACAAATTTCAATTTTAATCGAATAAAAGGATATAACTAGACTAAATGTGGTCCGATTAGTTCGTCTTTGTGTTTGATTAGTTCTTACGAACTTAGTAAATAATTACTTATTTCTATAAAACAACTAACTATAAATTCATGACGAGCTTTGGTGTTTTGTTCTAAAATTAATTAAGCGAATGAAATCATATAAGTTAAATAAGAAAGGTCAAATTGTGATATAACTTTATCTATTTGATTCGTAATTATAAATGTAACAAATAATTAGGAGGTCTCTTTAATCTTTAAATGATATAATGATTTGTGCACATTTTTAATAAATGTTAATTTTAATCGACTAAAAGGATAATAACTAGACTAAAAGTGGTCCAATGGGTTTGTCATTCAGTACAATTGTTTTATTTCTATGAACTTAGCAAATGCGTATATTTCTTTAAAACTAATATACATTCGTGACAAGCTTGAAAACATAGTTTAAAACTAGTTGAGCGATTAAAATTACATAGGTTATGGAAAAATGGTCAAATTGTGGTATCTCTTTGTCCATCTTATTAGTGATTATGAACGTAGTAAATAATGGAAGGTCTGTTTAAACTTTAAATAATATAATAATTTATACACATTCTTAACAAGTTTTTGTTTTAACCAATTAAAAGCATATAAATAGAACAAAAGTGGTCCGATTGGTTCGAAGTTTAGTATGTTTGACTCATTATTATGAATTTAGTAAATGAATATTTATTTATTTAAAATAATTAAATACACATTTATGACGAGTTTCGGAGCTTTGTTTTGAAACAAGTTAAGCGAATGAAATCATATAAGTTAAGGAAGAATGGTCAAATTGTTGTATCACTTAGTCCATTCGATTCATAATTATGAATGTAATAAATAAATTTGAGGTCTCTTTAAACTTTAAATAATATAATAATTTGTACACATTCTTAATGAATTTCGGTTTTAATCCATTAAAAGGATATAACTAGACCAAAAGTAGTCCGATTAATTCGTTGTTTGGTGCGTTTGATTCATTTTTATTAACTTAGTAAACAAGTACTAATTTTTTTATAATAACTAAATATACATTGATGACGAGCTTGGGTGCTTTATTCAAAAACTACTTATAAAATAAAATTACATAAGTTAAGGAAGAATGGTAAAATTGTGATATCACTTTAAACTTTAAACGATACAATGATTTGTGCACATTCTTAACGAACTTCAGCTTTAATCGGTTAAAAGCTCATAAGTAGACTAAAAGTGGTCCGATTTGTTTATCGTTTAGTGAGTTTCATTCATTCTTATGAACTTAGAAAATAAGTTCTTATTTGTTCAAAACAACTAAATATACATTTGTTACAAGCTTGGGTGATTTGTTTTAAAACAGTTAAGTGAATGAAATCACATAAGTTAAGGAATAACGGTTAAATTGTGGTATCACTTTATCTTTTAATTCGTAATTTTGAACATAACAAATGATTTAGAGGTCTTTTTAAACTTGAGACGATTTAACAATTCGTGCACATTCTTAACGAACATCAGTTTTTATCGATTAAAACCATATAACTCGACCAAAAGTGGTCCAATTGGTTTGTCATTTATTGTGTTTGATTCATTCTTACAAACTTGTAAATGAGTATGTTTGTTAAAAAATCTCATAAGTTAAGAAATAACGGTCAAATTGTGATATCACTTTTTATATTTAATTCGTACTTACAAACATAACAAATGATTCAGAGGTCACTTTAAACTTTAAATGATATAACGATTTCTATACATTCTTAATGAACTTTGGTTTTAATCGATTAAAAGGATATAACTAGACTAAAAGTGGTCCAATTAGTTCATTATTTAGTGTATTTGATTCAATTTTACGAACTTTGTAAATGAGTACGTATTTTTTAAAAACAACTAAAAATACATTCATGACGAGTGTTTTGTTCTAAAACAAATTAAGCAAATAAAATCGGATAAGATAAGGAATAACGGTAAAATTGTGGTATCATTTAGTCCATTTGATTCATAGTTACGATCGTAACAAATGAATAGGGTCCGTTTAAACTTTAAACCATATAATAACTTGTGCACAATTTTAATGAATTTTGGTTAGTTGATTATAATGATATAACTAGACTAAAAGTAGTCTGATTGATTCGTCATTTAGTGTATATGATTTATTCATACAAACTTTGTAAATAGTACTTATTTCTTTTAAACCACTAAATATACATTTCATATGAGCTTTGGGTGGTGTGATTTCTTTCAAAACTAGTTAAGCAAATTAAATCATATAAGTTAAAGAAAAATTGTCAAAATTTGGTATCACTTTCTCAATTTAATTCGTAATTACGAATGTAATAATTAATTGGGAAGACTCTTTAAACTTTAAACGATATAACAATTTGTACACATTCATGGCGAGTTAGGTGCTTTGTTCTAAAACAAGTTAAGAGAATAAAATCACATAAATTAAGGAAGAACGGTCAAATTGTGGTATCACTTAGTCCATCTGATTCGTAATTTTGAACGTAACAAATCAATGGGGGTCTATTTATACTTTAAATAATATAATAATTTGTGTATATTCTTAACAAATTTTGGCTTTAATTGTTTAAACAACTAAATATACATTGGTAATGAGCTTTGGGTAAGGTGTTTTGTTCTAAAACTAGATAAACGAATAAAATTACATAAGTTAGAGAAGAACAGTCAAATTGTGGTATCACTTTATCCATTTGATTCGTAATTACAAACGTAACAAATAATTAAGACGTATCTTTAAACTCTAAACGATATAACGATTTATGCACATTCTTAACAAACTTCAGTTTTAATGATTTAAAAAGATATAACAAGACCAAAAGTTGTCCAATTAGTTCGTAGTTAAGTGTGTTTTATTCATTCTTAAGAACATAGTAACTTCGTACTTATTTTTTAAAAATAACTAAATATGCATTTATGACAAGCTTAGCGTCTTTGTTTTAAAACTAGTTAAGTAAATGAAATCATATAAGTTAAGGAAGAACAATCAAATTGTGGTATCACTTTCTTAATTCAATTTATAATTACAAATGTAACAAAAGATTGTGAAGTCTCTTTAAACTTTAAGCGTTGTAACAATTTATACACATTCAAGGAACTTCAGTTTTAATTAATTAAAAGGATATAACTAAACAAACATTCGTTTGTTATTTAGTGCGTTTAATAAATTCTTATGAACTTAGTAAATGAGTATGCATTTATTTAAAACAGCTAAATATTATTCATGATGAGCTTGGGTGCATTGTTTTAAAACTAGTTAAGTAAATAAAATCACATAAGTTAAGGATTCATAGTCAAATTATCGTATCACTTTCTCTATTTGATTTAAAATTACGAATATAAAAAATAATTAGGAGATCCTTTTAAACTTTAAACGATATAACGATTTGTGCACATTCTTAACAAACTTTGATTTTTATCTATTAAAAGGATATAACAAGACCAAAAGTAGTCCAATTCGTTCGTCCTTTTGTGCATTTGATTAATTCTTACGAACTTAGTGAATTTATACTTATTTCTTTAAAACAACTAAATCTACATTTGCAACGAGCTTCGATGCTTTGTTCTAAGACTAGTTAAGTGGATAAAATTATATAAGTTAAGGAAGAATTGTCAAATATTAGTATTGCTTTCTCTATTTAATTATAATTACAGACGTAACAAATGATTTAGAGGTCTCTTCAAACTTTAAATAATATAATAATTTATACACATTCTTAACGACTTTCAGTTTTAATCTATTAAAAGCATATAACTTGACTAAAAGTGGTCCGATTAGTTTGTCACTTTGTATATTTTCATTCTTACGAACTTAGAAAATAAGTACATATTTCTTCAAAACAACTAAATATACATTCGTCATTTTTTGTGTTTGATTTATTCTTACTAACATAGTAAATGAGTACATATTTTTATAAAAAAACTAAATAGATAATCGTGACGAGCTTATGTCTTTTGATCTAAAACTAGTTAAGCGAATGAAATCACAGAAGTTAAGGAAGAACGATCAAATTGTGGCATCGCTTTCTCTATTTGATTCATTATTATGAGCATATTAATTGATTAAGAAGTCTTTTTAAACTTCAAACAATATAACGATTTGCGTACATTATTAATGAACTTCTGTTTTAATCGATTAAAAGGATATAACTAGACCAAAAGTGGTTTGATTTGTTCGTTATTTAGTGGTTTACAAACATAGTAAATGAGTACTTATTTATTTAAAACAACTAAATATGCATTTGTGACGAGCTTTAGTCATTTGTTCTAAAACTAGTTAAGTGAATTAAATCACATATGGAAGGACAGTCAAATTGTGGTATTACTTTCTCTATTTAGTTCGTAATTACAAACATAACAAATAATTTGGAGGTCTCTTTCTACTTTAAATGATATAATAATTTATGCATATTCTTAACGAACTTTGATTTTAATCGATTAAATGGATATAACTAGACCAAAAGTGGTCCATTTAGTTTGTCATTTTTTTTAATTCATTCTTATGAACATAGTATATAAGTACATATTTTTATAAAAAACCTAAAAACACATTCAAGATGAGCTTATGTCATTTGATCTCAAACAAGTTAAGTAAATGAAATCACATAAGTTTAGGAAGAACAGTCAAATTATGACATCACTTTCTCCATTTTATTTGTAATTATGAACATAACAAATGCTTAGGAGGATTTTTTATACTTTAAACAATATAACAATTTGTTAACATTATTAAAGAACTTTGGTTTTAATCGATGAAAAAGATATAATACTAGACTAAAACTGGTCCAATTGGTTCGTCGTTTAGTGTGTTTGATTAATTCATATTAACAAAGTGAATGAGTACGTATTTCTTTAAAATAATTAAATATACATTAGTGAAGAGCTTAGGTGCTTTGTTCTAAAACTAGTTAAATAAATAAAATCACATAAGGAAGAACGATCAAATTGTGGTATCGCTTTCTCTATTTGATTTGTAATTATAAAGGTAACAAATGATTAGGAAGTCTATTTGAACTTTAACAATATAACAATTTGTGCACATTCTTAATGAACTTCGGTTTTAATCGATTAAAATGATATAACTAGACCAAAAGTGGTCCAATTCATTTGTCATTAAGTGTGTTTGGTTCATTCTTACGAACATTGTAAATTAGTACTTATTTCTTTAAAACAACTAATTATACATTCATGACGAACTTGAGGTCTTTGTTTTAAAACTAGTTAAGCAAATGAAATCACATAAGCTAAGGAAGAATGGTTAAATTGTGGTATCAATTTCTCAATTTAATTCAAAATTATGAACACAATATAAGATTGGGAGTCACTTTAAATTTTAAACGATCTAACGATTTGTGCACATTCATAACGAACATTGGTTTTAATCGATTAAAAAGATTTAACTAGACCAAAAGTAGTCTAATTGGTTCGTCGTTTAGTATGTTTTATTCATTCCTATGAACTTATTAAATTAGTACGTATTTGCTTAAAATAACTAATATTAATTGTGACGAGCTTGGGTACTTTGTTCTAAAACTAGTTAAGCGAATAAAATCACATAAGTTAAGGATTAATTGTACGCCACGAGACATCTTCCCCACTATGCACTACTTTCCATTTTAGGACCTACTATATTATGGCTTATTTTACTTTTTGGTAATTTCCTTTTGTGATGTAATAAAGCGTAATTAAGGGGATTTGGTTAATGATTGTAATGGACCGGATGGTGGTCTGTAATTAAGGGGATTTGATTGTAACATA
Source organism: Saururus chinensis (assembly GCA_035235625.1). Taxonomy (NCBI): domain Eukaryota; kingdom Viridiplantae; phylum Streptophyta; class Magnoliopsida; order Piperales; family Saururaceae; genus Saururus; species Saururus chinensis. The sequence goes on from CP141144.1 coordinate 31,748,015, forward strand.
CTAGCTGGTCCCTAATTAAGGGGAGGACCAGCTGACCGCTTCCTATAAAAGGGGTTGTCTTCCTCCTTGGATGGGTATGTAATTCAGAATTATTTCTCTTCTTCCTTTGTCCAAACTTCTTCTCTTTCCCCTTCGTGAAGCTGGGTACCATTTGTGTCCGATCCGGACACAACATTGGTATCAAAGCCTCATCGATCTTTCATGGCATGAGGCAAACAGCCAACAACGGCTCCCGAGACACAACCCGAGAAGGGACAAGAGGACATGGCGGGCAGCCCCAATCCAGCAACCGAACAGGCTGATCCCTCTATGCTCTCGCTGATCCTTGCACAACTCGAGCACCTCACCACGGCTGTTTCCCAAATTCAAGCAGCCCCCACAGCGTCACTTTTTCCCAAGCTGCAGCCAGTCCAGACTGAATTGGCTGAACCTTCGCAGCCCATTGAATCTTGCGCCCCCAGCCTCCAAGCGTCATCTGAGAGAGAGGTGCACATCCTGGACATTTAGTCCGCTTTGGCACCTTTGATCAGCACAAAGAAGGAGGACGTGCAAGTTGGAATATGCGAGGCCCTCCAGGTGTTCGAGGAAATGCCTCAATGCACGCCCCACAAAAATCTTGTCCATGAGTTTGAGGATGATGGGGAGGAGTACTCTGCCTTCCACGGAGGACTTCGGGGTGGGGCTGAGCCATGTTTGGCTTGTCTTCAATTCCCACGGTACAATGGAGATGAAGACCCGGTGGAATGGCTACAAGGTGGAGAAGTTTTTTTCCTACCAGGGAACTCACTCTGAGGCTGAACGGTTACGCATAGTTGCTTTCCATCTAGACGGCGATGCTTTCATTTGGTTTTAGAGTTTCGAGAAGGAGGTCCACTTCCCAACTTGGACTTCATTCGCCGATGAGCTTTGTGTCCAATTTGGCCCAAACGAGTTCCACGATTTCAATGAGATGCTGTCCACCCTGCGCCAAACCACTACCGTCCGAGCAAACTACACCGAGTTCATGAGGATTGCAAATCGCCTCCCTGATTGGCCAATGGCAGCCCTTGTTGGAACTTTTAAAAGGGGGCTTAAACCAGAAATTTCAGATGAGATCGTCATTTCCCTTGTACGTCGATGCGTGAAGTTGTGCGTCATGCACAAATTAAAGAAGAGAAGCTGGCCCGACAACGATGAGGAGGCCGGCTGGGCTCTTCCGTTAGACCCCCAACTAGCCCAGCGCCCCTTCTCTACCACATCAACCAGCATTCCCACCAGCCGCCCCAGCCAGCCTCCGGCCCTGCTAGTGCTCCTATACGCCGCCTCACTCCGGCCCAGATGGAAGAACGGTGATCGAAAGGCTTGTGCTTCAAGTGTGGTGAGAAGTTCGTACCCGGCCATCGGTGTTCTGTCCAAGGCAGCCTACTAGTCGAGGAGGTCGATGAGGAGGATTATGATCCAGCCCCGGATGCAGCGCCCCCTTATGACAGCATGCTGCCTGAGATTTTGGTGCATGTTTTTTCAGGGGCCTTCACTCCTCGCACCATGCGTGTCCAAGGCCACCTCAAGCGGCAACAAGTAGCCATCCTTATCGACAGTGACTCCACCCATAACTTTATCAATGACTAGGTGGTACAACGGTTGGGGTGCTTTGTGTCAGACTCAAAGCCGTTCGACGTCTTGATCGGCGATGGCAAACACCTTTGAAGCACTGGGGTGTGGGCACAGGCTTCATTATCCATCCAGGGCCATACCTTCACCACCGATTTGTTCTTGCTGCCCACAAAAGGGGCTGACGTGGTGTTGGGAATCCAATGGCTCCAGGAGCTGGGTATGGAACTTCCGTGACATGATCATGGACTTTGAGGTACACGGGCAGCGGGTTCGCATCTAAGGTTCTCAGCCAGGCACCTTGCAGTCTGCCCAATCGGTGAGCTCTCTCTTTCGATTTGCACCTCAAGGAATTTTCCTTCAGCAGCGTGCCACTGTTATGTGTTGGCAGGCAGCCTTCCAAAGGATCTACTTGCTCTCTTGGCAGAGCATGATGTTGTGTCCGGATCGGACACAAACGGTACCTAGCTTCACGAAGGGGAAAGAGAAGAAGTTTGGACAAAGGAAGATGAGAAATAATTCTAAATTGCATAAACGTCCAAGGAGGAAGACAACCCCTTTTATAGGAGGCGGCCAGCTAGTCCTCCCCCTAATTAGGGACCAGCTGGTCTGTTACAATCCCCTTAATTACGGACCACCATCTGGTCCGTTACAATCATTAACGGACCGTTACAATCATTAATGGTCCGTTACAATCATTAAGGGTCCGTTATAATAATTAATGGTCTGTTACAATCATTAACTAAATCCCCTTGATTACGCTTTATTACATCACAAAAGGAAATTACCAAAAAGTAAAGTAAGCCATAATATAGTAGGTCCTAAAATGGAAAGTAGTGCATGGTGGGGGAGATGTCTCGTGGTGTACACAACACTCCACCACGCTTCCGCTTTTGCCTTGTCCTCAAGGCGACCAAGTAGGGTAGCGCTCCATGAACTCATCCTCAAGCATCCAAGTAGCATCCTCAAGAGGTTGACCCTGCCAAGACACGAGTATCTCAGTGACAATACGGCCCGAACGATGCACCCGTCGTTTATCAAGCACAAAGGCAGGTGTGGGTAAGTCAGGCTCGGGGGGCCCCATCAGTGGTGGAGGCGGGGCACTAGAGACAAGGGTCGGGTCCCCAACAAAACGGCGAAGGTGAGAGACATGGAAGACTGGGTGCACCAACGATCCGGTGGGCAATGCCAAGTGGTAAGCCACGGGTCCGATGCACTCGATAATGGAATAAGGGTCGTGGTAACGTTGAGCCAACTTAGCATTGTCAGCTTGGAATAAGCTGGTCTGACGCTGAGGAATCACTGAGACATAAACAAGATCGCACACATGGAACTCCCGATCAGCATGCTTCTTATCATATACCTGCTTCTGAGCAGATCCTAAATTGAGTTTAAGCTGTCGGATAACCTCGTCTTGTGTCTGGAGCATATAATCAACCTCAGCTACAGAAGAGCGGTGAGGCACATAGGACAACACGGTAGGAGGAGGGCGCCCATAAACTACCTCAAAGGGAGTGAATCCAGCCCTAGTATGATAGGCCGTGTTATACGACCATTCTGCCCAAGGAAGGAGCTGGAGCCATCAGCGGGGCTGATCCCCAACGAAACAGCGCAAGCATTGTTCTAAGCAGCGGTTAACAACCTCTGTCTGCCCGTCTGTCTGTGGGTGATAGGCGGTACTCATATGAAGTTTGGTGCCCTGAAGTGCAAAGAACTCACGCCAAAACTGAGAGAGGAAGATCCGGTCTCGATCGGAAACAATGGTACGAGGCATGCCATGCAACTTAGCTACCTCACGAACATACATCTCAGCCACTGTTTTGGCGGTGAATGGATGGCCCAAGGCACAAAAATGTGCATACTTGGACAAGCGATCCACAACCACCAAAATCACTGATTTGCCCTGTACAACGGGTAGGGCCTCCACGAAATCCATAGACACATCTTCCCAAACTTTGTCGGGAATGGGGAGGGGCTGAAGTAACCCAGCAGGTGATGTAGTAGCAGCTTTCGCCCGCTGACAGACATCGCACGCAGCCACATAGTTTTGAACTGCCCTCCGAAGACCCTGCCACAAGAAGCTTTGACTGACCCGCTTATATGTTCGGAAGGAACCCTCATGGCCAGCCAATGGTGTGTCATGGAAATGAGAGAGAATACGTTGTCGGAGATCATATGCATCCGGCACCCACAGTCGTCCCTTCCAAAAGAGAAGTTCATCTTGCCACACAAATAAAGGAAGGGCAGCAGGGTCACCTTGTATACGAGTAACCAGCTCATGTGTGGATGAGTCCTCCAAGTAAGCTCGCCGCAGCTCCGGTAGGAAGGGGCAAGAGGGCATAGACAATGCAAGATAAGATTCCTCAGAAGGTCGGCGAGAGAGAGCATCTGCCACCGTATTTTCTGCCCCCTTCTTATATACCACCTCATAATCATAGCCCAAAAGCTTGCTGACCCATCGTTGCTGTGCCGGAGTTGACACCCGCTGCTCAAGAAAGTACTTCAAGGGCTGATGGTCTGTGCTGATGAGGAAGCGGCGGCCGAGCAGGTAAGGGCGCCATTTGGTGACTGCATGTATTATGGCGAGCATCTCTTTCTCATAGGCTGAAAGTGATAAGGAGCGGCCAGCAAGAGTTTTGCTGAAAAAAGCAATTGGCCGCTCATCTTGAAGTAGAACGGCACCAAGACCCTTATCCGAAGCATCTGTCTCCACCACAAAGGAACGACTGAAATCTGGAAGAACCAAGACTGGGGCAGTCGCCATGGCCTGCTTCATCCTCTCAAAGGCCTCTTGGGCTGCCTCTGTCAAAGAAAAGGCCCCCTTCTTGAGGAGGGCAGTGAGGGAACTAGCAATCATCCCATAGTGACTAATAAAACATCGATAGTACCCTGTAAGGCCTAGAAATCCACGGAGTGCCCGGACACATGTGGGGGTCAGTCATGAGAGCATAGCGGCTACCTTTGAAGGGTCAATGGCAACCCCTTCATGAGAGATGACATGGCCAAGGTACTCCACCTGTTTACTGCCAAAAGAGCACTTCGAGCGCTTAAGGAATAATGAATTACCTTGCAAAATGGAGAGGACAGTTCTGAGATGCTCCAAGTGATCCGCCCATGATGTGCTATAGATCAATATATCATTGAAGAAGACCAAGACAAATCGGCGAAGGAAAGGGCGGAACAAGTCATTCATGAGGCTCTGGAAGGTAGCTGGTGCATTGGTCAATCATGGGTGCACACGGATTGTGGCCATCATGGGTGCGGAAGGCTGTCTTGTGGGCATCATTTGGGTGCACACGGATGTGATGATAGCCCGAGCGAAGATCAAGCTTGCTGAAGACGGTCGCCCCGGACAACTCATCGAGGAGCTCTTCAATCACCGGAATAGGATACTTATCCTTGACGGTGATAGCATTCAGTGCCCGGTAGTCTACACAGAACCGCCAAGTGCCATCCTTCTTTCGGACAAGTAACACTGGTGAAGAGAAGGAACTATTGCTTAGTTGGATGATACCTGACTGGAGCATGTCGGCCACCAAGCGCTCAATCTCCGCCTTTTGATGTGAGGGTATCGGTATGGCCGGACATTTGCGGGTGAAGCACCAGGGATGATAGGAATGTGGTGATCATGGGGTCGCACCGGAGGTAGCCCCTTAGGTTCGGCGAAGACATCTTCATGCTCCGCCAAGAGAGCAAGTAGGTCCTCCGGAAGGCTGCCTTGGCTCACATCAACAGTGGCACGCTGCTGAAGGAAAATTCCTTGAGGTGCAAATCGAAAGAGAGAGCTTACTGATTGGGCGGACTGCAAGGTGCCTGGCTGAGAACCTTGGATGCGAACCCGCTGCCCGTGTACCTCAAAGTCCATGATCATGTCACGGAAGTTCCATACAACGTCACCCAACTCCTGAAGCCATTGGACTCCCAACACCACGTCAGCCCCTTTTGTGGGCAGCAAGAACAAATCAGTTTTGAAAGTATGGCCCTGGATGGATAATGAAGCCTGCACACACACCCCAGTGCTCCAAAGGTGTTTGCCATCGCCGATCAAGACGTCGAATGGCTTCGAGTCTGACACAAAGCACCCCAACCGTTGTGCCACCTTATCATTGATGAAGTTATGGGTGGAGCCACTGTCGATAAGGATGGCCACTTGTTGCCACTTGAGGTGGCCTTGGACGCGCATGGTGCGAGGAGTGAAGGCCCCTGAAAAAGCATGCACCGAAATCTCAGGCTGTTCGCTGTCATAAGGGGGTGGTGCATCTGGGGGTGGATCATAATCCTCCTCATCGGCCTCCTCGACTAGTAGGCTGCCTCGGACAGAACATCGATGGCCGGGTACGAACTTCTCATCACACTTGAAGCACAAACCTTTCGATCGCCGCTCTTCCATTTGGGCCGGAGTGAGGTGGCGTATAGGAGCACCAGCAGGGCCGGAGGGCTGGCTGGGGCGGCTGGTGGGAACGCTGGTCGCTGCGGTAGGGAAAGGCGCTGGGCTAGTTGGGGGTCGAAGAGAAGAGCCTAGCCGGCCTCCTCATCGTTGTCGGGCCAGCTTCTCCTCTTCAATTCGTGCATGACGCACAACTTCACGCATTGACGTACAAGGGAAATGACGCATCTCATCTGAAATTTCTGGTTTGAGCCCTCTTTTAAAGGTTCCAACGAAGGCTGCCATTGGCCAATCAGGGAGGCGATTCGCAATCTTCATGAACTCGGTGTAGTATGCTCGCACGGTAGTGGTTTGGCGCAGTGTGGACAGCATCTCATTGAAATCTTGGAACTCATTGGGGCCGAATTGGACACAAAGCTCATCAGCGAATGAAGTCCAAGTTGGGAAGCGGACCTCCTTCTCGAAGCTCTGAAACCAAATTGAAGCATCGCCGTCTAGATGGAAAGCGGCTATGCGTAACCGTTCAGCCTCGGAGTGAGTTCCCTGGTAGGAAAAAAATTTTCTCCACCTTATATAGCCATTCCACTGGGTCTTCATCTCCATTGTACCGTGGGAATTGAAGACGAGCCAAACGTGGCTCAGCCCCACCCCGAAGTCCTCCGCGGAAGGCAGAGTACTCCTCCCCATCATCCTCAAACTCGTGGGCAAGATTTTTGTGGGGCGGCACCATTGAGGCATTTCCTTGAACATCTGGAGGGCCTCGCATATTCCAACCTGCACGTCCTCCTTCTTTGAGCTGATTAAAAGTGCCAAAGCGGACTGAATGTCCGGGATGGTGCACCTCTCTCTCAAACGACGCATGGAGGCCGGGGGCGCGAGATTCAATGGGCTGCGAAGGTTCACCCAACTCAGCCTGGACTGGCTGCGGCTTGGGAAAAAGTGACGCTGTGGGGGCTGCTTGAATTTGGGAAACCGCTGTGGTGAGGTGCCCGAGTTGTGCAAGGATCAGCGAGAGCAAAGAGGGATCAGCCTGTTCGGTTGCTGGTTTGGGGCTGCTCGCCATGTCCTCTTGTCCCTTCTCGGGCTGTGTCTCGGGAGCCATTGCCGGCTGTTTGCCTTGTGCCATGGCAGATCGATGAGGCTTTGATACCAATGTTGTGTCCGGATCGGACACAACGGTACCTAGCTTCACGAAGGGGAAAGGGAAGAAGTTTGGACAAAGGAAGATGAGAAATAATTCTGAATTGCATAAACGTCCAAGGAGGAAGATAACCCCTTTTATAGGAGGCGGCCAGCTAGTCCTCCCCCTAATTAGGGACCAGCTGGTCTGTTACAATCTCCTTAATTACGGACCACCATCTGGTCCGTTACAATCATTAATGGACCGTTACAATCATTAATGGTCTGTTACAATCATTAAGGGTCCGTTACAATAATTAATGGTCTGTTACAATCATTAACTAAATCCCCTTGATTACGCTTTATTACATCACAAAAGGAAATTACCAAAAAGTAAAGTAAGCCATAATATAGTAGGTCCTAAAATGGAAAGTAGTGCATGGTGGGGGAGATGTCTCGTGGTGTACACAACACATGAGGATGTCTTTGCCGAGCCAGAGGGGCTACCTCCGGTGCGACCCCATGATCACCACATTCCTATCATCCCTGGTGCTTCACCCACAAATGTCCGGCCATACTGTTATTACGACTAAAACAAGACTATGAAGAAGTCAAATTTAGATTCATTTTACTTGCCAATTGTAGTAGACAAGGTTGACCCACGGGGAAAGCCTTGTGCAACAAAGAAAATTGTTACGAAAAAGTAGAGGAAGGAAAAATTAAGAAAGAAAAAGTAGAAGAGTACTGAGCAATAAGCAGTCAAGAAATAAAGATGAGAAAACACTAAGTTATTAAGGATCATTGTAATATCTAATGATGTTCTTCATGTATCATGTTATCTTAGTTAGAATCGAATGAAAATTCTATCTAACCAGAAGATATGAACATTAAAATTGAAATGAAAGATATAAAATATTTTGGATAGATGAAGGATAAAAATAATTATCTCATAAAGATTTCTATGTATCCAAATCACAAAGAAACAAGAAGAAGAACAATATTAAATAAATATCACTTCAAATAAACAATACTTACTTGAAATAATTGATGAAACATGAATAGAACTCCATTAAATTTGTTACAAATCACCTCTAGCCTTAGCTTGAGAGCTTAGAAAGTCATTACAATAAAACTAAAAATAAAAATACAAAAGAAAAAAAAATATGAAAAGAGAGCTCCAAAGAGGAGGGAATGATCCATCTATTACGTCCACCCCTCTATTTATAGGAATAGAAGGGGTTGCTTTAAAGGGGAAAGTCAAATTATATCTCCAGACTGCATCCTGATTGATTGCCTGATTAGTTGCTTCTTTGGCAATGATTAGATTCTAAATAAATCACATAAATCAATGATTTATTTAGCAAATGAGTATCTTTGAATCTTCCCTTAGATATCCAATCAGCCTCATTGTCTTTTCTTATGTATATAAATCATAATCAATGAAAATATTCTCCATGTGCTGGCCTCGGGTTAGTTAGTAATCTGTCCATTTGCATGCCAAATTTGACCCATAAATATTTGGAATTTGGAATTTATTCCTGAAATAACAAATGTAGTCACAGATGTCTTCTTTCCATTGCCTCCTGAATCGTACAAATCCCAATTATATAGAGAAAGATATGGTCAAAATACTATAGTTGTATCAATCTGTCTGAATTAGCTTCTTTCCTAATTTAGTTTCTCTTGATGGAAATCTCAAATCCAACGGGTCCACAAGGTTGTGTTCGACCATTCCATGCATATTTAGACTATTAAGAGCCTATTCTTAACTTTTAAATAGCTTTCAGTAGTTAGGCTTCACTTCCTCTTCTAGTTGGATCTTGTTAAACTCAAATAAGGTCTAGCTAACTTATTCAAAACATAAATAGCCTAAATAAGCAATGACTTAACACAAAATAGGATTGCAATTTGAAATTTGAAAATATTTTATTGAACATTATTTCAATGCATCACATACCGATACCCTCACATCCATAAGGCGGAGATTGAGCGCTTGGTGGCTGACATGCTCCAGATAGGTTTCATCCAACCAAGCACTAGTTCCTTCTCTTCACCAATGTTACTTGTCCTAAAGAAGGATGACACTTGGTGGTTCTGTGTAGACTACTGGGCACTAAATGTTATCACTGTCAAGGATAAGTATCCTATTCCGGTGATTGAAGAGCTCCTCGATGAGCTGATCGGGGCGACCGTCTTCAGCAAGCTTGATCTTCGCTCGGGGTATCATCAAATCTGTGTGCAGCCAGCTGATGTCCACAAGACAGCCTTCCACACCCATGATGGCCATTTTGAGTTCTTGGTCATGCCATTTGGGTTGACCAATGCACCAGCTACCTTCCAGAGCCTCATGAATGACTTGTTCTGCCTTTTCCTCCGCCGATTTGTCTTGATCTTCTTTAATGATATATTGATCTACAGCACATCATGGGCGGATCACTTGGAGCATCTCAGGTCTGTCCTCTCCATTTTGTGAGCTAATTCATTATCCCTTAAGCGCTCGAAGTGCTCTTTTGGCAGTAAACAGGTGGAGTACCTTGGCCATGTCATCTCTCATGAAGGGGTTGCCACTGACCCTTCAAAGGTGGCCGCTATGCTCTCATGGCCGACCCCCACATGTGTCCTAGAACTCCGTGGATTTCTGGACCTTACAGGGTACTATCGGCATTTCATCAGTCACTATGGGATGATTGCTAGTTCCCTCACTGCCCTCCTCAAGAAGGGGGCCTTTACTTGGACAGAGGAGGCCCAAGAGGCCTTTATGAGGATGAAGCAGGTCATGGCGACCGCCCCAGTCTTGGTTCTTCTAGATTTCATTTGTTCCTTTGTGGTGGAGACAGATGATTCGGATACGGGTCTTGGTGTTGTTCTACTTCAAAATGAGCAACAATTGCCTTTTTCAGCAAAACTCTTGCTGGCCGCTCCTTATCACTTTCAGCCTATGAGAAATAGATGCTCGCCATAATACATGCAGTCACCAAATGGCACCCTTACTTGCTCAGCTGCCACTTCCTCATCCGCATAGACCATCAGCCCTTGAAGTACTTTCTTAAGCAGCACGTGTCAACTCCGGCATAGCAATGATGGGTCAGAAAGCTTTTAGGCTATGATTTATGAGGTGGTATATAAGAAGGGGGCAAAAAACACTGTGGCAGATGCTCTCTCTCGCCGACGTTCTGAGGGATCTTATCTTCCGTTGTCTATGCCCTCTTGCCCCTTCCTACCGGAGCTGCGGCGAGCTTACTTGGAAGACTCATCCACACATGAGCTGGTTACTCATATACAAGGTGACCCTGCTACCCTTCCTTTCTTTGTGTAGCAAGATGAACTTCTCTTTTGAAAGGGACGACTGTGGGTGCCAGATGCATATGACCTCTGACAACGTATTCTCTCTCATTTCCATGACACACCATTATTTGGCCATGAGGGTTCCTTCCGAACATATAAGCGGGTCAGTCAGCTTCTTGTGGCAGGGTCTTCGAAGGGCGGTACAAAACTATGTTGCTGCGTGCAACATCTATCAGCGGGCGAAGGCTACCACTACATCACCTGCTGGGTTACTTCAGCCCCTCCCCATTCCCGACAAAGTTTGGGAAGATGTGTCTATGGATTTTGTAGAGGCCTTGCCCATAGTACAAGGCAAATCAGTGATTTTGGTGGTTGTGGATCGCTTGTCCAAGTATGCACATTTCTTGCCCATCCATTCACCGCCAAAACAGTGGCTAAGATGCATGTTCATGAGGTAGCTAAGCTACATGGCATGCCTTGCACCATTGTTTCCAATTGAGACCGGATTTTCTTCTCTCAGTTTTGGCACGAGTTCTTTACACTTTAGAGCACCGAACTTCATATGAGTACTGCCTATCACCCACAGACAGACGGGCAAACAGGGGTGGTTAACCGCTGCTTGGAACAGTACTTGCGCTATTTCGTTGGGGATCAGCCCCACCAATGGCTCCAGCTCCTTCCTTCGGCAGAATGGTCATATAACACAACCTATCATACCATGGCTGGATTCACTCCCTTTGAGGTAGTTTATGGGTGCCTTCCTCCTACCGTGTTGTCCTATGTGCCTCACCGCTCTTTTGTAGTTGAGGTTGATTATATGCACCAAACACGAGATGAGGTTATCCGACAGCTTAAACTCAATTTAGCATCTGCTCAGAACCTTATGAAGTAGGTGTATGATAAGAAGCATGCTGATCAAGAGTTCCATGTGGGCGATCTTGTTTATGTCTCAGTGATTCCTCAGTGTCAGACCAGCTTATTCCAAGGTGACAATGCTAAGTTGGCTCAACATTACCATGACCCTTATTCTATTATCGTTCGCATCGGACCCATAGCTTATCGCTTGGCATTGCCCACCGGATCGTTGGTGCACCTGGTCTTCCATGTCTCTCACCTTCGCCGTTTTGTTGGGGACCGGACCCTTGTCTCTAGTGCCCCGCCTCCACCACTGATGGGGCCCCCCAAGCCTGACTTACCCACACCCACCTTTGTGCGTCGTTCGGGCCGCATTGTCATTGAGGTACTCATGTCTTGGCAGGGTCAACCTCTTGAGGATGCTACTTGGATGCTTGAGGATGAGTTCATAGAGCACTACCCTACTTGGTCGCCTTGAGGACAAGGCAAAAGCAGAAGCGTGGTGGAGTGTTGTGTACGCCACGAGACATCTTCCTCACCATGCACTACTTTCCATTTTAGGACCTACTATATTATGGCTTACTTTACCTTTTGGTAATTTCCTTTTATGATGTAATAAAGCGTAATCAAGGGGATTTGGTTAATGATTATAACCAGATGGTGGTTCATAATTAAGGGGATTTGATTGTAACAGACCAGCTGGTCCCTAATTAAGGGGAGGACCAGCTGTCCGCCTCCTATAAAAGGGGTTGTCTTCCTCCTTAGACGAGTATGCAATTCAGAATTATTTCTCTTCTTCTTTTGTCCAAACTTCTTCCCTTTCCCCTTCGTGAAGCTGGGCACTGTTTGTGTCCGATCCAAACACAACATGTACATTCCTAACAATCTTTGAATTCAATCTATTAAAATGATATAACTAGACTAAAAGTGGTCTGATTTGTTCGTTGTTTTGTGCATTTGATTAATTCTTATGCACTTAGTAAATTACTACTTATTTCTTTAAAACAACTAAATCTACATTTACAACGATCCTTGGTGCTTTGTTCTAAAACTAGTTCAGCGAATGAAATCACATAAGTTAAGGAAAAATGGTCAAATTGTAGTATCACTTTCTTTATTTAATTTTAATTACGAACATAACAAATGTTTGGGAGGTCTCTTTAAACTTTAAAAAATATAACGATTAACAAACTTTGGTTTTAATCAATTGAAAGCATAAAACTATACTAAAAGTGGTCCGATTAGTTTGTCGTTTTGTAAATTTAATTTATTCTTACGAACTTAATAAACAAGTATATATATCTTTAAAATAACCAAATATACATTTGTGACAAGCTTATATCCTTTGATCTAAAACAAGTTAAGTGAATAAAATTACATAAGTAATGGAAGAGCGGTTAAATTGTGGCATCATTTTCTCCATTTGATTTGTAATTATGAATATAATAAATAATTAGGAGGTATTTTTAAACTTTAAATAATATATTAATTTGTGCATATATTTACCAAACTTTTGTATTAATCGATTAGAATGATATAACTAGACCGAAAATGGTCCAATTTGTTCGTCGTTTAGAGTGTTTGATTCATTCTTATGAACATAGTAAATGAGAGAACATATTTCTTTAAAACAAGTAAATATATACATTCGTGACGAGCTTAGGTACTTTGTTCTAAAAAACTAGTTAATCAAATAAAATTTAGGGGAATTTGAAGCAGAATGTCAGAAACCATAAGGTAAATTTCAGAATGGAAATGAGAGCACATTTCTATGGATTTTGTTTCAGGCTTACCCAAGACATCAACTGGTCAGAATCTATTTGGGTCATAGTGGATAGACTTACTAAAAGTGTTCATTTTCTTCCCCTAAAGAAGTCTCAGACGTTGAATGTTTTGGCCATAATGTATATAAAGGAAATTGTGAGTCGGCATGGGGTACCGTTATCGATCACTTGAGATTGGGACAGTCGGTTCACTTCGCATTTTTGGCAGAGACTCCAAGAAGAATTAGGTACTAAACTCATATTTAGTACAATATTTTATCCACAAACCGATGGTCAGTCTAAACAAAATATTCAGACATTAGAAGATTTGTTGCAAGCATGTGACATAGATTATAAAGGTAACTGGGATAAGTACTTGTCATTGGTTGAATTTTCTTATAATAATAGTTATCATACCAGTATAAGTATGGTACCATATGAGGCTCTTTATGGACGACCCTATCGCTCCCCAACTTGTTGGAGTGAGGTTGGGGAAGGAAAATTAGTAAAGTCAAAGCTCTTACAACAGTGCGTGGATAAGGTAAAGTTTATGCGGAGTTGATTGGAGACAGCCCAGAGTCGTCAAAAGAGCTATGTTGATCAACGAAGGAAAGACCTCGACCTCTACATAGGTGATCATGTATTGCTAAAGGTATCACCAACTCAGGAAGTTATGAGATTTGGTGTTAAAGGAAAACTAAGTCCTCAATTTTAGGATTATTTGAAATTCTAGATAAAATAGGACCAGTAGCTTACAGATTAGCATTGCCCCCTTTGCTGGACAGGGTTCATAATGTGTTTCATGTGTCAATGCTTTGCACATATGTACAAGATCCTCTCATGTCTTGGATCAGACAATGGTAACCCTAGAACCTGATTTGACATTTGAAGAAGAACCGGTCAGAATTTTAGATCAAAAGGAATAAATCTTGAGGACAAAAAGGATTCTATTAGTCAAAGTATTATAGCAGCATTATTCTTCGGAGGAAGCCACATAGGAATTAGAAAGTGATATGTTAAATAAATATCCAGAACTATTTGACGATTAACAAGTTCAATTTTGAGGATGAAATTTCCTTAAGGAGGGAAGATTGTGACAACCCAGATTTTTGGTACATTTCTAATAATAGAAATTTAGGGGTCGTTTGGGTACGAAATTAATTCGGTAGTGAATCGGAATTTTTTGGAATTAATTCCGCCGATTCAATATAGAATCGGAATTTCGTTTGGGTATAGAATTTTTAATATGGAATCGTGTTTGGATAGCGAATTGTGTTTAAGGTTAGATTCTTTAAAATTTTAGTTAAATTGACAAATTTACCCTTTAAATGGAATTGTTTTGATAGAATCATGTTTGAGTATGGAATTTGTGTATTTTTTGGAATCGTTGAACTTATGAAAAAATTACAAATATAACCTTGGTTTAGGTATTGTATGCGATTAATGTGCAACACAAATAATATGCCCGGCCCGATGTATTCAACTTTGGGCCCTATCGAACTCTTTAAGATCACCCTAAAAAAGATTTTTTATTTCGCTAAATTGATTGTAGATGTACAAGGGGCCTTATACTCCTCCTTAAACAATCTTTTTATGGCTTGATGTGCCCATGGAAGTACGTACCGGCCTATACAAGTGCCTATCAACCGTACTTACCTATATTGGTTGAGACCAATATGGTATGATATGGGTGGTGATACACCTTACATAAAAATCGATATATATCAACTGTATTGGCATGTACTGTATCGATACTGTAACACCTTTATATTATTCTTAAATGAAATTATGTAATGCCACATTAATAGAAAATGGATACTTTGGAATGTTCACCCTAGGATCACACATCCATCAAATTGAAAACAAATTTAAATAACATTACCACCCATCCGCCTCAGATAACATTATTCTCATAACTTACAACCATAACTAAAAATAAACTTAGGATGATATAAAAAACTATTTCATATCATTATCACGTAGGAGTTACCACAAGCCTGTCAATATAAACTACCACAAGTCTCTCACTTTAATGACATTAAGCTGGATTATAGGTAGGTGAATAGCAAGACCCCAAGTCATACTGTGACATGCAACAACTACACACATCCACACATCAAATAACATGCATCACCCAACCACATACATCACCCTGTACACAATTGATCATATATTGGTTCACCCTAATATCACACATCTAATAACCTGTATCGCCAACCACATCGATAATTTTAAAATCAACCACACACATCCACACTACATCCCCCAACCACATACATCACCCTGTACACAATTGATAATAAATTGGTTCACCCTAATATCACACATCTAATAACCTGTGTCGCCCAACCACACTTTGATAAAATTAAACCCTAAACCACACATATCCACACATTGCATAATTTATGTCACCCAACCACACACATCACCCTGTGTTTCACACCGTTCGGTAAGTCAGTAATCAAAGGTGTAATTCTAGCAGGCAAGTCACAATAATCTGACAAGGTAAAGGTCTCTATCGTGCAACTAGCATAAACTTGAAAGATTGATGCCCTTAGTCAATAGTTTAGGGTTGGTGGAGTAAATAGATGGCTATCTTTTAGGCAGGCAGTAACCTCAATTGACCCTTCTTTCTTCTATAAGATCAACTGACCTTTTTTTATCATGAAATTTAAGTTTGAACTCTTCAAGTATTGCAACAAAAGCGGCGTGCTACGGGGACGACGACTGACAAGAGATAATAACATCCTTCAGAGCATAACGCCGTAACCTATCATTTGTGGGCCACAGTAAGGGATGCCAAAGTAATCCAACCGAGTAAGGTTATCAATATTAATTTTTTTATATTTTAATAATATTTATTTTAATAAATAATTATTTAATCTTTTATAATTATATACAAGTAAAAAATTATAAAGAATATTTTTTATTCAAGTCAAGTTGAGTTTAAGTTACCATTTCTTAAATAGTTACATGTGCCAAACAAAACTTTGCTTTATGTGGAACTTATTTTGTATACCACGACCGATCTGATGGAGTTCCATGATTTTTAGCGCATAAATAAAACTGCAATCTTTATATACAAGTAATAAAGAGATAATAATTTATTTTGCATTTTTTGGCGTAAGAGCGAGGGGACTCCCTTCTAAGACAAGAAAGCAAAGCATGTGGGAAGAACACGGCCGAAGGGGCTTGGCTATCAAAGATACAAGCCAATATCATCTTATAGTATTACAACATTGAAGTCCACTTTTCACCCCATCAGATTTGAGCTTCACCGAGACGCCAATCTCTTACCATCAAGATCTCGCCGCAAAATTTATTGGGCACTTGTTCCAGCACCACACCATCAGTAGTGACTTTGTGCTCCTTTTGCACTGTTGCACACCATCAGTAGTGAAATGAAGGGCAGATATAGTGTCAGCTTCAGAACATAACAAAAAACGCAAACAACCTTAATTCATTGAGCAACAAGGGGAAAAGTCTTGCCGAGTTATGGTAGCAAGATGTACAGCATGAAGCACAAGAAAATAATATAGTTTACACATGCTCTGAATATCACAGCAACATGATATGACACATCTCGCCCAAACAATATATTGTTCAAACTTACCAGGTTTTGGGAAGCCTTCTGGACAGTCAGCAGAATCCAACAGCCCATTTCCAAACTCATACACCAAATCACAAGGATTTTCTGTTGACATTATTTCCTTAAGTTGTATCACTGTGAAGTATAATGGACTCAGAGAATTTGTAAATCTTGACAAGATAGATCCACCTACATTTCCAATATTCCTCAACGTATCACATATTGTGACATACCATAGAGCTAAAATCAACATAAGCAAGAAACAAGTGTATATCAAAATGATGTATATGGTCCTCAACCAAGTTTGACAATAAGGATCGCCCATCTGATAGTGTCCTATTTGGCAAATAGCACAACTAAGCATTGCAACTTTGAATATTGTTAAAAATGTGTAGCAGCTCCAACTGACAGCAATACAAAATATTTTTACAGTTGAATTTAATACTTACAGACTAACTGAAAACGTAGGAAGAACTAACAAGTAGAGATTAGGTATAAAAGAAACTTAAAAATAGCTTTGCTATCATTGTAGTTTTCAATTTCCAAATAATCTAACAAGAGGAGTACTAATAACTACAATGGAAAATATACCATCACTTGTTCGTCTAGCCAATCATTTGGGAACACAGATGGTAATGCATAAATCAAGGCTAATATATTACAATGTCCTTGCTCATTTTGCCTGAATAAATTTGCCAACAACTCGTTCTGAGTTATTTGCCATCATTTTCTTCAAGATTATGGGCTTGTAAAGGTCCAACTTTTGAAATATATACAGATTTTGATTCACATTAGAAGGTCATGTTTCAATATTTGACCGGTCATAACCCCAATGTACCAAGTCAACCATATTCTCTAAAATTTCAAGTCAAATCGTCAATATTCTTGAAATATTTTGTGAAAATGTGATAAAAGTTGATCATGTAAGGAAACTGGATCTAGAATATGGAGAGAGTAGAAAAGCTCAGTATCATCCTGTACCGTTATTTGTACAACTTTCTACCACTATACTCATTATTCAGAAGAAAATGACTTCCTCGACATCTTTACCAAACTCTGACAACAATTTACATTACCAAGAGCTAGGGCGATGCACAAATTGCCCTGCAGCCCAGATCTGTTTCTACGCTCTTATAGTGAGTAATGCAACAGCAAAAAATGAAGATTACTAAATCCATAATATGATCAGTAGACAGTTGTACAGCTGGACTCGAAAAACAACCATCTTTCTGTTTTATGCCCCCACATCTAGATCATTCAGTATCCATCTGTGTCAATGGATCGAAGCATTTACGTATCAAATATTGACAAGGATGCAACACAGAGCGCACTACCTATCTCCAGTTGAAGGATGACATTGTCGAAAAAATGCAATTAGCTCAAATACAAGAATGACAGAGAGGGAGAGTTCGACCTGGGAGTGCATAGTTTTCAATAGGAGGCCCTTTTGCACAGAGAAGGCCTCTTCGAGGATCTTGGTCGCCTCGAGAACCTTCCCACCGATCTTGTCCCCAGCAGCCAACAGCCTCCCAAGGAAATTGTGGACTAGCTCATCGTAGGCGGCGATCCAGGGATCCGATGGAGACTCATAGGGGGGAATGCCCGCCTCAGGCACAGTCCCTGAACCGTGGGAGATGATAGAGAACACAGATAGAGGAAAATAATGAAAAATCAGGTACAACACCCCACCCTTATTGAATTGAACCTCAAAATCGAGCCAACAACAAACAAATCGAGCCAGTAGCAAAATTGATGCATTTGTGGACTAAATTCACAAAATCGAGCCAGCAGCAAACAAATCAAGCCAGCAGCAAAATTTTACTTTGTGGACCAACTTCACAAAATTGAGCCAGCAGCAAACAAATTGAGCCGGCAGCAAAATTTTACTTTGTGGACCAACTTCACAAAATCGAGCCAGCAGCAAAATAATCAACACTGCGCCAATCTATTACGTAATTCAACGAAGCAAGGAACAAAAAAACAGAGCATCAATCAAAGTAATCCAAAATTCCAAACCCTAATTGATAGACATGACAATGTCATAGCACTGAAAATGCTTCCACGGGAACGAATTACAAGTTTCAAACATCCGAACAAGAAAGAAATCAAACGGGCGAACCTGTAACGAGGAACACAATGGAGAAGAACCCCATTAATGGGGTCAGTGAAATTCAAACTTGTTTTGGAAGATTGACAGACGAAATTAAACTGTTTATGCTGAAGATGGATGTAAAATCGTACGCAGATCAGATAAAAAAATCGGTTTTTACATGGCATAGATATTTGGGGGAATCGCCTATTCATCATCTATGAAGGCCAAAAACAAGCAAGAAATAAAAGAAAAAATTGAATTAAAGAGAAGAAAAGGAAAAATTAATGGCTTTACCGTTTTGGAAGAAATCAGATCAAGGCGTTCTGGAAGAAGATCATATCGCTTTGTCTTGCAGAAGGGCGCCGCTGGTTGAGATGCCGAAGAGACGACCAGAAGGAATTGTGGGCGATTTGGAGATCTGCTGCGCCGGGAGAGATGCAGTTCCGCCGGGTAAGGTAAGAGCTCGAAGATGGGGAAGCATATGCCAGACAGGAGCTTCGGAAGATGGAGAGGGCGGAAGCAGGCGGTGGACGGCTGCCCGTGACCGGAGCTTGTTGACTACGGAGGAAGACATGGAATTCGGGAAGAGGGAAGATCGGGTCGTGACGACGTGAGGGGTAAAGGCCGGGCTTTGCAGAAGTACCGTGCAAGGCGAGCTGTAGAGTACCGGAATGGAAATCGTCGGCCGAAGATCCCCTGATTTGCGGAAGGGCCGCGCCGGGCGAGATAGAAATCGGCGGCCGAAGAGGCAAGATTCTCA
Source organism: Saururus chinensis (assembly GCA_035235625.1). NCBI lineage: Eukaryota > Viridiplantae > Streptophyta > Magnoliopsida > Piperales > Saururaceae > Saururus > Saururus chinensis. Next base: position 31,767,455 of record CP141144.1, read on the forward strand.
GATGTGTTGGGCCGGGCGAGCTGCAAAGGACTGGTATAGAAATCGGCGACTGAAGAGGCGGAAGGAAATCGGTGGCCGAAGAGCTGAGAGAGGAGGGAGATGATGGAATCATTTGCGAGGGGGCGAGGGGTAATGACCGGAAATACGCGATAACGCGTGTTTCCGATTTTACGCGTTTTTACGGAATCGACCGAATCTCCTCGCGAGAAGATTCAGTGATTCGGGATGAAAACAGACCGAATCGTGTTTTCAGCGGAATTTTTATTTCCGTTATGATTCACTATCCAAACAAGATTCTAACGATTCTGTGCTGAATTGTGATGGAATCGTCGGAATTTTTTCACGATTCCGTACCCAAACGAGTCCTTAATATATTAATAGAGTATTATTTTGAATTTTGTGCCTCAAGGGTTATTGTAGGACTCTAAAAGAAGAACATAATGGTTTTTGAATCGTTTAAAACAGATGTCGGGGCCATAGGTAACGATCCTAGGAAACATGCTTCATGGGTGGGACCCACAATAAAACTACGGAAAAACCTATCCTTGTGTGTTTTTGTTTTGAAGGGCTCGTCGATAAGAGTCCATTGGCATGAAGAACGTGTAATTCTGATTTAAAAAGTTATGTTAGTTTTGATTTTGAAAAAGAAAAAGAAAAAAATAATATTATTTTGGGTTTGCTGACGCAAGCATTGCATCAGCCGACTCAGCCGCACCATGGTGTGACATCGCATGGCTCAACCGCATGACATGGCATAGCGCAATTCGATTGCGTGACACACAGGACCCACGTGTCAAGTCCCGCGGTACCTCGCAGACATTGCGCGTTGCACAATGCTACCACGCGATGTGTTGGACACACATTGTGGGTCGCACAGTTTGCGTTCACTATATATATACTCTTCAGTTTTTCACTATTCTCATTTCACCACGTGTTAAAACTTCTAACCCTCCGTTCTGAGTTGTTTTAAGTCCGATTTAAGCAGTTCAAAAGGCGTTCCTAGCTAAATCGATGGTGCCAGAAGCTGTGGCAAGGCCAGTTTTTCCATTTAAGATCTCCACAACTCCCAAATTTAAGGTAGGGGTTCTTAAACTCTAGTCTATGCTCTGTATGTATGCTTGATATTTTATGCACCATTTTAATTCAATTATGCTTATTTGCTTATGTTTTCAGAAGGAATTCTATACGTAAGCCATGTTTTATTTACACATAATTATGATACACTATGTGTATTTTCTGGTTAGTTATAGGATTATACCTAGAATTATACTTTGTCTGGATACCTACCGAGGAAATTATGGTATTTGGCGTGTGCACATAGGTATGGAGTGTCACGGAGAAACTCCAACATTCTGAGCTTCCAGTTGCCCCATGAGCCTCAGAGGAATGCCATTCGGTATCACGGCTCTGGATTTATCATCATCGAACGAACTGGTGTTTTTTTGAAATTATTTCTAAATTTGTTTATTTAATAAATTCTGTTTTAGCAAAAATTATTACCGTCTTTTACTTAGCATTAAATTAAATTTTAATTCTACCTACTGAGTATAAAAATACTTACCCACCTCCAGACTTTAAAGGTAGTAAAATCAACCCAGAGATGTCAGCTGAAGAATTTTCTGCTTAGTTTCTTTGAATGTTTTCGTTAAACTCACTTATATTATAACTTTTATGTAAAGGCTTGTTAGGCCTATATTTTTTCTGACTGCTCTACACACGGTGTATTTTAGACTATGTCCTAATTTGCTATTATGTTGTTAAAATTATGTAAAAAGTTTGGCTGTACATCAACTCCAACTTATTATAAATTATTATATTTTATGTGTTGTTATTTTACTTTGATTCGTACGGTCAGCCATCACGTTCAGTTTCATGTGTGATGTAATACGTGCAGAGCAGGATAATACTTATGCACATTATGTCATATATTATTTAATGATAGTCACCACAAAATTCCTATGTTCAAAAGAATAAATTAAACGTACTAAAAGATGAACCAATTAGACCCCTTTCGGTCATGTTATATTCTATTGATTAATTAAAACTAAATATGTTAAGGATGTGCAAAAATCATTATATCGTTTTAATGTTTAAAGAGACCTACTATTTATTTGTTATGTTTGTAATAACGAATCAAATTAACAAAGCGATTCTACAATTTGACTATTTTTCTTCACCTTATATGATTTCATTCGGTTATCTAGTTTAGAAGAAGCACCATAAATCATCATAAATGTATATTTAATTCTTTTAAATGAATACACACTTATTTGCTGAGTTTTGAACCAATCACACCCTTTTGGTTAAGTTATATTTTTTTAATCGATTAAAACCGTAATAAGTTAAGAATGTGTACAAATTATTATATCGTTGAATGTTTAAAAAGATATCATATACATTTGTTATGTTCGTAATAACGAATCAAATCAACAAAGCGATTCTACAAATTGATCATTCTTAATTAATTTATAAAGTTTTATTCGCTTAACTAGATTTACAACAAAGCACCAAAGCTCATCATGAATATATATTTAATTATTTTAAATAAATACATACTTAATTCCTATGTTCAAAAGAATAAATTAAATGTACTAAATGACGAACCAATTGGACACTTTTTGGTCATTTTATATTCTTTTGATCAATTAAAACTGAAAAGTTAAGGATGTGCAAAAAATCGTTATGTCATTTAACATTCAAAGAGACCTCCTATTCATTTGTTACATTCATACTAACGAATCAAATTTACAAAGTGATTCTACAATTTGACCATTTTTCTTTAACTTATATAATTTCATTCGCTTATCTAGATTTAGAACAAAGCACCATAGCTCATCACGAATATATATTTAATTATTTTAAATCAATACATACTTATTTACGGAGTTCAAAAGAATAAATCAAATGTACTAAACGATGAACTAATCGGACCCCATTTGATGAAGTTATACCTTTTTAATCGATTAAACCCAAAGTAAGTTAAGAAGGTGTACAAATTGTTATATCCTTTAAAGTTTAAAGAAACCTTCCATTCATTTGTTAGGTTTGTAATAACAATCAAATTGAAAAAGTGATTCTACAATTCGACCGTTCTTCCTTAACTTAAATAATTTAATTCGCATAACATGATTTAGAACAAAGAACTAAAGCTTGTTACGAATGTATATTTAATTAGTTTAAATTAATACATACTCATTTGCAAAGGTGAGAAGAATAAATATAACATACTAAATGATGAATCTATCGGACCACTTTTAGTCTTGTTATATTCTTTTGATCGATTAAAACTGAACTAAGTTAAGAATGTAAAATTATTATATTATTTAAAGTTTAAGAAGGCCTCCCATTAATTTGTTACGTTCGTAATAATGAATCAAATAGACAAAGTGATTTAACAATTTGACCATTCTAAATTAACGTATATAATTCCATTCGCTTAACTTGATTTATAACACAGCACAAAGCTTGTCACGAATGTATATTTAATCACTTTAAATTAATACATACTCATTTGCTAAGTTCAAAATAATAAATCAATCATACTAAATCTTGAACCAATTGGACTACTTTTGGTCTAGTTATATTCTTTTACTTAATTAAAACCGAAGTAAGTTAAGAACATGTACAATCTTTATATCGTTTAAAGTTTAAAGAGACCTCTAATTTATTTGCTAATTTCATAATAACGAATTAAATTGACAAAGTGATACCACAATTTAACTATTATTCATTAACTTATACTATTTCATTCGCTTAAGAAGATTTAGAACAAACTATCATAGCTCATCACGTATGTATATTTAACTGTTTTAAATAAATACGTACTCATTCACTAAGTTCAAACAATAAATTAAACATAGTAAACAATGAACAAATTGGACCCCATTTGGACAAGTTATATCATTTTCATTGATTAAAATCGAAGTTAAAAATGTGAAAAAATCGTTATATTATTTAAAGTTTAAAGAGACCTCTTATTCATTTATTACGTTCGTAATAACGAATTAAATTAACAAAGTGATTCTACAATTCGACCGTTCTTCCTTAACTATTATCATTTTATTCGCTTAACTAGATTTAGAACAAAGCACAATAACTCGTCATGAATGTATATTTAATTATTTTAAATAAATATGTACTCATTTACTAAGTTCAAAAGAATAAATCATACATACTGAACGACGAATCAATTGGACCACTTTTGGTCCAAGTTATATCATTTTAATCGATTAAAACCGAAGTAAGTTAATTATATGCACAAATCATTATATCAATTAAAGATTCAAGATATCTCCCATTTGTTTATTATGTTCGTAAAAATGAATCAAATTGACGAAGTAATTCCACAATTTCATTGTTCTTCTTTAACTTATATAAATTTATTCACTTAACTTGCTTTTGAATCACCAAAGCTCATTAAGAATGTATAATTAATTTACTTTAAATAAATACATACTCATTTGCTAAGTTCAAAAGAATAAATCAACCCTACCAAATGACAAACCAATCAAACCCTTTTTGGTCAAGTTATATCATTTTAATCGATTAAAACCGAAGTTAATTATATGCACAAATCGTTATATCGATTAAAGATTTAAGATATCTCCCATTTATTTATTACGTTCGTAAAAATAAATCAAATTGACAAAGTATTTCCACAATTTCACCATTCTTCTTTAACTTATATAATTTCATTCGCTTAACTTCATTTTGAATAGAGCACCAAAGCTCATTAAGACTCTATAATTAACTACTTTAAATAAATACATACTGATTTAAGAAGTTCAAAAGAAAAAATCAATTGTACTAAATGACGAACGAATCGGACCCTTTTTGGTTATGTTATATCCTTTTAAATAATTAAAACCAAAGTAAGTTAATAATGGGCATAAATCGTTATATTGTTTAAAGTTTAAAAAGACCTCTCATCTGTTTATTATGTTCCTAATAATGAATCAAACTACCAAAGTGATTCCACAGTTTGACGATTCTTCCTTAACTTATACAATTTTATTCGCTTAACTAAATTTAGAATAAAGCAACGCTCGTCATGAATGTATATTTAATTATTTTAAATGAATACGTACTAATTTGCTAAGTTTAAAAATATAAATCAAATGTACTAAAAGATTAACGAATTGGACCTTTGTTCGTCAAGTTCTATACTTTTAATCAATTAAAATCGAAGTAAGTTAAGAATGTGCAAAAATCATTATATCATTTAAAGTTTAAAGAGACCACCCATTAATTTATTATTGTCACACCCGATCCATTTCCTTACATTTAATTAAAAACTTTGCTAATATTTTATTTTGAAATACCGACGTAAATCAAAAGAATTGTTGTGCACAGGTGCACTTGGCTATGTATGGCTCAATACTTTATTTCTGTTATTTAGGCTAGTTTCCCTTATGTTAGCAGTTGACTATTATTTGTATTTTGTTATTAAAATGTAATAGGTACATTAGTGGACCACAGTTGAACCAGGCCTCACTAGTGGCATGACTCCCCATAAAGGGTCGTCTCCCTCCTTGGTTAGGCATGATTATTGAATTCCAATTATTTTCTCCCCTTTCTTCCTTCTTTCCCTTTCTCTGCGTAGAACTCCTGTGTACCGATTGTGCCTACACCGGGCACAACAAGAACTAACAAAATTCAAAATTTTATGAAAATAATTTTTATAAATTAATTCATCATACAACAAAGCTAACATTCTCAGGTGTGGCCCAAAATGAAAATATAAAAGTAAAACCTGCCATGGCCATGGGCTTTAAAAACCAATACCTCCCAAGTATCGATGAGTACAAGTTCTTTCACAATCTAAAAAATGAATCGTATATACATGCCCAAGTCCAGTACAATACATATCTCTCTCCTTAATCAATACATGAGATCGTGGTGCTAAAATCCACATAGCCTCACTACAATTTTGCTGCACTCTAGGTCATGGAAAAATTCCACCGCAGGGAATAGTCCAGTCTAGAAAGCGATTGAATGATTTGCAAAAGCCTCTAAACGAAGGGGCTAAAAAAATAGGGAGAGTATTTTCATACTCAGTAGGAACCAGTTGGGGAAAATAAATCAATCAACTTCGTAAGTTCATACATAGATACTTTCATGCAATCACACATGAAGCAAGAAGTACATGCAGCATAAGTAATGTACCTTACACAAATACAATCTACTGGTTGAACTTACACTTACCCTTGTAGCATACTCTTACACTTACAATTACACTCTGAATCAGAGTCTTACTAACTTACTCGCACAAACGAACACTTACACTTACAACATACACATATTTGTACAACCTTATTCATACGAGCTTACTTGTATAATCTTACTCTTATGCATAAACGTAGTCTTACGTTTTTCTTAGAAGCTCATGCTTACACTTACTTTGAATCTTACACGTACTGCTTACTCAAAATCTGATGCCTAAAACTTACTCTTATTGTCATACATATACTACCGACAATTGAAGCTCATTACAAAAATAAGCTCTATCATCAGAAAGGAAGGGAATGCCATCGGGGAGCAACTAGACACGATGGACTTTTTCGAAGGCAAGGCACACATATGCTCATGGGGCACAGGATCAAACAGGTATGAGCAGGTCCATGATACTACTTACCTGAGTGCGTAAATGTCCACTCTCTGAGGCCATATAGTGCCAACAAGGGCGGAAAATATACGGTGCCACTCTTGGGCAAGAATCTTATAGTGCCTCTCTTGGGCAGAACATACAGTATCATATGTAGGTAGAAAACATATAAAGCCCACGAAGGGCAGAAACTTATAGCGCTATCAACAAAGCATCAAACATCTGGGCCAAAAATACAGCACCAAGACTAAATCCCACAGGATAACACCATGGCTAGACTAGAAAAGATGCTCAGGCGATTACTTATCGACTGGCTAAAAAACGGAACTTAATTCGTTGAAACTGTAACGCTCCTCGTATTTTCGAATAAAAGAAAACAATTTTTGAAAACGTAACAAAATTTAATTACAATTGCCAAGGATCACCATGTACTAAAACAGTAATTACAACATACTTTGTATTATACAAAGATTGTCAAAATTAGGCATCACGTGCCTTTGTACATTGGTCAATACAATAATTTACATAAGTACAAAAACCGTAGTACAAAACTTGTAATTTAAGGAAACCCTTCGTCCACTACTTCAGAATCGAGTGAAACGCCTGCAGAGTCTGAGGGTAGGTGAGTAAATTTATACTCAGTAGGTCAAATTAAGTTCTAAGAATATGCTTCGTGCACATGCCATTTTTCTTTTTGGAAATCATTCGGAAAACCTGAAAACACGATCACAGAACGTTGCTATACCAGACGACTTACACCCGCGCCTATGGGGCGACGCGAGACTGAAATGAAGGGATTTACCCATGACATCCCAATCCTGTGCGCGCCAGATGCCAAATTTAGCGGTATCCAAAATCATAATAATTCTTAGCTCCGAAGAACCGAGAACTATCCAGACGGCACGATTGCCCAAAACTCGGAGAAATTTTCGAAAGGAGGAGATGATTTTGAAGTCAGAGCTTTTGTTTTCATAAAGTAACAGAAAACTTTTAGTAAAACTTTAGCGAGTCAAAATCTTGGCATACGATTAGAATTTAAAACTACCAACCTATAACACGTGCAAAATCTCCTCGTAGTGTAAAGAGAGTCCCGCCTTAATATATCAACCTTTGAGCAAGAATTTTGGTAGAATAACCACTCCAACGTGTAGAACGCCCTTGATTTAGTAGGGTAGGGCTTTGGAACGGGTTAAAAAGGTTTAGGAATGGCCCAGAAACAGTAAAAAGATGAAAAGGGAAGATTAGGGAAGGGGCATGTTTTTCGAGGTCTTAGAGGGGTCATCTTGGGAAAATAATGCTTCCGGTGCGTAGAGCACCCTTGAATTAGTAGGAAACGAGTCTTGAAACGTGAAAATCGGACTTAAAACGGGTCGGGAATGGTGAAAACAGTGAAGGGGGCTGAAAATTGGATGTGGGTGAAGAAGTGGCCGGAAAGGGTATTTATAGGGGAGGCGGAAGCATATTCCGGTGGGCGCCGCCGCCGGAACACGTGGGCGTCCACCGGCGCCGCCAAAAAATCTGGCCGGCGCCCACTAGCACCGGCGAAACAGCGTTCGTCACCGCGAACACGCGATGGCACACGCTGCATGGCACACGCCGCGCGTTGCGCTGCGCTGCACCGAGCCGCGCTGCGCCGAGTCGCGCCGCGCCGAATAAAAATATTATTTTACAATTTTTTTAATTCTAAAATTTCCAAAAATCGTAACTTCCTATCCCGAACTCCGATTTACGCATTCTTGGTACCGTTGAGTTCATATTCATGAGCCCTACGATACTAGACTATTTAAGAACCGTTCCACCTAAATTTCGAAAGTGGGTCCCGCCGGTTGAACACGTTTCCCGAGGTCGTGACTTTTGTTCCCGACCTCCGATCTTTGCGTTTTAAGACTTGTTACGCTCATCTCCACGAGCTCTGACCAATACTTATGAAAATTATAAATAACAAAACATGTAAGAAGATCGTGTTAGAAATTAGGGTCATTACAGAAACCCTCAGTCTCAAACTCACAATGTTATCAAATTAGGGTTACTTACAATTCAAGTCCACATCAAGTAACTTATGCATGTATAATTATGTGCGGAGCTACTTCCATCTAACATTCTTCAGTCGACCAAGCTAGAACCACACCGGTTTTAAAGCCTTGGTCCACAAGGGTAACATACTTCAACTTAACTCATCCAATCATACTTAAAACACACTCTTACCCTTACAGTCTTACAAATCTCTACATAACCTTGTCAAACTCGAATTCCATGATGGTATACACTTACCATGATATACTTGCAGCCTTACATCTTGCACTGTCCGCCTTAAAACCAAAGTGTCTTACTCAAACTCCTCAAATGGGAACCTTTAAACCTAAATTCTGTCAGCAAACCCTTACTAATTCTTTACTTATTATTCTTTCATTACAACTCATATTACATACATTATTCAGGTACAATTATGTTGTCCACTCTCACTAATTCACAAATTCCCACAGACGTTAAGAACCTTAAATCTTCCAAATCCTTACATTGCTTAGGTCTTCTTCTCATTGCTCCAACGTAACATCCGACTCAATCCAAACCAATTCTTCAATCTCATCAAATCCAACATTCGTCTGTCAATCTTACATCTTTCCTCATCCCACATACAATCACAGTTTCCACTTCATAGCCCATGAAGTACCTCATCAACAAACTTGCAATCAACACTCCTTGTGCTCATCAATCACACACTACCAGCCCACAACAAAGATCAATCCCACGCTCAGATCACATACATATAATTCATAACTTACTACCGTACCCATAGTCTTCCTAACATCTGCACAATTCACATGCATATAACATGTTTATTTAATCAGCAAAATCATGCAAAGAATTAAGTTATAAACTCCTAGCATGCTATAATGAAATTACGAGTTCAAGGTCCCCTACCTCTTAATCCATGTGAGTTTGGCAGTAAGCAAACGACAATGGCAGCAATGATAGCAAAATAGGCATCCAAAAACATCGCATTGAGAAAGTTGTTGTTGTCCCGAGGATTTTCATAAATGCTGGAATTAATATCGATAAGTTAGACTAATTTCACTCAAAGCAAAGATTGGGCGCACTAAGGCGGCGAAACATAAGGTCGTGCCACTAGAAATGGTAAAAGTGACCGTAGAATGGGAAGCGACTTATTGGAAGTCGGTCAACGGTTTGAAACACTTGTTGGCCACAACGTTAAAATAGACTGGGAACTATCTCTAGCGGCAACATTTCCGCATTGTTGAAGCCTCACAATATAGTGGAGGGCTTGGTTGTGTACTCATAGACATAGTTGAGACAGAGAAGGGCTTTAGCGGCCATATTGTCTAGTGGTGGAGTCGTTCCATAAACACACTTTGAGGCGCTAAGGCCCAGTGTAGGTGGCCGATAAAGGTGGCATCATTTCTAAATGCATCAAGCATGGCTTATGGTGGAGGTTATGGGAATGACATCGGTTGAGCCTTCGATGGGTGGATGGCTTCGCCGCTATCCGCTGGCTGATGTTAGCAGCGTGAAAATTGCCAGTTACAAGAAACAATTGAACTCGATTTAGCCGAGGTGACAATGTGCCGAGTTAGGGTCACATACACATATTGTCAAGCCACGAATGGCCAGACAGGGCTGGGGGATGGACTTGGGATCGGTGGTGTCCTGGCAATTGCAAACCATGGTGAGCTGGATGGACACCGATTGGTGTTCTTCTGGAGTCTAGCAGTGGCGAATCAACACCACTAGACCGAAATTGTGTTTTGGACTGAGCGGAGCAATGGAGTGGAAGAGAGGTGCATAAGCGAAGAGTGTCTGTCATTGGGCCGAGGCAGAGCCGGCAATGGTGAACCAGAGCTCCTTCAGCCACTCAGCCACAGAAAATAAAAAGGGGAAGTAAAAGCGATCTGTCCAGATCTGAAAGGGGCGGAAGGAGGGGTGAAGGTCTGGGAGAGGCAGCGGTTCAGGCCAGGGTGATAGCCTTGCCCTCGCCAGGCTGGGAGAAGGCCAACAACCGGTCGGCAGTGGTCAGAGACCAGCGGCACAGTTGTGGTTCGTAACCCACAAGAACGGGAAAAGAAAAAGGGAGGATTTTTTTATCCTGTTTGGAAAGAGGCAGAGGGGGTTGAGGGAGGCAGCAGCCAGGGTGGCGGCTGGGGCGGCAGCCTTGCTGTCGCCAGACTGGAGGAAGGCCAAAGGCCGGCTAACAATGGTCAGCCACCGGCTGCATGGCCGGCGGCAGCAACACAGAGAGAAAATAGAACAAAAATGGGGCAGCAAAGTGTTACCTCATGGTAGCGAAGCAGGGGCGGGGAGGCTGGGATGGTGCTGCACAGATGATGTCCAGGTCGAGGCGGAGCTAGGGCATCAAGATGGAGGCCATGCAACCTGCGGCAAATCGGCGTGAAAATCACGATTGGGTGTTTCTGTTGGGTTGAAACAGAAAAGAGGGAGCGGAGTGGTAGTGGCCAGCGGGGCCAGGCCAGGGAGGCAGCAGCGGCATCGCCCAGCCGAGGCCGACCGGGCGGAAGCCGGCTGCCACTGGGAGCACTACCTCCAGCCTCACACAGTGAAGGGGCTGCAAATTGTTATATTGTTTCAAGTTTAAAGAGAAAACTCTCATTCATTTGTTATGTTCAGAATAATGAATGAAATAAAAAAAACGATTCCACAATTTAACCATTCTTCCATAATTTATATTGCTTAACTAGATTTAAAGCGATTCCACGAATATATATTTAATTGTTTTAAATAAATATGTACTCATTTTCTAAGTTTGAAATAAAAAATCTAAATTACTAAACGATGAACCAATTAGACCACTTTTAGTCAAGTTATATCCTTTTAATCGATTGACTTATGTAAGTTAAGAATGTCCACAAATTATTATATCATTTAAAGTTTAAAAAGTCCTCTCATTCATTTGTTATATTCGTAATAATGAATCAAATTGACAAAGTGATAAAATAATTAAACTGTTCTTCCATAACTTATATGATTTCATTCGCTTAACTAAATTTAGAACAAAACATCATTGCTCATCACGAATGTATATATAATTAATATAAATAAATATGTATTCATTTGCTAAGTTTAAAAGAATAAATCAAACATAAATGACAAACCAATCGGACCCCTTTTGGTCAAGTTATATCCATTTGATTGATTAAAACTGAGGTAATTTAAGAATGTGTACAAATCGTTATATAGTTTAAAGTTTAAAAAGGCATCCTATTTATTTGTTATGTTCGTAATAACAAATTGAATTAACAAAGTAACTCCTCAATTTGACCATTATTCTTAAACTTATATGATTTTATTCGCTTAACTAGATTTAGATTAAAGCACCAAAGCTCGTCTTGAATGTATGTTTAATTGTTTTAACTAACTATGTACTCATTTGCTAAGTTTGGAATAATAAATTAAACGTACTAAACAATGAACCAATCGAACCATTTTTAGTCAAGTTATATCCTTTTGATCGATTAAAACTGAAGTAACTTAAGAATGTCCACAAATTGTTATATCGTTTAAAGTTTAAAGAGAACTCCTATTTATTTGTTATGTTCATAATAACAAATAAATTGACAAAGTAATTTCATTCACTTAACTAAGTTTATAACAAAGCACTAAAGCTCATCTCAAATGTATATTTAATTGTTTGAAATAGCAACATACTCATTTGCTAAGTTCAAATAATGAATCAAACGAACTAAATGACAAACTACTCAGACTACTTTTGTTTAAGGGATATCCTTTTGATCGATTAAAATTGTATGTTAAGAATGCACTAAAAGCTCATTACAAATGTATATTTAATTATTTTAAATATATATGTCCCCATTTGCTAAGTTCAAAAGAATAAATTAAACGTATTAAATGACTAACCAATCTAACCACTTTTAGTTAAGTTATATCTTTTTAATAGATTAAAACTAAACTAAGTTAAGAATGTCCACAAATCATTATATTTTTTAAAGTTTAAAAAGTCCTCTCGTTATTTTGTTACATTTATAATAATGAATAAAATTAATAAAAAGATTCCACAATTTAACTCTTCTTCCATAATGTATATGATTTCATTCGCTTAACTAGATTTTGAACAAAGTACTAAAAAGCTCATCACGAATATATATTTTATTATTTTAAATAAATACGTACAAAAGGTACTAAACAACAAACTAATTAGACTACTTTTGGTTAAGTTATATCCTTTTAAATAATTAAAACTGAAGTAAGAGTGTGTACAAATTGCTATATTGTTTAAAGAGACCACCTATTCATTTTTACGTTCGTAATAAGAAATCAAATTAACAAAATGATTCCACAATTTAACCCATCTTCCTTAACTTATATGATTTCATTTATTAACATAATTTAGAACAAAGCACTAAAGCTCGTTACAAATGTATATTTAATTATTTTAAACAAAAATACACTCATTTGCTAAGTTCGAAAAAATGAATTAAACGTACTAAATGACGAACCAATCTGACCACTTTTTATTAACTTATATGCCTTTAATCGATTAAAACCGAAGTAAGTTAAGAATATCCACAAATCGTTATATTGTTTAAAGTTTAAAAAATCATCTCATTATTTTGTTATGTTCATAATAACGAATGAAATTCGCAAAGTGATTTCACAAATTTATCATTATTCCATAATTTATATAATTTCATTCGCTTAACTAGGTTTAGAACAAAGCACTAAAAGCTTCTCATGAATGTATATTTAATTATTTAAAATAAATACGTATTCATTTGCTAAGTTTGAAAAAATGAATTAAACGTACTAAATGACGAACCAATTAGACCACTTTTGGTTAAGTTATATCTTTTTAATTGATTAAAACCAAAGTCAATTAAGAATGCCCACAAATCGTTATTTTAAATAAATACGTACAAAACGTAATAAACGATGAACTAATTAGACCACTTTTGGTCAAATTATATTTTTTTAATCGATTAAAGTAAGAATGTATACAAATCGATATATTGTTTAATGTTTAAAGAGACAACTTATTTATTTGTTACGTTCGTAATAAGAAATCAAATTAACAAAGTAATTCCACTTTTAGTACTTGTTTGCTAAGTTGAAAAGAATGAATTAAACATACTAAATGACAAACCAATCTGGCTATTTTTAGTTAAGTTATATCCTTTTAATCATTAAAACCAAAGAAAGTTAAGAATGCCCACAATTTGTTATATTATTTAAAGTATAAAAAGACCTCTCATTATTTTGTTACGTTGAAATATCGAATAAAATTGAAAGATTGATTCCATAATTTAACCGTTCTTCTATAATTTATATGATTTTATTTGCTTAATTAGATTTAAAACAAAGCACTAAAAGCTCATCACGAATGTACATTTAATTATTTTAAATAAATAGCTACTCATTTGCTAAGTCTAAAAAAATGAATTAAACGTACTAAACGACGAACCAGTCTGATCACTTCTATTAAGTTATATCCTTTTCATTAAATTAAAACCAAAGTAAGTTAAGAATGTCTACAAATCGTTATATTGTTTAAAGTTTAAAAATTCCTCTCATTATTTTGTTATGTTCATAATAACAAATAAAATTGACAAAGTGATTCTACAATTTAACCGTTCTTCCATAACTTATATGATTTAATTTGCTTAACTAGATTTAGAACAAAAGACTTAAAGTTCATCACGAATATATATTTAATTATTTTAAATAAATACGTACTCATTTGATAAGTTTGAAAGAATAAATTAAACGTACTAAACGACAAACCAATTAGACTACTTTTGGTCAAATTATATCCCTTTAATCGATTAAAACCGAAGTAAATTAAGAATGTCTACAAATCGTTATATTGTTTAAAGTTTAAAAAGTCCTTTCATTATTTTGTTACGTTTATAATAACAAATAAAATTGATAAAGAGATTCCACAATTTAACTATTCTTCCATAATGTATATGATTTCATTTGCATAACGAGATTTTAAACAAAGTACTAAAAGCTCACCACGAATGTATATTTAATTATTTTAAATAAATACGTACAAAAGGTACTAAACGATTAAATAATTAGATAACTTTTGGTCCAATTATATAATTTTGAACGATTAAAACCGAAGTAAGAAAGACTGTGTCCAAATCGCTATATTATGTTTAAAGAGGCCACTTATTTATTTATTACGTTCGTAATAAGAAATCAAATTAAGAAAGTAATTTCATAATTTAACCTATCTTCTTTAACTTATATGATTTCATTCATTAACATGATTTAGAACAAAGCACCAAAGCTCGTTACGAATGTATATTTAATTATTTTAAATAAAAATATAATCATTTGCTAAGTTCAAAAGAATGAATTAAATGTACTAAATGACAAACCAATCTAACCACTTTTGGTTAAGTTATATCCCTTTAATCGATAAAAACCGAAGTAAGTTAAGAATGTCCACAAATCATTATATTATTTAAAGTTTAAAAAGTCATCTCATTATTTTGTTACGTTTATAATAACGAATGAAATGAACAAAGTGATACCACAATTTAACCGTTATTTTATAATTTATATAATTTCATTCACTTAACTAGGTTTAGAACAAAGCACTAAATGCTCCTCATGAATGTATATTTAATTATTTAAAATAAATATGTTCTCATTTACTAAGTTCGAAAAAATTAATTAAACGTATTAAATGATGAACTAATTAGACTACTTTTGGTTAAGTTATATCATTTTAATCAATTAAAACTGAAATAAGTTAAGAATGTCTATAAATCGTTATCTTGTTTAAAGTTTAAAAAGACCTCTCATTATTTTGTGACGTTCAAATATCGAATGAAATTAACAAAGTGATTCTATAATTTAACCATTCTTCCATAATTTATATGATTTCATTTGCTTAATTAGATTTAGAACAAAACACTAAAAGCTCTTCATGAATGTATATTTAATTATAAATAAATACGTTCTCATTTTCTAAGTTTAAAAAAATGAATAAAACGTACTAAACGACGAACTAATTAGACTACTTTTAGTTAAGTTATATTATTTTAATTGATTAAAACCGAAGTAAGTTAAAAATGTCTACAAATCATTATATTGTTTAAAGTTTAAAAAGACCTCTCATTATTTTGTGACGTTCAAATATCGAATGAAATTGACAAAGTAATTCTATAATTTAACCGTTCTTCCATAATTTATATAATTTTATTTGCTTAACTAGATTTAGAACAAAACACTAAAAGCTCGTTACGAATGTATATTTAATTATTTTATATAAATACGTACTCATTTGCTAAGTTTGAAAGAATGAATTAAACGTCTTAAATAACGAACCAATCTAACCACTTTTAGTTAAGTTATATCCATTTAATTGATTAAAACCGAAGTAAGTTAATAATGTCCACAAATCGTTATATTGTTTAAAGTGTAAAAAGTCTATTCATTATTTTGTTACATTCATAATAATGAATTAAATTGACAAAGTGATTCTACAATTTAACCGTTCTTCCATAATTTAAATGATTTCATTTGTTTAGTTAGATTGAGAACAAAGCACTAAAAGCACATCATGAATATATATTTAATTATTTTAAATAAATATGTACTCATTTGCTATGTTTAAAAGAATAAATTAAATGTACTAAATAACAAACTAATTCGACCACTTTTGGTAAAGTTATATCCTTTTAATCAATTGAAACCAAAGTTAAGAATGTCCACAAATCGTTATATCGTTTAAAGTTTAAAACATCCTCCCATTCATTTGTTACGTTTATAATAACGAATAAAATTGATAAAAAAGATTATACAATTTAATTGTTCTTCCATAATGTATATGATTTTATTCGCTTAACTAGATTTTAAACAAAGCACTAAAAGCTCACCATGAATGTATATTTAATTATTTTAAATAAATACATACAAAAGGTACTAAACGACGAATTATTAAACCACTTTTGGTTAAGTTATATTATTTTTAACTATTAAAACCGAAGTAAGTAAGAATATGTATAAATCGCTATATTGTTTAATGTTTAAATAGCCCACCTATTCATTTGTTACGTTCATAATAAGAAATTAAATTAACAAAGTGATTCCACAATTTAACCCATCTTCCTTAACTTATATGTTTTCATTTATTAACATGCTTTTTAGAACAAAGCACCAAAGTTTATTACGAATGTATATTTTAATTATTTTAAACAAAAATATACTCATTTGCTAAGTTTGAAAGAATGAATTAAACGTACCAAATAACGAACCAATCTGACCACTTTTAGTTAAGTTATATCCCTTTAATCAATTAAAACCGAAGTAAGTTAAGAATGTCCACAAATCGTTATATTGTTTAAAGTTTAAAAAATCATCTCATTATTTTGTTATGTTCATAATAATGAAGAAAATTAACAAAGTGATTCCACAATTTAACCGTTATTCTATAATTAATACAATTTTATTTGCTTAACTAGGTTTAGAACAAAGCACTAAAAGCTCCTCACAAATGTATATTTAATTATTTAAAATAAATGCATACTCATTTGCTAAGATTGAAAAAATTAATTAAACGTACTAAATGACGAACTAATTAGACCACTTTTGGTTAAGTTAAATCCTTTAATTGATTAAAACTAAAGTAAGTTAAGATTGTCCACAATTCATTATTAGTATATACTAAATATACTAAATGACGAAATAATCTGACCACTTTTAGTTTAAGTTGTATCCTTTTAATTGATTAAAACTAAAGTAAGTTAAGATTGTCCACAATTCGTTATATTGTTTATAGTTTAAAAAGTCCTCTTATTATTTTATTACGTTCAAATATCGAATTAAATTGACAAAGTGATTCCATGATTTAACTGTTCTTTCATAATTTATATAATTTTATTTATTTAACTTGATTTAGAACAAAGTACTAAAAGCTCGTCATGAATAGATATTTAATTATTTTAAATAAATACATACTCATTTGCTAAGTTTGAAAGAATTAAATAAACATACTAAACAACGAATTAATTAGACCACTTTTGGTTAAGTTATATCCTTTTAATCAATTAAAACCGAAGTAAGTTAAGAATGTCCACAAATCATTATATCATTTAAAGTTTAAAAAGTCTTCTCATTAATTTGTTATGTTTATAATAATGAATAAAATAGATTCCACAATTTAACTTTCCTTCTATAATATATATAGTTTCATTTGCTTAACTAAATTTTAAACAAAAGTACTAAAAGCTCATCATGAATGTATTTTTTAATTATTTTAAATAAATACATACAAAACCTAGTAAATGACAAATTAATTAAACTACTTTTGGTCAAGTTATATCATTTTAATCAATTAAAACCAAAGTAAGTAAATCATGTTTAATGAGACCATTTATTCATTTGTTATGTTCATAATAAGAAATCAAATTAACAAAGTAATTCTACAATTTAACCCATCTTCCTTAACTTATATGATTTCATTTAATGACATGATTTAGAACAAAGTACCAAAGCTCGTCATGAATTTATATTTAATTATTTTAATGAATATATACTCATTTTCTAAGTGTGAAATAATAAATCTAATGTACTAAACGACAAACCATCGAACCCCTTTTGGTCAAATTATATTCTTTTAATCTATTAAAATAGAAGTAAGTTAAGAATGTGCAAAAATCATTATAACGTTTTAAGTTTAAAGAGACCTCCTATTCATTTGTTACATTTGTATTAACGAATCAAATTAACAAATTGATTCCACAATTTGACAGATCTTCCTTAAATTATTTGATTTCATTGACTGACATGATTTAGAATAAAGCACCAATTCTCATCACGAATATATATTTAATTATTTTAATGAATACATACTCATATTCTAAGTTCAAAATAATGAATCTAATATACTAAATAATGAACTAATTAAACCCCTTTTGGTCACGAATTATTATATCGTTTAAGGTTTAAAGAGGCCTGCCATTCATTTCTTACTTTCATAAAAATAAATCAAATTAAGTAAGTGATTCTACAATTTGACCATTCTTCATTAACTTATATGCTTTCATTCACTTCAATAGATTTAGAACAAAGTACGAAAGGTTGTTACGATTGTATATTTAATTCTTTTACATAAATCCATACTCATTTACTAAGTTTAAAAAAATAAATTAAACGTACTAAAGGACGAACCATTTATTTATTATGTTCGTAATAATGAATTTAATCGACAAAATGATTCCAAAATGACTGTTCTTCCTTAACTTATATGATTTAATTTACTAAACTAAATTTAGAACAAGCACTAAAGCTCATTACGAATGCTGTATATTTAATTATTTTAAATAAATATGTACTCATTTGCTAATTTTAAAATAATGAATTAAATGTACTAAATCACGAACCAATCAGACCTTTTTTTGGTCATCATATATCATTTTAATCGATTAAAACTGAAATAAGTTAAGAATGTACACAAATCATTATATTGTTTAAAGTTTAAAGAGACCTCCTATTAATTTGTTTAATTCCTTAAAACAACTAAATATACATTTATGATGTGCTTGGGTGTTTTGCTCTTAAACTAGTTAAGCGAATGAAATCATATAAGTTAATGAAGAACGATCAAATTGTGGTATCACTTTCTCAATTTAATTTGTAATTACGAATGTAAAAATGATTGGGAGTCTCTTTAAACCTTAAACGATATAACAATTTAAGAACATTCTTAGCAAATTTTGGTTTTAATCAATTAATAGGATATAACTAAACTAAAAGTGGTATGGTTGGTTTATTTTTTAGTGTGTTTCATTCATTATTGTGAACTTTGTAAATGAGTATGTATTTTTTTAAAGCAACTAAATATACATTTGTGACGAGCTTGGGTGTTTTTCTTTAAAACTAGTTAAGCAAATGAAATCACATAAGGTGAAAAAGAAAGGTTAAATTATGGTATCACTTTCTCCATTTGATTCATAATTATGAACATAATAAATAATTATGAGGTTTCTTTAAACTTTAAATGATTTAACCATTTGAGCACATTATTAATGAACTTAGGTTTTAATCGATTGAAATGATATAACTAGATCAAAAGTGTTCCGATTAGTTCATCATTTAGTATGTTTCATACATTTTTACAAACTTAGAAAATGAGAATTTATTTCTTTAAAATAACTAAATATATATATATTCGTGACAAGCTTGGGTACTTTGTTTAAAAACTAGTTAAGCGATTAAAATCACGTAGGTTTAGGAAAAATGGTCAAATAGTACTATCTCTTTGTTCATTTTATTTGTAAATATGAATGTAGTAAATGAATGGAAAGACTATTTAAACTTTAAATAATATAATTATTTATACACATTCTTAACGAGCTTATGCTTTAACCGATTAAAAGGATATAACTAGAACAAAAGTGGTCAGAATTGTTTGAAGCTTAGTGCGTTTGATTCATTATTATAAATTTAGTAAATGAGCATGTATTTATTTAAAATAATTAAATACACATTCGTAACAAGCTTTGGTGCTTTGTTTTAAAACAAGTTAAGCGAATAAAATTATATAAGTTAAGGTAGAATGGTCAATGTTATAACACTTATTTCATTTGATTCGTAATTATAAATATAATAAATGAATAAGATGTCTCTTTAAACTTTAAATGATCTAATGATTTGTGCACATTCTTAACGAATTTATGTTTTAATCGATTAAAAAGATATAATTAGACCAAAAGTGGTCTAATTAGTTCGTCTTTGCATTTGATTAATTCTTACAAACTTAGTAAATGATTACTTATTTCTTTAAAATAACTAAATATAAATTAGTGACGAGCTTTGGTTCTTTGTTTTTAAACTAGTTAAACTAACGAAATCACATAAGTTAAATAAGAAAGGTCAAATTGTTGTATCACTTTCTCTATTTAATTCATAATTATGAATCTAACAAATAATTGAGAGGTCTCTTTAAACTTTAAATGATATAACGATTTGTGCACATTAAGATACGCTTTGATTTTCAATCGACTAAAAGGATAATAACTAGACAAAAAGTGGTCCCGATGGGTTAGTCATTTTGTACTTTTGTTTATTTTTATAAACTTAGCAAATGAGTATTTATTTCTTTAAAACTAATATACATTTGTGACAAGCTTGAAGACTTAGTTTAAAACTAGTTAAACGATTAAAATCACATAGGTTATGGAAAAATGGTTAAATTGTGGTATCTCTATGTCCATCTTATTAGTAATTATGAACATAATAAATGAGGGGAGGTTTATTTAAACTTTAAATGATATAATGATTTATATACATTCTTTACAAGTTTTGGTTTTAACCGATTAAAAGGATATAAATAGAACAAAAGTGGTCCTATTGGTTTTAAAGTTTAGTATGTTTGATTTATTATTATGAATTTAGTAAATAAATATTTATTTATTTAAAATAATTAAATACACATTCATGACAAGCTTTGGTGCTTTGTTTTAAAACAAGCTAAGTGAATGAAATCACATAAGTTAAGAAAGAATGGTCAAACTGTTGTATTACTTAGTCCATTTGATTCATAATTATGAATATAACAAATGAATTTGAGGTCTCTTTAAACTTTAAATAATATAAAGATTTGTACACATTCTTAATAAATTTATGTTTTATTCGATTAAAAGGATATAACTTGATCAAAAGTAATCCGATTACTTCGTCATTTAGTGAGTTTAATTCTTTTTTATGGACTTAGTAAATAAGTATTAATTTCTTTATAACAACTAAATATACATTGATGACGAGTTTCGGTGCTTTGTTCTAAAAATACGTAGGAAATAAAATTACATAAGGAAGAATGGTAAAATTGTGGTATCACTTTAAACTTTAAACGATACAACGATTTGTACACATTCTTAACGAACTTCGGCTTTGATAGGTTAAAAGCTCATAAGTAAACTAAAAGTGGTCCAATTCGTTCGTCGTTTAGTGCATTTTATTCATTCTTACAAACTTAGAAAATAAGTATTTATTTGTTTAAAACAACTAAATATACATTTGTCATGAGCTTAGGTCCTTTATTCTAAAACTAGTTAAGCGAATGAAATCACGTAAGTTACGGAAGAACTATTAAATTATGGCGTCGATTTCCCCATGGATTTATAATTATGATCATGACAAATGATTAGGAGGACTTTTTAAACTTTAAACGATATCATAATTTGTGCACACTATAAACTAACTTCGGTTATAATCAATTAAAAGCATATTACTAGACCAAAAGTGGACTGATTGGTTCGTCATTTAGTGTGTTTAATTTATTTTAACAAACATAGTAAATTAGTACTTATTTCTTTATAATAACTGTATATACATTCGTGACGAGCTTAGGTACTTTGTGCTAAAACTAGTTACGCGAATAAAATTACATAATTTAACGAATAACGGTCAAATTGTGGTATCCCTTTCTCTATTTAATTTATAATTACAAATGTAACAAATGATTGAGATGTCTCTTTAAACTTTAAACGATATAATAATTTGTGTACATTCTTAATAAATTTCAATTTTAATCGATTAAAAAGATATAACTAGACCAAAAGTAGTCCAATTTGTTTGTCGTTTAGTGTGTTTGATTCAATCATACAAACTTTGTAAATGAGTATATATTTCTTTAAAATAACTAAATATATATTCATGATGAGCTTGGGTGCTTTGTTCTAAAACTATTAAGCGAATGAAATCACATAAGTTAATGAATAACGATTAAATTATGGTATTCTTTTCTCCATTTTATTCGTAATAATGAATGTAACAAATGATTCGGAGGTATCTTTAAACTTTAAACGATATGACGATTTGTGCACATTTATAACGAACTTCGGTTTTAATCGATTTAAAGGATATAACTATACAATTATTACGAACTAAATATACATTTGCAAAAAGCTTGGGTGCTTTGTTCTAAAACTAGTTATCCGAATGAAATCACATAAGTTAAGGAATAACAGTCAAATTTTGGTATCACTTTCCTAATTTGATTCATAATTATGAACGTAACAAATGATTGGAAGGTGACTTTAAAAACAATAACCGATATAACGATTTTTATGCATTCTTAATGAACATCGGTTTTAATCAATTAAAAGGATAAAAGTAGACAAAAAGTGGTCTAATTAGTTAGTTGTTTAGTGCATTTGATTCATTCTTACAAATTTAGTAAATGAGTACGTATTTCTTTTAAACAACTAAATATACTTTTGAGACAAGATTCGATGTTTTGTTATAAAACTAGTTAAGCGAATGAAATCATATAAGTTAAGAAGAACGGTTAAATTGTAGTATCACTTTCTCTATTTGATTCATAATAACGAACATATTAAATGAATCGATCTCTTTAAACTTTAAACAATGGAATGACTTGTGCATATTCTAAATAAACTTTAGTTTTAATTAATTAAAAGGATATAACTACACAAAAAGTAGTCTAATTCATTCGTCGTTTTGTGCATTTGATTCATTCTTAAAAACTTAGTAAATTAGTAGTTATTTTTTTAAAACAACTAAATACTCCCTCCATCCTATTTTAATAGCTCTATAATGAAATTTTATCATTTATATCAAGACGGTCATTACATGCGTCTAACAGGAAGAAAAAACGATATTAGAAAGACAAACAGGGAAGGAAAAATTAAGGCTTGTGGGTGAAAATTAGTCACACTGAAAGTGGTGTCCCATCAAAACATCAGAATTTGGCTTGGCTCGGCATTTCTCTGGATTACCTAGCCTCTTTTATGTGGCATGCATCAATGTTGTACCCTAGAATTGAAGCAAAGCATTAGCTACAATGGAAATTCACCGTCCTCCCTAAATTATTACGTTGCCCTCCACCGTCATACCCACCATCGATCTTCCCATGACCGAGATCGAGACTAAGATTGCAAATCAGAGAAAAGGTGGTTGAAGGAGGAGGTGAAGGCAAACGTCCTGTAGAGCAGGAGTGACGGAAGGACTAAAGGAGGCCATCAAGGAGTACCTAGGTTGCAAGAAGTTGAGGAGGCGGGTCATCAGGCCCAACGAGAAGTTCTACTTCTCTTTTGACTGGGAGAACACCAAGGACATCTCCCGCGACATGAACGCCCTCTACCAGAGGCCCATCTCCTCTTTGGCCACAGCTTCTGCACCAGCAAAAGAAGCTTGCTGTTTGCAATGAGCGATGAGTTCCGCGAGAAAGATGGTGTTGAGGAGCTGCCCAAGGATGCCGCCAACCGCTTCATTCTCGATGTCCAAAAAACCAGAGTAATCGGAGTTGGAGAACAGGAAGAAGAGGTCCGGCACATCGAAGAATCCGCTACTATAGGAAGACGAGGAGCGGGGCTTGGAGAAGAGGATCTGAGAGCAGTGGGGTGCGCCTTCTTGCCTGCTGCCCAACTGGACAACGCGAGGTGGAGGACGACGAACGAAAGACGAACTTTGTGTAGGAAGCTCAAGCGAAAATTGTGTAAGAAGCAAGGAAGATTTATCTAACAGGTTCAATTAACCAAATAGAGCAATTAATATAGAACAAATTATTTTTTCTATTGGAGCTATTAAAACAGGACGGAGGGAGTATATATTTGCAACGAGCTTTGGTGCTTTGTTATGAAACTAATTAAGGGAATAAAATCACATAAGGAAGAACAGTCAAATTGTTGTATCACTTTGTAAATTTAATTTGTTATTATGAAAGTAACAAATGAATATGAGGACTACTTAATCTTTAAATGATATAACTATTTATTCATATTCTTAACTTACATCGGTTATAATCGATTAAATCATTACTTGATGAAAAGTTATCCAATTGAACCTTGGTTTCAATTGATTAAAAGGATAAAACTAAACCAAAAGTGGTCCAATTGGTTCATCATTTAGTGCATTTGATTCAATCTTAAGAACTTAGTAATTAAGCATGTATTTCCTTCAAACAACTAAATATACATTCACGATGAACATGGGTGCTTTGATCTAAAACTAATTAAGTGAATGAAATCACTTAAGTTAAAGGAAGAACAGTCAAATTGTTGTATCACATTCTCTATTTGATTCATAATAACGAACACAAAAAATGATTTAGAGGTCTCTTTAAACTTTGAACAATATAAATATTTGTGCATATTCTTAACGAACTTCGGTTTTAATTTACTAAAAGGATATCTATACCAAAAGAAGTCTTATTCATTTGTAGTGTTGTGCATTTCATTCATTTTTACAAACTTAGTAAATTAGTAGTTATTTTTTTAAAACAACTAAATATACATTCGTGACAAACCTTAGTGCTTTGAAACTAGTCAAACGAATGAAATTACATAAGTTAAGGAAGAACGGTTAAATTGTGGTATCATTTTCTCTATTTCATTCATAATTATAAATGTAACAAATAATTTTGAGGTTTTTATAAACTTTAAATGATATAATAATTTTTGCACATTCTTAACCAACTTTGGTTTTAATCGATTAAAAGGATATAACTAGACCAAAAGTGGTTTGATTAGTTTGTCATTTAGTAGTGTGTTTGATTCATTCTATATAGTAAATGAGTAAATATTTAATTAAAATAACTAAATATATATTTGTGACAAGCTTGGGTACTTTGTTCAAAAATTAGTTAAGCGAATTAAATCACATAAGTTTAGGAAGAAATGTTTGTGCACATTCTTAACAAACTTCAATTTTAATCGATTAAAAGAATATAACATGACCAAAACTGGTCCATTTAGATTGTCATTTTGCACATTTGATTCATTCTTATAAACTTAGTAAATGAGTATTTATTTCTTTAAAACAACCAAATGTACGCTCGTGACAAACATATGTTCTTTGATCTAAAACTAGTTAAGTGATGTGAATTGAGATGGAATAGTTTTTGTGGTAAAACTAGCTGATGAAGCAGAGAAATTCAACTTCATGGTTCAATTCCAACAATGTATCCTTCTAAGCATAATTGGTTCTGAAGGTCCACTTGTGCAGGCACTCTTAAGGGATGAAAATCTTATGTGGGATCCAGGAACATGACATAGAAGAAATGCTAATAGAAAATCAAGCCCAAGAAATTAAAGATGAAGGCCCATAAAGCACATGGAATGAAAAGTTAAAGAAACCCTATGAAACAAAGTCAAATTCGTCACATTTATTCATGGTACAGAAATCAGGGTCAACGAAGCATTAAATGTAGCCTAGTAATCTGTTTTGGCCTCCTACCTTCCCTAGGAATGGTTGGGAATAATAATTTTTACTTTTATTACACTTAGAATGTTGTTGAAGTACATTTATTTTGTACTTCCCTCTCAATTCCGAATTTGAATGTTGTAAGCCTATAAATAGGCCTTTGCTATATAGTAATCAAAGCTTTGTTTTGAATAAAAAAATATGGTGATTGTTTGTTGAGTGTGTGCCACTCCAAAAAATTAGGTTTTGTTGAAGGTGTGCCCTTCCAAACCACTTATCCCTAGCTCATCTCTTCACTCTTGTGGGAAGTAGTTTCAGATGCCCATTTGCTTATAAGAGCATCACTTGCATTTGGAGGTCTCCGACAATTCGTGAGCTGCAGTTCCTCGTCGAATCGGATTCCGTTCTTTTGTTCTCTCTTGCTGCAACCCGCTGCACCTCTTTTCCATTTCCATCATTGAACTTTGGGATATCAATCTTCAATCCAGATTCCCAATGGCTATAGTTAGGCTGTGGACGGATTTCCTCCTCTTCACCACGCATCCTTCTCCTTGGAGGCATGTTGTGAAAAGGATTTTCTTCAACTTCATTTTCACCTTCAGATTGATGAGTTGATTGTTTTGATAACTACTGTGAAAGGGACTCCATAGTTCGACGCAATTCAGCGATCTCCTCGCGAATATTATCATTATTCACTTCATCAGCAACAACTGGTCTCCTTCTAGGCAGCATTTCTGGAAACAAGAAAGCAACCTGGCGCTTTGATACCAACTGATGGAAATGGAAAAGAGGCACAATAGGTTGCAGCAAGAGAGAACAAATGAATGTAATCCGATTCTACCAGGTACTGCAGCTCACAAACTGTTTGAGACCTCCAAACACAAGTGATGCGCTCACAAGTAAATGGGCATCTAAAATTACCTCCCACAAAAGTGAAGAGATGAGCCAGGGATAAGTGGTTTGGAAGGCACACCTTCAACATAACCTGATTTTTGGAGTGGCACACACTCAACAAACAATCACCATATTTTTTTATTCAAAACAAAGCTTTGATTACAATATAACAAAGGCCTATTTATAGGCTTACAACATTCAAATTTGGAATTGAGAGGGAAGTATAAAATAAATGCACTTCAACAACATTCTAAGTGTAATAAAAGTAAAAATTATTATTCCCAACCATTCGTAGGGAAGGTAGGAGGCCAAAACAGATTACTGGGCCATATAAATGTAGGGCTTGGTTGGCCATGAATAAATGTGACGAATTTGACTTTGTTTCATGGGGTTTCTTTAACTTTTCCTTCTATGTACTTTATGGGCCTTCATCTTTAACTTCTTGGGCTTGATTTTCTATTGACATTTCTTCTATGCTATGTTCCTGGATCCCATATAAGATTTTCATCCCTTAAGAGTGCATGCACAAGTGGACCTTTAGACCCAATTATGCTTAGTACATTGTTGGAATTGAACCATAAAGTTGGACTTCTCTGCTTCATTAGCTAGTTTTACCACAAAAACTATTCCATCTCGATTCACATCATTAAGTGAATAAAATTATATAAGATAATGAAGAATGGTCAAATTATGACATTGCTCTCTCCATTTGATTGGTAATTACTAAGGTCACAAATGATTGGGGGTTCTTTTTAAACTTTAATCGATATAATAATTTGTACACATTATTAACAAACATCAGCTTTAATCGATTAAAAAGATATAACTACTAGATCGAAAGTAGCCTAATTGGTTCGTTGATTAGTGCATTTAATTCATTCTTATGAACATAGTAAATAAGTACATAGTTCTTTAAAATAACTAAATATATATTCGTGATGAGCTTGGGAGTTTTGTTCTAAAACTAGTTAACCAGAAGAAATCACATAAGTTAAGGAAGAATGGTCAAATCATAGTAATTATGAACGTAACAAATAATTGGGAGGTCTCTTTAAACTTTAAATGATGTAATGATTTATGCACATTTTTAACGAACTTCGGTTTTAATCGATTAAGATGATAAACTAGACCAAAAGTGGTCCAATTGGTTCGTCCTTTAGTGCATTTGATAAATTCTGACAAACTTAGTAAATAAGTACATATTTCTTTCAAAACAACTAAATATACATTAGTGGCAAGCTTGGGTGCTTTGTTCTCAAACTAGTTAAGCGAATAAAATCACATAAGTTAAGCAAGAACGGTCAAATTGTGGTATCACTTTCTCCCTTTAATTCGTAGTTACGAATGTAATAAATGATTGTGAGGTCTCTTTAAATGATAAGATGATTTATGTACATTCTTAATAAACTTTAGTTTTAATCGATTAAAAAGATATAACTAAGCCATAAGTGGTGCAAATAGCTAAATATACATTCGTGACGAGTTTGGGTGTTTTGTTCTAAAAACTAGTTAAGCGAATAAAATCACATAATTTAAGAAAAAATGGTCAAATTGTGGTATCGTTTTCTCCATTTGATTCATAATTACAAACGTAACAATTGATTGGGTGGTCTCTTTAAACTTTAGACGATATAACAATTTGTGCACACTCTTAATGAATTTTAGTTTTAATCAATTAAAAGGATATAACTAGACCAAACGTGGTCTGATTCCTTCATTGTTTAGTGTGTTTGATTCGTTCTTACAAACTTAGTAAATTAGTACTTATTTCTTTAAAATAACTAAATATACATTCGTGATGAGTTTAGGTCCTTTATTTTAAAACTTGTTAAGCAAATAAAATGACAAAAGTTAAGGAAGAATGGTAAAATTGTGGTATCACTTTCTCTAATTGATCCGTAGTTATGAATGTAACAATTAATTCGGAGGTCTCTTTAAACTTTAAACTATAGAATGATTTGAACCAAAAGTGGTCAGTTTAATTTATCCTTCTTTTCATTTGATTCATTATTCTTTAAAATAACTATATTTACATTCATGACGAGCTTATGTTCTTTGATCTAAAACTAGTTAATGAAATAACATAAGTTAAAGAAGAACGGTCAAATAGTAGCATTGCTTTCTCCATTTGATTTATAATTACGAACATAACAAATAATTCAGAGGTATATTTAAACTTTAAACCATATAACGATTTGTGCATATTATTAACGAACTTCGGTTTTAAACAATTAAAAGGATATAACTACTAGACTAAAGTAGTCCTATTCATTCATCATTTAGTGCATTTAATTCATTTTTACGAACTTAGTAGATTAATATTTATTTATTTAAAACAACTAAATATACATTTGTGACAAGATTGAGTCTTTTGTTCTAAAATTTGTTAAGCAAATGAAATCACATAAGTTAAAGAAAAACGCTAAAATTGTGGTATCACTTTCTCTATTTAATACATAATTACAAAGGTAACAAATAATTTGGAGGTCACAAATTTTGAACGATATAATGATTTGTGCACATTCTTAACAAATAAAAAGTTATCCATTTAGTTTGTCATTTTTTGCGTTTGATTTATTCTTACTAATATAGAAAATGAGTACGTATTTATATAAAAGAACTAAATATATTGTGACTAGCTAATGTCCTTTGTTCGAAAACTAGTTAAGTGAATGAAATCACATAAGTTAAGGAATAACGATCAAATAATGACATTGCTTTCTCTATTTGATTCATCATTACAAATGTAACTAATAATTATGTGGACTTTTTACTTTAAATGATATAACGATTTCTGCACATTCTTAACGAACTTTGGTTTTAATCAATTAAAATGATATAATTAATAGACCAAAAGTGGTCCGATTCATTCGTCGTTTAGTGAGTTTGATTCAATCTTACAAACATAGTAAATGAGTATGTATTTCTTTAAAACAACTAATTATTTGTTCATGACGAGCTTGGGTGCTTTGTTCTAAAACTAGTTAAGCGAATCAAATCACATAAGTTAAGGAAGAATGGTCAAATTGTGGTATCACTTTCTCCATTTGTTTAGTAATTATGGATGTATCAAATTATTGGGTGGTTTCTTTAAACTTTAAATAATATAATAATTTATGTAAATTATTAACAAACTTCAATTTTAATTATTTAAAAGGATATAACTAAACCAAAAGTGGTCTAATTAGTTCATCATTTATGTGTTTGATTCATTTTTATGAGCTTAGTAAATGAGTATGTATTTCTTTTAAACAACTAAATATACTTTCGTGATGATGGGGTAATTTGATTCTTTTGGATTGTAGGTGTAGGAAGAGAATTTAATGCAAAGGGCCTTTTATAAACTTTAAGGCAGCTCAACTAAGAGGCAATTTGACTTGATGGTCTTTGTTGTGAAAGTTATAATTTCAGTGTGAGAGATATTAGGGATTAAAGATTGATAGGAAATTATATAAATGTCAAAGATGCAAGTATATTATATTTACGAGGGCTAAAGATTTGGAAAAATTGCTGATTACTTTGTGTGCCCCCTCGTCTAAGATTAGTGCATTTTGGTACGAAGTTCTTTGGCTTTCCTTGATTCACTCTCTTCTCCCTATAATGGCTTTATTCACTCCCTATAGCCCATTATTTGCAGTAATTTACTCTCTTTCCTTCATTGTTTGCTTCTTTCCATGGTTCACAATCTTGCAAGATCTTCAGATTTTTATCTCTTATATAAGGTCTGATTTGTGCATACATGATTCAGATTTATGTCAATTATATTAACCCTAATTCAGGTAAGCATATTGCTGATTTTTGTCATCTACCTTAGCCCTAATTTGTGCATGTATGATTCTGATTTCAAATCATATATATTCATTAATTTGTGTACAAACTCTTCTGATTTCAATCATGAGTTTCAGCCCTAGTATAAGCTATAATCATGCCTATAAATTCCCTGATCTGCAGCCTTGATTTATGCAATAATTTTGCCTATTTAAATACATAATTTTCAGCCTTGTTTTAGGCTATACTTTTGTCAAATAAATCTCTTATTTTTAGCCTTGGTTTAGGCTATACTTTTGTTCTATAAATCCCTAATTGGTAGCCTTAGTTTAAAGGCTATACTTTTGTCAAATAAATCCCTGATTTGCAGCCTTGTTATAAACTATAATCATGCTGATCGAATACCTTATTTTCAGCACTAGTCTAGGCTATATCTTTGTCAATTTAATACTTGATTCTCAGCATTGGCTTATGCTATAATCTTGCTGATTGAATCCCTAATTTTTTAGCATAAGTTTATGATATACTGTTGCTTATTGAATCCCTTAATTTCAGCCTTATTGTGATATATCTTATGGTGAATATTAATGGTTGTATCAGCCTCACCTCTAGTCATTATTGTGCTGAATGATGTTAGTTATTCTAGTTTGAATTCGTCATGTTAGGTGGCTGACTTGAGTTGTTCACATCAGCCCCAATCCAATTCATTATGTTGTTGAATTGGTTAGTTCATCTCAGCACAAGTCTTTCATTGTCATATTCATTTAGCTCACATGTTTCAGCCCAAAATCTGCCTATTATCTTGCTAATCATGGGAGTTGGTTGCATGCATGATAGATTGTGTTTAGTATTTAATTCTTGGCTGCATTATGTCATATATTCAGTTAGAATTGTGTCAAATCATAGCAATAGCCATGGTGGTAACTTTTCATACCTATATGATCTTCGCTCCTTTGGGACATTGGTTCCCTACAAATGCGCAAACTTAGTTTTTGAGCATCATAAAAGGCTCATCTACCTCCGGCCAATATGCCCATGAGCACAGTTGGTACCTACATTTCTAAACCCATGGCTAATCCAGGTGGATCCCTAGGGATGTAAGGAATTCCTTGCTAGTGTGCAGTACTCCTTTGAATGGGAGTCGGTCTTTCAAATAATAGCAAGTGTATTATTTTCTGAACGGCATCTATATCATTTGACTTGTTCAAGTTTGCATTAGTCAAAGGTCAATTTGGGAGTGTGTTTTATCTAATATTCAGTGCTCTGCATATTACCTTTATGTGGTATTGTTTGCAGGATGTGTTGCATTTTATTAACAAATGAATTCTACTGTCTTATGTGCATTATCATAATCTCTTGTTTTAGGGTGTTTTTTTATGCAAACTACTAAGTGTTTGTAGAAATATTTATGCATCTCTTGATGCAGGATTAACACGAGTTTCAGAGTAGCAGAGTTTCTTAGCAGGAGTTGCCCAGAGTTAGCAGGGTAGATTCTCCTCAGCCAGTAGGACTCTAGTTTTATATTTTCATGCTAGACTATAATAAGGCACTGTGTTGCCATCAGATTTCTAATTATCTTATTTTATTATTTTATAGTACTTACACTTGGCTGAGCCAAGATCCTAGATAATTAATATTTTGCTTCAGTATTAAATTTATTAATGTGATGTGATTTTTGGCTTGGCAAGTTAACACCCTGAGGTTGCATTGCCACATGTTATGTGAATAAAAACCTGGGGTGTTACACTTGGTATCGGAGCAAAATAAAGCTATCTACAAGTCCATGACTATATGAAATAATATGAATAGAATGTTTAATAACACTACTTAGGCGGGGTAGAACTAGATTGGTTCAATTAACCCTTCTTTTCTTGTATTCTCTAGAGCAGGGATGACACCCATTTCTAGGAGCCAAAGAGGGAATCCTGGAGCCTCTTCTGCAGGAGAACAACCCAATGTGAGAACTTTATTTCAGGAACTCACCCAGGCCATTAGATTTCAAGAGGGGTTTGGATAGAGGGCAGGCAGTCCTAATACGAAGCCACCCACTTTAAAGTGGTATAGACAGGTTGCACCTACCTTCACATGGGAGGCTGACCCGGAGCAAGCTGAAAGGTGGAAAATAGAGGTGGAGAGGATATTCAAGGGACTGAAAGTGCCTAATGATGAGAGGGTGACATTTGCTACCTTTGCATTAGTGGGTGAAGTTATTTTTTGGTGGGAGTCTGCTGAGAGAAATGAATTTCATGACATACAGGAAATCTCTTAGGAGGAGTTCAAGGAAGTATTTTTACTTTAAGTACTTCCTTCCTCATGTCCAAAGGCGGAAGGAGAAGGAGTTTCTTGACTTAGAACAGGGCTCCATGACTGTTCTACAGTATGAGACCAAGTTTGTGCAGCTGCTGAGATTCGCCACTCATTCCTGCCCTACTGAACTAAAGAGGGCAGAGAAATTTGTTTGGGATCTCAAGGATGGGCTGAGGGCAAAGGTGCTTCCATCTCAGCCCACTACTATGGCCAAAACTGTGGAGCTAGCCTCAATGATGGAGGAAGACTATCAGATGGTGTAGGACAGGAAGAAAGGGATGAGTAAGGGATCAGAGAATAACCCAAAGCAAGGAGACAACAAGAGGGCTGGAGGGAAACATAGCAACTATCCTAGCAAACAGCAGAAACCTTAGAATCAGCAGAACCAACAGAATCAGCAAAATCCTTAAAAGCAGTAGAACCAGTAGAAGCCACACCAGTAGAACCAACAGAACAGGCCAGCCCAACTATTTTAGAAAAACAGTGGCAGATGCAAGTCTTGTAACAAGCAGGCTCATCCTGGCAAGCCTTGCCAACGAGAAGATAGGAGGTGTTATACATGCTTTGAGAAGAGGCACATTGCTAGAGATTGCCCTAACAAAGGCAACATAGAGAAGCCTAAGTAGAGAAAGAAGGTTTAAGCAAGAGTGTTTGCTATATCATCAGAAGATGGAAGAACCTCCAGTGTTGTAGTGGAAGGTACTCTCCTTGTTTCTGGTAGATTTGTTAGAATCTTATTTGAGTCTTGAAAAGTCATTCTCTAATCTTATATATGACTTGAGTGTGACAACACCCTTAGGAGATTCAGTATTAGTCAAATAGTTTTTAGAGGGTGTCCCTATTGCAATAGGGATGGAGTCTTGTTAGCAAGTCTTGTGTTACTTGAGATGTAATATTTTGATGTTATTTTGGGTATGGACTAGTTGTCTAAATACCGGGCCACTGTTGACTATCATAAAAAGAAGGTGTCTTTTAGCCTTATTTTGATTTATGTCTTAGTGAATGTTGATGGTTGTATCAATCTCACCTTTAGTCATTATTATATTGAATGTTGGTGATTATACGAGCCTCACATTG
Source organism: Saururus chinensis (assembly GCA_035235625.1). Lineage (NCBI taxonomy): Eukaryota > Viridiplantae > Streptophyta > Magnoliopsida > Piperales > Saururaceae > Saururus > Saururus chinensis. The sequence continues at coordinate 31,801,275 of CP141144.1, forward strand.
ATAGAGGTGTCAGCCTCACTGTGAGTTATTATAATGCTAATTATTGTTAGTCATTTTAGCCTTGATTTGATTCGTTATCATGCTAAATATTGCTAGTTACTACAACCTGATTTGTTATGTTAGTTTGCTTATTTGATTAGTATGTTTTAGCCTCAATCAAATTCATGGTTGTGTGGATTTGATCAGTTCATCTAAACATCAATTCTGATTCACAGTCTTGTTCATAGGCTTACATGTCTTGGTCTAAAATCGGCATGTTATCTTGTTGATTGTGTAAGTTTGTTGCTTGCATGATATGATGTGATTAGTCTTTAGTACCTTTGCCTCCCGTGGCTGCTTCATATCACATGCTAAGTCAAATTTTAAGCTCATGGTAATAGCCATGTCGGATATTTAGACCTATGTGGCCTCGACACTTTGGGGACTTTGGCTCCAAGCTCTTTGAGCATCATGGAATGCTCATCTACCTCTGGCCAGTGTGTACATGAGCACAGCTGGTACCTATGTCTCTAGACCCATGGCTGATCCAAATGGATCTCTGGAGATGCTAGGATTCTTATTAGCACACAGTTACTCCTTTGAGTAGGAGTTGGTATTTTCAAGTAACAATTAGTGCATTGTTTTTTTAATGGTGTCCATTGTGATGGTCTTCATTAGTTAAAGATTAGCCCATGTTTTTGAGCTATGTTATATTCAGTGCTTTGTATATTACTTTACATGTGTCATTGTATATTAATGTTCTGAATTTTGGAGTCCTATGTCTGGAGATTTCTCGGCTGGCAAGTTGTTTCTGAGTGAATATAGATTTGTTAGTATTAATTATTGAACAAGGGTTGTAAGATAATAAATAATATTCTTTGATATTGCTTGTTAATTAAACAAGTGGAACGATTAAAAGACTTGCATTATATGTGTGATGTTATGCTTCTTAGGATATAGTGTAGTTTTAGGTAGAACTACATCTAGATCCGATCTTGTTAGAAACACTGGAAATGTTGTCTGATGAGTAAGGCAACTAACATTGAGTGATGTTGGTTTGATCCAAAAAATATTAATAAAATCTTTTTTTATTATAGAAGCTCTTCTCTTGAAGGTGGAGAGATTTCATAGTTGTTGTTGTAGTTGTAGTTGTTTCATTTGGTTAGTTGCAGATTCTCCAGGCAATGATAAGCGAGACCAAGAAAAGTGTGCATAAGATGAAGCTCTTCGTTTCTGCAACTCTGGTACGTAAATGTATCTTTAGTGTGAGAGTCAACTCGTTATTTATTTTCAGATGGATGATAGACTTATACTTAGATGGATGAGCTATTTTTATTGAATTTTAAGATGTATAATAATATCATACGATTTGATATTCGTATTTGGGAACTCCAGTTATCATGGCCTGGATATTAAATTAAATGGTTTATTTTGTAAAAAAAATTTCTTGTGACTGCCATTCATGTTATAAAAATCCGGGCCATGACACAAATTGTGGAATTATTTTGTCAATATGATTCATTATTACTAAAGTAACAAATAAATGAGAGGTCTCTTTAAACTATAAATGATATAATGATTTATTCATATTCTTAACTTGCTTCAATTTGAATCGATTAAAAAGATATAACTTTACCAAAAGCAGTCCATTTGGAACATCGTTTAGTACGTTTTATTCATTCTTTCGAACTTAGCAAATGAGTACGTATTTATTTAAAATAAATATACATTATCGGCAAGCTTTAGTGGTTTGTACTAAATTTAGTTAAGCGAATAAAATCATGTAAATTAAGGAAGAACGGTTAAATTATTTTATCACTTTGTCAATTTGATTTGTTATTATGAACGTAACAAATAAATGGGAGGCCTCATTAAGCTTTAAATGATGTAATGATTTGTTTATATTCTTAACTTACTTCGGTTTTACTCAATCAAAAGGACATAACTTGACCAAAAGTGATCCAATTGGTTCATTGTTTAGTATGTTTAATTTAGTATTTTGAACATAGCAAATATGTATTTATTTAAAATAGTTAAATAAACATTCATGATGAGCTTTAGTGTTTCGTTCTAAATATAGTTAAGTGAATAAAAACATATAAGCTAACTTTGTAAATTTGATTTGTTATTGCAAACTTAACTAATGAATGGGAGGTCTCTTTAAACTTTAAATGATATAACAATTTGTGTATATTTTTAACTTACTTCTATTTTAATAAATCAAAATGATATAACTTGACAAAAAGGGGTCCCAATGGTTCATCGTTTAGTACGTCTAGTCAAGTGAAAGGGTGACGAGCTTTGATACTTTGTTATTAATCTAGTTAATCAAATAAAATTATATAAGTTATGGAAGAACAGTCAAAAATTGTAGAATCACTTTGTTGAATTGATTCGTTATTACGTATATAACAAATGAAAGGATGGTCTTTTTAAACTATAAATGAGAGAACGATTTGTGCACATTCTTAACTTACTTTGGTTTTAATTTATTAAACTGATATATCTTGACCAAATGTGTTCTGATTAGTTCATTGTTTAGTACTTTAATTGATTATTTTTAACTTAACAAATGAGTATGTATTAATTTAAAATAATTAAATATACATTCCTGACGAGCGTGGGTACTTCATCATTATTACAAATGTAACAAACGAATGGGAGGGCTCTTTAAATTATAAATAATATAATAATTTCTGTACATTCTTAACTTACTTCGGTTTAAATCGATTAAAATAATATAACTTAACCAAAAGTGGGCCGATTGTTTCATTGTTTAGTATGTTTGATTTATTATTCCGAACATAGCCAATGAGTACGCAGTTATTTAAAATAATTAAATATATATTCGAGATGAGCTTTTAGTGCTTTGTTCTAAATCTAGTTAAGCGAATGAAATTATATAAGTTAAGAAAAAACAGTGAAATTGTGGAATTACTTTGTCAATTTGATTTATTATTACGAACGTAATAAATAAATGAGATGTTTTTAAACTTTAAACGACATAATGATTTGTGCACACATTCTTAACTCACTTCGCTTTTAATCGATCAAAAGGATATAAATTGACCAAAAGATGTCTGATTGGTTCTTCATTTATTACATTAGATTTATTGTTTTGAACTTAGTAAATAAGTAAGTATTTATTTAAAATAATTAAATATACATTTGTGATGAGCGGTGCTTTATTCTAAATCTAGTTAAGCGAATGAAATCATATAAGTTAAGGAATAACTGTCAAATTGTGGTATTGCTTTATAAATTTGATTTATTCTTATGAACGTAATAAATGAATAAAAGGACTCTTTAAACTTTAATCGATAGAATGATTTGTGTATATTCTTAACTTACTTTAGTTTTAATTGATTAAAAGGATATCACTTGACCAAAAGTGGTCCGATTGGTTCGTCATTTACTATGTCTAATTCATTCTTTTGAACTTAGTAAATGCATACATTTTTATTTAAAAATTTAATATACATTCTTAATGAGCATTTGTATCTTGTTCTAAATCTATTTAATTAAATAAAATCATATAAGTTAAAGAAGAATGGTCAAATTGTGGAATCATTTTGTTAAATTGATTTGTTATAATGAACGTAATAAATGAATGAGAGGTCTTTTTAAACTTTAAATGAAATAATGATTTGCACACATTTTTAACTTACTTTGGTTTTAATCAATTAAAAGGATATACCTTAATGAGTACATAGTTATTTAAAATAATTAAATATAAATTCGAGACGAGCTTTATTGCTTTGTTCTAAATCTTGTTAAGTGAATAAAATCATATAACTTAGGGAAGAACGGTCAAATTGTAGAATTACTTTGTCAATTTGATTCATTATTATGAACATAACAAACTAATTGGAGGTCTTTTTAAACTTTAAACGATATAATAATTTGTGGACATTCTTAACAAGATATAACTTGACATAAAGAGGTCTAATTGGTAAGTCATTTAGTACGTTTGATTTAGTCTTCTGAACTTAGTTAATGAGTATGTATTCATTTAAAACAGTTAAATATACATTTGTGACGAGTTATGGTGTTTTGTTCTAAATCTAGTTAAGCGAATGAAATCATATAAATTAAGGAAGAACAATCAAATTGTTGAATAACTTTGTTAATTTGATTTGTTATTACGAAATAACAAATAAATAGGAGGTTTATTTAAAACTTTAATCAATTAAAAGGATATAACTTGACCAAAAGTTGTCCGATTAGTTCGTTTGATTAATTCTTTTGAATATAGTAAATGACTATGAAGTTATTTAAAATAATTAAATATACATTTGTGATGAGCTTTGGTGATTTGTTCTAAATAAAGTTAAGCGAATAATATCATATAACTTAAGGAAGAACAATAATATTGTTGAATCACTTTGTTAATTTAATTCATTATTATGAATGTAACAAATGAATAAGAGGACTTTTTAAACTTTAAACGATATAACGATTTGTGATCATTCTTAACTTACTTTGGTTTTAATAAATCAAAAGGATTTAACTCTAACAAAAGTGGTCTGATTGGTTCATTGTTTAGTACATTTAATTCATTATTTCGAACATAGCAAATGAGTACGTATTCATTAAAAATATTTAAATATACATTCGTGACGAACTTTGGTATTTTTTTCTAAATCAAGTTAATAAAATAATATAAGTTAATGAAGAACATTTAAATTGTAGAATCACATTGTTAATTTGATTCATTATTACATAATGAATGAATGAGAGGTCTCATTAAATTTTAAATCATATAATGAATTGCGCATATTCTTAACTTACAACGGTTGTAATCAATTTAAAGGATATAACTTAACCAAAAATAGTTTGATTGGTTCGTTGTTTAATAAATTTGATTCATTTTTTCAACCTTAGCAAATGATTATGTATTTATTTAAAATAATAAAATATATTTTTGTGACAAGCTTTAGTGCTTTGTTGTAAATCTAGTTAAGTGAAAGAAATTATATAAATTATGGAAGAATGGTCAAATTTTGGTATCACTTTGTTAATTAAATTCGTTATTATGAACATTATAATTGAATGGGTAGTCTCTTTAAACTTTAAACGACATAATGATTGATGCACATTCTTAACTTACTTCATTTTTAACCGATCAATAAGATATAACTTAATCGAAAGGGGTCTAATTAGTTCATCATTATGTACATTTAATTCACTCTTTTCAACTTAGCAAATAACTATATATTTATTTAAAACAATAATATACACATTCGTCACGAGCTTTAGTGCTTCGTAAAAAAAATAGTTAAGTGAATAAAATAATTGAAGCTAAGGAAGAAAATGAAATTGTAGAATAGTTTGTCAATTTGATTTGTTTTTACTATTGTAACAGATAAATGGGAAGTCTCTTTAAAGATTAAACGATATAACGAATTATGCACATTCTTAACTTGCTTCAATTTTTAAAATAATTAAATTTTTGTGATGAGGTAATGAAGAATGGTCAAATTGTTGAATCACTTTATCAATTTGATTTGTTATTATGAACATAAAAAATGTATGAGAGGTCTCTTTAAACATTAAACGATATAATGATTTTAGCACATTCTTAACTTACTTCAGTTTTAATTAATCAAAAGGATATAAATTAACCAAATACTGATTAGTTCATCATTTAGTATATTTAATTCTTTCTTTTGAACTTAGCAAATGATTTTATTTAAAACAATTACATATACATTCATGATGTGCTTTGGTACTTTGTTCTAAATCTAGTTAAGCGAATGAAATTATACATCAAATTGTGGAATCACTTTGTTAAATTGATTCGTTATTACAAACATAACAAATGAATGAGAGGTCCCTTAAAACTAACTTTAAATGATTTAATGATGTGTGCACATTCTTAACTTACTTTGGTTTTAATCAATTGAAACGATATAACTTGACTCAAAGTGGGTTAATTAGTTCATTATTTAGTACATTTGATTTATTATTTCGAACATGACAAATGAGTACATAGTTATGTAAAATAATTAAATATACATTTGTGACGAGCTTAAGTACTTTGTTCTAAGTCTTGTTAAGCAAATGAAATCATATGAGTTAAGGAATATCGGTTGAATTGTGGTATTACTTTGAAAATTTGATTTGTTACTACGAACATAACAAATAAATGGGAGGTCTCTTTAAACTTCAAACGGTATAACAATTTATGCACATTTTACTGCAGTTAAATCGATCAAAAGGATATAACTTTACCAAAAAGGGTCCGATTGGTTCGTCATTTAGTACATTTGATTTATTCTTTTGAACTTACTAAATGAATAGTTATTCTTTAAAATAATTAAATATATATTCGTCAAGAGCATTGGTGCTTTATTATAAATCTAGTTAAGTGAATTAAATCATACAAACTAATGAAGAACGGTCAAATTGTTGTACTACTTTGTCAGTTTGATTTATTATTACTAACGCAACAAATGAATGAGACACATTTTTAAACTTATTAAGATATAACGATTTGTGTGCATTCTTAACTTATATTAGTTGTTAAAATAATTAAATATACATTCGTGACAAGCTTTAGTGCTTATTTTGAAAACTAATTAGGCGAATGAAATCATGAAAGCTAATAAAGAATAGGGCTGCAAGAAACATGGGCAGGCCCGAAGCCCGGCCCAAAATTTTATACAATTGGGACTTAAAATTTGTTCAATCAAACGGGCCGGGCCTGGAAATTTAGAGTTTATAAAATTTCGGGCCGGGCTCGGGCCTGGGCCAAAAATTCTTAAAAGCCTGGCCCGGCCCAGCTCTTTCCAGCCCGTTTAACTATATCCATTTTAATCGTGTGGTCCTGCGTGTGTGTAGTTTGGTATCATCGGATAAATGCCAGCAGAGAAGCCAATCGTCTGCGCCGCTCTGCAGCCCTAAATTTCCTCACCGCTCTCCTGCTTCATCCATCGTTTCCCGATTCTTCCGCCGCTGTGCCTGTGCAACCTAATTTCTCCCCATTTGCAGTTGCAACCAGCAGAGAAGCCCATTGTCTCCGCCGCTCTGCAGCCCTAATTCCTCACCGCTCTCCTGCTTCGTTCATCGTTTCCCGATTCTTCTGCCACTGATTTATTTTTGTAAAAGGAAAAGATGGGATGGGGGATTTTTCTCGTTGTTCTATCTTCTATCACCCTAGATCCTGAATTCACTTCTTTGTTTATTTACTTCCTCTCATGTTTTAAGGTTGTAGCAGCGTGGTATTGGTCTTTCTACCTCTTTCCTTTGGATTATGGAGTTTATATATGCTGGCAGTACCACCTGAATTCAATATCCATAAGTGGTTGTTTAGCTGCTTAAAATGTGGTCCCTTTGTTAGATCTGGTTCTCTGGAAATTGACTGAAGGAAGATCGCCCACCCGATTTGCTGAGAGTAGTAGGTAACGTCATTCTTGCAACATTTTTTCCCCAGTTTCTTGGACAGTTTTTATGTTTACGTTCACTGGAATTTACTTGTGTATGTTTTGTGTCCAGTGCTAGTTCAATGAATCCTGAAGTGGTCAGTCTGTTGTCACCACGAAGGTAAAGTGGGTATCTTATTGCTTTAAGTCCTGTCGAGGTCCTGAATCATATCATTTCTCTGTTTATGGTAGTTTAGGTGTTAATTAATGAGAACTATTTGCTCTTGAATGATTGGGGCTTTCTGTAAGTACTATGAGGTGAGGAACCAGCTGATTAAGCTAGCATATTATTATCTGGAAGTTGTTTATGTTTCATCAACCCCATGATCGTCTATCCCAGAAAGCCCCAGCACCAGATGATCATCACATAGTTCCAAGAAAGATTGTTATTACCTAGTCTGTGAAAGATGTTCAGAGTTTAATGGATGATGACCTTGTTTTAAAAGACAAGATTGGCACATCTGTGAGTATCTCCTTTAAGTTTAGAGTAATGAAAACTTAACGCTGACTTGCTAATTTAATGAATCTACTGCCTTTGACATGTGGTTAATATCTAACCTACTTGGGATATGTTGGCTCAAGGAAAAAGTTTTAAATATGCATATCAAGGCTCGTGGCTTAAATGGGCAGAATTATCTCTTATTTTTGGCATTTATATGTCATTGAATTGTTTGTCATTTTCTTCCTTAGCAAGTTTACTTTTGGAGTCTTCCTAGTTGTGCTGGGAGCCAGGTAGAAATTTCTGTTTGTATTTAATATATAATTGAAGGCAGTATATGATTTTTCTTTGGAAATACTTTTATCTATATTATCTTTGTTCTGCCATACTATATGTAGTTTAGATATGCATGGAATCAGATCTCTTAATCGGTAAGGGGCGCTTGGCAGAACTAATGGAACAAACGGATGCACTACAGAAGGGCAGAGAAGAATCTGTAAGTGTGTTTGAGTTTATGCCGATTAGTTTATTGTATTAACACTCATGATCAAATTTCTTTTGGCATTTGACTTGGGTTCTCCTATTTCTTTTTTATCTAATAATGTCTCTTAATATCTCATTTGAACAGGGAGGCCAAAGGCTAATAAGCGCAACCTAAGCCTGAAGCTAACCGGGAAAATACAGCTAAACCTGAACCTTCATCTGCAAAGGCAGAAGCTCAAGCGGGACCAAGTAAAAAAGAAAAGCTAATTGAAGATGGAGGTGAAGATGATGATTCCGATGAGGATGACTCATATGCAGATGATTCTGTTGAGGTGCTTTTACTCATTCTTCTTTATAATACTCAGTCGATAAAACCATGCATGCTTCTCTTGAACTAAATAATTTATTACATCTTTAGACCATGCTAGGAGTTTACTTTTTGATTCTTTTCTTTTGGCACTTGTACCTTATGAATGTCCTAACATGGAAGTTTTGTGAGTTTGTGTTTTTTGGTTTGCAGTCACCTTGTTCTTTTATTCCTCTCTATTCCATGTCTTGTGTCCAGTCTTGTTATTAATATAGTTTGCTACCTCCCAAACAAGCAGCTGCAGTTGTCAATTCAGGATTGCAGCTAATGGCTTATGGCTGTGATGGGTATAATGTTTCCAGCAGTGCTTCATTTCACACATTCAGAGGTGCAAGAGTGGCAATCTGAGCTCACTTTCGAGGTTTAGCAGTTGCATTATGCTTGTTGCTTACAAAGGCAATCTTTACTTCAAGTTGAAGACTCAACAAAGCCAATATAGTTCCATTGATGAGGTGAAATGTGCTTTTGCACAGATTTTGATTTTTTTTCACTTAAGTTGGTTGAATAATTTCTAGTCTTAACATTTTGATGAGGTGATATGTACTTTTTTGCTGCTAAAACACACTGTCCTTCACCATTATCCTATGTGTGGAGGCCACTTCCTCAATGTCCTCATGTGGTGAATAAATTTGAGCCCAATTTGCTCACTCCCTGCCCTTAATGGAGACATCTACAAGTTGTCAATCAGATATTCCACTAGTGATGTAGTAAGATTCTTGTTCTGTACTGAGCTGCTCTTTTGCCATTGCTATAGTTTAAAATGGTCTATAAACTGGTTTTCTATTTCCCAACTTGTGATTGAGCTGAAATTTATGTCTTCACTGATGACTACGTGGCAGACCTCTGAGCACGTATAAAGGTTCCCTCCCTTTCTCTCTATGTGTGTCTCTGGGTGAATATGCATGTTCGTTCTGGGTAAAAGCATACAAAGTTATCTCTAAAATATGGTTATGTTTTTTTGTAGTATAATAATTTCGTATACTAACTTTGTTTTATTTTAATTTTGTGTAGGTTAATGGTGAAGATTGTCAAGATGCACCGAGGGATCAAGTCTTATCGAAGACTTTTTCTTCTTTATTTATCTTAAATAATCTCACAATTTGTACTTAGATAATGTAAACAATTGGAACTATTATATTTGCAAACTTCGTTTTCAACACTTAATGTATTAGATACTTTGATTTAAATAATTTTTGTTATTATAAGAAAAAAATTTATATCAAGTCAATTTCAGCCCGAAAGCCCGTGGCCCGGCCCGAGCCCATTGAAATTTTAGATTGGCCCGAAATTTTGAACTCAGTTATGGGCTTTGGGCCCATTTTTTTTTAAAAAAAATTTTATGGGCCAGGCTTGGGCTTGCCCTAGCCCGTTAGGGCCCGGCCCGTTTGCAGCCCTAATGAAGAATGGTCAAATTGTTGAATGACTTTGTCAATTTGATTTATAATTACAAATGTAACAAATGAATGGGTGATATCACAACAACAAATAAATAAGTTGATTTATAATCACTTTGTCATCCATATGAAAATAAATAAGTTGACTTTCACGCTAAAGATACACTTACATACTGGAGTTGAATAAATGAAGGACTTCATCTTGTGCATGCTTGTCTTGGCCTCGCTTCTTGTTGCCTGGAGAATCTGCAACCAACCAAATTAAACAACTACAACAACAACAATGGAATCTCTCCGCCTTTGATAGAAGAGCTTCTATAACGATAAAATATTTTATTAATATTTTCAGATCAGGCTAACATCACCCGATGTTAGTTGCTTATGTACTCATCAGACAATATCTCCAATATTTCTAACAAGATCGTATCTAAACGTAGTACTACCTAAAACTACACTACCTAAGAAGCATATCACACATACAATGCTTAAGTATTTGTAATCAACCTACATTTTATGAAAGTCCTTTAATCGTTTCTACTTGTCTAATTAGCAATATCAAACAATGTTATTAATTATCTCACAACCCTTATTCAATAATTAATACTAATAAATCTGAATTCATTCAGAGACAACTCCCCCATCGAGAAATCTCTAGACATAGGACTTCAACATGCAGAACATCAATATACCACACATGTAAAGTAATATACAGAGCACTGAATATAACATAGCTCAGGAACATGAGCTGATCTTTAATAAATGAAGACCATCACAATCCACAAAATAATAGACACCATTCAGGAAATAATGCACTAATTGTTACCTGAAAATATCGACTCCCACTCAAAGGAATATCTGCGTGCTAATAGGAATCCAAGCATCTCTAGAGATATAAGTCCAGCTGTGCTCATAGACACACTGGTTGAAGGTAGATGAGCCTTCAGTGATGAAAAAAAACTGGGTGCACAGAAATGCTGAAAGAGTTGGGAGCCAAAGACCCAAAAGTGCCGAGCCACATAGGCCTAAATATCCGTCATGGCTATTACCGTAAGCTTAAACTTTGACTCAGTATGTGATATGATGCAGCCATGTGAAGCAACAAACTTACACAATTAGCAAGATAACATGCTGATTTTAGACCGAGACATGTAAGCCTATGAACAAGACCATGAATCAGGATTGATGCTCAGATGAACTGATCAAATCCACACAACCATGAATCAGCAAATTAACATAATGAATCAAGCTGAAGTAACTAGCAATATTTAGAATGATAACAAATCAAATCAAGGCTTAATGACTGTAACGCCCGAGATTTTTCATTCCTTTTTCTTAAAACTCATAGAATTTTTTTCCCATAAATCGGAGTCAAAACGATAAAATCAAAACTTGTATAAACAGTTTATAATTTAAAACATCATACGGTTAAACATCGTACTGCCAAATCAAATATCCTCAGGCGCTACTCGAAAACACACGTACGAATAAATTGCTATGATCATAGACTTTTAAATACAAATCACTCCCCGGCATCTCTGAGTGCAAGTCCCATAACAGTCCACAGACTCATCCAAATGAAAGTCCAGAATAAACATCATGATGTCTCGTCTCACCCAATACAGGAGATTGTGGCACAAATAAACTCGCAGAGAGTCAAGCAGATACCTGAGTCAACGGGAATCAATCCACCGCTGAAACGAGCGTCTATCTCCGGGAGCTCTCCGCACAACCTACAAAACTTCCCGTACAACGGGGCTAAAAAGTAGGGTGGTAAGTATTTTCATACTCAGTAGGAAAATACCCAATAGGGGAAAACCCAAACGGTGAACTCCATATGTTCATAAATACATGTGTTCATGCAACTCAAACATGAAGCAGTCAACATAATATAATCATATCGTGCACATACGCATATGATCATACTAAATGCACTATTGTGCCAAAGACATACCAACTGCACCATCGTGCCAAAATCATACCAAGGCACCATCGTGCCAAAATCATACTAACCAATCAACTTACACCAACACCCTTATCCAGGGTCATACAAACTTACTTGTACCATCGTACACTTACTTGTATGACCTTACTCGTACAATCAGACTCGTACGACCTTACTCGTACAGTCTGCACAAAATCATACTTACTGTCTTACTCAAAAACATATTCTCACAATCGTACTCATACTCTTACAGTCGTGCTCATACTCATACGCTTACAGTCCTGCTCATACACACTCTTACAGTCCTGCTCATACACATACAGTCGTACTCATACACATAATTGTACACATATCAACGACCACTGAAGCTCATTACAACTAATAAGCTCTAGCGTCGCAATGGAAAAGAATGCCACTAGGCAACACCTTAACCTCCAGGGAGTGACTAGACGCCATGGACTTTTCCGAAGGTAAGGCACACCAATGCTCATGGGGCACTGGATCAAACAGGTAAGAGTAGATCCATGATACTACTTACCTGAGTGCGCAAACATAAACACAAACACATAAGGGGTCATATAGTTGCCCACCATAATGGGTCTTATAGTGCCAATGCCACTCTTGGCCAGAAAACATACAGTGCCACTTGGGCAGAAACATACAGTGCCACTTTTGGGCAGAATCATACAACACTCTTAACAGAGCATCAAACGTCTGGGCTTATACAGCACACAGACCAAATCGAAACATATGTCGCTCTCAACAGAGCATCAAACGTCTAGGCTTCATACAGCACACAAACAAAGTCAAAAACATACATCGCTCTCAACAGAGCATCAGACGTCCGGTGCCCTATACAGCACACAGACAACATCCCGCAGGATAAACACCACGACAAGACATGATAAATGCTCGGCCGACTCATTATCGGCTAGCTCAAACAGGGAACTTAATCCGTCGAACCCTCAGGCCTCAAAACTCACAATGCTATCATTAGTTGTGCTTATAATTCAAGTTTGAATTAAGTATATTATGCGGTACAATTATGCCACACAAACTCACAGTCCTCGACTGGTCAAACTGAAGCTGAGCCCAATTGAAACCCTAGTTCGTCAGGGCAACAGACTTCACTTACCCTCCACATCATGGACAAAACTCATCGTACATCAAACCCTTACAGTCTTGCATACTTCGCCATCCATCTTATGGCCAAATCATCTTACACTGACATCCTCAAATAAAGCTCCTCAGAGCCAACCCAATTGTCGCCCTCTTACTTATATCTCACTTATTATATTTACTTTTCACTTCATAATCTGTACGTTATGCTTGTACAATTATGCACACTCTTACTACCTGACAAACGCCCAACATACAATCCAACTCAAACTGATCCATTCTAATCCTTGCCCGTCATACTCATATCCTCTGTCCTCTGTCATACGCTTACACAACCGTATCCAAATTCAGACAAAGCCTCTGTCACCTCTTACTATCTATCGCCCATACCTCTCTCTGCCCACATACACTTACACATAACCATATCATAAGCAATAGTCATCATACATACGTATGTGTCACACATACGTATAACATACATATACGGTCATACATACGTAACTTACAAACATGCATACATCAAACATACACGCTAGCCATCACTAGCACATGCACAGACATTCATACATACTCCAACATGCACACTAGCCATCACTAGCACATGCATATCACATTCATACAAACTTCAAACATGCACGCTAGCCATCACTAGCACATGCATAACAGATTCATACAAACTTCAAACATGCACGCTAGCCATTACTAGCACATGCATAACACATTCATACAAACTTCAAACATGCACGCTAGCCATTACTAGCACATGCATAACACATTCATACAAACTTCAAACATGCACGCTAGCCATCACTAGCATATGCATAACACATTCGTAGCATACTGACATATTTCCTAGCCATCGCTAGCGCATACATAATCCACATCCATAAAACGTGCATACATCTCATGCATATCAATCATACCATACAATCATGCTTACACGCACATCATGCAATCGGATCATTACTTAACATCCAAGCATGGAATCATACAATCCTAGCATGCTGCTACTCATTCAAAGCATGCTTCATGAATTTACGAGTTCAAAGCTCCCCTACCTCGTAATCATGACGTTCGATGGCGAGTACATGACGGTGGCAGCGTCGGCGGTCAAAACCGTTGCATGGATGAGAAAGCTGCTGTCTCGAGGGTTTTAGGATGCGCCGGAACTAGTCACGGCCAAACAGGGTGTCAGAAATCAATGCGGTAAAACCCGCGATCATGGCGGCACACTAGGGCAGCCGGGAGAAATATCGTGCCAACATAAGTGGTGATGTGATTAGATGTCAAGGGTGTACACTCTAAAGATCGGCCGGTGGCTAAAACGTGTTCAGCCGGCCACAAAGACGTCAAAATCGGCCATGGATAGCACCCAACGGCAACGATTCCGGTCAACAAAGGCCCACATAAGGGTGGAGAGCGTGGGGCAATGCTCGAGAATCAAAGGAGAGGTGGAGGACGGCTCTAGTGGTCAACTCCACTCGGTGGCAAAGCCAACCGATGGTTAGGCGGCACGAATGCGGTGCCTAAACCTAGAAGTACACGCGTGGCTACATGCGCACGCGGCCCAAAGGGCGGGGGAGAGGGCTGAACAGAGATGACCCAAGGCCCACAAAAGCCAACAGGGCTAAGGCCCTAGCAGTGGCCAATCTAAGCGGCGACATCGCCGATCGCCACCCACAACCAATACTCATGGTGCGGGCGGCTGTGCATCTCGCACGACATAGAGCAAGGGGAGGGTTCATGGTCGAGCAAAGGCTATGAGGCCGTCACTAGCCAAGGCCTGTGCAGATGAACTCGTCCACCTTCTGTCAAGGTAAGACATACAAACTCTTGCCAGAGGCCGTCCGGTACTAACGACGTAAATTGGGCAAGAGGGGTCAACGGGCAAACGTGCCGGTAAGATGGAACTAGTTGCGGCTACGGGCCACAAGGCTGAACAAGGCGCAGAGGGGTGGCCCATTGGCATCACCGGGCTGGGGCAGAGCCAAACTAAGGTCCACCAAATCAAATCCGGCGTCCGACTGATAACGTCAGTCACAACGTCCAAAATGGGCGTAGGCCAAAAATAGGGGACGACCGGGGAAAACCCATAAGGGCGGAGCGGCCATGGGGTCGGAGGCTAAATCGGTCCAGGTGGGTGGGGCCGTCCCTGGGCCATCGCCAGGCCGGGGTGGAGCCCACAGTGGTCAAGTCACCCTCATCCGCCAACGATGGCGGTGCCAACTCACAGGAGAATCCAACCACAGTACGGCGCAAATCGGACTGGGCGGAGTAGAGGACGGTAGAGGGGATGGAACCGGGCATGGAGGTGTAGTCCACTGCCTTCGCCGGGGCAAGGCGAGGCTGGAGGAAGGCCGAATCGGCCGCAGATCACCGCCGGTGGCCACTGTTTGCCCAAAACAGTGCGTCGGCGGAACACTACAGAGAGGGGGAAATGAGATGGGGCGGCGGTGCAGAGGCCCACCGGGCCGGGAGGAGTGGCTCCTCACTGTCGCCGGCCCAGGGCGGAGCCATGGCCGGCCGGTTGGGCCGTGCCGGCCCGTGGCGGCGGCGGAACGGCATGATACAAAGGGGTTGGCAAACAGGGGCAGTGGGGAAAACGGAGCTGGACGGCGGAGCAGAGGCCGTTCGGGGCCAGGGGGAGTGTCCTCCCGCCATCGCCGGCCCATGGCGGAACCATGGGCGGCCGGCCCTCGCCGGCTCATGGTGGCGGCGGAACAGCACAAATCAGAGAGAAAGGGGGCTCACCGGGGAAGGAGGCGGCGCGGCCGTTGGGGCCGGGACGGCGAGTCCCCTGTCGTCGTACGGCCGGGGTGGAGCCGGTGCAGCGGCCCACTAGCCCACCAGCGGCCGGTGGCCGGCGGGGACAGAGAAACAGTAAGGGGGGGCGGCATACTGTTCACACAGCCAAACCAGTGGATCGCGATCTCGATCCCTTATTTTATTTTATTTTCTTTTATTTTTCCAAACGTATCCCCAACGCGCGTTAACCCACTGGTTACACGTCGAACCTCCAAAATTCGCACCGTAAGCGCACAACAAGGCCCGTGGCCCGCGACTAAGCCCCACACCCGACTCTACGGGTATAAATACGGGGAAAAATACACATATGCATATGCTAAAACATCACATTTTCCTGTCGAAAATGACCAAAAAAATGGCAGAAAAATCCCAAAAAACCATAAAAAAATCAGGGACCTTAGAATGACAAACAATATTAAGCAAGGTAATAAATCAAATCAAGGCTGAAATGACTAACAATATCAGCATTATAATAACTCACAGTGAGGCTGACACCTCTATTAACATTCAACATGGTAATACATCAAGGTGAGGCTGGCACAACCAAAATTCAACACAATAGTGACTAAAGTGAGGCTGATACAACCATCAACATTTTTCACCAAGACATAAATCAAAATAAGGCTGAGATAGAATGATTAAATTTAGCAAGACTTGAATCAGGTTGATGGCTGAGATAAATGGTTTAATTCAACAAGACATGAATTAGATTGATGGCTGAAATAGGATAATCTAATTCAGCAGAGTAATGACATTAATTAAGGCTAAAAATGCATTAAGGAAATCAACTATATAGTAGTACAATTCAAGGCGACAAATTGATGAAATCAGTAATATAATACCATAAACTAGGCCTGCAAATCGATGATTAAATCCTCAAGAGTATAGTATAAACTACGGCTGATAATTCATAAATAAAATCCACTGGAGTCTAGCATAAACTACGGCTGGGAATCATGAATTAAATCAGCAGGGAATCATGGATTAAATCAATAAAAGTATGGCACTAATAAAGGCTGAAACTTTAAATCAAATCCAGCATGGTAATGGCATGAATTTACAGCTAAAACCTATAATTATAATTAGTAGAGTTCATGTACAATTCATGAATAAAACCTATAATTATATTCAGAAAGGTTCATGCACAAATCGTGGCAAAATTTGATCAAAAGTCAGCAAAGTATGAGTAGGAATAAGAGCAAAAGTTTATGGTCAAAATCTGCAAAGTATAAGTACGAATTAGGGCAAAACCCATACTTGAAATCAGCCAGGATCATGCACAAATCAGGGCCAAAACTTACAATTACACTCAGCACAGTTGATGCATGAATTAGGGCTAAAGCCAACAATTAAACTCAACAAAGTTCATGCACGAATCGGGCCTAAAACCAATGATTAAACTCAGCAAAGTTTATGCATGAATCAGGGCTAAAACTAATGATTAAACTCAGCAAAGTTTATACATGAATCAAGGCTAAAACCAATGATTAAACTCAGCAAAGTTTATGCATGAATAAGGGTTAAAACCAATTATTAAACTCAGCAAAGTTTATGAATGAATCAGGGGAAAATACATGCATTCAAAACCATTCCATTAAGGTTGACCTAGGGCTGAAACACAACATCTAAATTAGCTTGATTATGGGTGTAAAGAAATGCACCTACCTCTACCAATTCACCCACAAGGCTCCCAGACCCATTACTGTCTCAACTATCTTGCAAACCAGTTCACCCTTCGCTAAAAACTGCATCAAGCCTCGCTGAATTGTTGAGGATGGTTCACTCCTTTATTTAGTGCACTCTCATCAGCTCCTCCAAGTCATCAACGAAGTATTTGCTGCCCAATAGCCCTCCGGAATTGTGGCCAAAGCTCCCAATCCGACCAATGCAGATTTCTGATTTTTAAATACTTGAATCACCTCCTCTCAACCAGCCATGATGCCCCGTTTATATAGAGGAGTACCACTAGGGCTCGCCCAACCTTAGTTGCAAATTCAGAATCCCAATCCCTACCCCTATTTTAAATAGGAAACCAGCCCACATACGTGCTCAAAACAGTCCCAAAAGAGTCTTAACCCAACTAGAAGTATAGTTGAACCCTCCTTCAAGCTTCTCACCTCTCCTAGCACTCCTTAGACTCCTACTCTGGCTAGAAGTCCTATGCTCGCAAGTCATCTCATCTAAGCAAAGTTCTGGCTGCGTCCTCTTCTTGCTTGGAGTCCTTGTCCCGCTAGGACTCTCTCCCTCTTTCAATTCCTAGTTCTTTTAGGACGTCTAATTCTTAGTTTATTTAGGACTTCCAATTCTTAGTTCATTAAGGACTTCGAATTCCTAGTTTATTTAGGACTTCCAATTCCTAGTTCATTTAGGACTTTCATCCACTTTGGGCAAATGGGCCCTGTGTGATATGTTCAACTTTGATCAGTCGTATCTCCGTCATCCAGAATTCACGCATTCTTGGTGGCTTTTCAAAGCTCTTTTTGTCTACTTTCCATCCATATAAGTTCGTCACTAATTCCCACCATCGACAAAGTTATTTTGACGATAATTTCAAGGGGTCTAATACCCTAATTTTCATGTGGTTGACTTTGGGAATTTAAAAAATTCCCAGACGTTACGAAAATGGTTAAATTGTGGAATCACTTTATAAATTTTATTTGTTATTACGAACTTAATAAATAAATAGGAAATCTAATTAAACTTTAAACGATAAAACGATTTATGCACAATCTCAATTTACTTTGATTTTAATTGATTAAAAGGAAATAATTTGACTAAAAGGAGTCCAATTTCTTCGTCATTTTGCACACTCGATTCATTCTTTTGAACTTATAAAATGAGTACGTACATTTAAAATAATTAAATATATATTCGTGACAAGCTTTGGTGCTTTGTTCTAAATTTAGTTAAGCAAATTAAATCATATAAATTAAGGTAGAACAGTTAAATTGTGGTATCACTTTGTTAATTTTATTTGTTATTATGAAAGTAACAAATAAATGGGTAGTCTCTTTAAACTTTAAATAAAATAACAATTTGTACACATTCATAAATTACTTCAGTTTAAATTGATCAGAAGGATATAATTTGACCAAAAGGTGTTTGCTTAGTTCGTCGTTTAGTATATTTGATTTATTCTTTTAAACTTAGTAAATGGGTACATATTTATTTAAAATAATTAAATTTACATTCATCACGAGCTTTGGTGCTTTGTTTTAAATCTAGTTAAGCGAATAAAATTATATATGTTAAGGAATAAGAGGCAAATTGTGGAATCACTTTGTAAACTTGATTTATTATGAAGAACATAGCAAATGAATATGAGGTCTCTTTAAACTTTAAAAGATATAATGATTTATGTACATTCTTAACTTGACCAAAAATTGTCCCATTGGTTCATCGTTTAGTTTAATTTATTAATTTTTTTGAACTTAGTAAATGAGTATGTATTCATTTAAAAGAATTAAATATACAATTGTAACGAGTTTTGGTGTTTTCTTCTAAATCTAGTTAAGCAAATAAAATTATGTAAACTAAGGAAGAACGGTCAAATTTTGGAATCACTTTGTTAATTTGATTCGTTATTATAAAAATAACAAATGAATGAGAGGTGTTTTTAAACTTTAAACAATATAGTGATTTGTGGGCATTCTTAACTTACTTCTATTTTAATCTATTAAATGGATATAACTTAACTAAAATTTTTCTAATTAGTTCGTTGTTTAGTATGTTTGATTTATTCTTTTAAACTTAGCGAATTAGTACATAGTTATTTAAAACAATTAAATCTACATTCACGACGAGCTTTAGTAACATTAAATGATATAACTTTGTACATCACTTTGTCAATTTGATTTACGATTACCGATGTAACAAATTAATAGGTCACATTAAACATTAAATGATATAACGATTTGTGGACATTCTAAACTTATTTCCACTTTAATCGCTTAAAAGGATAAAACTTATCAAAAGGGGTCAATTGGTTTGTCGTTTGGTACATTTGATTCATTCTTTTGAACTTAACAAATGAGTATGTATTCATTAGAAAAAATTAAATATGCATTCGTCACGAGCTTTGGTGTTTTGTTCTAAATCTAGTTAAGCGAATGAAATAATATAAGTTAATGAAGAATAGTCAAATTTTGGAATCACTTTGTCCATTTATTTTTTTATTACAAATATATCAAATTATTAGGAGGTCTCTTTAAATTTTAAATGATAGATCGATTCGTGCACATTCTTAACTTACTTTGCTTTTAATTAATTAAAAGGATAAAATGTGACTAAAAGGGATCCGATTGGTTTGTTGTTAGTACATTTGATTCATTTTTTTAACATAGCAAATGAGTTTGTATTCATTAAAAATAATTAAATATACAATCGTGACGAGCTTTGGTGCTTTTCTAAATCTAGTAAAGCGAATTAAATTATATAAGTTAAGAAAGAATGGTCAAATTGTAGAATCACTTTGTCATGCGAATGAAATCACATAAGTTAAAATAAGAACGGTGAAATTATGGTATCGCATTCTCCACTAAATTCTTAATAACGAATGGAACAAATAATTTAGAGGTCTCTTTAAAATTTAAATGATATAACAATTTGTTCACAAACAAACTTCGGTTTTAATCGATTAAAAAGATATAACTACACCAAAAGTTTTTCGATTGGTTTGTCATTTAGTTCATTTTATTTATTCTTATGAACATAGTAAATAAGTACGTATTTCTGTAAAATAATTAAATATACATTTGTGATGAGCTTTGGGTGCTTTATTCTAAAACTAGTTAAGTGAATGAAATAATATAAGTAAAGGAATAAATGTCAAATTATGGTATCATTTACTCTATTTAATTTATTATTACAAATGTAACAAATCATTAGGAGGTCTCTTTAAACTTTAAACAATACAACAATGTATGCACATTCTTAATGAACTTTGATTTTAATGAATTAAAATGATATAACTAGATGAAAAGTTGTCCAATTGGTTCTTAGTAAATTAGTAAATTAGTATGTATTTCTTTAAAACAACTAAATATATATTTGTCACAAGCTTAGGTGTTTTATTCTAAAACTAGTTAAGCGAATAAAATCACATAAGTTAAGTAAGAATAGTCAAATTATTGCATCGCTTTCTCCATTTTAATTGTAATTAAGAACGTAACAAATGATTGGAATGACATGAACTTCAGTTTTAATCGATTAAAAGGATATAACTAGACCAAAAGTGATCCGAGTCATTCATTGTTTAGTGTGTTCCATTCATTCTTATGAACTTATGAAATGTGTACTTATTTAAAAAAAACTAAATATACATTCATGATGAGCTTGGGTGGTTTGTTTTGAAATTAGTTAAGTGAATAAAATCATATAAGTTTAAGAAGAACGGTTAAATTATGACATCACTTTCTCCATTTGATTCATAATTATGAACGTATGATTAAGAGGACTTTTTAAACTTTAAACAATATCACAATTTGTGCACATTATTAATGAAGTTAGGTTTTAATCGATTAAAAGTATATAACAAGATTAAATGTGGTCTGATTGGTTCGTTGTTTAGTGCATTTGATTTATTTTGATAAATTTTGTAAATTAGTAATTATTTCTTTATAAATCTATATATATTCCTGATAAGCCTAGGAGCTTTGTTCTAAAACTTGTTACCCGAATGAAAACACATAATTTAACAAATAACAGTTAATTGTTGTATCATTTTCTCTATTTAATTCATAATTACTAATATAACAAATGATTAAGAGGTCTCTTTAAACTTTAAATTATATAACAATTTGTTTACATTCTTAATGAACTTCAATTTTAATATATTAAAATGATATAACAAGACCAAAAGTGGTCAAATTGTGGTATTACATAATTTGTCGCTTAGTACATTTGATTCATTCATAAACTTAGTAAATGAGTTTGT
This sequence comes from Saururus chinensis, assembly GCA_035235625.1. NCBI lineage: Eukaryota > Viridiplantae > Streptophyta > Magnoliopsida > Piperales > Saururaceae > Saururus > Saururus chinensis. Next base: position 31,823,162 of record CP141144.1, read on the forward strand.
ATTTATTTAAAACAACTAAATATACATTTGTAACAAGCTAGGGTGCTTTATTCTAAAACTAGTTAAGTGAATGATATCACATAAGTTAAGGAAGAACGGTCAAATTGTGGTATCACATTCTCCATTTGATTTGTAATTATGAACATAACAAATGACTGGGACGTCTCTTTAAACTTTCAATGATGTAACGATTTATGTACATTCTTAATGAACATTGGTTTTAATCGTTTAAAAAGATAAAACTAAACAAAAAGTTAGCTAATTAGTTTGTCATTTAATGCGTTTGAGTTATTCTTATGAACTTAGTAAATGAGTACGTATTTCTTTTAAACAACTAAATATACTTTCGTGACGAGCTTTGGTGTTTTATTATATAAACTAGTTAAAAAAATAGAATCACATAAGTAAGGAAGAACGGTCAAATTTAAGTATCTTTCTGTGTTTAATTCTTAATAACAAATGTAATAAATGATTCGGTCTTTTTAAACTTTAAACGAAATAATGATTTATGCACATTTTTAATTACTTCGGTTTTAATCCATTAAAAAGATATAACTATACCAAAAGTGGTATACTTCGTTAATCATTTTGTGTGTTTAATCATTCTTACGAACATAGTAAATTAATATACATTCCTGATGAGCAATTTAAAAACTAGTTAAGAAAATGAAATCATATAAGTTAAGGAAGAACAATTTAATTGCGGTATCGCTTTCTCCATTTGAATCGTAATTATAAAAGTAATAAATGATATGGAGGACTCTTTAAACTTTAAATAATATAATGATTTATACGCATTCTTAATGAACTTTGGTTTTAGTTATTGAAAGGATATAACTTGACTAAAAGTAGACCGATTAGTTTGTCATTTAGTGCATTTGATCCTTTCTTATGAACATAGTAAATGAGTACATATTTTATTAAAATAACTAAATAGACATTCTTGACGAGCTTGGGCCCTTTATTCTAAAAGTAGTTAAGCGAATTAAATCAAACAATTTTAATAAAGAACGGTCAAATTGTTGTATCACTTTCTCCATTTCATTTGCATATACAAATGTAACAAATAATTTAGAGGTATATTTAAACTTTAAATGATATAATAATTTATACACATTCTTAATGAACATCAATTTTAATTTATTAAAATGATTAAACTAGACCAAAAGTGGTTTAATTATTTCATCATTTAGTACGTTTGATTCATTTTTATAAACTTAGTAAATGAGTACATAATTCTTTTAAATAATTAAATATACATTCACGACGAGCTTGGGTGCTTTGTTCTAAACTAGTAACTGAATTAAATCACATAAGTTAAGGAAGAAAGGTCAAATTGTGGTATCACTTGTCTATTTAATTCGTAACTACGAACCTAATAAATGATTGGGAGGGATCTCTAAACTTTAAATGATATAACGATATGTATACAATCTTAATGAACTTTAGTTTCTATCGATTAAAAGGATATAACTAGGAAAAAAGTTGTTTGATTGGTTCATCATTTAGTGTGTTTGATTGATTCTGAGAGTACATATTTAATTAAAATAACTAAATATATATTTGTGACGAGCTTGGGTCATTTGTTTTAATATTAGTTAAGTAAATTAAATCACATAAGTTAAGGAAGAACATTCAAATTATAGCATCATTTTCTCCATTTCATTTGTAATTACGAATGTAAGGAATAATTATGAGGTTTCTTTAAATTTTAAATGATACAACAATTTGTGCACATTCATAACAAATTTTAATTTTAATCGATTAAAAGAATATAACATAACCAAAAGTGGTCCATTTAGATCATCGTTTTATGTGTTTAATTCATTCTTATGAACTTAGGAAGTTAGTACGTATTTCTTTAAAACAACTAAATATACATTCGTGATAGGCTTATGTTGTTTCATTTAAAGCTAGTTAAGCGAATGAAATGACATAAGTTAATGAAGAACGGTCAAATTGTGGCTTCGCCCTCTCCATTTGATTCATAATTATGAAGGTCACAAATGATTGGGAAGCCTTTTTAAATTTTAAACGATATAACAATTTACGCATATTATTAATAAACTTTAGCTTTAATTAATTAATTAAAAGGATATAACTATTTAGACCAAAAATGGTCAGATTTGTTCGTCATTTAGTACGTTTGATTCGTTCTTATGAACATAGTAAATAAGTATTTCTTTAAAACAACTAAATATATATTCATGATGAACTTAGGTGCTTTTTCCTAAACTAGTTAAGCAAAAAAAATCACATAAGTTAAGGAAGAATGGTTAAATTGTAGATTCACTTTCTCCATTTAATTCGTAATTATGAACGTAACAAATGATTGGGAGGTCTGTTTAAACTTTAAACGATATAACGAATTATATACATTTTTAACAAACATCAGTTTTAATTAATTAAAAGGATATAACTAGACCAAAGTGATCAGATTGGTTTGTCATTTAGTGCATTGCATTCATTCTTACGAACTTAGTAAATGTGTCATTAATTTTTTATAACAACAAATGCACATCTGTGTCGAGCTTGGGTGCTTTGTTCTAAAACTAGTTAATCATTCATAATTACGAAAGTAACAAATATAACTAAACTAAAAGTGGTTTGCTTAGTTCGTCATTTTGTACGTTGATTCATTCTTACAAACATAGTAAATGAGTATGTATTTCTTTAAAACAACTACATATACATTCGTGACGAGCTAAGGAACTTTGTTCTAAAACTAGTTAATCGAATAAAATCACATAGGTTAAGGAAGAACGGTAAAATTGTGACATTGTTTTATCAAATTTATTCATAATTATAAATGTAACAAATGATCGGGATGATTTATTATACTTTAAACGATATAACATTATTTACATTATTAATGAACTTCAGTTTTAATCGATTAAAAGGATATAACTAGTCCAAAAGTGGTCCAATTGGTTCATCATTTAGTATATTTGATTTATTTTTACAAACATAGTAAATGAGTAATTATTTATTTAAAACAACTAATTATATATTTGTGACGAGCTTGAAAATTTTGTTCTAAAACTAGTTAAGCAAATAAAATCACATAAGTTAAGGAAAAATGGTCAAATTTTGGTATCACTTTCTCTATTTAATTCATAAGTATGAACATAACAAAAGATAGGGAGGTCTCTTTGAACTTTAAACGTTATAATGATTTATTCACATTCTTAACAAACTTCAATTTTCATTGATTGAAAGGATATAACTAAACCAAAAGTGGTTAAATTAGTTCATCTTTTAATACGTTTGATTTATTCTTATGAACTCTGAAAATAAGTATGTATTTCTTTAAAACAACTCTTGGGTGCTTTGCTTCTAAACTAGTTAAATGAATTAAATCACATAAACTAAGGATTAATGGTAAAAGTGTAGTATCACTTTCTCCATTTGATTCATAATTATGAAGGTAACAAATAATTGAGAGGTCTTTTTAAACTTTAAACGATATAACCATTTGTATACATTCTTAATGAACTTTGATTTTAATCTATCAAACAGATATAACTAGACCAAAAGTGGTCCGATTCGTTTGTCGTTTTGTACATTTGATTAATTCTTACAAACTTAGTAAATTAGTACTTATTTTTTTAAAATAACTAAATATACATTCATGATGAGTTTATGTCCTTTAATATAAAATTAGTTAAGCAAATAAAATCACATAAGTTAAGGAAGAATGGTCAAATTGAGGCATCTCTTTCTCCATTTGATTCTTAAATATGAATATAATAAATGATTAGGACTTTTTAAACTTTACACGATATCACGATTTATACACATTTTTAACAAAATTCGGTTTTAACCTATTAAACGGATATAACCAGACGACCAAAAGTGGTCTGGTTAGTTCATCGTTTAGTTCGTTTGATTTATTCTTATGAACATAATTAATGAGTACATATTTTTTCAAATATCTAAATATACATTCGTGGCGAGCTTAACTAGTGGAGCAAATAAAATTACAAAAGTTAAAGAAGAACGGTTAAATTGTGGTATCACTTTTTATATTTAATTCATAATTACAAACATAATAATTGATTGTGAGGTGTTTTTAAACTTTAAACGATATGATGATTTGTGCACATTCTTAATTAACTTCAATTTTAATTTATTAAAAGGAAACTAGACCAAAAGTAGTCTGATTGGTTTGTCATTCACTGCATTTTATTTATTTTACGAACTTTATAAATTAGTACATATTTCTTGATGAGCTTTAAGGATATAATGATTTGTACACATTCTTAACAAACTTCGGTTTTAATCGATGAAAATGATTTAACTACCAAAAGTGGTCCAATTCATTCGTCATTTTGTACGTTTGATTTATTCTTACAAATTTAGTAAATAAGTATAAATTTCTTTAAAACAACTAAATATGCATTTGTGACGAGCTTAGATGGTTTGTTCTAAAATTAGTTAAGTGAATGAAATCACATAAGTTGAGGAAGAACGGTCAAATTGTGGTATAACTTTCTGCATTTAATTCATAATAACAAAAGTAATAAATGATTCAAAGGACTCTTTATACTTTAGATGATATAACTATTTGTAAACATTCTTAACGAACTTCGATTTTAAATGATTAAAAGGATATAACTAGACCAAAATTAGTCCAATTCGTTTGTCATTTTGTACATTTGATTCATTCTTACGAACTAAGTAAATTAGTACTTTTTTCTTTAAAATAACTAAATATACATTTGTGATGAGCTTGTGTGCTTTGTTCTGAAACTCGTTAAGTAAGTGAAATTGCACAAGTTAAGGAAGAAAGGTCAAATTATAGCATCGCTTTCTCCATTTGATTTGTAATTACAAACGTAACAAATTATTAGAAGGCCTTTTTAAACTTTAAATGATATAACGATTTTTGCACATTATTACCGAAGTTTGATTTTAATCGATTAAAAGGATTTGGCCAAAATTGGTCCGATTGGTTCATCGTTTAGTGCATTTGATTCATTTTTACAAACATACTAAATCTTCATGCGTGACGAGCTTGTGTGCTTTGTTCTAAAACTACTTAAGTGAATAAAATCACATAAGTTAAGAACGGTCAAATTGTAGTATTATTTTCTCCATTTGATTTATAATTAGGAACATAACAAATTATTTGGATGTCTCTTTAAACTTTAAATGATATAATAATTTATGCACATTCCTTACTAATATCGATTTTAATTGATTAAAATAATATAACTAGACAAAAATAGTCCAGTTGGTTCATTTTTTATTACGTTTGATTTATTTTTATTAACATAGTAAATGAGTACATATTTCTTTAAAACAACTAAATATTCAATTGTGACAACCTTCAGTGCTTCATTCTAAAACTAGTAAGCGAATGAAATCACATAACTTAAGGAAGAACGGTCAATTATGGCATAACTTTCTCCATTTGATTCGTAATTACAAACATAAAAAATGACTATGATTCATTTAAACAATATAACAATACATGCACAATATTAATGAACTTCGGTTTTAATTGATTGAAAGGACTCAACCAAAAGTGGTCCGATTGGATTTTCATTTAGTGCATTTGATTCATTCATATAAACATAGTAATTGTGTACGTATTTCTTTAAAACAACTCAATATACATTTGTAATGAGCTTGGGTAATTTGTTCTATACCTAGTTAAGTGAATGAAAACACATAAGTCAAGGAAGAATGGTCAAATTATGTTATGACTTTCTCCATTTAATTCGTAACTACAAATGTAAAAAATAATTAAGAAGTCTTTTTAAACTTTTAAACAATAGAACGATTTGTACACATTATTAACGTACTTTGGTCTTAATCGATTAAAATGATATAACGACCAAATGTGGTTTGATTTGTTCGTCATTTAGTGTATTTGATTCATTCTTACAAATGTAGTAAATGTGTCCTTTGCACAGAAACTAGTTAAACAAATGAAATCTCATAAGTTAAAGAAGAACAGTAAAATTGTGGCATTGCCTTTTCCATTTGATTCATAATTGCAAACATAACAAATGGTTGAGAAGTTTTTTTAAACTTTAAACGATTTAATGATTTGTACACATTATTAACAAACTTTGGTTTTAATCGATTAAAAGGATATACTAGAAAAAAAGTGGTTTGATTGGTTTGTCGTTTAGTGTGTTTGATTCATTCTTACGAACATAGTAAATGAGTACATATTTCTTAAAAAATATTAAATAAACATTCATGACGAGTATAGGTGCTTTGTTCTAAAACTAGTTAAACAAATGAAATCACATAAGTTAAGGAAGAACGATTAAATTGTGGTATCACTTTTTCTATTTGATTCGTAATTATGAATATAATAACTAATTGGGAGGTTTGTTTAAACATTAAACTATATAACGATTCATGCAAATTCATAACAAACATCGGTTTTAATTAATTACAAGATATAAGTAGACCAAAGTGGTCCAATTGGTTCGTCATTTAGTGCATTATATTCATTCTTACAAACGTAGTAAATGTGTAATTATTTTTTTATAACAACTAAATACACATTTGTGATGAGCTTAGGTGCTTTGTTTTAAAATTAATTAAGTAGATGAAATCACACAAGTTATTAAGGAAGAACGGTCAAATTATGATATCACTTTCTACATTTAATTCGTAATTATGAAATTAACAAATGATTAAGAGGTCTTGTTAACCTTTAAATAATATAGCAATTTATGCACATTATCAATGAGCTTCGATTAGTGTGTTTGATTTATTCTTATAAATATAGTAAATAAGTATGTATTTCTTTACAACAACTAACTATACATTCATGACAAGCTTAGAAACTTTGTCATAAAAATAGTTAATCTAATGAAATCACATAAGTGAAGAAAGAATGGTAAAATTGTGGCATCGCTTTCTCTATTTGATTCGTAATTACGAATGTTACAAATGATTAAGATGTCTCTTTGAAACTTTAAACGATATAGTAATTTGTGTATACTATTAACAAATTTTGGTTTTAATCAATTAAAAGGGTGTAACTAGACAAAAGTAATGGGATTGGTTCATCGTTTAGTGTGTTTTATTCATTCTTACGAACTTAGTAAATGTATAATTATTTCTCTATACAACTAAATACACATTTGTGACGAGCTTAGGTTCTTCATCCTGAAACTAGTTTGGCGAATAAAATCACATAAGTTAAGGAAAAACGGTTAAATTATGGTATCACTTTCTCCATTTGATTCAGGGTCTCTTTAAATTTTGAATGATATAGCGATTTGTGCACATTATTAACGATCTTTGGTTTTAATCTATTAAAATGATATAACTAGTCCAAAAGTGGTCCGATTGGTTCGTTGTTTAGTATATTTAATTTATTTTTACGAATATAGTAAATAAGTACATATTTATTTAAAGCAACTAAATACAAAATTGTGACGAGCTTTGGTGCTTTATTCTTAAATTAGTTGAGTAAATAAAATCACATAAGTTAAGGAAAAATGGTCAAATTGTGGTATCACTTTCTCCATTTTATTCATAATTATAAATGTAACAAATGATTAGGAAGACTATTTAAACGTTAAATGATATAATAATTTATGCACATTCTTTACAAACATTAGTTTTAATCAATTAAAAGGATATAACTAAACCAAAATAATTTAATTGGTTCATTGTTTAGTGTGTTTAATTTATTCTTATGAATATAGTAAGTAAGTATGTATTTATTTAAAACAATAAAATATACAATCGTGATGAGCTTCAGTGCTTCATTTTAAAACTAGTTAAGTGAATAAAATCACATAAGTTAATGAAGAATGATTAAATTATGACATCACTTTCTCTATTTGATTGGGAGGTACCTCTCTTTAAACTTTAAACAATATAATAATTTGTGCACATTATTAGCAAACTTTGAATTTGATCGATTAAAATGATATAACTAGAATAAAAGTAGTCCGATTGGTTCATCATTTAGTGCATGTCATTCATTCTTAAGAAATTAGTAAATGTGTACTTATTTCTTAAAAACAATGAAATAGACATTCGTGACAAGCTTTGGTGTTTTGTTTTAAAAGTAGTTAAGTGAATAAAATCACATAAATTAAGGAAGAATAATTAACTTGTGGTATCACTTTCTCTATTGAATTTGTAATTACGAAAGTAATAAATTATTGGGATGTCAAGTTTTAACTATATAATGATTTATGCACATTCATAACGAACTTTGGTTTGAATCGATTAAAATGATATAACTAGAAAAAAAGTGGTCTCATCGATTCATCGTTTAATGCGTTTGATTCATTCTTACGAACTTAGTAAATGAGTATTACATTTCTTTAAAATAACTAAAAATGCATTTGTGACGAGCTTGGGTGCTTTGTTTTTAAAAACTAGTTAAGAGAATGTCACATAAGTTAAGAGAGAACGGTTAAATTATGTTATCACTTTCTCCATTTCATTCGTAATTACGAATGTAACAAATGGTTTGGAGGTCTCTACAAACTTTAAATAATATAATAATTTGTACACATTCTTATCGAACTTTAGTTTAATCGATTAAAAGGATATAACTAAAAGTGGTCTGATTCGTTTGTCATTTTGGGTGTTTCATTTAATCTTACAAACTTAGTCAATTAGTACTTATTTATTTAAAATAACTAAATATGTATTCGTGATGAGCTTTAGTGCTTTGTTTTAAAACTAGTTAAGTAAATAAAATTACATAACTTAAAGAACAACAGTCAAATTGTAGCATCACTTTCTCTATTTGATTCATAATTACGAATGTAACAAATGATTTAGAGGACTTTTTAAACTTTAAACGATATGATAATTTGGGCACATTATTAACGAACTTTGGTTTAATCAATTAAAAGTATATAATTAGACCAAAAATTATCCAATTGGTTCATTGTGCATTTGATTCTTTCTTACGAACATAGTAAATGAGTATGCATTTACTTTAATACAACTAAATACACATTCGTTATAAAACTAGTTAAGCAAATGAAATCACATAAATTAAGGAAGAACGGTCAAATTATGGTATCAATTTCTCCATTTGATTCATAATAATGAACACAACAAATGATTTGGAGGCCTTTTTAGACTTTAAAATGATATAACGATTTGTGCACATTATTAATGAACTTTGGTTCATCATTTAATGCATTTTATTCATTCTTACGAACTTAGTAAATATGTACTTATTTATTTTAAACAACTAAATACACATTCATGACGAGCTTTGGTGCTTTGTTTTAAAACTAGTTAAGAGAACAAAATCATATAACTTAAGGAAGAACTATCAAATTATAGTATCACTTTTTCTTTTTCATTCGTAATTACGATCATAACAAATAATTTAAAGGTCTCTTTAAACTTTAAATGATATAACAATTTATGGATATTTTTAACGAACTTTGATTTTAATTAATTAAAAGAATATAACTTGACCAAAAATATCCAAGTATTTTGTCATTTTGTGCATTTGATTTACATTAGTGACGAGCTTATGTCCTTTGTTCTAAAATTAGTTAAGTGAATGAAATCACAGAAGTTAAGGAAGAATGGTCAAATTGTGACATTGTTTTTTAATTTGATTCATAATTACGAACGTAACAAATGATTGGGAGGCCTTTTTAAACTTTAAATGATATAACAATTTGTATACATTACTAACGAACTTCGGTTTTAATCGATTAAAATGATATAACTAAACCAAAAGTAGTCCAATTGGTTAATTATTTAGTACATTTGATTCATTCTTACGAACATCTTAATAAGCATGTATTTCTTTAAAATAACTAAATATACATTCGTGATGAGTTTCAGTATTTTGTTTTAAAACTAGTTAAGCAAATAAAATCACATAAGTTTTGGAACAGTGGTCTTGTGGTATCACTTTCTCCATTTAATTTGTAATAACAAACATAACAAATGATTCAAGGGTCTTTTTAAACTTTAAATGATATATCGATTTATGTACATTCTTAATGAACTTCAATTTTAATTGATTAAAAGGATAACTAGACCAAAAGTTTTCCAATCTGTTCATTGTTTAGTGCGTTTGATTCATTTTTAGAAAATTAATAAATGGGTATGTATTTATTTAAAACAACTAAATATACATTTATGATGAGCTTGGGTGTTTTGTTTTAAAAATAGTTAAGTAAATAAAATTATATAAGTTAAGGAAGAACGTGATGTGTTGAAGAAGAGAAGTTCAATTCCAACAATGTACTTCAAGGCATAATTAGATGTGAAAGTCTACTTGTGCATGCACTCTTATTATGTAGGATCCAAGAGCATGGCATAGAAGAAAGGCTAATAGAAATTCAAGCCTAAGAAGTTAAAGATGAAGGCCCATAAAGCACATGGAAGAAAAAGTTAAATAAAGACCATTGAACAAAGTAAAATTCGCCATATTTATTCATAGTGCAAAGATCAGGGCCAGCCATGCATTAAATGTGGTATAGTATTATGTTTTTGGCCCCCTAACTTTCGTAGGAATGATAAGGAGTAGTTATTTTTACTTTTATTACACCTAGAATGTTGTTGAAGTACATTTATTCTGTACTTCCCTCTCAATTTAGAATTTTGAATGTTGTAAGCTTATAAATAAGCCTTCTCTATATTGTAATGGAAACTTTGTTTTAAATCCAAAAATATGGAGATTGTTTGTTGAGTGTGTGTCACTCCAAAATCTAGGTTTTGTTTAAGGTGTGCCCTTCCAAACTACTTATCTCTGGCTCATCTCTTCTCTCTTGTGGGGGGTAGTTTCAGAAGTCCATTTACTTTTGACCGCCATCACGTTTATTTGAAGGTCTCCAACAGTTCATGAGCTGGAGTTCCTTGTGAAATTTCGTTTGTTCTTCTTGCTGCAATCTGCTACACCTCACCACAAAAACTATTCTATCTCGATTCACTTCATGGGGGGGGGGGTTATAGATTCCCATTTTTGTGAGCACCATCACTCGCATTTGGAGGTCTCCGATAGTTTGTGAGCTGGAGTTCCTCCTAGAATCGGATTCCGCTTGTTTGTTCTCTCTTGCTACAATCCGTTGTGCCTCTTTCTATTTCTCATCAGAATAGTTCAATTGTGGTATCTCTTTCTCATCAGAATAATTCAGAAATTTATTTAAACTTTAAACGATATAATAATTTGTTTATATTCTTAACGAAGTTCGGTTGTAATCGATCAAAAGGATATAACTAGACCAAAAGTAGTCTAATTCGTTCGTAATTTTGCACTTTTTAATTATTCATACTAACTTAGTAAATTAGAACTTATTTCTTTAAAATAACTAAATATACATTTGTGACGAGCTTGGATGTTTTATTCAACAACTAGTTAAGAAAATAAAATCACATGGTTTAAGGAAAAGTGGTCAAATTTAGGTATTTTTTTCTTCATTTTATTCGTAATTACGAATGTAATAAATGATTTGGTCTTTTTAAATTTTAAACAAAATAACGATTTATGCACATTCTTTACAAACTTCGATTTTAATGGATTAAAAGCATATAACTTGACCAAAAGTGGTCCGATTAGTTCATCATGTTGTACGTTTTATTCATTTTTACAAATTTTATAAATTAATACTTATTTTTTTAAAACAACTAAATATACATTCGTGACAAGCTTTGCTATTTTGTTCTAAAACTAGTTAAATGAATGAAATCACATAAGTTAAAGAAGAACGGTCAAATTATTGTAACTTTCTCCATTTAATTTGTAAATATGAATGTATAATATGATTAGGAGGTCTCTTTAAACTTTAAATGATATAATGATTTATGCACATTCTTAACGAACTTCTCTTTTAATCAATTAAAAAGATATAACTAGACCAAAAGTAGTCCGCTTAGTTCGTTGTTAAGTACGTTTGATTCGTTCTTACAAACATAGTAAATGAGTACGTATTTCTTTAAAATAACTAAATATACATTCATGATGAGCTTAAGTACTTTGTTCTAAAACTACTTAATAGAATAAAATCGCATAAATTAAGGAAGAACGGTAAAATTGTGGCATTATTTTTCTCTATTTGATTCGTAATTACGAACGTAATGAATTATTGGGAGGTCTCTTTAAACTTTTAAATGATATAAAGATTTATGCATATTAATAACGAACTTAGATTTTAATCAATCAAAAGGATATAACGACTAAAAGTGGTGCAATTGGTTCGTTCTTTACTGCGTGTGATTCATTCTTACAAAATTAGTAAATGAGTACTTATTTCTTTTAAACAATTAAATATACTTTCGTGATGAGATTCAATACTTTATTCTAAAACTAGTTAACCGAATGAAATCACATAAGTTAAGGAATAACGGTCAAATTCTGGTATCACTTTCTCTATTTAATTCATAACTAGGAACATATTAAATAAAATGTCTATTTAAGCTTTTAAATGATATAATGATTTATGCACATTCTTAACAAACTTTGGTTTTAATCGATTAAAAGGATACAACTAGACCAAAAGTGGTCTAATTCATTCGTCATTTTGTGTCTTTGATTCATTTTTACGAACTTAGTAAATTAGTACTTATGTCTTTAAAACAACGAAATATACATTCGTGACAAGCTTGGGACCTTTGTAATCACAGAAGTTTAGGAAGAATAGTCAAATTGTAGTATCACTTTCTTTATTTAATTCGTAATTATGAGTGTAACAAAAGATTGGGAGGTCTCTCTAAACTTTAAACGATATAATAATTTATTTTTATTCTTAATGAACTTTAGTTTTCATCGATTAAAAGGAAATAACTAGACCAAAATAGTCAAATGAATTTGTCATTTAGTACATTTAATTCATTCTTATGAACTTAGTAAATTAATACATATTTTTTTAAAACTAGTTAAGCGAATAAAATCACATAAGTTAAGGATTAGTGGTTAAACTATGGTATCACTTTCTTCATTTTATTTGTAATTACAAATGTAACAAATAATTAGGAGGTCTTTTTAAACTTTAAACGATATAACCGTTTGTACACGTTACTAACGAACTTCAAATATAACTACATGAAAAGCAGTCTGAATCGTTCATCATTTTGTACGTTTGACTAATTTTTACAAAGTAAATTAGTATTTATTTGTTTAAAAATATTAAATATATATTCATGACGAACTTATGTCCTTTGATATAAAACTAGTTAAGCAAATAAAATCACATAAGTTAAAGAAGAACGGTCAAATTGGGGCATCATTTTCTCCATTTGATTCTAGTAACGAACGTAATAAATAATTTGGAGGTCTTTTTAAATGTTAAAATGATATAGTGATATATATTCTTAATGAACTTTGGTTTTAAATAATTAAAATGGATATAACTAGAGCAAAAGTGGTCCGATTCGTTTGTTGTTTTGTGTGATTCATTTATTCTTATGAACTTAATAAATTAGAACTTATTTCTTTTAAACAACTAAATATTTATTCATGGTGATCTTAGGTGTTTTATTCTACTAATTAAGAAAATAAAATCACATAAATTAAAGAAGAATGGTCAAATTTAGGCATCGCTTTCTAAATTTGATTCATAATTACAAATATAACAAATGATTAGATCTCTTTAAACTTTAATCAATATAATGATTTATACACATGAAATAAACTTCGGTTTTAATAATTTAAAAGTATATAACTTGACCAAAAATAGTCCGATTAGTGAGTACTTATTACATTAAAATAACAAAATATACATTCATAATGAACTTATGTTCTTTGTTATAAAACTAGTTAAGCGAATGTAACAAATGATTTAGAGTTCTTTTCTAACTTTAATCAATATAACAATTTATGTAATGAACTTGGGTGCTTTGTTTTAACACTCTTTAAGTTAATGAAATCACTTAAGTTAAAGGAGAATGGTCAAATTGTGCTAACACTTTCTCTATTTGACATTACGAATGTAACAAACGATTTGGAGATCTCTATAAACTTTAAACGATATAACTAGACCAAAAGTAGTTCAATTCGTTCGTCGTTTTGTTTGTTTGATTTATTCTTACAAGCTTAGTAAATTAGTACTTATTTCTTTAAAACAACTAAATGTGCATTTGTGACGAGCTTTGGTGCTTTGTTCTAAAACTAGTTAAGCAAATGACATCACATAAGTTAGGGGAGAACGGTAAAATTGTAACATTGAGAGGTCTTTTTAAACATTAAATTATATAACGATTTGTGAACATTATTAACAAACTTCAGTTTTAATCGATTAAAATGATATAACTAGACCAAAAGTTGACCAATTAGTTCATCATTTAATGAATTTCACTCATTAATACGAACTTAGTAAATGTATACTTATTTCTTTTTAACAACTAAATATATATTCGTTACAAGCTTTGGTGTTTTGTTCTAAAAGTAGTTAAGAGAATGAAATCATATAAGTTAAAGAAAAATGGTAAAATTATAACATCGCTTTCTCTATTTGATTCGTAATTACAATCATAACAAATAATTTAGAGGTCTCTTTAAACTTTAAACGAAATAAAAATTCAAGCACCATTCTTGACAAACTTTGGTTTTAAGAAATTAAAAGCATATAACTTGACCAAAAGTGTTTGATTATTTCATCATTTTGTGCGTTTGATTCATTTTTACGAACTTAGTAAATGAACACTTATTACTTTAAAATAACTAAATATACATTAGTAACAAACTTTTGTCCTTTGTTCTAAAACTAGTTAAGTAAATGAAATCACATTAGTTAAGGAAGAACGGTAAAATTATAGCATCAATTTTTTTATTTGATTCATAATTATGAATGTAACAAATGAATGAGAAATGAACTTCAGTTTCAATCGATTGAAAGGATATAACTAGACTAAAAGTTGTCCCATTGGTTCGTTTCTTAGTACATTTGATTTATTCTTATGATCATAGTAAATAAGTACATATTTCTATAAAACAACTAAATATACATTCATATGAGCGTGGGTACTTTATTTTAAAACTAGTTAAACAAATAAAAAATCATATTAGTTTGGAAAGAACAGTCTTGTGGTATCACTTTCTCCATTTAATTCGTAATAACAAACATAACAAATGATTTAGAGGTATCTTTAAACTTTAAATAATATAATAATTTATGTACATTCTTAACAAACTTTTGTCTTAATTAATTAAAAAGATATAACTAGACCAAAAGTTATCCAATTTGTTCGTCGTTTAGTGCATTTTATTTATTTTTATAAAATTAATAAATGAGCATGTATTTATGTAAAACTACTACATATATATTCGTGACAAGCTTAGATGTTTTTTTTCTAAAATTAGTTAAATGAATGAGATCATATGAGTTAAGGAAGTATGGTTAAATTGTGGTATCACTTTCTTTCTCTATTTGATTCGTAATAACGAACGTAACAAATAATTCAGAGGTCTCTTTAAACTTTAAATGATATAATAATTTGTTTACATTCTTAATAAACTACAATTATAATTGATGCACTCAAATAATATACAATTAAATGTTATCATATTTCAAATTGTAATCCTATTTTGTATTAATTTATTACTTATTTGGGCTATTTATGTTTTAAATAAATTAGTTGGACCTTAATTGAGTTTACATATCTAAACAGGCTTTAACAGGATCCAATTGGAAGAGGAAGTGAAGCCCAACTACTCAAAGCTATTTAAAAGTCAAGAATGTACTCCTAATTATCTAAACATACATGAAATGGTTGAACACAACCTTTTGAACCCATTAGATTTGAGATTTGCATCAAGAGAACTAAATTAGGAAAGAAATTGATTCGAACAGATTGATACAACCTTAGTATTTTGACCATTATACATATAATTCGGATTGATATGATTCTGGTGGCATTGGAAAGAAGCCTTCCATGGCTATAATCATTATTTCAGGATGAAATTCACAATTCCGAAGATTTATGGGTCGAATTTGGCATACAAAGGGACAGCTAGTTAACTAACCCGAGGCTAGTACATGAAGAATATTTTCATTGATTATGATTGATACACATAAGAAAAGACAATGAGGCTGGTTGGATAACTAAAGAAAGATTCAAAGATATTTATTTGCTAAATAAATCATTGATTTATTTGATTGATTTCGAAACTAATCATTGCCAAAGAAGCAACCAATCAAACAATCAATCAAGATGCAATCTAGAGAAATGATTTGACTTTCCCCTTTGAAGCAACCCCAGATGGACGTGATAGAGGCATCATCCCCTCCTCTTTGGAGCTCTCTTCTCCTATTTTTCTTCTCTTCTTTTGTATTTTTGTTTTTAGTTTTATTATAATGACTTTCTAAGTTCTTTAGTTAAGGCTAGGAATGAAGCTTGTATTTGATGTTTAATGGCTATGTTGATTCAAGTAAGTTCTTTATCATTTTTTAAATTGATGTTCCATGTTTAAAGAGTGTATAACCTATATAATTATTTGATTCAGCGTTGACGAAAGGCCATTGATGCTTATAATTCCTTGTGATTATATACTTAAAGTTTTCACATAGTAAACAATCAATTACTATTGTTCTATTTCAAAGTTCTTTAAAAGATAAATTTTTCGATTGAGACAAATTTTCATTTGATCTTAATTGAGTTGTCATTTAAATCAAATACTCATTAAAGATTTACTGCAAGTAGCTTTCCGATACCTTTGCACTTTCTCTTTGATTGTCTCTTATTCTCTATTTTACCTTCCTTCTCTATTTTATTCTCTTTGTAATAGTTTTCTTTGTCACACAAGGCTTTCCCTGTGGATCGACCTTGTTTACTATAGTTGACAAGTAAAAAAAGAAATCTTCACTAGACTACTTCATAGTCTTGGTTTGGATGTAACAACGAATTGGCACCATTGTCGGGGATTGCAACATGTGACAAGAATCCATTACGAAAAAAATACTTACTCTAACTTTACTAATTCTCTAACATTTATTTTTGCACACTAACTCTTTAAATTCAGTCATTTACTTTATGTCATTTAGTTTTAATACTTAAATTCTGGAAAAAAAAATTTGAGACCAGAGGCACTACCCATGTTACTACCGAAAATTTTTCGGGATCAAACGTGTACCTTAATAGTGCCTTTGGCCTTATTTTGTAATTTAAATTTTGTATATTAACTTCTAACTCTCTAACTTTTTATATTTTATCATTTAATTTCTGTACTTTTACTTTCGTTTGTTACCAAAAAAAAAGATTGTTGTTGCATGTTTACATGGGTGCGTGATAACTGATTGAGAAGAGTAAACAAATATTTTAAAAAATTCTCTTTATTTTGAAGCAATGGAGGATATAAGAACTAATGAGGAACTAAGAAGTGACAATGGGGATAATAATAATGCACAAAATGTTCAAGTTAAAACCTTGTGTGATTATTTGCAACCAACTAGATCAAGTTCTCCTTCTTGTATGATTTTTCCAACTAATGAGTGGTTTTGAACTCAAGCCAGGTGTAATTCAATTACTACCCAAATTTCATGGCCTAGATTTAGAAAGCTTATATTTGCATTTAAAAGAGTTTGAAGAGGTTTGTGCAACTTTGTCAAACCAAAATATTTCAAATGATGTTATTAGATTAAAACTCTTTCTATTTTCTTTAAAGGAAAAAGCAAATTGGTTGAATTTTTTGAAGCCAAGATCCATTGGAACATGGCAAGAAATGCAAAGAAAATTTTTAAAAAATTTTTTCCCCACCCATAGAACTAATGCACTTAGAAAGAACATCATAAATTTTTCACAAAAAGAAAATGAGACTTTCTTTCAGTGTTGGGAGAGATTTAAAGAACTTTTGTTGTTGTGCCCACATCATGGATATGAAACATGGCATAAAATTAATTTCTTTTATAATGGTTTGACTAAACAAATGAGGCAATTTATTGAAATAATGTGTAATGGAGAATTTTTTAGTCAAGAACCTAAGGAAGCAAAGGACTATTTTGATGTGTTAGCTAAAAATGCTCAATCATAGGAAGATTCTAATGAATTCGAAAGTAGTAATAAGACCAAATGTAATGGGACAACTAAGGGAGGATAATGTAAAAACAAA
Source organism: Saururus chinensis (assembly GCA_035235625.1). Classification (NCBI taxonomy): domain Eukaryota; kingdom Viridiplantae; phylum Streptophyta; class Magnoliopsida; order Piperales; family Saururaceae; genus Saururus; species Saururus chinensis. The sequence goes on from CP141144.1 coordinate 31,841,175, forward strand.
AATTAAATGTTTAGCTAGAAAAGTTGAGGCTATGGAAATTAATAGGGAAAAGATGTTTAAAGCTTCTCAAAAAACAAAAGATATTTGCAGTATATGTGAGAGTTATGGACACCAAACACATGATTGTCTAACAATCCTTGCTTTTCAAGAAGTGTTGCATACTTAAGCAAATGGTATGAATACCTACAAAAGGCCATTTTCTTCTCCTTATTCTGAAACTTATACTCCTAATTGGAGAAATCATCCTAACATTAGTTAGAAAAATGAGTCTAATGTGCAGGTACCCCCTTCTTCCTCAAATTACATTCCACCACATAAGAAGACTCTTGAAGACACATTGCAAACTTTCATGCAAAGTCAAGCAACAATCAACAACCAAATAATGCAAGCCATCAAAGAAGACTTCTATCACTTAATTGATCACAACTTTGAGCACTCAAGAAAAAAATAAGTTTCCTTCTCAACTTCAACCAAATCCTAAAGGTCAATTTGTAATTGAAAATTTAAATTCTTTAAGTTCACAAAAAGAGCATGCTAAGTCCATCACCACTTTGAGAAATAGAAAAGTCATTAACAAGGACATTCCAATAAAGGCTTTTTAAACCTAAGGAGTTTTTGAATTCTAAACATGGTGATGAATTTGACAACTCTGATTGTGTTTCTCCTATTCCTTCTCATTTTCCTCAAAAATTACAATCATCTTCTAAATTGGTGCAAAATGGTGAAATTCTTAAAATTTTCAAACAAGTGATGATTAACATTCCTCTCTTAGATGTCATTAAACAAATTTCTTCTTATGCAAAATTTTTGAAAAACCTTTGTACAATCAAGCGTAAACTAAATGTAGAAAAGAAGGCATTTTTGATAGAACAAGTAAGCGCAATTTTACAACAAAACACCCTACCAAAATATAAAGATCCTAGTTGTCCAACCATATCTTGTATAATTGGGAATAATAAAATTGAAAAAGCTTTGCTTGATCTTGGGGCAAATAATCTCTTACCTTATTCTATTTATGAACAATTGGGACTTGGTGAATTGAAGCCCACAAGCATTACACTTCAACTTGCAAATTGCTCAATTAAAACACCAAGAGGAATTGTTGAGGATGTGTTAGTACAAATGGAAAAGTTTTACTTTCCTGTTGATTTTATTGTTTTAGACACACAACCAGTTTTGAATGCTTATACTCAAATTCCTGTCATATTAGGCTGCCCATTTCTTGCAACTTCTAATGCTCTTATTAATTGTAGAAATGGTGTTATGAAGCTTTCTTTTAAAAATATGACTTTGGAACTGAATATTTTTAATATTTGCAGGCAACCAGGAGATGATGATGAGGATGTGCATGAAGTGAATCTAATAGAAAGTCTTGCAGCCTATCTCTCTTATTTTAATTTTGATGATGATGCTATCATTCATGATGTAAAATGCCTTATTAGAGTCAACTCCATTGTTGGATACCGATAAGTGGAAGGCACGCTTTGAGGAGTTACCTCCTTCTAATAGCGCTCCTCTTCCCTCAAGTGTCCAACCACTGAAACTAGACTTGAAACTTCTCCCTACTAAAGCTTATCTTTGTGAGAGAGAGACATTTCCTGTTGTTGTCTCTTCAAAGTTAGATAATGAGCAGGAGCACAAGTTGCTCAAAGTCTTTAGAAATCACAAGAATGCCATTAGGTGGACCATTGCTGATATAAAGGAGATTAGTCCCCTAATTTGCACACATATGATCTTCATAGAAGAAAATGCAAAACTTGTGAGACAAATGCAAAGGAGGTTAAACCCCAATATGAAGAGGTAGTGAGAGCAGAGGTCTTAAAATTATTAGATGTCGGTATTATTTACCCAATTTCTGATAGTCCATGGGTGAGTCCCACCCAAGTTGTCCCCAAAAAGTCTGGAGTGACAGTGGTAAAGAATGCTAATGATGAGTTAATTCCCATTAGAGTCACCACCGGTTGGCGGATGTGCATAGATTATAGGAAATTGAATTCCATCACTAGGAAAGACCACTTCCCCTTGCCGTCATGGACCAAATCCAAGAGAGGGTGGCCGGTCATAAATTTTATTATTTTATAGATGGTTATTCAGGATATAATCAAATTGAGATTGCACTTAACGATCAACAAAAAACAACCTTTACATGTCCATTTGGTACTTTTGCATATCGAAGGATATCGTTCGGATTATGTAATGCTCCTGCCATATTCTAAAGGTGGATGATGAGCATCTTTAGTGACATGGTGGAGCAATTTTTAAAAGTTTTTATGGATGACTTCTCTATTTTTGGTGATTCTTTTGATGATTGTCTTAATAACATAGAAAAAGTTTTGGCGCAATGTGAAGAGAAAATTCTAGTTTTAAATTGGGAAAAGTGTCATTTTATAGTTACTACTGGAATAGTACTTGGTCACATTATTTCTGTGTAGGGATTAAAGTGGACAAGGCAAAAATTGAATTGATTACCTAGTCCAAAGTCCATAAAAGATGTTAGATCCTTTCTAGGGCATGCCGGTTTTTATAGAAGATTTATCAAGAATTTTAGTGTGATACCTAGACCATTATGTAATCTTTTATCTAAAGAACATTCTTTTAAGTGGTCAGATACATGTGAAGAAGATTCCACAAACCCTAAGAACATATTAGTGTCTGCACCCATCATGCAACCCCCGGATTGGACCCTTCCCTTTGAAATTATGTGTGATGCAAGTGATTATGCCGTTGGGGCTGTTTTACGGCAAAGCAAAGATAAGAAACCTTGTATAATGCAAGTAGAACGTTAAATAGTGCCCAAATGAACTAGTCCACCACTGAAAAAGAACTTCTTGTTGTAGTATTTGCACTTGACAAATTTAGATCCTATTCGATTGGCTCTCATATTAAGATATGAGCAAATAAGATACAAAGCCCAGATTGCTTTGGTGGATACTCCTACTCCAAGAGTTTGATCTCACAATCAAAGACAAGAAGGGAGTAGAGAATGTGGTGGCGGATCATCTTTCAAGATTGGAATTTTCTGATTCTTCGGAAAACATTCCAATCTAGGACACATTCCCCGATGTACAACTTTTTGCCATCTCACATCTTTCATGGTATGCTGACATTGCCAACTACTTGGTAATAGGTAAAGTTCCCTATCATTAGTCTCATCATGATAAAAAGAGATTATACACTGAGGTAAAGCATTTCTTTTGGGACGACCCCTATCAAATAATAAGGAGATATGTGTCTAATTCTGAAGAAGTAAAGTATCATCTCTTTTTGTCATTCTAAAGCATGCGGTGGTCACTCCTCTAAAAAGACCACTGCTAAAATTTTGCAATGTGGTTTTTATTAGCCAACTCTTTTCAAAGATGTTCATGAATTTTGCAAAACTTGTGAACGTTGTCAAAAGTTAGGAGCCATATCTCGTTGAAATATGATGCATCTTCACCCCATATTGGTTATTGAGATTTTTTATTGTTGGGGCATCGATTTCATGGGACCTTTTCCTCCTTTTGGCTATATTTACATTTTAGTTATCATCGATTATGTTTCTAAGTGGATTGGGGCGGTTCCAAGCAAAACCAATGACCACAAAGTCGTTGTGCGCTTTTTAAAAGAAAATATATTTTCAAGGTTCGGAACACCGCGAGCCATCATAAATGAAGGGGGGTCACATTTTTGCAACAAGCCTTTTGACGCTTTGATGAGAAAGTATGGGATGACCCATAAAGTAGCCACCCTTTATCACCGACAAGTTGAGATTTCTAAGCATGAAATTAAATATATTTTGCAAAAAATAGTAAATCTAAATAGTAAAGATTGGTCTTTATGGCTAATCGATGCTCTTTGGGTTTATCGTACCGTTTTTAAGACCCCAATTAAAATGTCTCATTACCGTTTGATTTTTGGAAAAGCTTGCCACTTGCCTGTGGAATTGGAACATAGGGCATATTGGGCAATTAAAGCTTTGAATTTTAATTTTGACAAGGCTGGCTTAAATAGAAAGTTACAGATCAATGAGTTAGAGGAAATTCTACGTGATGCTTATGAGAGTTCAAAACTTTACAAAGAGAAAATGAAGGCTTTTCATGATAAAAATATTTTACGAAAATCTTTTGAGCCATTTCAAAAAGTTTTATTGTACAACTCTAAGCTTCATCTCTTTCCAGGAAAATTAAGATCACATTGGACAGGCCCTTTCCTTGTAAAAATTGTTTTTCCTTATGGAACTGTTGAAATCAAAAACCCAAAACATGGTGATATTTTCAAAGTTAATGGACAACATTTGAAACCATTTTTAAACCATTTTGTCCCTGAACTTGAGTCAACATCTCTTGAAAATCCAAATTATGAGGGTTGATTTTCTTTCCATGATTTTTACTCAAAAAACAACAAAATCATAAAACAAAAAAAAACTTTTTTTTCCAAACATTGAGGACAATGTTTAGGTTAGGTTTGGGGGTATAGAAAAAGATTTATCTTTTGTGGTTTTTTTTTGTTTTACTTAAAAAATGAAAAATTGAAAAAAATAGTTAGATTTATTTTTTGCTTGTTACATTGATGTTTCTTTTAGACATGTGACTTTGTTTAATGATATCATATTATTCAGAAGATGGCTTGACATATTTAATAATTTTGAATTCTTATTACTTCATATTGGTTTCTTGTGCTCCTATTTTGAAAAACTAAAAAAGACATTTTGCCTAAGTAAGAATTTGAGCCATTGATTATGGTCTTACATCTTGGTGGATATCATTGAATCTAAGTAATTATTTTCTTATGGGAGTAAAACTTTGGTATGATCTAGTAGTACTCATGTTATCATAATAGAGTTTTAGGCTTCACTATTCTTGATTTGTAGAACAATCGAGAACTTTTTGTCAACACAATTCAAGTTGATTGTATAATGTGTTCAAGAAAAAAAATGTGAAAAAAAGAATGAAAAATTGTAATGAATTAAAGTCACTCTATTGAGTAGACTAGGACTCGGCGTGCCTCACTAAGCATAGGGTGTTCGAGTCAAAAGGTAGAGTTGATTAATTTATGACATGCATAGCCTTGCAGCCTATGTGGTTCAAGTTATTAAGCCTGAGGGGTGCTTTAATACCTAGTACCATGAGCCAAGTGGATTGGGAGTCCCTGGCCTAACACTTGTTACATGGATCTATAAGAAAGCTTAAAAAGGCTAAGCCTTACACATGTCATGTGTGATTAGCATAAAATTCTAGTATAACATTATGCAAATATATCCTGAATGAGTTGTTAGGTGATCTATGATGTTTTTACTTTTCAAGAAAGGTTTTGCATTATTCTCTATTATGATTTCTTGAAGATGAATACACCCAATATCTATTTTTGAGTGTTAAAATTGAAATTTCTGAGTGGACATGAGACACATTGAGTTGTTCAATTCATAAGATTGGGACTGTACAATTACTTGACAATGTCTATTTTTTTACTATTATGTATGTATAAGTACTTGCCACAAATATGAAGTTGTTAGAATAAATTATTGTTTAAGAAGACAAGTTGTATTATGCATGATTGATTTTACTAAATGAAGTCACATGTTTAGGAGGAGTTGATTTGTAATTTAAATTTCCTTTTAAAATTAAAATTTTGAATTTTGTGGGTATATTCACTGCAAACCCACACGAGACTATAACGCGTCCACTAGTGTAAGCTAGGGGTTTTAAGGCTTGTTGCATATGCCAAATGCAATCGAGATTTCCTGCGGAAGTGGAGTAGTTAGTTTTATTTTTTATTATTGTAATTTTTGTTTTGCTCGAGGACTAGCAAAAAGTAGGGTTTGGGGGTATTTAATGCACTCAAATAATGTACAATTAAATGTTATCACATTTCAAATTGCAATCCTATTTTGTATTAATTTATTACTTATTTGGGCTATTTATATTTTAAATAAATTAGTTGGACCTTAATTGAGTTTACATGTCTAAACAGGCTTCAACAGGATCCAACTAGAAGAGGAAGTGAAGCCCAACTACTCAAAACTATTTAAAAGTCAAGAATGGGCTCCTAATTGTCTAAACATACATGGAATGGTCGAACATAACCTTTTAGACCCATTAGATTTGAGATTTGCATTAGGAGAACTAAATTAGGAAAGAAGTTGATTTGGACAGATTGATAGAGCTTTAGTATTTCGACCATATATTTCTATGTATAATTTAGATTGATACAATTCATTCTTTTAAACATAGCGAATGAGTACATATTCTATTAAAATAATTAAATATACATTTCTGATGAGCTATGGTGCTTTGTTTGAAATCTAGTTAAGTTAATAAAATCATATAGGTTAAGAAAAATGGTAAAATTGAGGAATCACTTTGTTAATTTAATTCGTTATTACGAATGTAACAGATTAATGTGAGGTCTATTTAAACTTAAACAATATAACAATTTATGCACATTCTTAACATACTTATTTTAATACCAAAAGGGGTCTAATTGGTTCGTCATTTAATATATCTGATTTATTCTTTTAAACTTAGTAAATGAGTATGTATTCATTTTAAACAATTAAACAACATTTGTGACGAACTTTGGTGCTTTGTTCTGAATCTAGTTAGGCGAATGAAATTATATAAGTTACAGAAGAACGGTCAAATTGTGGAATCACTTTATTAATTTAATTTGTTATTACGAATGTAACAAATTAATGGGAGGTCTCTTTAAACTTTATATGATATAATAATTTTTTGGCACATTATTAATTTACTTTAGTTTTAATTGATCAAAAGGGGTCCAATTAGTTCATCGTCTAGTACGTTTGATTTATTTTATTGAACTTAGCAAATAAATACGTAATCATTTTAAACGATTCAATATATATTCGTGACGAGTTTTGGTGCTTTGTTCTAAATCTAGTTAGGCGAATGTAATTATATAACTTAAGGAAGAATAGTTAAATTGCTAAATCACTTTCTTAATTTTATTAGTTATTATGAATGTAATAAATGAATGAGAGATCTATTTAAACATTAAACTATATAATGATTTATACTCATTTTTAACAACTTCTGCTTTGATTTACTAAAAGTTGTTCGATTAGTTCATTGTTTAGTATGTTTTATTCATACTTTTGAACTTAGCAAATGATTATGTAGTTTTTTAAAATAATTAAATATACATTCGTGACGAGCTTTTAGTACTTTGTTATAAATTTAGTTAAGTGAATGAAATTATAAATTAATGAAGAAGGGTTAAAAATTGGAATCATTTTGTAAATTTTATTCATTACGAATATAGCAAATTAATGGGCAGACTTTTTAAACTTTAAACGATATAATGATTTATGTACAATTAACTTACTTTGGTTTGAATTGATTAGAAGGATATAACTTGACCAAAAGGGGTATGATTGGTTCATCGTTTAGTACATTTGATTTATTTTTTTGAGTACGTATTTATTTAAAATAATTAAATATACATTCGTGACGAACTTTCGTACTTTATTCTAAATCTAGTTAAGCAAATGAAATTAAATAAGTTAAGGAAGAACGGTTAAATTGTGGAATTACTTTGCTAATTTGATTCGTTATTACAAGCGTAAAAAATAAATGAGAGGTCTCTTTAAACTTTAAATAATATAACGATTTGTACACATTCTTATCTAACTCCAATTTTAATCAATGAAAAGAATATAACTCTACCAAAAGGGCTTTGATTTGTTTGACATTTAGTACGTTCGATTTATTCTTTTGAACTTAGCGAATGAGTACGTATTAATTTAACACAATTAAATACACATTCGTGACGAGCTTTGGTACTTTTTTCTAAATCTAGTTAGGAGAATGAAATCATAAAAGCCAATGAAAAATTGTCAAATTATAGAATTACTTTGTTGATTTAATTCATTATTATAAACATAAAATTTGATTGGGAGGTCTTTTTAAACTTTAAACAATATAACATTTTGTACACATTCTTAATTTACTTTAGTTTTAATCGATTAAAAGAATATAACTTGACAAAAGGGGTCCAATTAGTTTGTTGTTTAGTACATTTAATTTATTCTTTTGAACTTAGTAAATGAGTGTACGTATTCATTTAAAACAATTAGATATACATTGTGATAAGCTTTAGTGCTTTGTTAAAATCTAGTTAAGCGAATAAAATTATATTAGTTAAGAAAAAATGGTCAAATTGTGGATTCACTTTATTAATTTGATTTCTTATTATTAATATGACAAATTAATGAGACATCTCTTTAAACTTTAAATGATATAATGATTTGTTCACATGCTTAACTTACATCGGTTTGAATCGCTCAAAAGGATATAACATGACCTTAGGGGTCCAATTAGTTTAATTTACATCGGTTTGAATCACTTTAAATGAGTATGTTTTCATTTTCAACAATTAAATATATATTCATAACGGGCTTTGGTACTTTGTTCTAAATCTAGTTAGGCAAATGATATTATATAAGTTAAGGAAAAATGGTTAAATTGTGGAATCACTTTGTTAATTTTATTTATTATTACAAATGTAATAAATAAATATAACACCCCAAATTCTAGGTAATTTTTTTCCTTTTATTTGTGTGTGTGTTTGATTAGTTGCCCAAAATGCTTCCAAACCCTACGATTATTTTGTGTGTTAACCAGTTAGGCTAGTGTTCTACCTTTTATGTGAAGGGGGTAGGCCACTTAGGGTTTAGGGGTCCAGCCTTGGTTGGAAGTCCTAACTGTACTTGGAGTTGGAAGTCTTAATAGTACTAGGAGTTAGAAGTAGTCCTAAAAGAACTAGGAATTGAAAGAGGGAGAGAGCCCTAGAGGAGGAAAACACCCTAGAGGTGGATGAGGGTGCAACCCCTAGTTTGTAGGAGGCAACCCCTAGTTTATAGGGAGCAACCCCTAGAAGCTAGGGTGAGGACAGAAAGGGGTTTATTTCAGGTTCCTATTTTATAGGAGGTGAGGGGATTTAGGATGCTTATGGAAGAGTTCACCTACTTTGGTTCAACCCTCCCATTGGCCCAAAATCCTAGAAACTAAGGGAAAGTTTTATAAAAGAAAAGAGGGGGGGCAGATCTCTTTTTTTTTTTTGCTTGGTTCATGCCTCCCTCTTCTCCCATCACTTCCCTCCTCTTCCTTCTCCTAGCAAGGACCTCCATAACCAACAGTTTTAGAGGGCAAAAAGTAACCATCTTTAGACTGAATTCCCTTAAGCATAAGATATTGCTAGATGTAATTCAGCCATACTTCAACCTTACTCTATTGGGTTTTGATGTCATGAATCAGCCTCAATTTGGGCATAAATGATTCCAATTTTTATATCTTATATATAGCCTGATTTGTACATACATGATTCTGATTTCTGTCTAGAATATTAGTCCAATTCGTGCAAGCATGTTGCTGATTTTTATCATTTACCTTAGCCCTAATTTATGCATGAATGACTCTGATTCTAATCATATATATTATCCTTACTTCATGTATAAACTTTGGTGAATTTAATCCCTAAATTGTAGCCTTGTTTAGGCCATACTTTTGCCTATTTAATCCCTAGTTTGTGGCCTTAGTTTAGGCCATACTTTTGTCTATTTAATCCCTAGTTTGTGGCCATATTTTAGGCTATCTTTTGCTTATTTAATCGGCCTTAGTTTGGGATATATACTTTTACCTATTTAATCCCTGATTGCAGCCTTGGTTTAGGCCATAGACTAGTTTATTTAATACTTGTTTCTCAGCCTTGGTTTATGTTATAATCAAGCTGACTGAATGCCTAACTTTTAGCCCTAGTTTATGTTGCATTATTGTCAAGTTAATACATGATTCTCAGCCTTGGTTCATGTTATAATTTTGATGTTTAAATCCCTAATTTTTTAGCCTTAGTTTAAGACATATTCATGCTTATTGAATCTTTAAATTTCAGCCTAAGATGCCTATGAATTTCAGCCTTATTGTGATATATCTTATGTTGAATGTTGATGGTTGTATCAGCCTGAAATTGTCATGTTAGGTAATTGACTTGAGTTGTTCATCTCAGCCCCAATCTGATTCATTATATTGTTGAATTGGTCAGCTCATCTCAGCACAAGTTTGAGTCATTGTTATATAGATTTAGTTTACATGTTTCAGCCCTAAATCTGCCTATTATCTTGCCAATTTATTGAGAACATAAAAAATAAATAGGAGGTCTATTTAAACTTTGAATAATGTAATGATTTATGGACATTCAAAACTTACTTTTGTTTTAATCGATTAAAAGGATATAACCTGATAAAAAGTGGTCTGATTGGTTCATTGTTTAGTATGTTTAATTTATTTTTTTGAACCTAGCAAATGAGAACAATTCATTTAAAAATTAAATATACATTCATGACGAAAGTGCATTTTTTCTAAATCCAGTTAAGTGAATGAAATCATATAAGTTAATGAATAAGGGTCAAATTGTGGAATCACTTTGTCGATTTGATTCGTTATTACGAACGTTAGAAATAAATAGGAGGTCTTCTTAAACCTTAAACAATATAATAATTTGTATATATTCCTGACTTACTTTGGTTTTAATAGATCAAAAGAATATAACATGACTAAAAGGGGTCCAATTAGTTTGTCATTTAGAACGTTTGATTTATTCTTTTGAACTTAGCAAATGAGTACATATTAATTTAAAATAATTAAATATACGTTCGTGATGAGCAAATGAAATTATATAAGTTAAGGAAGAACAATCAAATTGTGGTATCGCTTTGTTAATTTCATTCATTATTAAGAATGTAACAAATGAAATAGAGGTCTCTTTAAACTTTAAATGATATAATGATTTATGAACATTCTTAACTTACTTCGGTTTTCATTTATTAAATGGGTATAACTTGACAAAAAGTGGTCCGATTGGTTCGCCGTTTATTACGTTTGATTCATTATTTAAACTTTCCAAAAGGTTTAATTATGAAATTACTTTGTCAATTTGATTCATTATTGTAAACATAACAAATGAATGTAATGTCTCTTTAAACTTTAAATAATATAACGATTTGTGTATATTCTTACATTTGTTCGATTTAAATTGATTAAAATGATATAACTTGACCAAAAATGATCCGATTAGTTTGAAATTTAGTATGTTTAATTTATTATTTTAATCTTAGCAAATAAATACATACATACATATATATATATATATATATATATATATATATATATATATATATATATATATATATATATATATATATATATATATATATATATATATATATATATATATATATATATATATATATATATATATATATATATATATATATTCGGGACGAGTTATGTTGCTTTGTTCTAAATCTAGTTAAACTAATAAAATCATATAAGTTAAGGAATTATGCTTTAATTATAGAATAAATTTGTTAATTTAATTTATTATTATGAATGTAAAAAATTTATTTAGAGGTCTCTTGAAACCTTAAAGATATAACGATTTGTATGCATTCTTAACTTACTTTGGTTTTAATCGATTAAAATAATATAACTTGACCAAAAGTGGGCTAATTGGTTTAGTGCTTTGTTCTAAATGTAGTTAAGTGAATGAAATCATATAAATTAAGGAAGAACGATCAAATTGTTGAATCACTTTGTTAATTTAATTTGTTATTATGAACATAACAAATTAATGGGAGGCCTCTTTAAACTTTAAACAATATAATAATTTATACACATTCTTAACATGCTTCGATTTTAGTCGATTCAAAGGAAATAACTTTTCCAAAAGTGGCCCATTTAGTTCATCGTTTAGTATGTTTGATTCATTCTTTGGAACTTAGAAAATGACTATGTAGTTATTTTAAACAATTAAATATATATTCTTGATAAGCTTTAGTACTTTATTTTAAATCTCATTAAGCGAATCAAATCATATACATTGATGAAGAACGGTCAAATGGTGGAATTGCTTTGTCAATTTGATTCTTTATTACGAAAATGAATCGGAGATCTCTTTAACTTTAAACGATATAAGGATATGCACACATTTTTAACTAATTTCGGTTCTAATCGATCAAAAGGATATAACTTGATCAATAAGGGTCCGATTAGTTTGTCATTTAGCACATTTGATTTATTCCTTTGAACTTAGTAAATGAGTGCGTATTGATTTAAAATAATTAAATATACATTTGTGATGAGCTTTTGTAAATTTTTCTAAATCTAGTCAAGCGAATGAGAACAGTCAAATTATGAAATCATTTTCTCAATTTAATTCGTTATTACAAAAGTAACAAATGAACCGGTGATCTCTTTAAAATTTAAATGACATAATGATTTGTTCACATTCTTAACTTACTTCAGTTTTAATCGAATAAAATGATATAACTTGATAAAAAGGGGTCCGATTAGTTCATCATTTTGTATGCTTTATTTATTCTTTTGAACCAATGAAATGAATACGTATTTATTTAAAACAACTAAATATGCATTCATCACGAACTTTGGTGCTTTGTTCTAAATCTAGTTAAGTGAATTAAGACATATAAGTTAAGGAAGAACGATCAAATTGTGGAATCACTTCGTTAATTTGATTCGTTATTACAAATGTAATTAAATGAGAGGTCTTATTAGACTATAAACGATATTAAGATTTGTGCATGTTCTTAACTTTCTTTGATTTTAATCTATCTATAACTTGACCAAAAGGGGCCCGATTGGTTCATCGTTTAACACATTTGATTCATTCTTTCAAACTTAGCAAATGAGTATGTATTAATTTCTACATTCGTGATTAGTTTTAGTTTATTTTTTTAAATTTAGTTAAGTGAATGAAATCATATATGCTAAGGATGAACGGTTAAATTGTGGAATTACTTTGTCAATTTAATTCATTAAACATAACAAATGAATAAGGTCTATTTAAACTTTAAATAATATAATGATCTATGGACATTCTTAACTTACTTTGGTTTTAATTGATTAAAAAGATATAACTTTGCTAAAAGTGGTCCAATTGGTTTGTCGTTTAGTATGTTAGATTTATTCTTTTGAACTTATGAAATTAGTACCTATTTATTGAAAACAACTAGATATATATTCATTACGAGCTTTAGTGCTTTGTTTTAAATCTAATTAAGCGAATAAAATCATATAAACTAAGGAAGAATGGTCAAATTATGGAATTACTTTGTCACTTTATTTCATTATTACGAATGTAACAAATAAATGGGTAGTCTCTTTAAACTTTAAATGATATAATAATTTGTGCACATTCTTAACTTACTTCGATTTTAATCGATCAAAAGTATATAATTTTACCAAAGGGGTCTAATTGGTTAGTCGTTTAGTACATTTAATTCATTATTTTGAACTTAGAAAATGAATATATTTTTATTTAAAAATAATTAAATATACATTAGGACGAGCTATGATACTTTGTTTTAAATCTATTTAAGCAAATGAAATCATATAAGTTAAGAAAGAACAGTCAAATTGTCGTATCACTTTGTTAATTTAATTTGTTATTACGAACATAATAATGTAATGATTTGTGTACATTTTTAACTTATTTTGGTTTGAATCAAGTAAAAGGATATAACTTTACTTAAAGTTGTCTGATCAGTTTATCGTTTAATATGTTCGATTCATTTTTTGATCATAGCTTATGACTATGTAGTTACTTAAAATAATTAAATATATATTCATGATGAGCTTTAGCACTTTGTGATAAACCTAGTTAAGCGAATAAAATCATATAAATTGAGGAAGAACGGTTAAATTGTGGTATCACTTTGTTAATTTAATTTGTTATTATGAATGTAATAAATGAGCAGTCTCTTTAAACTTTAAACAATATAAACTTACTTCAGTTTTAAGCGATCAAAAGGTTATAACTTAACGAAAAGTTGTCCGATTAGTTTGTCGTTTAGTAAGCTTGATTCATTAATTTAAAATAATTAAATATACATTCGTGACAAGCTTTAGTGTTTTGTTCTAACTTAAGTTAAGCAAATAAAATCATATAAGTTAATGATGAATGGTCAAATTGTGGAATCACTTTGTCAATTTTATTCGTTATTACGAATGTAATAAATAATGGGAGGTCTATCTAGACTTTAAATGATATAACGATTTGTGTACATTTATACTTCGGTTTTAATCGATTAAAAAGATATAACTTGACCAAATGGGGTCCGATTAGATCGTAGTTTAGTGAGTTTGATTCCTTCTTTTAAACTTAGTAAATGATTACATATTTATTTAAAAATAATTAAATATACATTCATGACGAGCTATGGTACTTTGTTTTAAATCTAATTAAGCGAATGAAAAACATATAAGTTAAGGAAGAACGATCAAATTTTGGAATCACTTTGATAATTTAATTCATTATTACAAACGTAATAAATAATGGGAGGTCTCTCTAAACTTTAAACAATATAACAATTTATGTATATTTTTAACTTACTTCGGTTTTAATCAATTAAAAGGATATAACTTTACTAAAAGTTGTCCGATTAGTTCATCATTTAATATATTTGATTCATTCTTTCGAACATAGCTAATGACTATGTAGTTATTTAACAGAATTAAATATATATTCATGATGAGGTTTAGTTCTTTGTTATAAATCTAGTTAAGCAAATAAAATCATATAAATTTAGGAAGAATGGTTAAATTGTTATATCACTTTGTGAGTTTGATTTGTTATTACGAACATAACAAATTAATAAGAGGTCTATTTAATCTTTGAACGACATAATTATTTATGCATATTCTTAACTTACTCCGATTTTAAATAATTAAAATGATATAACTTGACTAAAATGGGTCCGATTGGTTTATCGTTTTGTTCATTTAATTTATTATTATGAACTTAGCAAATAAAAATATATTTATTTAAAAAAATTAAATATACATTTATGACGAGCTTTTGGTGCTTTGCTTTTGATATAAGTTAATGAAGTACAGTCAAATTGTGGAATTACTTTGTTAATTTGATTCCTTATTACGAATGTAATAAATTAATTAGAGGTCTCTTTAATCTTTGAACAATATAATGATTTATACACATTTTTAACTTACTCCAA
This sequence comes from Saururus chinensis, assembly GCA_035235625.1. Classification (NCBI taxonomy): domain Eukaryota; kingdom Viridiplantae; phylum Streptophyta; class Magnoliopsida; order Piperales; family Saururaceae; genus Saururus; species Saururus chinensis. Next base: position 31,856,203 of record CP141144.1, read on the forward strand.
TTTTAAATGATTAAAAGGATATAACTTAACTAAAATATGTCCAATTAGTTCATCATTTTGTACATTTAATTCATTATTACGAACTTAGAAAATAAAAATATATTTAATTTAAAAAAATAAATATACATTTATGACGAGCTTTTGGTGCTTTGCTCTAAATCTAATTAAGCGAATGAAATGATATAAGTGAAGGAAGTACGATCAAATTGTGAAATTACTTTGTTAATTTGATTCCTTATTACGAATGTAACTAATAAATGAGAGGTCTTTTTAAACTTTAAATGATATAACGAGTTGTGCACATTGTTAAGTTTCTTTGGTTTTAATCTATCAAAAGAATATAAGCGGACAAAAAGTGGTTCGATTAGTTCATCATTTAGTACATTTGATTTATTCTTTCATACTTCACAAATGAGTACATATTCATTTATAACAATTAAATATACATTTGCGACAAGCTTTAGTGCTTTATATTTTTTTAAAGCAAATACAATCTTATAAATTAAGGAAGAAAAGTTAAATTGTTGTATCACTTTATCAATTTCATTCATTATTACGAACATATCAAATGAATGGGTAGTCTCTTTAAACTTAAAACGACATAACGATTTGTGCACATTCTTAACTTACTTCCATTTTAATCGATCAAAAGGTCTTAACTAAAAAAGGGGTCCGATTGGTTTGTCGTTTTGTACATCTAATTCATTCTTTTAAACTTAGCAAATGAGTAGACATTTAATTAAAATAATTAAATATACATTCGTCACAAACTTTGGTACTTTATTATAAATCTAGTTAAGTGAATAAAACCATATAAGCTAGGGAAAAACTGTCAAATTGTGGAATCACATTATTACTTTGATTCTTTATTACGATTATAACAAATGAATGAGAGGTTTTATTAAACTTTAAACAATATAACAATTTGTGTACATTTCTAAATCTTGTTATGTGAATCGATCAAAAAGATATAACTTGACAAAAAGGGGTCCGATTGGTTCATCGTTTAGTATGTTTGATTTATTATTTTAAACTTAGCAAATGAATACGTATTTATTTAAAATAATTAAATATATATTCATAATGAGCTTTGGTGCTTTGTTCTAATTCTAGTAAAGCAAATTAAATCATATAAGCTAAGGAAGAATGGTCAAATAGTCGAATCACTTTGTTAATTTAGTTTGTTATTATGAATGTAATAAATGACTAAGAGGTCTCTTTAAACTTTAAATGATATAACGATTTATGAACATACTTAACTTTCTTTGGATTTAATCAATTAAAAGGATATAACTTGACTAAAAAAGTGGTTTGTCATTTATTATGTAATTGGTTTGTCATTTATTATGTATGATTCATTCTTTCAAACTTAGTAAATAAGTACGTATTAATTTTAAAAAATTAAATATTCTTTTGTGACGAGATTTAGTACATTTTTTCTAAATCTAGTTATGTGAATGAAATTATATAAGTTAAGGAAGAATGGTCAAATTGTGGAATCACTTTGTCCATTTATTTTGTTATTACGAATGTGGCAAATAATTGGGAGGTCTCTTTAAACGTTAAAGGATATAATAATTTGTAGACATTCTTAATGAACATTGGTTTTAATTGATTAAAAGGATATAACTTGACTAAAAGTCATCCAATTAATTCGTCATTTATTTATTTGATACGAATTAAGCAAATAAATATGTATCTATTTAAAAAAAATTAAATATACATTTGTGACAAGCTTTGGTGCATTGGTCTATATCTAATTAAGCAAATGGAATGATAGTTAAGGAAGAACGGTCAAATTGTGGAATCACTTTGTTAATTTTATTTGTTATTACGAACGTAACAAATAAATAGGAAGTCTCTTTAAACATTAAATGAAATAACGATTTGTGCACATTGTTAACTTACTTTGGTTTTAATCGATCAAATGGATAGGTGTTTACTAAAATTTTTCTGATTTGTTCATTATTTAGTATGTTTGATTCATTTTTTCATACTTAGACGTATTAATTTATAGCAATTAAATATACATTCGTCCTGAGCTTTGGTATTTTGTTCAAAATCTAATTAAGAGAATAAAATAATATAAGCTAAGGAAGAATGGTCAAATTGTGGAATCACTTTATTACTTTGATTCGTTATTATGGACCAAACAAATAAATGGAGGTTTCTTTAAACTTTAAACGATATAATGATTTGAGCACGTTCTTAACTTGCATCGGCTTTAATCGATCAAAATGATATAACTTGACCAAAAGGGGTCCGATTGGTTCGTTGTGTAGCACGTATGATTCATTCTTGAAATTTTAAACGATATAATTTGTACACATTCTAAACATACTTCTGTTTTAATCGATTAAAATAATATAACTTTACCAAAAGTGGGCCGATTAGTTAATTATTTAGTATGCTTGATTTATTATTTTTAACTTAGTAAATGAGTATATAGTTATTTAAAATAATTAAATATACATTCATGACGAGCTTTAGTACTTTGTTCTAAATATAGTTAAGTTAATGAAATTATATAAATTAAGGAAGAACGGTCAAATTGTGGAATCACTTTATTCATTTAATTCGTTATTATTATGAACATAATAAATGAATGGGAGGTCTCTTTGCACTTTATTAATTTAATTCGTTAATTTGATTTATTATTACAAATGTAACAAATGAATAGGAGATCTCATTAAACTTTAAACGATATAACGATTTGTGCACGTTCTTAACTTTCTTCGATTTTAATCAATTAAGAGGATATAACTTGACCAAAAGGGGTCTAATTGGCTCGTTGTTTAGCACGTTTGATTCATTCTTTTGAACTTAGTAAATGAGTACATATTAATTTAAAATAATTAAATATACATTCGTGATTAGCTTGAAAATTTTAGTTAAGCGAATGAAATTATATATGCTAAGGAAGAACAGTCAATTATAGAATCACTTTGTTAATTTATTTCTTTATTACAAATGTAACAAATGAATTAGAGGTCTATTTAAACTTTAAATGATAAAATAATTTGTGGACATTTTTAACTTACTTCGGTTTTGATTGATTAAAAGGATATAACTTTGTGAAAAGTTGTGTGATTGGTTTGTCATTTAGTACTTTAAGATTTATTCTTTTGAACTTAGTAAATGAGTGTGTATTTATTTGAAATAATTAAATATATATTCATGACGAGCTCTGCTGCTTTGTTCTAAATCTAGTTAGGTGAATAAAATCATTAAAGCCAATGGGGAACGGTCAAATTGAGGAATAACTTTGTTAATTTTATTCGTTATTACAAATGTAACATATGACTAAGAGGTCTTTTTAAACTTTAGATGATATAATGATTTGTTCACATTCTGAACTTACTTTGATTTTAATTGATTAAACTGATTTAACTTGACCAAAAGTGGTCCGATTGGTTCATCGTTTAGGACATTTAATTCATTCTTTCAAATTTACATATGAGTTTGTATTCATTTAATATAATTAAATATACATTTGTGATGAGCTTTGGGCTTTGTTCTAAATATTGTTTTGTAAATAAAAAATATATAAGATGATTTCATTTGCTTATCTTGATTTTAAATAAAGGATAAAAAGCTCATCACAAATGTAAAATTAATAATTTTAAATAAATATGTAATCATTTGCTAAGTTCAAAAGAATAAATCTAACGTACTAAATGATGAGCTAGTTGGACCCTTATTAGCCGAGTTATATCCTTTAATCCATCAAAACTAAAATAAGTTAAGAATGTGCATAAATCGTTATATCATTTAAAGTTTAAACAGTCCTCTCATTCATTTGTTACATTCATAATAACAAACCAAATTGACAAAGTCATTCCAAAATTTGACCGTTCTTCCTTAACTATACTATTTCAATCTCTTAACTAGATTTAGAAGAATGCACCATAAGATATAACTTGACCAAAAGGGGTCCGATTGGTTTAAGGTTTAATACGTTTGATTCATTCTTTCGAACAAAGTGAATGAGTACGTATTTATCTAAAAAATAAAATACATTTATGTCTAGCTTGGTGATTTGTTCTAAATCTAGTTAAAAAATAATTTCATCAAAGTTAAGGAAGAACTGCCAAACTGTGGAATTGCTTTGTCAATTTGATTCATTATTACAAATGTAACAAATGAATAGGAGGTCTCTTTAAACTTTAAATGATATAAATGTCCACATTCATATCTTACTTTGGTTTTAACCGATCAAAAAGATATAACTTAACCAAAAGGGGGACCGATTGGTTTGTTGTTTAGTACGTTTAATTTATTATTTAAATGAACCAAAAGGGGGTCCCTTATTGGCCGAGTTATTTCAATCACTTAACTTAGCAAAAAGAGTATTTATTCATTGAAAATAATTTAATATACATTCGTAATGAACTTTAGTGCATTGTTCTAAATCTAGTTAAGTGAATGAAATTATATAAGTTAAGGAAGAACTGTAAAATTAGGGAATAACTTTGTTAATTTGATTCATTATTACGAATGTAACAAATAAATTTGATGACTCTTTAAATTTTGAACGAAAAATCAATTTGTACACATACTTAACTTATTTCGGCTTTAATCGTTTAAAAAGATATAACTTGACCAAAAGTTCTTAATAATGAAAAAAATCTTATAAGTTAAAGAAGAATGGTCAAATTGTAAAATTACTTTGTTAATTTGATTCATTATTATGAATATAAAAAATTAATGTGTGGTCTCTTTAAACTTTAAAAAAAATAATGATTAGTGCACATTTTTTACTTACATTGGTGTTAATCAATTAAAATAATCTTCACAAAATAGGGTCCGATTAGTTCATCGTTTAGTACATTTTATTCATTTTTTTGAACTAAGTGAATGAGTATGTGTTTATTTCAAAAAAATTTAAATTGTACTACTATCAAGCTTTGGTATTTTTTTTCCAAATCTAGTTAAACAAATAAATTAAAAGAAGTTAGGAAAGAACAGTTAAATAGTGGAATCACTTTATTAATTTAATTCGTTATCACGAATGTATAATTAATTATTTTAAATAAATACATACTCCTTTGCTAAGTTCAAAAGAAAAAATCAAACGTACTAAATGACGAGCTAATCGGACCCCTTTTGGTCAAGTTATATCCTTTTAATCAATTAAAACCAAAGTAAGTTAATAATGAGCATGAATCGTTATATCGTTTAAAGATGCCTCTCATTCATTTGTTAAATTGGTAATAACAAATTAAATTGACAAAATGATAGTACAATTTAACAGTTCTTCCTTAAGTTATATGAATTTATCCGCTTAACTAGATTTAAAAATAAATCATTAAAGCTCATCATGAATATATTTAATTATTTTAAATGAATAGGTACTCATTTGCTAAGTTAAAAAAAATCAAATATACAAAATGACGGGCCAATCGGACCCCTTTTGGTCAAGTTATTTCTTTTTAATCTATCAAAACCGTAGTAGGTTAAGAATGTACACAAATCGTTATATCTTTTCAAGTTTATAGAGACCTCCCATTAATTTGTTGTGTTCATTATAACAAATCAGATCGACAAAGCGATACCACAGTCTAACTATTCTTCCTTAATTTATTTAATTTTATTTGCTTAACTTGATTTATAATAAATCTCATTACAAAGTGGTCTCTTTATATAGAGACTTGGGGTAGTATACAAACAAAAGGGATAAAGAAAAAGTAATGTACAAACAAAAGGTATAATAAAGAAGAAAAAAAAGAGGAGGATAGGAATATCTATCCAAAAGAATCCTCTTTAAGAGTTGTCGGCAATGATGCATAAAGATAGATGCATCAAGGTGGTCTTCAATAAAGCTCCATGTGAATAATGCATAAAGTTAGATTACTTTATGTCTTGAGTCTTGGTCTTCAATATTGCTCATGTGAATGATGCATAAAGTTGGATTACTTTATGTCTTGAGTTCTTGTCTTCAATATTTTCTCATACGTATTGTGCCATAAAGTAGATTTCTTTAGGGCCTTCTTGAAAGAATCTTCATAAATGTGTCACCTATTGTTGTCATCTTGTATCAATGTTTTATATCATCTTCATAAAGGTGGATTAATTCACCAATATATTCATTCATGTCCTCATTGCTTTGAGCATAGTCCTCTATTTCTGTGTCATCCGTAGTATTCTCTTCCTCATCTGAGAATGTGGCTAATAATTGTTGTTGCATAATATCCCTTACTTTTTTTTTAATTCTTTGGCTGATAAGTCTGGATATTTTCCTTCAACTTCTTATTTAAGATATCCATTGGATTCAATTTCTGATCAGAAATGGTTCCTTCTCGGGACCTAATTTCCCCTTTTGATTTCTCAATGGAAGACTTAATTTCTTCTAATTTTTTTATCTTGGTCTAGCATATTATGTCACCATCTATAATAAAATCTTTTGGCTAAGCATGGTAAGTTCAAGTCATCTCTGTCACATTAATATGCCTATGCCCAGATCTATGAGAGACTAAAAGTTATGATGAAAGATAACATCATCTGTCCAGGAAAATTCTTTGGAATTTTATTTATTTGTTGATAAGCACAATGGATACAAGATTCTTCATAAATGTGTCCTGTATAATTCAGGAAGGTAATTTTCATTTTGGCCAAAATTTGCCCACCAATGATAGAACTAATTTGGCAAGTCTGATAAGACTATATTGTTGGCCATGGATAGAAACCAAGTATATTTTTTGACTGGGTTTTGATAGAAATTTTTTTTTCCATGCATCAATATAATCCCAGTAATTAAATTCAGTATGCCCCGCAGATTGGAGGCTTCTGCATTTGTTAGGGTTTAAGCCCCAGTTTAAAATTTTCAGAACATTTTGAATATAAACTTTGCTATAAGCAATTGGAGATTTAGGATTATCCTTTATTCTTCTTGTATGAGTAATTGTGACTGAATAAGTCTCAATGAGTATGGATTCATGAATCTATCTAGCTTTTCCTCATCTGATTGGGAAGTTATGAGCACTATCAATAACTTTTGTGCCATATGATTGGGATTATTGATCCATTTCATATCCTCTTTATTGAGGATCATAATTGGAATAAAATTAGTCTTCTTTAAGAAGGGATTTACGGGTTTTGACATAAGAACCTCTTTAGCTGATTTAGAGCTTTCAGCTCACGGTTGTTCACAAATTTGTGAGCAGTAGGGATTTGAGACATAGATTGGCCTCTCCCTCTACCCCTTCCCCTTCTTGGGCTATTAGCCTTGGGGTTGAGCCAAGCTTGCATCATCCCTGTAGAAATTCACGGGTTAGGAAATCAGGCAGAGAATTAAATTCTCCCTTTATATGTTCTATTATGAAGTCAAAAACAGATAATATTGCTTGCCATCTGGCAAATATTTGCTTTGACGCTAAATTTTTTACATCTTTTTCGATTATATCCTTAGCAGTAGAGCAATCAATTCTTAATAAGAATTCTTGATTTAATAAATCATCTTGAAATTTGTTAATACAATTAAAAATAGATAACATTTCTTTTTTGATAGTAGAATAATCTTTTGAGCATTTTTCCAAATACCAGAAGTATACCTTAATAATTCTTCCTTTTGAGTGGTAGGATTTTGTTGTTTCAAAATTCCTCCATAACCAATATCTGAGGCATCTGTTTCTACCACTTTGTACCAATTAGGATTTGCTAATGGTAAGCAAGGTAAATTCTTTGCTTTTAATTTTATTTGTTTAACTGTATTAGTATGTTCTTCTGTCCAATCAGGAGCATTTTTTCTTAGTCTATTGTTCAGAATAACTAAATCTTTAGCTAAGTCTTTATAGTAATCTGAGATATAGTTTAGGCTTACTAAAAACCTTTGTAATTGCTTTTTGTCCTTAATTTCATCAGGAAATTTAGAAGCAAATTCAATACTTCTACTAATAGGCAAAATTTTTCCCATATAAATATCATGGCCAAGAAATCTAATTTTTTCTTGAAATATTTTCATTTTTGGGGTGGAGATTACCAAACCATTATTTTTAATAATTTTTATGAAAATATTCATATGCTTGATATGCTTATCAATTGATTTTGAAAAAAATTAAGATATCGTCTATATAAACGATAGAAAAGTCACTATAAGGGAGAAATATCTCATTCATAATATTTTGAAATTCTGAAGGAACACAGTCCAAAAGGCATAACATTCCATTCATAATGGCCAAAAGGGACAGTAAAAACTGTTTTATATCTATCAAATTCAGCAATTTGTATTTGCCAATATCCTGACTTTAAGTGAAACTTTAAAAATATATTTACTTCATTTAGTCTGGATAATAAATCCTTTTTATTAGGAATTGGGTATCTGATCCATTTTAATACCTTATTTAAAGGTTTATAGTTAATAACTAGTCTAGGAACTCCTCTTTCTTTTTCAGCGTGTTTGTTCACATAAAAAGCAGCACAACTCCAAGGGGAGTAAGATTTTATGATTAAATTTTTCTCTATAAGAGATTGGATTTCAGTTTTACAAAGATCTAAATATTCTTTGTTCATTTGTACTGGTCTAGCCTTGGTTGGGATAGACTCTTCATCATAACCATCAATATATGGTAAAGTAACTATATGTTTCTTTCTAGTCCAGAAAGAAGTAGGTAAGTTACTACAAATTTCTTTTTTCATAGTTTCTTCAAAATTTTGAATTATATTTTTTATTCATGAAGACTTTAATTGTTCTGAAATTTTTCCTTGTTTTAATTCTTCTTTTAAAGAATTTATTTGTTTTTCCTTGAATATCAAAGTTTCTTTAATCTGATTGATTAGTTTGGTTTGAGGTTGTTTTATCAATTCAAATAATATTTTCTTTCCATTTAGGGTAGTATTTATTCCTTTATGATTGATTTTATTAATTGGTTCAATCATACTTAGAAAAGGTGTTCCTAAAACCATATGTTGAGTTAGATCCTTGACTAGTATGAAATTGTATGAATACATACACCTTGATTGCATATATAAGTACCAGAAAGTTTATAATGTATATTCAATTTGCCCCCATTAGCCGTACTCAAATTTTGAGTTGTTTTTTCAAATTATTGGGTTGGAATTAACCCTTCTATGACACAATTTATGTCAGCTCCTGAATCCACTAGAGCCGTAGTTTCAAGATTAAATACATTGTTGATAACTAATTTAACATTAATGAACCACTTTTGATAAGTGAGATTATTTATTTTTGTAAAGAATTATTATTTTTGTTGGGAACAAATTCCTTGGGATTGTTTATTGAAATTTCATAGTTTAAAGTTTTTATTTCTCTTTTTAACCTATGGATTTCATAGTTTAGATCTTCTTTGATAGCCTTTCTAATTAGAATTTTGACAATTTTTTTATAATTTGAATGGGTTGACTCTCAACCAAGGCATGTATACCCAGATTTTCTTTATCCTTAAGAGGATCTTTTAATTTTACAACTCCCTTATGATGGGTGAAATTATTAATAATATGTAATTGATTATTACTTTCTTTGTTAAGATTATTGTTTCCTATATTCATTATAAGTTTAGGAACTTTGCATCTATTGGCATAATGGCCATTGTGTCTACATTTATGGCAAATAATTTCCTTAAGTTTTTCTACATTTTTCTCTTTTGATAGGCCCTTTTAGATTTATTTTTCTTTTTAAGATTTAGGCCTTTGGAGGAATTTATAGGCTATTTATTAGACAACATATTTGTGTTTGATCCATTATTGATTTTATCAAGTTTTTCGAGAGATTAATTCTCTTTTTGTTTTATAGATTTTAAATCTTGAATTGGAGCAGATTGACTATTAATCAAAACATTTATACTTAAATTATTAGATATATTTGTTTTTATTTTAGAATGAGGAACAATAATCTTTCCCAAGCTTAATTTGTCTGATTTATTATTATAAAAATTATCTGAGAAGTTATAAGATAATGAAGGACTATTGTTGATTTTGTTTTCTTCTGTATTAGAAGGTATAAGATCATTTTCCTTATTAGAAGGGAAGATGTCACTGATTTGTTTCTTATCTTTATTTAAAGATTCATTCTTTAGACTAATTTCATCTTCTTTTATAATTTTATAAATTTTTTCTATTAAATTATTGTCTTTTAAGACATTATTTAGTACCTTATTAATTTTCTCCTTAATTTCTCCAGTATAAAGACTAAAAGTCTTGAGATTTATTTATCTGAATCTTCTTTGATTGGTGAAGGAGAATTAGTATTAAGAGATTTATTTATTTGAATGTCTTTCTTATGAGAAATTTCTTGTGATTGATTATCTTGAGGAGTAATCTTCTTTAATTATCTTGAGGAGTATAAAGACTAAAAGTCTCAAACCATTGTTTAAAAGGGATAATAATCCTATGAGTATGTAAGAATTTGTAATATAAATCTTTATACTCTATAATTTGATTTTTAGTAATAAAATACTATTATCTAAAATTTCTATTTTTCGGCAAGTAAAATTCTTGATTGATTATGTTTCGATCAACATAGAATCCTTCATATATCTTTGTTTGAATAGGAACATAATTCTTATGATAGATCCCATAAGGAATATTCATATTAAAAGTTATCAACTTTTCAACCTGATAAGGTGGTAACCTATTATCTGACTTTCTTTCAGAAATAGAATCTCTTAAAGAAATGCTTTCTTTACCAGAATAATTTGTGATATTAAATTTTTTACTTCAATGATTAGAAGATCTTATTTTCCTATTTATTAAGGATTTTAGATCTAAAACTCTTGTATCATATATCCTTTCAAGATATACCTCAATAAGGTCATCAGGATCATCCTCAGGGTCTCCCGTGGGTAGATCCCAATTTCTAGTATGATTATCTATGTTGAAAAATTCATCAACTTCATAATTTTCTATATCAGAAAATTCTTCAATTTCATTATCTCCTAGGTTGGAAGATTCATCAACTTCAAAATTCTCAGAAAATTCTTCTGGATCATGAAATATTTTTGATGACATGAATGATAAGTAAAAGTGCTCACATATATTCAGAAAACAAAGTCAAGTCTGTAGAGAAAATAAGAAAGGAGATTAGACTACTTCTTTTGCAAGAAGAGACTCCAACCAAGAGAAAAATAAAGAAACATTTCTAATTATAAAACAAAGAAGTAAAAAACACATAGATCTACCTATTATAATAAAATTGGCCAGCACTTCATTTTCTACTTTTATCCTCCATGATAGAGTTGGCATAACATCATCTCTTACGTTTTCCTTCCATGAACAAATGAGGCAAAAATGGCTAACTCCCTTAGACAACATTAGATAAATGGGATAACGCCTTGGCTCTATTCATTTTAGGAAAATATGAAAGATAACATAACACCATATCACTTCAAACTCGAGTAAAAGAAGAAATCTCAGCCTTATCACAACAGGTAAAACCAAGCAAGCAATTTAACAGCCTTGCAACATAATAACAAGTGTAAGAGAAAGGGGGGAAAATAGAAAGGTAAATCCTCTCCTTCCCCTACATACCTGACCACGCCTTCACGAACACATGCAGAGTACATACTTACCCCCAATAGATCTTCATGCCTCAACTAAGTTCAAAAGGTGGAAGATGGATTGTAGAATTACTTTGTTAATTTGATTCTTTATTACGAATGTAACAAAATAATGAGAGGTCTCTTTAATCTTTGAACAATATAATAATTTATGCACATTTTTAACTTACTTTGATTTTAAATAATCAAAAGGATATAACTTGACTAAAATGGGTCTAATTGGTTCATCGTTTTGTATATTTAATTCATTATTACGAACTTAGAAAATAAAAATATATTTATTTTAAAAAAATAAATATACATTTATGACAAGCTTTTGGTGCTTTGCTCTAAATCTAATTAAGAGAATAAAATGATATAAGTGAAGGAAATACGGTCAAATTGTGGAATTATTTTTTTAATTTAATTCATTATTACGAACGTAACTAATAAATGGGAGGTCTCTTTAAACTTTAAATGATATAACAAGTTGTGCACATTGTTAAGTTACTTTGGTTTGAATCTATCAAATGGATATAAGTGGACCAAAAGTGGTCCGATTAGTTCATCATTTAGTAAATTTGATTCATTCTTTCATACTTCACAAATGAGTACATATTCATTTATAACAATTAAATATACATTTGCGACAAGCTTTAGTACTTTATTCATTATTAAAGCAAATACAATCTTATAAATTAAGGAAGAAAGGTTAAATTGTTTTATCACTTTGTCAATTTCATTCATTATTACGAACATATCAAATGAATGGGTAGTCTCTTTAAACTTAAAACGACATAACGATTTGTGCACATTCTTAACTTACTTCCATTTTAATCGGTCAAAAGGTCTTGACTAAAAAGGGTCCGATTGGTTCATCGTTTTGTACTAATTCATTCTTTTAAACTTAAAATAATTAAATATACATTCGTCACAAACTTTGGTACTTTGTTATAAATCTAGTTTAAGTGAATAAAATCATATAAGCTAAGGAAGAACTGTTAAATTGTCGAATCACATTTTTACTTTGATTCGTTATTACGATCGTAATAAATGAATAAGAGGTCTCATTAAACTTTAACCGATATAACAATTTGTACACATTTTTAACTGACTTCAGTTTTAATCGATCAAAAAGATATAACTTGACCAAAAAGGGTCCGATTGGTTCATCGTTTAATATGTTTGATTCATTATTTTGAACTTAGCAAATGAATACGTATTTATTCAAAATAATTAAATATATATTTATCACGAGCTTTGGTGCTTTGTTTTAATTCTAGTAAAGTGAATTAAATCATATAAGCAAGGGAAGAATGGTCGAATCACTTTGCTAATTTAATTTATTATTACAAATGTAATAAATGAATAAGAGGTCTCTTTAAACTTTAAACGATATAACAATTTATAAACATACTTAACTTTCTTTGGATTTAATCGATTAAAAGGATATAACTTGACCAAAAAAGGTCTAATTGGTTTGTCGTTTATTATGTATGATTCATTCTTTCAAACTTAGTAAATAAGTACGTATTAATTTAAAAAATTTAAATATTCTTTTATGACGAGATTTAGTACATTTTTTCTAAATCTAGTTATGTGAATAAAATTATATAAGTTAAGGAAGAATGGTCAAATTGTAAAATCACTTTGTTCATTTATTTCGTTATTACAAACATGACAAATAATTGGGAGGTCTCTTTAAATGTTAACAATATAATAATTTGCAGACATTTTTAATGAACTTCAGTTTTAATTGATTAAAAGGATATAACTTAACTAAAAGTCATCCAATTGATTCGTCATTTTGTTTATTTGATACGAATTAAGCAAATGAATATGTATCTATTTTAAAAATATATATATACATTTGTGATGAGCTTTGGCGCATTGCTCTATATCTAATTAAGCGAATGGAATGATAGTTAAGGAAGAACGGTCAAATTGTGGAATCACTTTGTTAATTTTATTTATTATTACGAACGTAATGAATAAATGGAAAGTCTCTTTAAACATTAAACGAAATAACGATTTTACACATTATTAACTTACTTTGGTTTTAATCGATCAAATGGATATAAGTTTACCAAAAGTTTTTTGATTGGTTCGTTATTTAGTATGTTTGATTCATTTTTTCATACTTAGTAAATGAGTACGTATTAATTTATAGCAATAAAATATACATTCGTCATGAGCTTTGGTACTTTGTTCAAAATCTAGTTAAGAGAATAAAATAATATAAGCTAAGGAAGAATGATCAAATTGTGGAATCACTTTGTTACTTTGATTCATTATTACGGACCAAACAAATAAATGGGAGGTTTCTTTAAACTTTAAACAATATAATGATTTGAGCACGTTATTAACTTATATTTAATTAAAATAATTAAATATACATTCGTCACAAACTTTGGTACTTTGTTATAAATCTAGTTAAGTGAATAAAATCATATAAGCTAAGGAAGAACGGTTAAATTGTGGAATCACATTGTTACTTTGATTCGTCATTACAATCATAACAAATGAATGAGAGGTCTCATTAAACTTTAAACGATATAACAATTTGTGCACATTTTTAACTGACTTCGGTTTTAATCGATCAAAATGATATAACTTGACCAAAAGGGGTTCGATTGGTTCGCTGTTTAGCACATATGATTCATTCTTGAAATTTTAAACGATATAATTTATACACATTCTAAACTTACTTCTATTTTAATCGATTAAAAGGATATAACTTTACCAAAAGTGGGCTGATTAGTTTGTTATTTAGTATGCTTGATTTATTATTTTTAACTTAGTAAAGAGTATATAGTTATTTAAAATAATTAAATATACATTCATGAGGAGCTTTAGTGCTTTGTTCTATATATAGTGAACCAATCGAACAAGTTAAAAAAAATATAACTTGTTCTATTTCAAAGTTCTTTAAGAGGTAAATTTTTCGATTGAGACGAATTTTTATTTGATCTTAATTAAGTTATCATTTGAATCAAACATACATTAGAGATTTATTACAAGTGGAATTCCAATGCCTCGCACTTTCTCTTCGATTGTCTCTTCTTCTCTATTTTACCTTCCTTCTCTATTCTATTCTCTTAGTAATAGTTTTCTTTGCCACACCCTTGGCTTTCCCAGTGGATTGACCTTGTTTACTATGATTGACAAGTAAAAAAATAAATCCGAATTAGACTACTTCATAGCAACAAATTGGCACCGTTTACAGGGATTGCAACATGTGACAAGAATCTGTTACGAAAAAAAACTCTCTAACTTTTATTTTTGCACACTAACTCTTTAAATTCAGTCATTTACTTTATGTCATTTAATTTTGGTATTTAAATTCTATAAATTTTTTTTTGGGACCGGAGGCAACCTACGTTCCTACCGAAAATCTTTTGGTTTGAACATGTACCTTGATAGTCCATTTGGCCTTATTTTGTAATTTAAATTTTGTCTATTAACTTCTAGCTCTCTAACTTTTTTATTTTGTCATTTAATTCCTACACTTTTACTTTCGTGTATTAGAAAAAAATAATATTTATTTTTGCATGTTCACATAGGTGTGCAATAATTCAGGATGATTGAGAAGAGTAGACAAATCTTTTGAAAATTCTATTTCTTTTAATACAATGGAGGATCTAAGAACTAATGAGGAACTAAGAAGTGATATATACTAATGCACAAAATGTTCAAGTTAAAATCTTGCGTGATTATTTGCAACAAACTAAATCAAGTCCTTCTTACATGATTTTTCCAACTAATGTGGGTGGTTTTGAAGTCAAACCGGATGTAATTTAATTACTACCCAAATTTCATGGCTTAAATTCCGAAAGCCCATATTTGTATTTAAAAGAGTTTGAAGAGGTTTCTGCAACTTTGCCAAACCAAAATATTTTAAATGATGTTATTAGATTAAAACTCCATTTTCTTTAAAGAAAAAAGCAAAAAATTGGTTAAATTCTTTGAAGCTAAGATCTATTGGAACATGGTAAGAAATGAAATGAGAATTTTTGAAAAAATTTTCCCCACCTATAGAACTAATACACTTAGAAAGAATATCATTAATTTTTCACAAAAAGAAAATGAGGCTTTCTTTCAATGTTGGGAAAGATTTAAAGAACTTTTGTTGTTATGCCTACATCGTGGATATGAAACATGGTGTACAATTAGTTTCTTTTATAATGACTTGACTTCTTAAATGAGGTAATTTGTTGAAATGATGTGTAATGGAGAATTTTTGAGTAAAGAACCTGAGGAAGCATGAGACTATTTTGATGTATTAGCAGAAAATGCTCAATCATAGGAAGATTTTAATGAATTTGAAAGTAGTAATACGACCAAATCTAATGGGACAACTAAGGGGGCATGTACCTTCTTAAAGAAGAGGATGATGTAAAACAAAAATTACAAGTTTAATTAAAAAAGTTGAGGCTGTGAAAATTAATAGGGAAAATATGTCTAAAGCTTTGCAAAAAGTACAAGATATTTGTAGTATATGTGATAGTGATGGACACCAAACAAAGGATTGTCCAACAATTCCTACTTTTCAAGAGGTGTTACATACTCAAGTAAATGTTATAAATACCTACAAAAGGCCTTTTTCTTCTCCTTATTTTAAAACTTATACTCCTAATTAGAGAAATCATACTAACTTTAGTTAGATAAATGAGTCTAATGTGCAGGTACCCCCTTCTTCCTCAAATTATGTTCCACCACACAAGAAGATTCTTAAAGACACATTGTAAATATTTATGCAAAATTAAGCAACAATCAACAACCAAACAATGCAAGTCATCAATGACTTGAAGACTTCTATCACTCAATTGACCACAACTTTGAGCGCTCAAGAAAAAGGAAAGTTTCATTCTCAACCTCAACCAAATCCTAAAGGTCAATTTGTAATTTAAAATTTAAATTTTTCACGTTCACAAGAAGAACATGCTAAGTCCATCACTACTTTGAGAAGTCAAAAAGTCATTCCAATGAAGGTTGTTGCACCTAAGGAGTCTTCAAATTCTAAATATGGTGATGAACTTAACAACTCCAATTGTGTTTCTCCTATTCCTCTTCCTTTTCCTTAATGATTACAATCTTCTTCTAAATTGGTGCAAAATAGTGACATTCTTAAAAATTTTAAACAAATGAAGATTAACATTCCTCTCTTAGATTCCATTAAACAAATTCTATCTTATGCAAAAATTTTCAAAGACCTTTGTACAATCAAGTGTAAGTTAAATATACAAAAGAAGACATTTTTGACAAAATAAGTACAATTTTACAACAAAACACCCCACCAAAATATTAAGATCTTGTTGTCCAACCATATCTTGTATAATTAGAAATTATAGAATTGAAAAAGCTTTGCTTGATCTTGGGGCAAGTGTTAATCTCTTACCTTATTCTGTTTATAAACAATTGGGACTTGGTAAATTGAAGCCTACAACATTACACTTTAATTAGCAGATCGCAAAGTTAAAACACTAAGAGAAATTGTTGAAGATGTCCTAGTACAAGTAGAAATATTTTATTTTCTTATTGTTTTGGACACACAACCAGTTTTGAATGCTTGTACTCAAATTCCTGTTATATTAGGCTGCCCATTTATTGCTACTTCTAATGCTCTTATTAGTTGTAGAAATGGTGTTATGGAGCTTTCTTTTGGAAATATGACTTTAGAACTAAACATTTTTAATATTTGCAGGCAACCAGGAGATGATGCTGAGGATGTGCAAGAAGTGAATATTTTAGAAAGTCTTGTTGATGACATGGCTACTATTTCTTCATTTTCTAACCCTCTTGAAGCATGCCTTTCTTATTTTAACTTTGATGATGATGCTATGATTAATGATGTAAATTCCTTGTTGGAGTCAACTCCATTATTGGATACCGATAGGGGGAAGGCCTGCTTTGAGGAGTTACCTCCTTCTAATAGCACTTCTCTCCCCTCAAGTGTCCAACCACCCAAGTTAGACTTAAAACCCCTCCCTACTGAACTTAAATATGCTTATCTTAGTGAGGGAGAGACATTTCTTGTGGTTGTCTCTTCAATGTTAGATAGGGAGTAAGAGCATAGGTTGCTCAAAGTCCTTAGAAATCATAATAAAGTCCCCTGATTTGCACGCATAAGATCTTAATGGAAGAAAATGCAAAACCTGTGAGACAAATGCAAAGGAGGTTAAACCCCAATATGAAAGAGGTAGTGAGAGCAGAGGTCCTAAAATTATTGGATGTGGGTATCATTTACCCCATTTTTTATAGTCCATAGGTGAGTCCCACCCAAGTTATCCCCAAAAAGTCTGGAGTGACAGTGGTAAAGAATGTTAATGGTGAGTTAATTCCCACTAGAGTCACCACTGGTTGGTAGATGTGCATAGATTATATGAAATTGAATTCCGTCACTAGGAAAGACCACTTCCCCTTGCCGTTCATGGATCAAATCATAGAGAGGGTGGCCGGTCATAAATTTTATTATTTTCTAGATGGTAATTTAGGATATAATCAAATTGAGATTGCACTTAAAAATCAAGAGAAAATAACCTTTACATGTCCATTTGGTACCTTTGTATATCGAAGGATGCCATTTAGATTATGTAATGCTCTTGCCACATTCTAAAGGTGCATGATGAGCATCTTTAGTGACATGGTGGAGCAGGTTTTGGAAGTTTTTATGGATGTTTTCTCCATTTTTTGTGATTCTTTTGATGACTATCTTAATAACTTAGAAAAAGTTTTGGTGAGATGTGAAAAGAAAAAAACTAGTTTTAAATTGGAAAAAGTGTCATTTTATAGTTACTATTGGAATAGTACTTGGTCACATTGTTTATGTACAGGGACAAGGTAAAAATTGAATTGATTACTAATTTGCCTAGTCTAAAGTCCATAAAAGATGTTAGATCATTTATAGGGCTTGCAGGTTTTTATAGAAGATTTATCAAGAATTTTAGTGTGAAATCTAGCCATTGTGTAATCTTCTATCTAAGGAACATTCTTTTGAGTGGTCAGATGCATGTGAAAAAGCTTTCACAAGGCTTAAGAACATGCTAGTGTCTGCACCTATCATGCAGCCCCCGGATTGGACCCTTCCTTTTGAAATTATGTGTGATGTAAGTGATTATGCCGTTGGGGTTGTTTTAGTGCAAAGGAAAGATAAGAAACCTTGCGCAATTCATTATGCAAGTAGAACTTTATAAAGTGCCCAAATGAACTACTCCACCACTGATAAAGAACTTCTTGCTGTAGTATTTGCACTTAACAAATTTAGATCCTATTTAATTGGTCTTAGATTATCATTTTCATTGACCATGCAGCTTTGAAGTACCTTTTAAGCAAACAAGATGCGAAGCCCAGATTGCTCTGATGGTTATTCTTGCTCCAAGAGTTTGATCACATAATCAAAGATAAGAAGAGAGTAGATAATGTGGTGGCAGATCATCTTTCAAGATTAAAATTTTCTAATTCTTCGGATGCTAAGCAACTTTTTACCATCTCACATCCTCCATGGTATGGCGACATTGCCAACTACTTGGTGACAGGTAAAGTTCCTCATCACTGGTGTCATCAAGATAAAAAAAGATTCTTTACCAAGGTAAAGCATTTCTTTTGGGACGACCCTTATTTCTTTAAGTATTATCCAGATCAAATAATAAGGAGATGTGTGCTTGATTCTGAACAAGTAAGTATCATATCTTTTTGTTATTCTGAAGCATGCAAAGGTCACTTCTCCTCTAAAAAGACCACCGTTAAAATTTTGCAATGTGGTTTTTATTGGCCAACTTTTTTCAAATTTTGCAAAACTTGTGAACCTTGTCAAAAGTTAGAAGCCATATCTTGTCAAAATATAATTTCTCTTAACCCCATATTGATGATTAAGATTTTTTATTGTTGGGGCATCAATTTCATGAGACCTTTTCATCATTCTTTTAGCTATGTTTACATTTTAGTTGCTGTCGATTATGTTTCTAAGTGGATTGAGGCTGTGTCAAGCAAAACCAATGACCACAAAGTCATTGTGTGCTTTTTAAAAGAAAATTTATTTTCAAGATTTGGAACACCTCGAGCCATCATAAGTGACGGGGGGCACATTTTTGCAACAAGCCTTTTTAGGCTTTGATGAGGAATTATGGGATTACCCATAAAGTATCAACCCCCTATCACCCACAAACAAGTGGATAAGTTAAGATTTTTAATCACAAAATTAAATATATTTTACAAAAAATGGTAAATCCAAATGGTAAAGATTGGTCTTTATGGCTAATTAATGCTCTTTGGGCTTACTGTACTGCCTTTAAGACCCTAATTGGAATGTCTCCTTATTGTTTATTTTTGGAAAAACTTGCCACTTGCCTGTGGAATTGAAACAGGGCGTATTGGGCAATCAAAGCTTTGAATTTTAATTTTGACAAGGTTGGCTTAAATAGAAAATTGCAAATCAATGAGTTAGACGAAATTCAATGTGATGCTTATGAGAGTTCAAAACTTTACGAAGAGAGAATGAAGGCTTTTCATGATAAAAACATTTTCTGAAAAACTTTTGAGCCATTTTAAAAAGTTTTATTGTACAACTCTAGGCTTCATCTCTATCCAGGAAAATTAAGATCATGTTGGATAAGCCCTTTCTTTGTAAAAACTATTTTTCCTTATGGAACTGTTGAAATTGAAAACCCAAAAAATGGTGATGTTTTCAAAGTTAATGGACAATATTTAAAACTATTTTTAGACTATTTTGTCCCTAAAGTTGAGTCTATATCTCTTGAAAATCTAAATTATGAGGGTTGATTTTCTTTTCATGATTTTTACCTAAACAAAAGAATCATAAAAATCATAAAAATAATTTTTTTTCAAACATTGAAGACAATGTCTCATTTGGGTTTGGGGGTGAGTTTGGATAATTTTTGTTAATCGTATTGACTGTGATAACCTTCATCCTTTCTTGGTATGATTCCTCTTTACTTTGTTATCTAAATAATGATGGCAATTGAATATTTAGTGATGAGTAAATGAGTACTTATTTTTTTAAAACAACTAATTATACATTTATGATGAGCTTAGGTGCTTTGTTTAAAAACCTTTTAATCGAATAAATCACAGAAGTTAATGAAGAACGGTCAAATTGTGGTATCACTTTCTCCATTTAATTCGTAGTTATGAACATAACAAAAGATTGAGAGGTCTCTTTAAACTTTAAATAATATATTGATTTGTGTACATTCTTAACAAACTTGGGTGTTAATTGATTAAAATGACATAACTCAACCAAAAGTGGTCCGATTGGTTCGTCGTTTAGTACATTTGATTCATTCTTACGAACATCGTAAATAAGTACATATTTTTTTAAAATAACTAAATATACATTTGTGACGAGGTAGGGTACTTTGTTATAAAACTAATTAAATGAATGAAATAACTTAAGTGAAAGAACGCTCAAATTGTAGTATCACTTTCTCTATTTAATTTATAATTACAATCATAACAATGATTATAAGGTCTCTTTAAAGTATAAATAATATAAAGATTAATGTACATTCTTAATAAACTTTGGTTTTAATCGTTTAAAGGCATATAACTGGACAAAATGTTATCCAATTGGTTCCTCATTTAGTTTCTTTTATTCATTTTTACGAACTTTGTAAATGAGTATTTATTTATTTTAAATAACTAAATATATATTTGCAGCTTAGGTGCTTTGTTCAAAAATTAATTAAGCGAATGAAATCACATCGGTTAAGGGAAAATGATTGAATTATGGTGTCACTTTAACTATTTAATTCATATTTACAAATGTAACAAATAATTAGGAGGCCTCTTTAAATAATATAATGATTTATGTGCATTCTTAATGAACTTCGGTTTTAATTGATTAAATGATATATATCTAGTCCAAAAGTGGTTCGATTGGTTCCTCATTTAGTGTATTTGATTTATTCTTATGAACATAGTAGATAGTATTTCTTGAAACTTTAAATGATATAATAATTTACTCACATTATTAATGAACTTCAATTTTAATTAATTAAAGGGATATAACTAGACCAATAGTGTTCTGAATGGTTTGTTGTTTAGTGAATTTAATTCATTCTTACGAAATTAGGAAATGAGTAACATATTTCTATAAAATAATTAAATATACATTCGTGACTATGTTAGGTGCTTTGTTAAAAAACTAGTAAAGCGAAGAAAATTACCAAAGTTAAGAAAGAATTGTCAAATTGTGGTATCCATTTTTCCATTTGATTTATAATTACAGACGTAAAAAATAATTTGAAGGTCTCTTAAACTATAAATGATATAACGATTTGTACACATTCTTAATAAACTTCGGTTTTAATTAATTAAAATAAAATAACTAGACTAAAAATGGTCCAAATGGTTCGTTGTTTAATAAATTTGATTATGTATTTCTTTAAAACAACTAAATATACATTCGTAATGAGTTTAGGTGCTTTGTTCTGAAACTAGTTTAGAGAATGAATCACATAAGTTAGTGAAGAATAGTAAAATTGTGGTATCACTTTCTCTATTTGATTCATAATTATGAACATAAATGATTAGGAGGTCACTTTAAAGTTTAAATAATATAACGATTTATTACATTCTTAACAAACTTTGGTATTAATTGATTAAAATGATATAATTAGAGCAAATGTGGTATGATTAGTAACATATTTGTTTAAAACTACTAAATATACATTCGTGGCAAACTTGAGTGTTTTGTTCTAAAACTAGTTAAGCGAATAAAATAACATAAGTTAAAGAAAAATGGCTAAATTGTGGTATTACTTTCTCCATTTAATTTGTAATTATGAACATAACAAATGATTGGGAGATCTCTTTAAACTCTAAAAGATATAACGATTTATTTACATTCTTAACGAACTTTGGTTTTAATCAATTAAAATGATATAACTAGACTATTTTTTGTCTAATTGGTTCTTCATTTAGTACATTTAATTCATTTTTATGAACATAATAATTGAGTACTTATTTCTTTAAAACAGATAAATCTACATTCTATGGGAATAGACCCCGTCATGTAGCCCGGATTCAATTTTCATATTGAAAATAACTCTTTGATTGATATATATCTTACATGCAAAGAAAGAATATCATGTACAACAATTAAAGAATTTATGCAAAATAATGACTAAAAGGGAAAGACAGATCTTGAGGATAATGAAGGCAAGAAGATCATATCTTTGGAAGACGATGAAGGCAGGAAAGATCTATCAAGGTGGCGTCAATCAGGGAAGATCAGATCTGGAAGATAATGAAGACATGAAGATCTGTCAAAGTTGTGCCGATTAAGGGAAGATTAAATCTAGAAGATAATAAAGGCAAGAAAATCTGTCAAAGTGGCGCCAAGAGCTTCGTATCATCTAACAGCTGCCCGCAAGATGACATGGGGATAGAATCCACATAAATCTTGGACCTGAGATGCCGGAACAATGTATGAGGCAAAGCCTTAGTAAAAAGATCAACAAGCTGAGCAGCCCCAGGAATGTGCTGAAGACAAATAACGCCGGAGGCATGCTTTTTTTTGGATGAAGTGAACATCAATCTCAATGTGCATAGTGTGGACGTGGAACACTGGATTAGACACTATGTAAATAGCACTATCACATATGTTAAGAAGCCTTAAAAGTTCAGCACCCACTGTGGTGACAGCTAGATACTCTACCTTAGAACTTGAGCGAGAAACTATGGCAGAATCAGAGAAATGAAGACCAAACCCAAGCATGCCTTTGATATAACGGAGAATGCATTTGGCCACAGCGAGATGAGATTCCCTAGGAGCATGCATGAACTAACAAACTTTGATGGTAACAAAAGAAATATCCGGCCGAGTAAGTGTAAGATACTGCAGTGTGCCAACCATCTAGTGGTAGAGAATGGGATCCGTGGGAGGAAACGCATCAATAAGGCTTAAAGTGGTAGAGGTAGCAAGAGGAGTAGCAACTGGCTTCACACCTTTCATGCCAAAGCGATGGAGAAGCTCCAAGGCATACTGGGTTTGCGAAAGATAGAGGGTAGATCATGTCCACTTGACCTGAATACCCAAGAAGAAATGAAGTTTACCAAGGGGCTTGAGCTCAAAGTGGTTTCCAAGGTGGGAGACAAGCTGGTGGATGCGTTGAGTACAATTTCCCGTTAAGATAATGTCATCAACAAAAATAAAAAGAAGGATTATGCCAGGACCACTATTGTAAATGAACAATGAAGCGTCATATGGGCAACCCTGAAAGCCAACACGCCAAAGATAGGCACTAAATGTGTGTTACCACACACGAGGAGCTTGTTTATATCCTTATAAGGACATCTGAAGCTTGCATACACTAGTTGGATGATCAAGATCAACAAAGCCAAGAGGTTGGCCATGTAGACATCTTTAGAGAGAGAGCCATGAAGGAAGATGTTGGTAATATCTAGCTTAAAAAGTGGCTAGTGGAGAGAAACAGCTAGAGAAAGAACAAGCCGGATAGTGCCATGCTTAACAACAAGGCTAAAAAAGGTCTCATAATAATCAATGTTGGCTTGCTGATGAAATCCCTTCTCAACAAGATGTGCTTTGTATCTTTCAATGGTGCCATTAGAATGTTGTTTAATGCGATAAACCCATTAATTACTGAGAACATTCTTATGAGGTGCTAGTGGAACTAGCGTCCATGTGTCATTCTTGAGAAAAGCATTAAATTCAGTGGTCATAGCTTCCCACCGATGATTAGAGGCTTCCATGTAGTTATGAGTTTCAAGGATAGGGTGCACAGGAGGGCCTGAGGAATAGGATAAGGGGTGGAGACAAGGAGTTTAGGGTGGCGGGTACCATCCATTTGGTGAGTGACCATAGGATGGATGTGAGAGGAAGTAATGATGGGTTGGGTGGGAGATGGAGCAAGTAGAGTAGGAGGAATGGTAGGGGTTGGGTCAGGTACATGGGAGGGAGATGGAGGATTGGGTAGAAGAGGAGTTGAAGAGGTAGAGGGTGCGTCTGGCGGCAAGTTAGAAAGGGAGAGAGGAGGTGAGGGCGCATGGATGGAGAGGGCTCAAGAGTGGGGAAAGAGAAAGGAGATGAGGGAAAGGGTTGTAAAGTGAAAGTGAGAGTGTGGGAAGTGGTTAGGATAGGTGAGGACACAAAAGAAAAGGAAAGGAGGATGATTCATCAAAGATAACATGGTGAGAAATAATAATGTTACTAGTCATGGGATTGAGGCATTTATATCCTTTATGAGTGCCACTATTGCCAAGAAAGACACATTAGGCGGATTTGTATTCCAATTTTGAATGGCCAAATAGTGTAAGACATGGATAGCAGCTACAACTAAAATACCTGAAGAAGACCATAGTCGGGTGATTTATGAGAAAAACCATAGCAAAGGGAGACTAATGAGAGAAAACCCGAGTAGGAAACCTGTTAATAATATAGATGGCGGTGCTAAAGGCATGAGTCCAAAGAGACTTAGGCATGTGAGAATGCACCATAAGAGTCAGACCCATATCAATAATATGGCAATGCTCCCACTCAGCAACACCATTCTGCTCGGGATTGTGGGGGCAAGAAACCCGATGGCACAGACCATGCTGCTGAAAGTGGGATTTGAGACAAGTATTTATAAATTCACCACCACCATCACTTTAAAAGTATTTTATGAACTTGTCAAATTGATTTTCAGCAAGTATGTGAAATGTAACAAAGGTTGAATAAACATCAGACTTGAGGTGTAAAGGAAACAACCAAGTGAAGCTTCTATAGTCATCCACAAAAATAACATAAAGCCTATCCTTCAATAGAGGAAAAAGGGTGAGGACCCCAAACAACACAATGAACAAGTTCCAATAAACTAGAAGAATGACCATAATTATTAGAAAAAGGCAATTTACTACTTTTACCCAACACACAGCTTTCACAAAAGTGGCGTGTAGAAGACTTATTAGATAGAGGTAAAACATCATGCATAGTGCGAAGAAAGTCATCAGAGGAGTGGGCTAGATGAGCATGCCACATGTCAATAGATGCCTTTGAACCAATGTAAGACATAGAAGAGGCCTTATGTTCCTTAGAAGGTGAGGCATTAAGAGGTCCCTGAAGCAAGATTGTCCCGGTCTTCTTGTCCATTATCATAAAACTAATAGCGGTCAAGGTAAATAAATAATTATTATCTCTAGTAAATCGAGCCACAGATAATAGATTCCGATGAAGAGTAGGCACAATATATTATTCAATTTCAAAGAGCCTGAGGAAGTAGAAATAGAGGATCCAATATGAGAGATAAGGCATACGTGACCCGTTGCCTACCATAATATCGTCGGTACAATGATTAGAGCACATAAAAGAGACATGTGCATCAGAGGAGGTGTCACGGGCACGAAGCTTTGCCTAGCATTCGCACATGTGATGGCCTAGCTGCTTTGCGCAACCAATAGCCACTCTCTTCCCTTCCCACTCGTATGCTCAAGGGAAACACAAGAAAATAGCAAAACACAACACAAGTCCGTCCTGGTGCAAGGATCTCCGCCCAAGCTATATTTCTATCCATCAAAATACACAAGACGGGGAGAGGGCAAGGCTGATCCACCAGGCTGAAAGCTCTCAGCTCCCTAGTTCACTGTGCATGAACAAAAATTGTCACCCATTAGCCATGGCTGCCCTTGCTCTCCCCCTTAAATAAACTCAACATCAACTGGCCGGTTCTTATGCCACTAGGAGAACAAAACCCACCCTTACAAGAGTTCTCAAACTGATCAACTCTCTGCCCAATCAGCAGTCCACCCTTAGCATAAATTAGGAAACCAACCAGAGTTTCGTCTTCAACTAGGAATCTAGCGCTTGTTGCCTTTTAGAGTCAGTCCATCCAAGGAAACCAGCTACTCTGACTCCTACCCAACATAGGAGCATAGCCAGTCTGTTTATGTGAGTCCTATCCACCCTAGGAACTTGCTGCCTTGACTTCCTACTCAAGCTAGGAGTACAACAATCCTATATAAGTGAATCCTATCTGCCTTAGGAGTCCGTCCCTAAGTCTAAGTAGTACCCAGCTTCCCTACAAGAGTCCCACCCGTGCAAGGACTCCTACTCAATCTGCTCCGCAAGGAGAGTAGCTTGTCTGGAACATCTCCAGGCACTGCTCTAGCATCCGTCCGTGCCCAAGGGGCTGCCTAGACTGTCCACCACCCAAGCAAACTTGGTTGTCCACTGCCAAATAAGGGGGTAACTGCCCCCTTTTCTCATCCGACAAGTTAGCGGTCTAACAGGCCTCCCCCACTTGATTCATCAAAGCCCTCGTCGAAACCCCTGACTTCCCAAGTGCATCGATTGAAACTCTTAAGTCTTCCACCCGTCAAGCAAGCAGCTAACACTTCCCATCACACCATGACCAAGTCAACTTCCTCCTAGCCTAAGTCATCCTTTGGCCAGGTTTGAGCAACACCCATTGCCCCGAATCCTGCGAACCTCTCCATCAGTCCACCCCTTGGCTGCTTCGATCAACCAAGGCTTGGGGAGCCTGTTCCCCTCCTCCCTTCGAATCCTCAATGACCCGAAGATGCCCCTCAAGTGGGGACTCTAACAACCAAACACATCTCATTCACTGCAAAGGACTCATCAGTGCTAGCTCCTCATGATTGGATTCCTCCTTCTCCTCTTTAGCGACAAGTGCTTTCAGCCTTTCCCGTTTTGGACAAACCTTGGCAGGTGTGGCCCATATCATATGAAACAGCCACCACCCTTGTTAGGCCAGCCAGACTGCTCGCTACCCTTGACTTGCCACTGTTGCCACCCTTGTTGCCCTCCTTGTTGGATGACTTCACTTCCCCATTCTTCTCCGCTGACTCAGCGGGAGTTTGTTTGAAATCCGCCAAGCTATCAGCTGCTACAATCATTGCGGGAAGGTCCTCCACTTCCCTTCATCTCAGCTTATTCTGAGCCCATGTTTGCAAGCCTACCATAAAGTAGAACAGCTTGTCATCCTCCGTCATGTTCGTCACTCCCAAAATCAGTGGCTGAAACTCCTTCACATAGTCCCGGACTGCCCCCCCCCCCCGTATGCCTGAGGTTCCTCAATGCCTCTTGAGCCATCCAAGACACGTTTTTGGGAAGGAACTGCACCTACAACTCCCTCTTGAACGTATTCCACATCCCTATCTTTGGTTGACCCGCAGCTGCATCATCCTCCAACCATGTTCGCTACCATAGCTTTGCATCCCCTTCAAGGTACATCGCTGTCATGGTAATCTTCTCCTCCTCTTGAGTATGGGCTAGTGTGAAGTAGCTTTCCATATCCCAAAAGGAAGTTCCCAATCTCCTTGGTGCCTCGCATCCTAGATAAGCCTTTGGTTCAGGCACCTTTGCCTTCTTTGCAACATACTGAGATGAAGACTCGCCCCCATCTCGGGATGGAGTGTTAAGGATGCCCCTTCAACCGTATTGCCATCTTCCTGAGACACATCAAGGTGTGGTGCAACTTCAAGCAAGGTCACTTGTTCATCGAAGAGGGCCAACCGCACATTGATGTTTCGTAGAGAGGTTTGGACTTCAGCCAATGTCCCATTCACTGTGGCCATTGCATTCACCTTCACCTCGAGCCCAGTAATGCAAGTTAACATCAAGCCTACCATCAAAGCTCCCTGTTTTCTAGCAACTCGTCAAGGTAAGGTGTGCACGCAGCAAGGATCTCCATTCTGTCCAGCAACAACCTGTCAAGGAGTTCGCCTCTTCCTGGTATCCCAACAACTCAGAAACCTTCAATCAACTCCTTTGCAAAGACTATACAGAACTTTCACCTCTTTCGGGTATCCTGACAATGGAACCAACTGTCACAGGCGTGAAGCTTTACCTAGCGTTCGTATACATGATGGCCTGGCTGTGCCACACAACAGTAGCCACTCTCTTCCCTTCCCACTAGTATGCGTAACGGAAACACAAGCAAACAATATAAGTCTGTCCTGGTGCAAGGCTGATCCACCAGGCTAAAAGCTCTCCTGTCAACTCCTTGGTTCACTGTGCATGAACAAAAACTATCACCCATCCCTTACAAGAGTTCTCACTCTAACCAACTCTCAGTCCAATAAGCAGTCCGCCCCTAGCATAAATCAGGAAACCAATAAGAGTTCCTTCTTTAGCTAGGAGTCCAGTGCCTATTGCCTTCTAGAGTCTGTCCATCCAAGGAAACCAGCTACTCCAACTCCTACCCAACCTAGTAGCGTAGCCAGCCTATCTATGTGAGTCCTATCTGCCCTAGGAACTTGCTGCCCCGACTCCTACTCAAGCTAGTAGTCCAGCAATCCTTCATAAGTGAATCTTGTCTACCTTAGGAGTCCGTCCCTAAGTCCAAGTAGTGCCCAGTTTCACTGCAAGAGTCCTGCCCACGTAAGGACTCCTACTCAGCCTACTCCGTAAGGGAGTAGCTCATCCAAAACATCTCCAGTGCTGCTCCAACATTCATCCGTGCCCAAGGGGCTACCTAGACTGTCTATTGCCCAAGCTGTCATGACCCAGATTTTTAAAAGCCTTTTTAAAATAACTTGAATGGTAGTCATGAGAATTTTTTTCTTAAATACAAAGTAAACCATTCGATTAAATATCCAGGCCACGATAATTGGAGTTCTCAAATACAAATATCAAATCATATTATATTATTACACCTCTCAAAATTCAATAAGAATAGCTTATCCATCTAAAAACAAGTCCGTCATCCATCTAAAAATAAATATCAAGTTGACTCTCAAGCTAAAGATACATTTACGTACCCGAGTTGCAGATACGAAGAACTTCATCTTGTACACACTTGTCTTGGTCATGCTTATCGTTGCGTAGAGAATCTGCAACCACTCAAATGAAACAACCACAACAACAACAATGGAATCTCTCCACCTTCAAGAGAAGAGCTTCCATAAGGACAAAAGATTTATTAATGTTTTTTGGATCGGGCTACCATCACCCGATGTTAGTTGCCTACGTACTCATCAGACAACATCTCCAATATTTTCAACAAGATCGGATGTAAATGTAGTTCTACCTAAAACTACACTTTCCTAAAAAGCATAACATTACACATTCAATACTTAAGTATTTTCAATCAACCTACATTTTATGCAAGCCCTTAATTGTTTCACTTGTCTAATTAACAAATAATATCAAATAATATTATTAATTATCTCATAACCCTTATTCAATAATTAATACTAAAATATCTGTATTATTCACTCAGAGACAACTCGCCCGTCTAGAAATCTCTACACATAGTACTCCAACATGCAGAACATCAATATCTAGTAACACATATAAAGTAATATACAGTGCACTGAATATAACATAGCTCATAAACATGAGTTGATCTTTAACCAATAAAGACCAACACAATGCACAAAATAATAGAGACCGTTTAGGAAATAATGCACTAATTGTTACCTAAAAATACCGACTCCCACTCAAAGGAGTAATTGTATGCTAATAGAAATCCTAGCATCTCTAGAGAATGTTGTATGTGTAATCCATAATATTTTTTTAACAAGTTGAGCGGTTGCTAAAATATTTTTAGAAGGTGGTTTCGGCTAGAATCAGCCGTAGGCCTAGAAATGTAGGTTCCAGCTGTGCTCATAATAAACACACTGGCCGGAGGCAGATAAGCCTTTCATGATGCTCAAAAACATAGTTTACTTATTTGCAGGGATCCATCATCCCAAAGGAGCGGACGGAGACCACAAAGCTCTGAAAGATTACCACCATGGCTATTACCGTGAGCTTAAACTTTGACTTAGCATGTGATATGATATAACCACATGAGGCAAAGGTACTAAAGACTAATCATAGCATATTATATAAGCAACAAATTCACACAATCAGCAAGATAACATGCTGATTTTAGACCAAGACACTAAGCCTATGAACAAGACTATGAATCAGAATTGATGCTTAGATGAAATGATCAAATCCACACAACCATGAATTTGATTGAGACTAAAACAAACTAATCAAATTAGTAAACTAACATAACAAATAAGGTTGAGAAGGGGAAAGCTGTTGTGCATTAATGGCTGCCACAATGGGATCAAACTCAGAGCCCAGCCCATGCAAAAGCCAGAGGGATAGATCAACATTGTCAACTGGCTTATTTGTGCCAGAAAGAGTTAAAGCCAAGGACTTGGCATGCTCAACATATTCAGCAATGGAGCGTCACCCTTTTGAGATCATCTGGAGCTCCATCTTGAAATGTTGAATCCAAACACGAGAGAGTATGGGAAGTCTCTTTTCCAGCAACAAAAGACAATATTGATTCTAAGAAGGACTAGGTGAGCCATCCAATAATCATCTGATCCATACGAATCCACTGACAAACATCATCAGAATTCGAACAAACAGATGCAAGGATGGGCTGGGGAAGAACGAACCTCATAAGACCATAGCTTCAGAGATTCGGGAGAACCTGCATTCACCAAAGCAAGCAATTAGACTGCGAGAGTTTTAGAGATATATCCTTGAGAGGAGGAGTAAGAGATGAGAACAAAGTAGAGGAAGGAGAAGTAGTTGTGGTGGAAGAGGCAATGGTGCAAGAAGCTAAGGGAAGGGGACATCACAGGCAAGAGGATCAGAGGTTCTGATACTATGTGAGAATAAAACCCGTCATATAGCCTGGATTCAGTTGTCATATTTATAGAGGGCATGTACAACTTATGAGAAGAAAATCTCTCCTTTATTGACATAAATCTTATGTGTAAGGAAAGAATATCAAGTACAACTATTAAAGCATATATGCAAATAATGGCTAAAAGGGAAAGACAGATCTTGAGGATAATGAAGTTGGGAAGATCAAATCTTTGGAAGATAATGAAGGCTGGAAGATCTAGCAAGGTGGCGCCAATCAGGGATGATAAAATCTGGAAAATAATGAAGAAAAGAAGATTTGTCAAGGTGGTGCTAATCAGGGAAGATCAAATCGAGAAGATAATGAAGGCAAAAAAAATTTCTCAAAGTGATGCCAAGAGTTTCGTATCATCTATCACATTTGTGATGAGCTTCGGGGGTTTATTTTAAAACTAGTTAAACAAATTAAATCACATAAATGAAGGAAGAACGATCAAATTGTGGTATCACTTTCTTAATTTGATTCATAATTACAAATATAACAAATAATTAGGAGATCTTTTTAAACTGTAAATGATATAACGATTTAACGAACTTCAGTTTTAATCGATTAAAATGATATAACTAGATGAAAAGTGGTCTAATTGGTTCGTCGTTTAGTACGTTTGATTTCTTATTATGAACTTTGGAAATGAGTGCATATTTTTATAATACAACTAAGTATACATTCATGATGAGCTTGGGTGCTTTGCCCTAAAACAAGTTAAGCGAATGAAATCACATAAGTTAAGAAAGAATTGTCAAATTATGGAAATACTTTCTTCATTTAATTCGTAATTATGATCATAACAAATGATTGGGAGGTCATTTTAAACTTTAAATGATATAACAATTTATTCACTTTCTTAACAAAATTCAATTTTAATCGATTAAAAGGATATTAATAGACCAAAGGTGGTCTAATTGGTTTGTCTTTTAGTGCATTTAATTTATTCTTATAAACATAGTAAATGAGTACATAATTCATTAAAATAACTAAAAATATATTGGTGACAAGCTTTGGTGTTTTGTTATAAAACTAGTTAAGTGAATGAAATCACATATAGGTTATGGAAGAACGGTTAAATTGTGGTATCACTTCCTTGATTTGATTTGTAATTGTGATGTAAAAAATGATTGGGATGTCTCTTTAAACTATATGATATAACGATTTGTTCTCATTCTTAATGAACTTCAGTTTTAATTAATTAAAATGAAATAGCTAGACCAAAAGTGGTCCGATTAGTTTGTCATTTTGTACATTTGATTTAATCTTACAAACTTAGTAAATGAGTAATTATTTCTTTAAAAAAACTTAATATACATTCATGACGAGATTGGATGCTTTGTTTTAAAACAAGTTAAGTGATTGAAATTACATAAGTTAAGGAAGAATGGTGAAATCGCGGTATCACTCAATCCATTTGATTCATTATTACGAACATAACAAATAATTAGAAGGTCTCTTTAAACATTAAATGATATATACACATTCTTAACAAACCTTAGTTTTAATCGATTGAAAAGATATAACTAGACCAAAAGTGGTACAATTGTTTCGTCATTTAGTACATTTGATTCATTCTTACAAATATAGTAAATCAGTACGTATTTTTTTAAAATAACTTAAATATACATTTGTGACGAGCTTGGGCACTTTGGTATAGAACTAGCTAAGCAAATTAAATCACATAAGTTAAGGAAGAATGGTCAAATTATAGTATCACTTAGTCTATTTTATTCATAATTACAAATGTAATAGATAAATAGGAGGTCCCTTACAACTTTAAATGATTTATGCATATTTTTAACAAACTTCAGTTTTAACCGATTAAAAGTATATAACTAGACAAAAATTAGTCTGATTATTTTGTCTTTCTGTATGTTTGATTCATTCTTACAAACTTAGTAAATGAGTACTTATTTTTTTAAAATAACTAAATATACATTCGTGACATGCTTGGGTACTTTGTCCCAAATATATTTGTAAATAAAATTACATAAATTAAAGAAGAACGGTCAAATTGTAGTATCACTTTTTCTATTTAATTTGTAATTATTAATGTAACAAATGATTTGGAGGTCTATTTAAATTTTAAATAATAAAATAATTTATGTTCATTTTTTAAAAACTTTGATTTTAATCGATTAAAAGGATATAACTTGGCCAAAAGTGGTCAGATTAGTTCGTAATTTTGTGCATCTGATTCATTCTTACAAACTTAGTAAATTAGTAATTATTTCTTTTAAAAAACTAAATATACATTGATGACAAGCTTCGGTGCTTTGTTTTAAAACTAGTTAAGCGAATGAAGTAACATAAGTTAAGGAAGAACGGTCAAATTATGGTATCACTTTCTCCATCTCATTTGTAATTATGAACGTAACAAAATGATCCAGATGTCTATTTAAACTTTAAATAATATAATGGTTTGTGCTCATTCTATATAAATTTTGGTTTTAATCGGTTAAAAATATATAACTTGATGAAAAGTGGTGAGATTAGTTCGTCATTTTGTTAATTTGATTCATTCATACAGACTTACTAAATTAGTAATTATTTAAAAAAAATTAAATATACATTCGTGACAAGCTTGGGTGTTTTGTTTTAAAACTAGTTAAGCATATAAAGTCACATAAGTTAAAGAAAAACAATCAAATTGTGGTATCACTTTCTCTATTTAATTCATAATTATGTATGTAACAAATGATTAGGAGGTTACTTTAAACTTTAAAAGATATAACAATTTATTCATATTCTTAACAAACTTTGGTTTTAATTATTTAAAAGGATATAAATAGACCAAAGTTGGTCTGATTGGTTCATCTTTTAGTGCGTTTAATTCATTATTACAAATATAGTAAATGAGTACGTATTTCTTTAAAACAACTAAAATTACATTCATGATGAGCTTTTGTACTTAGTTATAAAACTAGTTAAGCGAATAAATCGCATAAGTTAAGGAAGAACGTCAAATTGTGGTATCACTTTCTCTATTTGATTCGTAATTTCGAATGTAAAAAATGATTAAGAGGCCTCTTTGAACTTTAAATGATAAAACGATTTGTACTTATT
Source organism: Saururus chinensis (assembly GCA_035235625.1). Classification (NCBI taxonomy): domain Eukaryota; kingdom Viridiplantae; phylum Streptophyta; class Magnoliopsida; order Piperales; family Saururaceae; genus Saururus; species Saururus chinensis. The sequence continues at coordinate 31,890,380 of CP141144.1, forward strand.
CTTCATGAACTTTGGTTTTAATCAATTAAAAGGTTATAATTAGACTAAAAGTGATTCGATAAAAGGATATAACTTAATAAATGAGTAATTATTTCTTAAAAAAACTAAATAAACATTCATGACAAGCTTAGGTGTTTTGTTCTAAAACAAGTTATATAATGAAATTACATAAGTTAAGAAAGATTGGTCAAATTACGGTATCACCTTATCAATTTGATTTATAATTTCGAATGTGACAAATAATTTAGAGGTCTCTTTAAACTTTAAACGATATAACGATTTATGTAAATTCTTAACAAACTTGGGTTTTAATTTAAAAACAGGATATAATAAGACCAAAAGTGGTACAATTTATTCATCATTTATTGTGCTTAATTTATTCTTAAGAACATAGTAAATTAGTATGTATTTATTTAAAACAAATTAAATATACATTTTTTATGAGCTTCGGTGCTTTGTTCTAAACCTACCTAAGCGAATTAAATCACATAAGTTAAGGAAGAATGATTAAATTGTGGTATCAATTAGTCTATTTTATTCATAATTATAAACGTAATAAATAAATAGGAAGTCTCTTTAAACTTTAAACAATATAATGATTTGTGCATATTATTAATGAACTACGGTTTTATTCTATTAAGAGTATATAACTAGGGCAAAATTTGTTTGATTAGTTTGACATTTGGTACATTCGATTTATTTTTACAAAATTAGCAAATGAGTATTTATTTCTTTGAAATAACTAAGTATACATTTGTGAAGAGCTTAGGTGCTTTGTTAAAAAACTAGTTAACAGAATGAAATCACATAGGTAAAGGGAAAACCGTCAAATTCTAGTATCACATTGTCCATTTAATTTGTAATTTTGAATATAATAAATGAATGATAAGTCTCTTCAAACTTTAAAGGATATAATGATTTATGCGCATTTTCAACAAACTATGGTTTTAATTAATTAAATGAAATAACTAAACAAAAATGGTCTGGTTGGTTCGTAGTTTAGTATATTTTATTTATTTTTATTAACTTAGTAAATGAGTATATATATATCTTTAAAACAACTAAATGTGCATTTGTGATGAACTTGGGTGCTTTGTTTTAAAATTAGTTAAGTTAACAAAATCAAATAAGTTACAGAAGAATAGTCAAATTGTGGTGCCACTTTATCCATTTTATTTATAATTATAAATGTAACAAATGATTTGGAGTTCTCTTGAAACTTTATGATATGATTTATTGACATTCTTTATGTACATCGGATTTAATAGATTCAAAAGATATAACTAGACAAAAATTTGTTCGATTGGGTGGTCGTTTAGTGCATTTAATTACAAATCTTTCTAACATAGTAAATGAGTATGTATTACTTTAAAATAACTAAATATACATTTGTGACGAAGTTGGGTTCTTTCTTCTAAAACTAGTTAACATATTGAAATCACATCAGTTAAGGAAGAACAGTCAAATTGTGGTATCACTTTGTCCATATAATATTTAATCATGAACATAATAAATAAATGAGAGGTCTCTTGAAACTTTAAATGATATAATAATTTATGTACATTCTTAACGAACTTCAATTTTAATTAATTAAAACGTTATAACTAGACCAAAAGTGGTCAGATTGGTTCGAAGTTTAGCGCATATAATTCATTATTACAAATTTAGTAAATTAGCATATAGTTATTTAAAACAATTGAATACACATTCGTCACGAGCTTGGGTACTTTCTTCTAAAACTAGTTAAGTGAATAAAATCACATAAGTTAAGGAATAACGGTCAAATTGACATCTCTTTCTCCATTTGATTCGGAATTACGTATGTAACAAATGATTAGGAGGGCTTTTTAAACTATCAATGATATAATGAATTGTGCACATTTTTAATGAACTTCGGTTTTAATCGATTAAAATGACATAACTCGACAAAAAGTGGTCAGATTCGTTCGTCGTTTAGTACATTTGATTAATTCTTATAAACATAGAAAATCAGTTCGTATTTCTTTAAAAGAACTAAATATTCATTCGTGACTCTTTGTTTTAAAACTAGTTAAGCGAATAAAATGACATAAGTTAAAGAAAAACAGCTAAATTGCAGCATAACTTTTTCCATTTGGTTCATAATTACGAACGTAAAAAGTGATTAAGAGGTATCTTCAAACCTTAAATGATATAATAATTTATGCACATTCATAACGAACTTCGGTTTTAATTGACTAAAAGGATACAACTAAACTAAAGTAGTTTGATTGGTTCATCGTTTAGTGTGTTTGATTATTTCCTATGAACATAGTAATTTAGTATATATTTTTTTAAAACAACTTAAATATACATTTGTCACTTTGTCTATTTTATTCATAATTACGAATGTAATAAATGAATTAGAGATCTCTTTAAACTTTAAACGATATCATGATTTGTACACATTCTTCAAGAACTTTAGTTTTAATTGATTAAAAGCAATAACTAGAGAAAAAGTTCTCCGATTAGTTGGTCATTTGGTATGTTTGATTCATTTTTACGAACTTAGCAAATAAATATTTATTTTATTAAAATAACTAAATATACATTCGTAACGAGCATGGGTGGTTTGTTAAAAAATTAGTTAAGCAAATGAAATCATATAGGTTAAGAAAAAATGGTCAAATTGTGGTATCACTTTGTCAATATAATTTGTAATTATTACAATAATAAATAAATGGGTGGTCTCTTCAAACTATAAACTATATATTGATTTATGTGCATTCGTAAGAAAATTAAATCACATAAGTTAAGGAAGAACAATTAAATTGTGGTATCACTTTCTTTATTTAATTCGTAATTACGAAAGTAACAAATTATTGGGCGGTCTCTTTAAACTTTAAACGATATCACGATTTGTATACATTCTTAACGGACATTTATTTTTACTATTTAAATGGATATAGCTAGACCAAAAGTGGTTCAATTAGTTCATAGTTTAGTGCGAATGATTCATTATTACGAATTTAGTAAATTATTATGTATTTATTTAAAACAATTAAATACATATTCGTGAGGAGCTTGGGTGTTTTTTCTAAAACTAATTAAGCGAATAAAATCACATAAGTTAAGTAATAACTTTCTCTATTTGATTCGTAATTACATACATAACAAATGATTAGGTGGTTTTTTTAAACTATAAACGATATAACGATTGGTGCACATTCTAAATGAACTTCGGTTTTAATCAATTAAAAGAACATAAGTAGACCAAAGGTGGTATGTTTAGTTCATCATTTAGTGTGTTTGATTTATTCTTACAAACATAGTAAATCAGTACATATTTATTTAAAATAACTAAATATACATTCATAACGAGTTTGGTTACTTTGTTCTAAAACTAGTTAAGTGAATTAAATCACATAAGTTAAGGAAGAACAGTCAAATTGTGGTATCGTTTTCTCTATTTGATTTGTAATTATGAATGTAACAAATGATTAGGTCCTTTTAAAGTTTAAATGATAAAATGATTTATACACATTCTTTACAAACTTCGGTTTTAATATATCAAAAGGATATAACTATACCACAAATGGTCCAATTCCTTTGTCATTTAGTATGTTTTATTCTTTTTTACGAACTTAGCAAATAAGTATATATTTATTTAAAGTAACTAAATATGCATTTATGACAAACTTGGGTGCATTGTTCCAAAACTAGTTAAGTTAATAAAATCAAACAAGTTAACGAAGAATAGTCAAATTATGGTGCCACTTTCTCCATTTTATTTATAATTATGAATGTAACAAAAATATTTGGAGGTATCTTTAAACTTTAAACTTTAAACGATATAATGATTTATGCACATTCTTTACATACATCGGTTTTAATCGATTAGAAGGATATAACTTGACAAAAAGTTGTTCGATTGGGTGATCATTTAGTGTGTTTGATTAAAAACCTTTCTAACATAGTAAATGAGTATATTTTTCTTTAAAATAACTAAATATACATTTGTAACAAAGTTGGGTACTTTATTCTAAAACTAGTTAATGGAATGAAATCACATTAGTTAAGGAAGAACAGTCAAATTGCGGTATCACTTTGTCTATTTAATATTTAATTAAGAACGTAATAAATAATGGGAGGTCTCTTGAAACTTTAAATAATATAATGATTTATTTTCATTCTCAAAGAACTTCAATTTTAATTAATTAAAAGAATATAACTTAACCAAAAGTGGTCCGATTAGTTCATCATTTCTTGCATTTTATTCTTTCTTATGAACTTAGTATATGAGTATTTATTTCTCTAAAAAACTAAATAACATAAGTTAAAGAAAAATAGTCAAATTGTGGTACCACTTTCTCCATTATTTTGTAATTTTTAATGTTACAAATGATTGGGTGGTCTCTTTAAACTATAAACGATATAATATTCTATGTACATTCTTAACAAATTTTGGTTTTAACCGATTAAAATGATATAACTAGACCAAAAGTAGTTCAATTGGTTCGTCATTTAATGCATTTGATTCATTCTTATGAACATAGTAAATCAATGCGGATTTTTTTAAAATAATTAAATATACATTTGTGATGAGCTTAGGTGTTTTATTCTAAAACTAATTAAGCGAATAAAATAACACAAGTTAAGGAAGGACAATCAAATTGTGGTATCATTTTCTTTATTTGATTTGTAATTACGAACATAACAAATGATTAAGAGGACTCTTTAGACTTTCAATGATAATGATTTATGCTTATTCTTAACAAACTTAGGTTTCAATCTATTAAAAGAATTAACTAGTCCAAAAGTAGTCCGATTAGATCGTCATTTAGCATGTTTGATTTATTCTTACAAACTTAGTAAATGAGTAATTATTTCTTTAAAAAATAATATACATTCATGACGAGCTTAGGTGCTTTGTTCTAAATTAAGTTAAGTAAATGAAATCACATAAGTTAAGGACAAATAGTAAATAGTAGTACCACTTTCTCCTTTATTTTATAATTTTGAACATAACAAATGATTCTTATCGAACTATTATACACATTCTTATCGAACTTTGGTTTTAATCGAATAAAATGATATAACTAGACCAAAAGTGTTTCAATTTGTTCATTATTTAGTGCATTTGATTCATTTTTGTGACCATAGTGTAAATTAATACGTATTTCTTTAAAATAATTAAATATATATTTGGAGCTTGGGTGCTTTATTTTAAAACTAGTTAAGTAAATAAAATCACAAAAGTTAAGAAAGATTAGTCAAATTGTGGTATCACTTTCTCCATTTGATTCATAATTATAAATATAACAAACAATTGAGAGGTCTCCTTAAATTATAAATGACACAACAATTTGTGCATATTCTTAACGAACTTCAATTTTAATCTATTAGAAGCATATAATTAGACAAAAAGGTGACGATTGGTTCATTGTTTAGTGCATTTTATTTATTTCTTTAAAATAACTAAATGTATTTTCATGATGAAATTGGGTACTTTATTCTAAAACTTTTTAAGCGAATAGAAATACATAAGTTAAGGAATAACAGTCAAATTTTGGCATCACTTTTTCAATTTTTTTTGTAATTACGAATGTAATAAATTATTGGGAGGCTTTTTTAAACCATAAATGATATAACAATTTATATAAATTCTTAACAAAATTCAGTTTTGATCGATTAAAAGGATATAATTAACCAAAAGTGGTCTGATTAGTTCATTGTTTAGTGCATTTGATTCATTTTATTATATAGTAAATTAGTACGTATATCTTTAAAACAACTAAATTATACATTGTGATCAGCTTGAGTACTTTGTTCTAAAACTAATTAAGCAAATGAAATTACATAAGTTTAAGGTATAAGGGTCAGATTGTTCTCCATTTAATTTGTAATTACGAACATAACAAATTATTGAAAGGTCTCAGTAAACTTTAAATGATATAATGATTTGTACATATTCTTAATGAACTTCGCTATTAATCGATTAAAAGCATATAATTGGACCAAAACTTGTCCGATTGGATGCTCTTTTAAATAAATTTGATTCATTCTTACGAACTTAGTAAATAAGTACGTATTTATTTAAAACAACTAAATATACATTCATAACAAGCTTGGGTGCATTGTAATTTCATTCACTTAACTAATTGAGCGAGTGAAATAACATAAGTGAAAGGAAGAATGGTCAAATTTTGGTATAACTTACACTATTTGATTCGTAATTATAAACATAACAAATGATTGGGAGGTCTCTTTAAACTTTGAATGATAAAATAATTTCTGTATATTTTTTAAAAAAATTAGTTTTAATTGATTAAAAGGATATAACTTAGACCAAAAGTGGTCCGATTGGTACATGATTTATTGCATTTTATTTATTTTAACGTATGTAGTAATAAGTATATATGTCTATGAAATAATTAAATATATATTCATGACGAGCTTGGGTGCTTTGCTCAAAGGTAAAAGAAAAACAGTCATTGATGTATCACATTGTCATTGTAATTCATAATTATAAATGTAAAAAATGAATGGGAGGTAACTTTAAACTTCAAACTTGACCAAAATTGTCAAATTGATTTGTTTAGTGCACTTGATTCATTTTAGCGAACTTAGTAAATTAGTACGTATTTATTTTAAACAACTGAATATATATTCGTTACGAACTTGGTTGCTTTGTTATAAAACTAGTTAAGTGAATGAAATTGAATAATTTAAAGAATAACGGTCAAATTGTGGTATCACTTCGACCATTTAATTCATAATTATGAATATAACAAATGAATGAGAGGTATCTTTAAACTTTAAACGATATAATGTTTTGTGTTTATTTTTAACAAATTCGTTTTCAATAGATTAAAAGGATATCACTAGACTGAAAGTGGTCTGCTTAGTTCATCGTTTAGTGCATTTGATTCATTTCCACGAATAGAGTAAATGAGTTCTTTTTTCTTTAAAACAACTAAATATGCATTTGTTATGAGCTTGGGTGCTTTATTATGCAACTAGTTATGCGAATAATATCACATAAGGAAGAAAAGTCAAATTTGGTAGCACCTTCTCTATTTAACTTGTAATTATGGACATAACAAATGATTAGGAGGTCTCTTGAAATTATAAATGACATAACGATTTGTACACATTCTATTATGAACTTCAGTTCTAATTGATTAAAAGCATATAATTAGACCAAAAGTTGTCCGATTAGTTCTTTGTTTAGTTTATTTTATTCATTTTTATTAACATAAAAAATGACTATTTATTTCTTTAAAATAATTAAATATATATTCGTGACGAGTTTGAGTACTTTATTTAAAAACTTGTTAAGCGATTGAAATCACTTAAGTTAAGGAATAACGGTTAAATTGTGGCATCACATTCTCTATTTGATTTATAATTATAAATATAATAAATGATTGGGAGGCCTTTTTAAACCATAAATAATATAACGATTTGTGCACGTTCTTAACAAAATTCGGTTTTAATCGATCAAAAAGATATAACTAGACCAAAAGTTGTCTAATTAGCTTATCGTTTAGTACATTTGATTCATTCTTACGAACATAATATATGAATAGGTATTGCTTTAAAAAAAACTAAATATACATTTGTGACGACCTTGGGTACTTTGTTCTAAAACTTTTTAAGTGAATAAAATCACATAAGGTAAGGAATAATTGTTAAATTGTTGTATCACTTTCTTTATTCAATTATAATTACGAAAGTAATATACAATTAGGAGGCCATTGTGAACAATAAATAATATAACGATTTGTGTACATTCTTAACAAACTTCGTTTTAATCGATTAAAAACATATAACTTAACTAAAAGTTGTTCGATTGGTTCGTAGTTTAGTGCATGTTATTCATTTTTACAAATTTAGTAAATAAGTACGTAATTCTTTAAAACAACTAAATATATATTTGTGACGAGCTTTGATACTTTGTTATAAAACTAGTCAAGTAAATGAAATTACATAATTTATATCACTTTCTCCATTTGATTCGTAATTACGAACGAAATAAATTATTAGGTCTCATTAAACTTTAAATGATAAAATAATTTTTGAACATTCTTAACAAACTTTACTTTTAATCGATTAAAAGAATATAACTAGACAACTTATCTAATTGGTTGGTCATTTAGTACATTTAATTCATTCTTATAAACTTAACAATTTGACCGTTCTTCCCTACTTTATATGATTTCATTTGCTTAACTAGATTTATAACAAAGCACTAAAGCTTGTTACGAATGTATATTTAATTATTTTACATAACTACATGCTCATTTTCTATGTTCAAAAGAATACATTAAACGTAAAATGACGAACCATGTCAGTTAAGAATATTCACAATTCATTATATCATTTTAAGGTTGAAAGATACCTCGTATTCATTTTTTACGTTTAGAATGATGAATCAAATTAGCGAAGTGATTCTACAATTTGACTGTTCTTTCTTAGTTTATATAATTTCACTCGCTTAAATAGATTTAAAAAGAAGCACTATAGCACGTCACGAATGTATAATAAATTATTTTGTGTAACTATGTACTCATTTTCTAAGTTTGAAAGAATGAATCAAATGTACTAAACAACAAACTAATCGGACTACTTTTGCTCAATTTATATTCTTGAACACGATTAAAACTGAAGTAAATTAAGAATGTCCATAAATTGTCATATCATATAAAGTTTAAAATAGACCTCTCTTTCATTTGTTGCATTCATAATAATGAAGCAAATTGACAAAGTGATTTCACAGTTTGACCGTTCTTCCTTAAGTTATATAATTTATTCGCTTAACTAGACTTAGAACAAAGCACCAAAGCTCATCACGAATATATATATTTAATTATTTTAAATAAATACGTACTCATTTGCTAAGTTCAAAAGAATGACTCAAACATACTAAAAGACGAACCAATCGGGCCACTTTTAGTCAATTTATATTCTTTTCCTCAATTAAAACCGAAGTTAGGAATGTGTACAAATCGTTGTTTCATTTAAATTTTAAAGAGACCGCTTATTCATTTGTTACTTTTGTAATAATAAATTAAATTAACAAAGTAAAATCACAATTTGATCGTTCTTCCTTAATTTATATAAATTTATTCGCTTAACTAGATTTATAACAAAGCATTAAAGCTCGTCACGAATGTTTATTTAATTATTTTAAATAACTACATGCTCATTTCCTAAGTTTGAAATAATAAATCAAATATACTAAACGACGAACCAATCAGACCACTTTTGCTCAAGTTATATTATTTTATTTAATTAAAACTAAAGTAAGTTAAGAATATCAATAAATCGTTATATCGTTTAAGGTTTAAATAGATCTTTTATTCATTTGTTACTTTTGTAATAACAAATTAAATTAACAAAGTAAAACCATAATTTGATCATTCTTCCTTTATTTATATAATTTCATTCGTTTAACTAGATTTATAACAAACCACTAAAGTTCATCACGAATGTATATTTAATTATTTTAAATAACTACATGCTCATTTCCTAAGTTCGAAAGAAAAAATCAAATGTACTAAACGACAAACCAATCAAATAACTTTTGCTCAAGTAATATCTTTTTATTAAATTAAAACTAAAGTAAGTTAAGAATGTCCACAAATAGTTATATTGTTTAAGGTTTAAAGTGTCATTTTATTCATTTGTTACTTTCATAATAACAAATTAAATTGACAAAGTAAAACCACAATTTAATCGTTATTCCTTAATTTATATGATTTCATTCACTTAACGAGATTTATAACAAAGTACTAAGTTTGTCATGAATATATATTTAATTATTTTAAATAACTCTACATACTCATTTCCTAAGTTTGATAGAATAAATTAAATGTACTAAACGATGAACTAATCGGACTTATTTTGCTCAAGTTATATCCTTTTATTTGATTAAAATAGAAGTAAGATAAGAATGTCCACAAATCATTATATCGTTTAAGGTTTAAAGAGACTTTTTATTTAGTTGTTATGTTTATAATTACAAATCAAATTGACAAAGTTCTTCCATAATTTTATTATTCTTCCTTAATTTATATGATTTTCTTTTACTTAACTAGATTTAGAAAAATGTAGTAAAGCTTGTCACGAATGTGTATTTAATCTTTTTAAATGAATACATACTCATTTGCTAAGTTTGAAAGAATAAATCAAATATACTAAATGACAAACCAATCGGATATTGTTTTAATCGATTAAAACCGTACTAAGTTAAGAATGTCCACAAATCATTATATCGTTTAAAGTTTAAATAGCCATCCCATCAATTTGTTAAGTTGGTAATAAAAAATTAAATTAACAAAGTGATTCCACAATAAACTGATTCAATAATTTGACTGTTCTTTCTTAACTTATATAATTTTATTCGCTTAAATAGTTTTAGAACAAAACACTGATGCTCGTCATAAGTTTATATTTTATTAACTTAAATAAATACATACACATTTGCTATCTTCAAAAGAATGACTCAAATGTGCTAAACGATGAACCAATTGGAACAGTTTTTGTCAAATTATATCCTTTTTATCGATTAAAACTAAAGTAAGTTAAAAGTGTGAAAAATTGTTATATAATTTAAAGTTTAAAAAGACCACCAATTTTTTGTTACGTTTGTAATAACAAATCAAATTGACAAAGTGCTTCCATAATTTGACCGTTCTTCTTTAACTTATATGACTTTATTCGCTTAACTAGATTTACAACAATGCACAAAAGCTTGTCACGAATGTAAATTTTATTATTTTTAAATAAATACATACTCTTTTGCTAAGTTCAAAATAATTAACTAAATGTGCTAAACGACAAACTAATCAGACCCATTTTCGTCAAGTTATACCTTTTGATTTGTTAAGAATGTGCACAAATAGTTGTATCATTTAAAGTTTAAAGAGACATCCCATTCATTTGTTACGTTCGTAATAACAAATTAAATGAAAAGGTGATACCAATATTTATTTGATAATTTTTTTCTTAATTTATATAATTTCATTCGCTTAACTAGATTTAGAATAAAATACTAAAGCACATCACAGATGTATATTTAATTATTATAAATAACTATGTACTCATTTCCTAAGTTTATAAGGATGAATCAAAAATACTAAACGGCGAACCAATCAGACCACTTTTGGTTAAGTTATATCATTTTAATCATTTAAAATCAAAGTAAATTGAGAATGTGCATAAATTATTATTTTGTTTAAAGTTTAAAGAGACTTCTCATTTATTTGTTACATTTATAATAACAATGTACGAAAGTGATACCACAATTTGACCATTTTTCTTTATTTATATGATTTTCTTCTCTAAACTGGATTTAGAACAAAACACTAAAGCTTGTGACGAATGTATATTTCATTATTCTAAATAACTACATACACATTTGAACTTCAAAAAAATGGATCAAACATACTAAACGACGAACCGATTGGACCAATTTTGCTCAAATTATATCCTTTTAATCGATTTAAAATAATTAAATATACATTTATGGAATTACTTTGTTACTTTGATTTATTATTATAAATATAACAAATAAATAATATGTTTATTTAAATATTAAACTATATAATGATTTGACCACATTCTTAACTTATTTTAGTTTTAATAGATTAAAAAAGGATATAACTTAACCTAAAATGGTCTGATTAGCTCATCGTTTAGTATATTTGATTTATTTTATCGAACTTAACAAATAAGTACATATTTATTTAAAATACTTAAATATAAATTCATGACAATCTTTGGTGCTTTGTTTTAAATTTAGTTAAGTAAATAAAATCACATAAGTTAAGAAAAAATGGTCAAATTGTGGAATCGCTTTGTTAAATTGATTCGTTCTTGCAAACGTAATAAATGAATTGGAGGTCTCTTTAAACTTTAAACTATATAATGAATTGTGCATAAGTTTATTTTACTTTAGTTTTAATCAATCAAAATGATATAACTTGACCAAAATGGGTCTAATAGGTTCATTATTTAGTACATTTCATATGTGGACATTTTTAACATACTTCGGTTTTAATTAATTAAAAGGATATAACTTGACCAAAAGTAGTCCAATTGGTTCGTCATTTCCTACATTTGATTCATTCTTACGAATAGCAAATGAATATGTATTTATTTAAAAAAATTAAATATACATTTATGACGAGTTTTTGGTGCTTTGCCTTAATCTAGTTTAGCAAATGAAATCATATAAGTTAAGAAAGAAAGGTCAAATTGTGGAATCACTTTGTCTATTTTATTAGTTATCACCAACGTAACAAATAAATGAGAAGTCTCTTTAAACTTTAAATGATATAACGATTTGTGCCCATTTTTATTTTACTTTAGTTTTAATCGATCAAAAGGATATCCGAAAGAATTGTCATTTAGTACGTTTGATTTATTATTTTAAAATTAATAAATTAGTACATATTTATTTTAAATAATTAAATATATATTCGTGACGAGATTTAGTACTTTATTATAAATCAAGTTAAGTGAATGAAATCATTATAAATGTGACAAATGAATGAGAGGTCTTTTTAAACTTTAAACAATATAACGATTTATATACATTCTTAACAAACTTCAGTTTTAATCGATTAAAAAGAAATAACTTTACTAAAAGGGGTTCGATTTTTTCATCATTTAGTACATTTTATTCATTCTTTTGAACTTAAGAAATGATTACTTATTCATTTAAAATAATTAAATATACATTCGTGATAAGCTTTGGTGCTTTGTTCTAAATATAGTTAAGCGGATGAAATGATATTACTTGAGGAAGAACGGTCAAATTGAGGAATCACTTTGTAAATTTATTATTATTACAAACGTATTAAATAAATAGGAGGTCTCTTTAAACTTTAAATGATACAACGATTTATGCATATTTTTATTTTAGTTTGGTTTTAATCGATCAAAGGATTTAACTTGACCAAAAGGGGTTAAATTAGTTCGTTGTTAAGTATGTTTGATTAATTATTTTGAACTTAGCAAATGCGTATGTATTTATTTAAAACAATAAAATATACATTTGTTGCGAGTTTTGGTACTTTTTTTTAAAACTTGTTAAGTGAATGAAATAATATGAGTTAAGGAGGAACGGTCAAATTATGGAATATAATTATTTATGTACATTCTTAACTTATTTTGGTTTTAATCGATCAAAAGGATATAGCATTACTAAAATGGTTCATTCTTTTGAATTTAGCAAATGAATACATATTTATTCAAAATAATTAAATATACATTTGTGATAAGCTTTGGTTCTTTCTTGTAAATCTTATTAATCGAATAAAATAATATAACTTAAGGAAGAATGGTTAAATTGTAGAATCACATTGTTACTTTGATTTGCTATTACGGATGTTATAAATTAATGTGTGGCCTCTTTAAACTTTAAATGATATAATGATTTGAAGAAATTCTTAACTTACTTTGGTTTTAATCGATCAAAATGATATAACTTGATCAAAATGGGTCTGATTTGTTCGTCATTTAATATATTTGATTCATTCTTACAAACTTAGTGAATGAATATGTATTTATTTAATACAATTAAATATATATTCGTGATGAGCTTTGGTATCTTTTAAATCTAGTTAAGTAAATAAAATCATATAAGTTAAAGAAGAAAAGTCAAATTATAGAATCACTTTGTTAGTATTATTCATTATTACGAACATAACAAATGATTAGGAGGTCTCTTTAAACATTTAACGATATAACAATATAATTTAACTAAAATGGGTCTGATTGGTTCGTTGTTTAGTACGTTTGATTCATTATTTTGAACTTAGCAAATGAGTACGCATTTATTTAAAATAATTAAATATACATTCGTGACATGCTAAACGATGGATAAAAAAAATATAACTTGACTAAAAAGGCCCCAATTGGTTCTTCGTTTAGTACATTTTATTTTTAATGAATACGTACTCATTTACTAAGTTCAAAAGAATGAATTAAGCATGCTAAATGATAAATCAATCACACCCCTTTTGGTCAAGTTATATATCCTTTTAATCGATTAAAACTGAAGTAAGTTAAGAATGTGCACAAATTATTATATCGTTTAAAGTTTAAAAAGACCTTTTATTCATTTGTTACATTCCTAATAATGAATTAAATTAACAAAGTGATAAAATAATTTGACCGTTTTTCCTTAATTTATATGATTTCATTCGCTTAACTAGATTTATAACAAAACACTAAAGCTTGTCACAAATATATATTTTATTATTTTAAATAACTATATATGCATTTGCTAAGTTCAAAAGAATATAAATCGAATGAACTAAATGATGAATGAATCGGACCACTTTTGGTCAAGTTATATCCTTTAATCGATTAAACCCAAGTAAGTTAAGAATGTCTACACATTGTTATTGTTTAAAGTTTAAAAAAGTCCTTTAATTCATTTGTTATGTTCGTAATAACGAATCAAATTGATAAAGTTATTCCATAATTTGATCGTTCTTCCTTAACTTATATGATTTTATTCGCCTAACTAGATTTACAACAAATTACCAAAGCTCGTAATGAATGTATATTTAATGGTGTTAAATAAATATGTATCTATTTGTTAAGTTTAAGAAATGAATTAAATGTACTAAACGACGAACCAATCAGACCACTTTTAGTCAAGTTATATCCTTTTAATTTATTATATAACCAAAGTAAGTTAATGATGTCCACAAATCGTTATATCGTTTAAAGAGACCTCTCATTGATTTGTGACATTTGTAATAACGAATCAAATTGACAAAATAATTATACAATTTGACTGTTCTTCCTGATTTTATTTGCTTAACTAGAACAAAACACCAAAGCTCGTCACAAATTTATATTTAATTGATTTAAATAAATATATACTCATTTGCTAAGTTTAACTGAATGAATCAAATGTACTAAACGATAAACTAATCGGACCCATTTTTCATCATGTTATATCCTTTTGATTGATTAAAACCGAAGTACGTTAAGAATTTATACAAAATGTTATAACGTTTAAAGTTTAAAGAGACCTCCCATTCATTTCTTAGGTTTGTAATAATGAATCTAACTGACAAACTGATTCCACAATTTGACCGTTCTTTCTTAGCTTATATGATTTAATTTGCTGAACTAGATTTAGAACAAAGCAATAAAGCTAGAATATATATATTTAATTGATTTAAATTACTATGTACTCTATTGTTAAGTTGTAAAAATTAATCACACATACTAAACGATGAATTAATCAGACCCCTTTTCGTCAAGTTATATTCATTTGATCGATTTAAACTAAAGTAAGTTAAGTATGCATACAAATTGTTATATCGTTTAAAGTTTAAAGAGACCTCTTATTAATTTCTGACATTTGTTATAACGAATTAAATTGATAAAGTTATTCCACAATTTGACCATTTTTCCTTAACATATATGATTTTATTCGTTTAACTAGATTTAGAACATATTTATTTGCTAAATTTGTAAGAATGAATTAAACGTACTAAATGACAAACCAGTCAAGCCCATTTTTGTCAAGTTATATCCTTTTAATTGATTAACACCAAAGTGATAAGGAATGAGCACAAATTGTTATCTCATTTAAAGTTTAAAGATAAGACCCATACATTTGTTACGTTTATAATAAGGAATCAAATGGACAAAGAGATTCTACAATTTGACCGTTCTTTCTTAACTTATATCATTTCATTCGCTTAACTAAATTTAAAACAAAGAACTTAATCTCGTCATGAATGTATATTTATTGTTCTAAATGAATACTTACTCATTTGCTAAGTTTAGAAGAATAAATAAAATGTACTATAAACAACTAACCAGTCGGAGCCCTTTTAGTCAAGTTATATCCTTTTGATTTATTACAACTAAGTTTAAAATGTGTACGAATCGTTATATCATTTAAATTTCAAAGAGATGTGTCGTACACTTGTTACGTTCGTAAGAATGAACCAAATAGACAAAGAGATTCTACAATTTTGTCATTTTCCCTTAAGTTATACTATTTTATTTACATAACAAGATTTAAAACAAAGCACCAAAGCTCGTCACGAATCTATATTTAATTATTTTAAATAAATACATACTTATTTGCTAAGTTCAAAATAATAAATCAAACATACTAAATGTCGAACAAATTGGACCCCTTTTAGTCAAGTTATATTCTTTTGATCGATTAAAACCAAAGTAAAATAAGAATGTGCACAAATTATTATATCTTTTAAAGTTTAAAGAAACCTCCCTTACATTTGTTATGTTTGTAATAATGAATCAAATGAATAAAGAGATTCTACAATTTGACCGTTCTTCTTGAACTTATATCATTTTATTCACTTAATTAGATTTAGAACAAAGAACCAAAACTCGCCACTAATATATATTTAAATGTTTTAAATAAATATGTATTTATTTGCTAAGTTCGTAAGAATGAATCAAATGTACTAAGTGATTAACCAATCGGTCAAGTTATATCCTTTTAATAGATATGTACTAATCATTATATCTTATTAATCTATTAAAACCAAAGTAAATAAAGAATATACATAAATTATTATATTGGTAAAAGTTTTAAAAGACATCTCATTCATTTGTTGCGTTTGTAATTACTAATCAAATTGACAAAGTGATTCCATGATTTGATTGTTCTTCCTTAATTTATATGATTTTATTGGCATAACTGGATTTAGAGAAAACACCAAAGCTTGTCACGAATGTATATTTAATTATTTTAAATATATACATACTCATTTACTAAGTTCAAGAGAATAAATTAAATGTACCAAATGACGGACTAATCAGATCCTTTTTGGTCAAGAAATATCCTTTTGATCGATGAAAACCAATTGTTATAACATTCAAAGTTTAAATTTTTTATGATCGTAATAATGAATCAAATTGACAAAGTTATACTACAATTTGTCTGTTTATCCTTAATTTATATGATTTCATTTGCTTAACTAAATTTAGAACAAAACACTAAAGCTCGTCACAAATGTATATTTTCTTATTTTAAATAAATACATACTTATTTGCTAAGTTTGAAAAAATTAATTAAACGAACTAAACGACGAACCAATTGGACCACTTTTAGTAAAGTTATATACTTTTAATTGATTAAAACTAATGTAAGTTAGGAATGTGCAACAAATCGTTATATCGTTTAAAGTTTAAAGATCTCATTTATTTGTTACATTCATAATAATAAATCAAATTAACAAAGTGATTCCTCAATTTGGCCTTTCTTCTTTAACTTATATGATTTAATTTACTTTATTAGATTTAGAACAAAGTACTTAAAGCTCATCACGAATGTAAATTTAGTTTTCTTAAATAACTACATACTAATTTGTTAAGTTTGAAATAATGAATCAAACGTACTAAACAACGAACTAATAGGACAACTTTTGGTTAAGTTATATCCTTTTAATCAATAAAACCAAAGTTAAGAGACCACCCATTTATTTTTTATGTTTGTAATAATAAATTTAATTAACAAAGTTATTCCACAATTTGACTGTTTATCCTTAACTTATATAATTTAATTTACTTAACTAAATTTACGACAAATTGTCAAAGCTATTGACAAATGTATATTTAATGCTATTAAATAAATATGTACTTATTTGTTAAGTTTAAAAGAATGAATTAAATGTACTAAATGACAAACTAATCGGATCACTTTTAGTCAAGTTATATCCTTTTAATCGATTAAAATCAAAGTAAGCTAATAATAATGTCCACAAATAGTTATATCATTTAAAGTTTAAAGAGACCTCTCATTCATTTGTGACATTCATAATAACGAATCAAAATGACAAAATGATTACACAATTTAGTCATTATTCCTTAGCTCATATGATTACATTCGCTTAACTAGATTTAGACAAAGCACCAAAGCTCGTTACAAATTTATATTTAATTATTTTAAATTAATATGTACTCATTTACTATGTTCGAAAAAATGAATTAAACGTACTAAATGATGAACCTATTGGACCTACTTTCATCATGTTATATTGTTTTAATCGATTAAATTTGGAGTACATTAAGAATGTGCAGAAATCATTATATTGTTTAAAGATTAAAGAGACCTTTTATTCATTTGTTACGTAAGTAATAATGAATCAAATTAACAAAATGATTCAACAATTTGACTGTTCTTTCTTAGCTCGTGATTAATGTATATTTAATTATTTTAATTGAATATGTATTTAGTTAGTAGGTTTAAAAAAATGAATCAAACATACTCAACGATGGACTTATCAGACCCCTTTTAGTTAAATTAAGAATGTTATGAAATTGTTATATCCTTTAAAGTTTAAAGAGACCTACCATTCATTTGTTGCATTCACAATAACGAATCAAATTAAAAAAGAGATTCCACAATTTGACCGTTTTCCCTTAATTTATATGATTTCATTCTCTTAGCTAGATTTAGAACAAAGTACTAAAGCTCTTCACAAATGTATATTTTATTGTTTTATATAACTACATACTCATTTGGTAAGTTCGAAAGAATGAATGAAAGAACTAAACGATGAACTAATCAGACCCTTTTTTGTAAGATCCCTAACTCAAACCGGTTCATTTTATTTGATTTAGTAATTCTTGTGTGGTTTAATGTTAACTTTAATCAGTTTTTAACTTATTTTTTAAATTAAAGTGGTTAAAAAAGCGTTTAAATTAATTTTTTTACTAAGATGGTTTTTATGTTAATATAAGTCAATACAAATTTTTTTGGATTTTTTAGAATTTTTTACTATTTTACCCAAAAAGTTAGGGGGCGGGACCCCCCAAGCGCCCCACATGCATAATTAGGATTATATGTCTCAAATAACCCTAAAAACATCTTAAAACAGTAATTAATTATTTTAAAATTTTTAGACATCAATTTTTGGGCTTAAAATAAGCAAGTTTTCCATTTTTAGTGTAAAACTCTATTTATACCCTACATATTTATTATGTTTACCCTAAAGCCTTCTCTAAATATAAAGGCTCAGCCACTTTCCCAATGGGGAAGGGCTAGAAATCTGGAGCTTAGGAGCCCTAATCCTCATTTCCTAATAAGGAAAGGTGAGTAAGGTAAGGATTAGCCTAATCTTCCACTAATTTCTTAGGGTTTCTTCTAAACTTTTTAAATCCATTTTTTTGATAAAGTTTAATCTCGATTTCTACCCAAAAAGCTATTGATTTGAACCTCTATTTCAAACCCTTATGGGATATTATTTTTGAACTCAATAAACCCTAGATCTACTAGTTTTCAAGAGATTTAGGTATTTTAAATTGAATTTAAGCAAGTATTGATAAAAACTCTCTTGTGGGTAGGATTTGGAGGCATGGGAGCATCGATTGCAAGTCAAAAAGCTCTTTGAAGGTAAGTGATTTCATCCTAAATGTGTCTATGATTTCAGATTTGATGTTTGATGGAGTTTCAAGTGGGCTCCATGGATTTTAGTTTTCATTATTATGATGTTTGGGAGTAAGATTTGAAGGTTTATGATATTTATGTGAAGTTTTAGTTTTTAAAATGGGGAAGACAAACCAGAAATGTCTGTTCTGGTGATCGAACAGCCAGATAGGCTAATCAAATGGCCAGATAGGCTGATTGAATGGCCAAATAGGCCGATCGAATGGCCAAATAGGCCGATCGAATGGCCAAATAGGCCGATCGAATGGCCAGGCATTTAAACAGCCCTGCAGGGTGTTCGAACGCCAACACTGCAGTTTGGCTATTTTTTATTACTTTACTCATTTTAGTGTTTCTACTCTTAAGTATCACTTCTTATGATTTTGACGAGTAATATATGCTAGGTAAAGCTACTGAAAGGGTATGAATTTAATGTTGGAGGCTATGATGAATGTTTAAGTGATAAGTAGATTTTATGTTATTCGGTTAAGCATGTTATAATTCTTGTCTTCAATCCATGTTGAATGATTCCTCATATTTTGAGTATGATTCCAGAAAGGTATAACATGAGAATGAAATTATATGCCTTCACATATTATGATTACGTTATGGGTGGACAATGGTGTTACGTCTAGCTTCACGTGTGGTGTGAATATGCTTACATAGGTCTAGCATGAAGTTGCACATTTGAATTGTGTTTTCTGATAGTTTACACCTATGATTTTAGTAGGGAACCATGATTATATGTTAAAAGAGCATGTGTGTGGTATAATGATGGGTTATTTATGATGCATGTCCATATGCTTAGAATTGACTATTTATACCATGTACACACATGTGGGGGATCATTATAGTGATGGTTGACATTATGATTAGAAATGATGCATGTTGGGCTGATGGGAGCACATTTCATAAAATAGGATTCATGCATATATTGCCCACGAATGTACCATGTTGCATGCATCATGAAATGGATTTCTGAATGAGACTTTATCAAAATTAGCCGTAGTTAATCGATTGGATACAATGGTGTAAGATTGCATGCCAAATTAATCGATCGTTGGCCCACGAATGTACCATGTTGCATGCTTCCAATGGATTGTATGTTAAGACACTATTATGTAAGATGAATGAATGCATTGTAAATGAATCATGGATAAGATGATATTATGACATGTCATGTGAGTGTAGAGAAGTGCCCTGTAAAGTGAAGAACTCCTACCAAAACTAAGAGATGAAGATCCGGTTACAATTGGAGACAATAGTACGAGGCATGCCATATAGTTTGGCCACCGATCCACCACCACCATAATCACCGACTTGCCTTGCAGCAAGGGCAAGGTCTCCACCAAGTCCATAGAAATACCATCCCAAACCTTATCAGGGATAGGCAAGGGCTGAAGCAAACCCGTAGGAGAGGTGGTGGCGGCCTTAGCTCTCTGACAGACATTGGAAGCAGCCACATACTCCTAGACTGCCCGTCGAATACCATGCCACAAAAAACTCTGGTTGACCTGCTTATAAGTACGGAATGCTCCTTTATGACCGGCTATTGGAGTGTCATGGAAGTGGGAGAGAACACGCTTGCAAAGATTATCAACATCGGGAAGCAAAGGCGGTCCTTCCAAAAGAGTAGGTCATCCTGCCACACAAAGAAAGGACGAGCATCTGGGTTGGCCTGGAGAGCTGTAATCAGGGTCTGCGTCTGAGAATCATCCATGTATGCCTGCCACAACTCATCAATGAAGGGGTAGGATGGAGTAGAAAGGCCCAAGCATGATCCTGGGGGAGAGCTGCAAGAATGGGCATCGGCCACGGTGTTTTCCGACCCTCTCTCGTACACTACCTCATAATCATAGCCATGCAACTTACTGACCCACCATTGCTGTGAGATAATAGACACCCGCTGCTTGAGGAATTAAGAGTCTGCGGTTAAGTAAATAAGGTCGCCACTTGTTAACGGCGAGGATAATAGCCAACATCTCTTTCTCATAACGGATAGGGACAAAGAGAAGCTAGTCAAAGCCTTGCTGAAGTAGGCAATGGGGCTCTCATCCTGCAGCAGAACTGCCCCTAGACTCATCTTCGAAGCATCTGTTTCAACCACGAAGGGTAGGCTGAAATTGGATAAAATTAGTATGGGGGCCAATGCCATAGCTTGCTTCAGCTCTTCAAACACCGCCTAGGCAACGTCATTCCAACCTAATGCCCCCTTTCTTGAGAAGCTCAGTAAGCGGTTAAGAAATGTCCCCATACCAGTTAATAAATCGCCTATAATAGCCAGAGAGGCCCAAAAAACCCCGGAGCGCACGAACACACATAGGCGGCGGGAACAAGAGCATGGCAGCCACCTTCGATGGGTCAGTGACAACACTGTCCTGTTAGATGATATGACCCCAGTAATCAACCTGTAGGCTGCCAAAGGAACACTTTGAATGCTTAAGAAATAACAAATTAGCTCTCATAATAGAGAAGACTGACCTGAGATGCTTCAAGTGCTCTGCCCATGATTGGCTATAAACCAAGATGTTGTCAAAGAAGACTAAGATGTGGCAGTAGATGAACGGCCTGAAGAGATCGTTCATGAGGCTCAAGGTGGAAGGGAAGCTGTCAGCCCGAACAGCATGATGAGGAACTCGAAATGGCTGTCATGAGTTTGGAAGGCGGTCTTGTGCACGTCAGCTGGCTACACCCGAATCCCGATTGCAAGTCAAGTTTACTGAAGACCTTTGCACTAGCCAACTCATCTAGAAGCTCCTCGATCATGGGTATGGGATATTTGTCCTTGACGGTGATGGCATTCAATGCTCAATAGTCCACACAAAACCGCTAAGTACCGTCTTTTTTGCGAGCTAGCAACACCGGAGAAGAGTAGGAGCTAGTGCTAGGACAGATGATACCTCTACTGTTGCCCGTTGCTGCAAGAGGAACCGTTAGGGTGCAGCCAGCCGATGTGCCCAAGACTGCATTCCGGACTCATGATGGCCATTTCGAGTTTCTAGTAATGCTATTTGGCCTGACCAACGCCCCCTCCACCTTCTAGAGCCTCATGAATGATCTCTTCAGGCCTTTCCTTTGCCGCTACATCTTGGTCTTCTTTGACAACATTCTTGTTTATAGCCAGTCGTGGGCGGAGCACTTAGAGCATCTCGGGTTGGTCTTCTATGTTCTGAGAGATAACTCTTTATTTCTTAAATATTCGAAGTATTCCTTTGGCAGCCCACAGGTTGATTACTTGGGACATATTGCCTCGCAGGATTGTGTCGCCACTAGCCCATCGAAGGTAGCCGCCACGCTGTTTTGGCCACCACCCACTTGCATACGTGCACTACAGGGATTTCTGAGCCTAACTGGCTATTATAGGAGGTTCATCAACCAGTATGGCGAGATTGCTTGGCCCTTTATAGAGCTGCTCAAGAAGGGGGCATTCGGTTAGAATGAGGTTGCCCAAGCAGCATTTGAGGAGCTAAAGACGGCTATGGCATCGGCCCCTGTTTTGATTTTACTCAATTTCAGCCGGCCCTTCGTGGTTGAAACAGACGCTTAGGAGATGGGTCTAGGGGGGTTCTACTGAGGGACAAGCGCTCCATTGCCTACTTTAGCAAGGCTTTGGCTAGCTACTTTTTATCCCTGTCAGTTTATGAGAAAGAGTTGTTCTCACTATCAGTTTATGAGAAAGATATCTTGGCCACAGGTTCTTGATCTGCACTAACCACCAGCCTTTGAAGTATTTCCTCGAGCAGCGGGTGTCAACTCCATCATATCAGCAATGGGTCAGTAAGTTGCTTGGCTATGATTATAAGGTCTTGTACAAGAAAGAGTTGGAAAACACCATGTCCGATGCCCTTTCTTGTAGCTCTACCCCGGGATCGTGCTTGGCTTTTTCTACCATGTCCAACCCCTTTATTGATGAGTTAAGGTGGGCATACATTGATAATTCTCAGACACAAGCCCTAATTACAGCTCTCTAGGCTGATCCAGCTGCTCGTCCTTTCTTTGTGTGGTGGGATGACCTTCATTTTGGAAGTACCACCTTTAGGTACCCGATGTTGATGATCTTCGTAGGCGCATTCTCTCCCACTTCCATGACACTCTAGTTGTAATACCCAAGATTTCTTATATATTTTCCTTAAAATTTACAAAATTTTTTTGCAACATAACGACGGTAAATCTGGACAAATGACGAATACAAAACCTGTGGAAGCAGTTTAAAATTTAAAACATAACACATCAATCATTTTCCCATCCAAATTTTTACTCATTCGATTAAACATCATACGGCCAAACCAAACATCCTCAGGCGCTACTCAAAAATAAACATACAAATAAATAGCTATGATCATATACTTTAAATACAAATCTCTCCCAGGCATCCCTGAGTGCAAGTCCCATAACAGTCCATAGTCTGATCTAAATTAAAAGTCCATAATATAAAAACATCTTAATTATCATCTCACCTAATACAAGAGATCGTGGCGCAAACAATACTCGCAATGAGTCAAGTATATACCTGAGTCTAAGGGAATCAATTCAGCAGCTCTCCATCACAAATCTGCAAAAGCCTCTATAACAACGGGTCTAAGAATAGGGTAATGAGTATTAAGGGAATTCTAAATAGTGAACTTAGTATGTCCATAGATGTGTTCATGCAACTCAAACATGAACCAACAAGCATACCATAATCATACTCATTCGCATACAATCATGCATATCATCATGCTAAAATCATACCATCAACCGATCTCACACATACACTCTTAATCAGAGTCATACAAACTTACTCATACCACCATACACTTACTCAAACAACTTACACAACCCTGTACGACCTTACTCATACAATCTTACACTTACTTGTATGACCTTACTCGATAGTCATAGGCTTACTCATATAACTTACACATACTTGTCGACCTTACTCGCTCAATCTTACTCAGAATCATACTCTTACAGTCGTACTCATACTCATATTCTTATAGTCGTGCTCATTCTCATACTCTTGCAGTCATGCTCATACTCATATTCTTACAATCGTACACATAGTATTGACCACTAAAGTTCATTACAACTAATAAGCTTCAGCATCGAAATGAAAAAAGAATGCCACTGGGGTATCACCTTAACCTTCGGGGAGTGACTAGACGCCATGGACTTTTTTAAAGGTAAGACACACCAATGCTCATGGGGCACAGGATCAAACAGGTAAGAGCAGGTCCATAATACTACTTACCAAACGTAAGTGCAATACATACAGGGTCACACAATTGCTCACACTTTAGGGGTCTTATAGTGCCATACAAGTGCCTACCATTATGGGTCTTATAGTGCCTACCACTATTGGGCAGAAATCATACAACGCTCTTAATGGAGCATCAAACATCTGGGCTTAATATAGCACACAAACCAAATCAAAAACATACATCGCTCTCAACAGAGCATCAGACGTCTGGGTTTCATACAGCACATAGACTAAATTGGAAACATACATCGCTCTCTAGCATTAGATGTCCGGTGCTCTATACAGCACATAAACAACATCCCGCGGGATAAACACCATGGCAAGACATGAAAAATACTCAGCTAACTCATTATCGGCTAGCTCAAACACAGAACTTAGTCTATCGAAACCCTCAGGTCTCAAACTCACAACACTATCATTAGCTTTAATTATAATTCAAGTTTGAACTAAGTAAGTTATGTGGTACAATTATGCCACACAAACTCTCAAAAAAACAATGCTCCACTGATCAAACTAAAGTTGAGCCCGATCGAAACCCTAGTTCATCAGGGCAGAAGACTTCACTTAACCTGCCCATCTTACAACATAACACACCGTACACCAAATTCTATGTATTCATACAATCTCCGCCATCCACCTTATGGACAAAACATCTTACACAAATGTTATCAAACTAAGTTCCTCATAGCCAAACCCAGTTATCACCCTCTTACTTATACCTCACTTATTATGCTTACTTTTAACTTCATAATCTATACGTTATGCTTGTACAATTGTGCACACTCTTACTATCTAGCAATCCCCCAACATACATTCTGATCCAAACCAAACAAACCGCTCCAATCCTCGCCTATCAAACTTACATTATTTGTCTTCCATCATATACTTACACATCCACAACAAATCTAGATGAAAACCTCTATCATCTCTTACTGTCCATCGCCCATACTTTTGCCCCCACACGCATACACATATCCATCAAATATGCAATAGCCATCATTCATACGTATGTCTATCACACGTACATATAACATGCACATACTTCCACACATAACTTACCATCATACTCGCTAGCTATTGCTAGCACATAACATCCATACACATAGCTTACAAACATACACGTTAGCCATCACTAGCACATACATATTCCATACACGTAGCTTACAAACATGCTTACAGCCAACATGCACTTTAACATGGCATAATTCATCCTCTTACATTATGTAAATAGATCATAATCTAACATCCATAGCATTCAATCATATAGTCCTAGCATGCTGCTACTAATTGAAAGCATGCTATTATGAAATTAAGAGTTCAAAGCTCCCCTACCTTGTAATCATGACATTCAATGGCGATCATACAACGGCGGCGGTGGAATTGACGGCCAAAAACATTGCCTAGCTAAGAGAATTGTTGTCCCAAGGGTTTAGGAAATTCCAAAAGCAATCACAGCCAAATGAGGTGACATGGATTGACGCAGAAAATCCGCGATCCACAGTGGAACACTTGGGCAGCAGGGAGAAGGGCCGTTCCAACGAGTGTTAGGAGCGACCGAAGTCGTAGTACACTCAATAAATAAAGCTTGGCCTGCAGCTGAGAAATACTCAGCCGGTCACAAGATGTCAAAATCAGCCATGGACAACACCCAACGGCAGCGATTTCATGTCAACAAGGGCCCACATAAGGTTGAAGTGCATGGGACGATGCTCGAGGACAGAGTAGAGGTGGAGGAGGGCTCTGATGTCAACTCCATTCAGTGCCATAGCCAGCCGATGGTCAGGCGGCACAGATATGACACCTAAACCCAAAAACACACGCATGGCCACATGCACACATGGCTAAAAAGTGCCACTCTAGGGGGACATGGGTCGGACAGTGGCGGCCCAAGGCCCACAAAGGAGCAAGGAGCTAGGGCTAGGAAGTGGTGGCCTATCGAAGTGATGGCATCGCCAATCGCTACCCACAACCAACACATTTGGTGCGGGTAGCTTGCATCTCACACGGTATAGGGCAAAGGCCCCATTCTAGGCGGAGTGGTAATTGTCCAAGTGGGGCTGGCCCTCACTATGGCCAAGCCGGGGTAGAGCCCAAGATGGCTAAATGGCACACTGCTTGCCAATGGCAACGACCCGAGATGTACCCAAAACGTCTAATCGGGCAGAGCAAGACAATAGTGCGAAGTGGGGTTCAAAACGGAAACCCCCAACTGACACTAGGTCGAGGTAGGCTTGATAGAGTTCGACTGGTGTCTGTCCAATAGCTGGACGACGACCGGAAACACTGACGTCCAAAAAATGTCACGGATAGTGAGATGAAAATATAAATAAAAGCCAGCCAAAGTACTAGTAACTCACAATAGAGCAAAGAAAGCATGACAATAGCTTTAGCCAGTGCCTATAGGTTCCTAGCAGCCAAACAAACATAAGTCTGGTTGAGGGCAGCCGCAAACGACATTAAAATCGCACCCCCACAGCTAAAAAGCGAGAATAAGAGGGGAGAAAAACCAAAGAAAAGTCTGGTACCTCATGGAGGAGCAAAAAGGCCATGGCGGTGGTCATATCTAGTACCTACAGACTCTTGACAGTGAGGTTTATAGGATTCTTGAAAGAACCGATGGAATCAGACAATGGAGAAGGGAGAATGGAGCAACCGAAAATGCGCTCAGGTTTTCTCACAAAACTACTGGATGTTTGGAATGTTTTTGGACGTCATGAATTCTCTGGAATGTGTCGATCCATTCCATACTTAAATATCTTTTTTAATTTTCCATTTATGTCCTCAACATGCGTCTACTTATTATTTACGCGTTGTACCTCCAAAATTCGTGCCGTAAGCATGCAGTGACACCCACACCCAACTCTATGGGTATAAATATGGGGTATATACACAAATACAAATACGTTAAAGAGTTATATTTTCCTAACGTAAATGACCAAAAAAATAGCAAGAAAATCACTAAAAATCATAGAAAAATCAAGGACATTACACCAGTGGCCAGTCATGGGGAATTTTCCGCACTTATAAGCAGGCCAGCCGGAGCTTTATGTGGCAGGGTATTTGATGGGCCGTCTAGGAGTATGTGGCCGCTTGTGATGTCTATCAGAGAGCTAAGGCCACCACGACCTCTCTTGTAGGTTTACTTCAGCCCTTGCCTATCCCTGATAAGGTTTGGGAGGATGTTTCGATGAACTTCATAGAGGCTTTGCCCTTGGTGCAAGGCAAGTAGGTGATTATGGTGGTGGTGGACTGGTTGTCCAAGTACGCCTACTTCTGTACTCTAGGACACCCATTCACTACCAAGACAGTGGCAGAGCTCTGTGTTCGGGAGGTGGCCAAACTACACGGCATGCCCTAGGCCGAGTGGTCATATAACACTGCCTATCACACCAATGCCGGTTTCACTCCTTTTGAGGAGCTATATGGCCGCCCGCCCCCAACCGTGTTATATTATGTTCCTCATCTCTCCTCTATGGCTGAGGTGGACTATATGCTCCAAACACAGAACGAGGTTCTGCAACAGCTCAAGGAGAACTTGTCTGCTCAGAATCGGATGAAGCAGATTTATAATGGTCATCACATTGACCGGGAATTTGCTGTGGGTGACTTAGTTTATGTCTCTATTCTTCCTTAGCGTCAGACATCTTTGTTTCAGCCCGAGCACTCCAAGTTACCCCCCATTTCGATGGTCCCTATACTGTGGAAGTGCGTATCATCCCAGAGGCTTACCGCCTTGCTCTACCGCCTGAGTCCTTAGTCCACTCCATCTTCCATGTCTCCAGGCTGTGCCGATGTGTAGGTAACACATCCTTAGCCATTGATGCTCCACCACCCCCCTTGATGGGCCCAGTCCAGGCTTCTGACCTTGTTCCCGCCTCGGTGCTTGATAAACACCGTGTTTGCCGCTCATGTCGCATCATTATAGAGGTCTTCATTGCTTGGCAGGGTCAGCCCCTAGAGGATGCTACATGGATCTCTGAGGACAATTCATGCCTCGCTATCCGACTTGGTCGCCTTGAGGTCAGGTGAATAGCGGAAGCATGGTGGAGTGTTGTGCACATTCACTAGACTCTACTTTATTTCCTTTATTTTCTGGTTATTCTAGTGCATTAGGCTATTTTCAATTTTCTTATGCAATGGGATGATAAATTGTCATTGGACCAGCTAGTGGCCACTAGCTGGCATGACTCCCTAGGAGAGTGGGTTGTCCCCCTATATGAGTTGATCATTCCTCTTTGTTTTGGTTATACAATTGAATATTCAGAATTTCTCCCCTTTCTTCTTCTTATCTTCCCTGTCACTGTGTGAGTGTTCAAGGTATCATTTGTGACCACACCAGGCATAATACTAAAATAAGAATGTGCACAAATATTTATATTGTTTAAAGTTTAAAAATGCATCTCATTCATTTGTTACGTTCATAATAATGAATCAAATGGAAAAAGTGATTCCACAATTTACCCATTTTTTCTTAACTTATATGATTTCTTTTCCTTAACTAGATTTAGAACAAAGCACCAAATCTTGTCACATTTATTTTAAATTAGTACATATATTTGCGAAGTTCAAAAGAATGAACAAACGTACTAAACAACAAACCAATCAGACCCCTATTGGTCAAGTTATATTATTTTAATTGATTAAAACCGAAGTAAGTTAAGAATATGCACAAATTATTATAACATTTAAAGTTTAAAGCGACCTCTCATGCATTTATTATATTCGTAATAACAAATCAAATAAAAACAAAGATTCCAAAATTTGACTATTCTACATTCACCTATATCATTTCATTTACTTAACTAGATTTAAAAGAAAGCACCGAAGCTAGCTCGTCACGAATGTACATTTAATATTTTTTTAAAAAATATATAGTTATTTAACTTTAAGAGAATGAAACAAACGTGCTAAATGACAAATTAATCAGACCACTTTTGGTCAAGTTATTTCTTTTAATCGATTAAAACAGAAGTGAGTTATGAATTTACATAAATTGTTATATTGTTTAAAGAGACCTCTCATTCATTTGTTATATTCGTAATAACAAATCAAATTGACAAAGAGATTCTACAATTTAACCGTTCTTCCTTAACTTATGTCATTTCATTCGTTTAATTAGATTTAGAACAAATTACCAAAGCTCGCCATGAATGTTTATCTAATTTGTTTAAATGAATACATACTCATTCAAAAAGATCAAAAGAAAAAATCAAATGTACTAAATAACGAATAAATTATACCCCTTTTAGTCAAGTTATATCCTTTTAATTGGTTAAAACCGAAGTAAAATAAGAATGTGCACAAATTATTATATTATTTAAAGTTTAATGAGACCTCCCATTTATTTGTTACGTTTGTAATAATGAATCAAATTAACAAAGTGATAAAATAATTTGACCGTTCTTCCTTAGCATACATGATTTCTTTTGTGTAACTAGATTTAGAACAAAGTACTAAATCTTGTCACAAATATATATTTAATTATTTTAAATAAATATATATTCATTAACTAAGTTCGTAGGAATGAATCAAATGTACTAAATGACAAACAAATTGGACCTCTTTCATTCAAGTTATATCCTTTTGATCGATTAAAACCGAAGTAACTTAAGAATGTCCACAAATTGTTATATCGTTTAAAGTTTAAAGAGGCCTCCCATTAATTTATTATGTTTGTAATAACAAATTAAATTAACAAAGTGATTCCATAATTTGACCGATCTTCCTTAGCTTATTTAGAACAAAGCACCAAAGCTCGTCACCAATATATACTTAATTATTTTAAATGAATATGTACTCATTTGCTAAGTTCAAAACAATTTAATAAATGTACTAAACGATAGACCAATCTGACCACTGTTAGTCAAGTTATAACTTTTTAATCCATTAAAACCGAAATAAGTTATGAATGTGCACAAATCATTATATTATCTAAAGTTTAAAGAGGTCTCCCATTAATTTGTTATGTTCATACTAATAAATCTAATTGACAGAGTAATTCCACAATTTACCCATTCATCCTTATCTTATATTATTATTTCTTCTACTTAACTTGATTTAGAATAAAGCACCAAAGCCCTTCACAAATATATATTTAATTAATTTAAATGAATACATACTTATTTGTTAAGTTCAAAATAATTAATCAACTGTACTAAACGATGAACCAAACGGACCGAGTTAAGTTATATCCTTTTAATCGATTAAAACCGAAGTAAAATGAGAATGTGTACAAATTATTATTTCGTTTAAAGTTTAAAAAAGGCCTCCTATTCATTGTTACGTTAATAACAAATTAAATGGACAAAGTGCTTCCATAATCTGATTGTTCTTCCTTAACTTATTTAATTTTATTCGCTTAACTAGATTTAAAACAAAGCACCAAAACTCGTGACAAATATATATTTAATTATTTTAGTTAAATATATATGCATTTGCTATGTTCGTAAGAATGAATCAAATGTACTAAATGATGAAATAATCGAACCGCTTTTGGTCAAGTAATATCTTTTTGATTGATTACGACTAATGTAAGTTAAGAATGTCCACAAATCGTTATATAGTTTAAAGTTTAAAGAGGCTTATTTATTTGTTACTCGTAATAACAAATCAAATTAACCAAATGATTCTACAATTTGACCGATCTTCTTTAGCTTATATGATTTCATTCGCTCAACTAAATTTAGAACAAAGCACCAAAGTTCATCACAAATTTATATTTAATTATTTTAAATGAAAACATACTTATTTGCTTTGTGATAAATATAAAATATATATCTATTTTATATATTTTTTTACCTTATTTACTAGTATAAATTCGGTTAATTTAGACTTAGTTGGTTTATTTAGATTAAGATAGATAATAATATTTTAGTTTAATTATTAATTAATTTTGGGAGTTATTAGTATTTTATGCATATATTTAAAAATTAAGTTTGGATTTTAATTATATTCTACATGTCTAAAATATGAAGTTTTTGTGTTTTGTAGGTAAGTCAAGGTACTTGGACGATGTTTAGAATAATTCAAAATACTATTGGCATACTTTAAAATGATTTGGATAACTTTTTTGAGTTACAAAAAAGTTGAAAACTAATATGGAAATGAAAGAAATAGCTTAATGAATAGAAATTGGACACAAAACTGAACAGAACTGTCCAGATTACAGAAACAATATAGACGATTGAACGGGGAATTTTGGAGATCAATTAGGAAAACATGATGTTTAAGAAACATACAATATAGACGATCGAATGGACGTGCAGGGTGATAGATCAGGATAACGCGCAATTTCCTAGTTTGAGCCAATTTTGAGTTCTTTTCATATTAGACTTCTTCTTATGCCTATATAAAGACATATTTGGCTCGAAATTTAAGGACTCTAGTAGATTTTCTGAGGAAAAGAAGGAAGAAGAAGATGGAACATTATTTAAAGCTTTTAATAGAGATTCAAGAGCTTTACTCTATCATGCTGGGCTAGCTTTTTCTTTTACTTTGGAGTTGATGAAGCTATAGATAAGTTTTAGTTTCTTTTTGTTCTTAATTTTGATCTCAGTTGTGAATAATGACAATTGTATGATGTAGATTTCCTTTTTCAAAAAGAACTTTTCATGTTAATTCAATTCTATGTTAATTTATTATCTTGTAGATGATATATTGATGTGGTGGTCATGTAATAGTTTTATTATTCATATGATTAATGAATTGGATGAATCATGCATATAATTTAGTTTAGTGTAGATGATTCGTGCTATTGTTGAAGATAGCTCATGCCATGGATTTAATTAATGATTTTTTTTGAAGTAATTCTAGCTTGTAGCTGAGAATACTTATTCATATTCACACTAGATTTAGATTAAAAGTTATGAAATTGTTATGGTTCTATAGTGGATTCGATTTCCTAAGTAATTTCCATTATATTGATCTATTTCTTTTAATTTAGTGATTATTTCTATTGCATAATTTTAGTTTTAAGTTCTTTTTAGTTTTAATCAACAAATTCCTCTCTTAGATTTAGTAATAATTTATCTGTCCCTAAGGTTCGACAACCATTAAATACTTATCTTAGTACAATTACCTTGTACACTTACAAAAGATTTAATTATAAACGATCAAGTTTTTGGCGCCGTTGCCTAAGACCACTTCCTCACTAAGACCACTTCCTCAGAACCACAAACTAAGACTACTTTGAGGGATCTTATATCCCTACTTTGATATGACCACACCATTTAGAAAGAGCACGGCTAAGATGGATGAGATTCTCGAGACCTTTAAACAAGTCAAAATTAATCTCCCCCTCTTAGAGGCAATTAAGCAAGTCCCTACTTATGCTAAATTCCTCAAAGTCCTATATATTCAATAGCGTAAATCTTGAATCCACGTGTCTAAAAAGGTCTTCCTCACCGAGCAAGTTAGCTCTCTTTTGAAGTTTAACACCCCACCTAAGTATAAGGACCTTGGGGTGCTTACTATTTCTTGTGTCATATGCGATCACTCCATCCATAAAGCTCTCTTTGACCTCGGTGTGAGTGTCAATCTACTCCTTTACTTGGTGTATGAGAAACTAAGATTATGTGAATTGTAACCTACATCAGTTACCTTGTAGTTAGCCGACCGTTCTATGCGTAAGCTTCGGGGAGTCATTGAGGATGTTTTAGTGTATGCTGACTGGTTCTTTTTCCCAGTTGATTTTATTGTTTAAATATGGAAACCATTGCCAACCCCACACACATCAGATTCCTATCATTCTAGGTCGCCCTTTCATTTTCACAGCTAATGCATGTATCAATTGTAGGATGGGGTAATAGAGATATCCTTTGGGAACATGAAAGTGCAACTAGATGTTTTTGATGTGTCTAATAAATTACCTACAACTTGTGATGCTGAATGTTTTATGGTAGACAATTTTAGATTTGATGCTTATTATAGAGGTTCATCTTTTGTAGCATCATCCCATATTCAAGTCGTGCCTTTTAATTTTTCTAAGTCATCCTTTTGGAGACTTGAGAGAAGAGCCAAAACCAATATCTACCACCCACCCTAACATATTTGAGAATGTTGACATTGTCTAGCCTTCTTTTCCTTTATTTTGTTTATCTTCTTTGCTTCATTTAGGTTTTATTTACCTATTTTTCTCTACTTTTGTTTCTTTTCTCTTAGAGTTTTTATTCTTTTGTTAATATAGTACTTTAGGTTTGTGGGAGTGCTCATCATATTTATTTCTTTTCTCCAATCCTATGTACTTTACTTTCATATCAGTAGATTAGTTCTGCATTCAGGTGATATCTTTCTTTTCCCTCTCTTATTCTTGTCATTGTAGTAGATCAGTTCTGCCAACTCGATTAGGGACACTAGTCTAATGCTTGGTACATAGACTATTTAGAAAGCTTAATATAACTAAGTATTACACAAGTCATATTTTAAAGTATATTATGCTATTATTCCCTGAATTTAATTGAAATTTGAAGGCCATTACATGAGGTTTAATTATGAGATGTTGAGGATAAAGGATTGTCATTGTTATATTTTTAAGCTAGTGAACTTTAATGAGTTTGGTTAATGGGTCACATAAAATATGTTTGCTAATAAAGAATGAAATTGTATGACTACAAAGTTTCTACACTTCATGTTTTTGAAATGTATATGTAGTTGCACAATTATTTTTAAGATGGGGTTATAGAATGGATAATTCTTTACTTGAAAGTGATCAGATCGAAATTATCTACTTGTTCCAAGTAATTGTGGTTTGTTCTTTTTAAAAATAGTTATGTGTTTTTAAGAGGAGATTGTTTTCAGAATTTCAGTTTTCTTGTTTTGTTTCTTAGGTTTAGATATTTGTGGGTATAGAGCAAACCCTCACGAGACACAACTTGTCCAACTAGGGACA
Source organism: Saururus chinensis (assembly GCA_035235625.1). Classification (NCBI taxonomy): domain Eukaryota; kingdom Viridiplantae; phylum Streptophyta; class Magnoliopsida; order Piperales; family Saururaceae; genus Saururus; species Saururus chinensis. Next base: position 31,924,907 of record CP141144.1, read on the forward strand.
CCTAGGGATTCAAAGGCTTGTTACATATGCTAAATGCAATTGTGATTCCCTATGAAAGTGGCATTTATTTATTTTTTGATATTAGTTGCTTTGTTTTATTTTGCTTGAGGACTAGCAAAATACTATATTCAAAAGAATTAATCAAGTGTACTAAAAAACGAACTAATCGAACCATTTTTAGTCAAGTTCATAATGTGTATAATTTGTTATGTCGTGTAAAGTTTAAATAGACCTCCCATACATTTATTATGTTCATAATAACAAATCAAATTAACAAATAGATTCAACAATTTGACAGTTCTTCCTTAACTTATATTATTTCACTTACATGACTAGATTTAGATCAGAGCACTAAAGCTCGTCACAAATGTATATTTATTTTTTTTAAATGAATACGTACTCATTTACTAAGTTTGTAAGAATGAATTAAACAAAGAACCAATTGGACCAATTTTAGTCAAGTTATATCTTGTAGATTGATTAAAACTTAATTTTGTTAAGAATGTGCACAAATCATTATATAGTTTAAAGTTTAAAGAGACCTTTCATTCAATTTTCACATTCATAATAACGAATCAAATGGGCATAATGATTCCACACTTTGACCTTTCTACCTTAACTTATATTATTTTATTTGCTTAACTAGATTTAGAATAAAACACTAAAGCTCGTAATGAATATATATTCAATTCTTTTAAATTAATAAGTATTCATTTTTTAAGTTTGTAAGAATGAATCAAATGTATTAAATGACGAACCAATCAGACTCCTTTTGGTCAAGTTATATCATTTCGATCGATTAAAATTGAAGTAAGTTAAGAATGTCCACAAATTGTTATATTGTTTAAAGTTTAAAGAGCCCATTCATTTGTTACGTTCGTAATAACAAATCAAATTAACAAAGTGATACCACAATTTGATTATTTTTCCTCAATTTATATGATTTAATTCTCTTAACTAGATTTAGAACAAAACACCAAAACTTGTCATGGATGTATATTTAATTATTTTAAATAAATACATATTTATTAGCTAAGTTCGTAAGAATGAATCAAACATACTAAACAACGAACCAATCAAACCCCTTTTAGTTAAGTTATATCTTTTTAATCGATTAAAACTGAAATAAAAAATGTGAACAAATCGTTATATCATGTAAAGTTTAAATACGCCTCTTATTAATTTCTTATATTCGTAATAACGAATGAAATTGATAATGTGTTTCCACAATTTACCCATTCTTACTTAACTTATATTATTTTATCTGCTTAATTAGATTTAGAACAAAGCACCAAAGTAAGTCACAAATGTATATTTAATTAATTTAAATAAATACATACTCATTTGCTACATTTAAAAGAATGAGTCAAATGTACTAAACAACGAACTAATCGGACCCCTTTTGGTTAAGTTATATCCTTTTGATCGATTAAAACCGAAGTAAAATAAGAATATGAACAAATCATTATATCATTTAAAGTTTAAAGAAATCTCCTATTTATTTCTTACGTTCATAATAACAAATCAAATTAACAAAGTGATTCCATAATTTGATCGTTCTTCCTCAGCTTATATAATTTTATTCACTTAACTATATTTAGAACGAAGCACCAAAAGTTTGTCACGAAAGTATATTTAATTGTGTTAAATAAATACATATTCATTTGCTAAGTTCATAAGAATGAATCAAACATACTAAACGATGAACCAATCGGACCGCTTTTGCTCAAGCTATCCTTTTGATTGATTACAACCTAATTTAAGAATGTTCACAAATCATTATATCATTTAAAGTTTAAAGAGGCCTCCCATTAATTTGTTATATTCGTAATGACAAATCAAATTAACAAAATGATTCCTCACTCGATTTGATACTTCAGTTCCCTTTGTATCTGACGTTACAAACTAAGTAACTCACTTTGTCACTCTTTGCCGGGTGAGACCCTCTCTTCTTTTTTTAATAATGTATCAAAATTTTTATTCCAATCATCCGGTAACCATAGGATGATCCACAAGAAAGTGGCAAGATTCTAACCTATGGCCAGCCACAAGTGCGGAATGTCAAAGGTCAGTTTCAATCTTGTATAAAGTTAAATAGAAAAAGAAAAGGCTTCGAGGATCTAGTTTCCACCGGTTTATCCTTTGTAGGCTCGTGGGGTGAAACCTTTAGATCGTCCCAAGCCTCACGCCTCAACGCTTGCCTCAGTCCTTTGATAGCACTCCGACTCTACTAGTGCTTCCTTCTTTGGATGTAGATGCACCGAGTCTCTAAGATTTCTTTACTTGCTAGGGAAAGGTATTCCAATCCCTCAGCGAGAAAGCAACATAGCCCATCTGCATAGATTCCCTGCTTGACGGGGAACTTCTTTGTGATCCACGTCTTTCTCTATCTGAGATTGGTTGGGAAGCTTATATATACTTGACCAAACCAAGGCAAGATTTGGCGTATGCATTTGGTGTTGTGAGGCAATTGTTGCACTGATAAATAATGCACTTAAAAGGGAGGGAAGATAGGTTTCCCATGTTGGTATGGCCGGGCATAGCATATACAAGTCCACAATTTGACCGATCTTTCTTAGCTTATATGATTTTATTCGCTTAACTAGATTTAGAATAAAGAACCAAAGCTCGTTACGAATGCATATTTAATTGTTTTAAATGAATACATACTCATTTGCTAAGTTTGAAAAAATCAACAAAACATACAAAATAACAAACAAATTGGACCACTTTTAGTCAAGTTATATCCTTTTGATCGATTACAACCTCCCATACATTTGTATGTTTGTAATAATGAATCAAATTAACAAAGAGATTCCTCAATTCGCCAGTTCTTCCATAACTGATATGATTTTATTCGTATAAATAAAATAAAGCACAAAAGCTCGTTACAAATGTAGATTTAATTTTGTTTAATGAATATGTATGTACTCATTTACTATGTTCATAAGAATGAATCATACGTTTTTAAATGACGAACCAATCGGACCACTTTTGGTCAAGTTATACTCTTTATTGATTAAAACTGAAGTTCAATAAGAATGTGCACAAATCGTTATATCATTTAAAGGTTAAAGAGACCTGTCATTTATTTTTTACGTTCATAATAACAAATCAAATGAACAAAGTGATTCCACAATTTGACCTTCCTTCCTTAACTTATATGATTTTATTCGCTTAACTAGATTTAGAACAAAGCACCAAAGCTCTTAAAAAATGTATATTCAATTGTTTTAAATTAATACATATTTATTTACTAAGTTTGTAAGAATAAATCAAACATACTAAATAATGAACCAATCAGACCCTTTTTGGGAAAGTTATATCCTTTTGATCAATTAAACCGGAAGTAAGTTAAGAATATGCACAAATCCTTATATCATTTAAAGCTTAAAGAGTCCTCCCATACACTTGTTACATTAAAAATAATAAATCAAATGTACAAAGTGATTCAACAATTTTACCATTCTTCCATAACTTATATCATTTCATTCGCTTAACTAGATTAAGAACAAAGCACCAAAGCTCGTTACGAATATATATTTAATTATTTTAAATAAATATAAACTAATTTACAAAGTTCAAAAGAATAAATCAAACGTAGTAATGACAAGGGAATTAGGGCCCCCCTTTACTTTAAGGCTGTAATAATTGCGTTGTGCCTGTGCTGTGAGCGCTCTCAGCCACATGGATAGTTCAATGTGCTCATTAGCACCTACCATTCCAGAACTAGAGTGGAATGATTTGAAGCTAATTGACAACAGGGGGTAGAATCTCAGAAAGTGTGCATGAAGTGCCTATCTTCGCTCACAAGTGCTAGCGCGCCTTACTTTTTCTCTTGCTTTAGTTCATTCTGCTCGTTTGTCGCTCCTTTCTTCAATTTATGTATCCCAAGCTCTTGTTGGGCGAGACCTTCTCTTCTTCTTTTTTTAATAAGGTTTCAAAATTTTTATTCCAGTCATTCAATAACCACAGGATGATCCACAAGAAAGGTGGCAGGATTTGAACCTATGGCCCAACCACAGGTAGGGAATGTCAAAGGTCAGTTTCAATCTTGTATTGCATGTGGGTAGAAAGAAAGTTATAAAGAAAATGAAAAGGCTTTGCGGATCTATTTTTCACTAGTTTACCCTTTGCAGGTTCTCGGGGTGAAATCTTTGTATTGTCCCAAGCCCTCACGCCCCAGCGATCGCCTCAGTCCTTTAATAGCGCTCCGACTTGACTAGTGCTTCCTTCTTTGGATGTGGATGCACCGAGTCTCTAAGATTTCTTGACTCACTAGATAAAGGTCTTCCAAGCCCTGAGCGAGAGAGCCATAGAGCCCATCCACATAGATTCCCTGCTTGACGTATAACTTCTTTGCGATCCAGGTCTTTCTTTATCAGAGATTGGTTGGGAAGCTTATCTACTTGACCAAACCAAAGCAAGATTTGGCATATGCAGTAAGTGTCGTGAGCCAATTGTTGCACTGATAAATGCACTTAAAAGGGAGGGAAGCTAAGTTTCCCATGTTCGTATGGCAGGGCATAACATATACAAATCCACAATTTGACCGATCTTTCTTAGCTTATATGATTTCATTCGCTCAACGAGATTTAAAACAAAACACCAAAACTCGTTATAAATATATATTTAATGTTTCTAAATGAAGACATACTCATTTGCTAAGTTCAAAAGAATGAATAAGCATACTAAATGACAAACAAATCGGACCACTCAGAAGTAAGTTAAGAATGTGCACAAATTGTTATATCTTTTAAAGTTTAAATAGACTTCTCATACATTTATTATGTTCGTAATAATAAATCAAATTAATAAAGAGATTCCACAATTTGACCATTCTTCCATAACTTATATAATTTTATTTGCATAACTAGATTTAGAACAGAGCACCAAAGCTCATTTCAAATTTATATTTAATTTTTTTAAAATAAATACGTACTCATTTACAAAGTTCTAAAATGATTCAAACATTTTTAAATAACGAACTGATCGAACAACTTTTGGTCCAGTTATATCCTTTTAATTTATTAAAACAGATATTCGTTAAGAATGTGCACAAATCATGATATCAGCTAATTTAAGAATGTGCACAAATCATGATTTCTTGACTCACTAATTTATAAAGGTGAAAGAGACCTGTCGTTCATTTTTCATATTCGTAATAACAAATCAAATGGACAAAATTATTCTACAATTTGACCTTTCTTACTTAATTTATATGATTTTATTCGCTTGACTAGATTTATAACAAATCACCAAAGCTCATTACAAATGCCGATTCAATTATTTTAAATCAATTTGTATTCATTTGTTATGTTCATAAGAATGAATCAAACATACTAAACGACAAACTAATTGGACCCGTTTTGGGCAAATTATATCATTTTGATCGATTAAAACTGAAGTTAAGAATATGCACAAATCGTTATATCATTTAAAGTTTAAAGAGTCTTCCCCTAATTTGTTACATTCGTAATAACAAATCAAATGGACAAATAGATTCCAAAATTTGACTGTTCTTCCTCAACTTATATCATTTCATTTGCTTAACTAGATTTAGAACAAAACATCAAAGCTTGTTACAAATGTATATTTAATTATTCTAAATGAATATGTATTCATTTACAAAGTTCAAAAGAATAAATTAAATGTACTAAATGATAAACTAATCATACCCCTTTTGGTAAAGTTATATCCTTTTGATTAATTAAAACTTAAGTAAAATAAGAATGTGAACAAATAATTATATCATTTAAAGTTTAAAGAGACCTCCCATTCATCTATTATGTTCATAATAATAGATCAAATTAACTAAGTGATTCCACAACTTGACCGATCTTCCTTAGATTATATGATTTCATTAGCTCAACTAGATTTAGAACTTACCAAATGAGTATGTATTAATTTAAAATAATTTAATATACATTCATTAGCTCAAATGTACTAAACGACGATCCAATCGGACCCCTTTTGGTTATATCTTTTTGATTGATTAGAACCGAAGTAAGTTAAGAATGTCCACAAATCGTTATATCGTTTAAAGTTTAAATAGGCCTCCCATTAATTTGTTATGATTATAATAACGAATAAAATGGACAAATTGATTCCACAAATTGACCATTTTTCCTTAACTTATATGTCATTTAATTCGCTTAACTAAATTTGAAAAAATCACTGAAGCTTGCTACGAATGTATATATCCTATTAATCAATTAAAATTGAAGTAAAATAAGAATGTGCACAAATCATTTTATCATTTAAAGTTTAAGGAGACCTTTTATTCATTTGTTACATTTTATCAAATTGACAACATGATTCCATAATTTGACCATTTTTCCTTAGCTTATATGATTTCATTTGTTTAACTAGATTTATAATAAAGTACCAAAGCTCGTTACAAATGTATTTTTAATTATTTTAAATAAATACTTATTTATTTACTAAGTTCGTAAGAATGAATCAAATGTACTAAATGACGAACCAATCAGACCCCTTTTGGTCAAGTTATATCCTTTTGATTGATTACAACCAAAGTAAGTTAAGAATGTACACAAATCGTTATATCGTTTAAATCTTCAAGAGGCCTCCCATTAATTTGTTACGTTTGTAATAATAAATCATATTAACAAAGTGATTCATCACTCAATTTGATCCCTTTGTATCTGACGTTACAAACTAAGTAACTCGTCCAGCTGAATGTGACCTGAGGAAACTAGGGTGCATCCCCCCTTTACTTTAAGGCCCTAATAATTGCATCGTTGTGCCTGTGCTGTGAGGGCTCTCAGCCACATGGATAGTTCAATGTGCTCATCAGCGCCTTCCATTCCAAAACCAGAGTGGAATGATTTGAAGCTAATGGACAATAGGGAGTATAATCTGGGAAAGTGTGCATGAAGCGCCTATCTTCGCGCACAAGCATTGATGCACCTTGCTTTTGCTCATTCCGCTCACTTCATCGCTCCTTGCTTCACTTTAAGTATCCCAAGTTCTTGCCGGGTTAGACCTTCTCTTCTCTTTTTAATAATGTCTTGAAAAATAATTATTCCAATCTGGTAACCATAGGATGATCCACAAGAAAGGTGGCACGGTTTGAACGTATGGCCAGCAACAGGTGTGGAATGTCAAAGGTCAGTTTCAATCTTGTATTGCGTGTGGGTGCAAAGAAAGTTAGAAAGAAAAAGAAAAGGCTTCGAGGATCTAGTGTCCATAGGTTTATCCTTTGCAGGTTCCTGGGGTGAAACCCTTAGATTGTCCCCAGCCCTCATGCCCCAACGCTCGCCTCAGACCTTTGATAGCTCTCTGACTCGACTAGTGCTTCCTTCTTTGAATGCGGATGCACCAAGTCTCTAAGCTTTCTTGACTTGCTAGCAAAAGGTCTTCCAAGCCTTGAGCGAGAGAGCAACAGAGCCCATCCACATAGAATCCCTGGTTGATGGAGAACTTCTTAGTGATCCTGGTCTTTCTTTATCTGAGATTGGTTGGGAAGCTTATCTACTTAACCAAACCAAGACAAGATTTTGCGTATGCAGTTGGTGTCGTGAGCCAATTGTTGCACTGATAAATGCACTTAAAAGGGAGGGAAGCTAGGTTTCCCATATTAGTATGGACAGACATAACATATGTATCCACAATTTGACTGATTTTTCTTAGCATATATGATTTCATTTGTTCAAGTAGATTTAGAACAAAGTAACAAAGCTCGTCATGAATATATATTTAATTGTTCTAAATGAATAAATACTTATTTTCTAATTTTGAAAAAATTAATAAAACATAATAAACGACAAACAAATTGGATCACTTTTAATCAAGTTATATCCTTTTGATCGATTACAACATAAGTAAATTAAGAACATACACAAATCATTCTATCGTGTAAAGTTTATATAGACCTCCCATACATTTATTATGTTCGTAATAATGAATTAAATTAACAAAGAGATTACATAATTTGACCATTCTTTCATAACTTATATAATTTTATTTGCATAACTAGATTTAGAACAAAGCACCAAAGCTTGTTACGAATGTATATATTAATTTTATTTACTAAATTCATAAGAATGAGTCAAATGTTTTTAAATGATGAACAAATTAGACCACTTTTGGTTAAGTTATATCATTTTAATTGTTGAAAACCGAAGTTCATTAAGAATGTGCACAAATTATTATATCGTTTAAAGGTTAAAGAGACTTGTCATTTACTTTTCATGTTCGTAATAACGAATCAAATGAACAAAGTGATTCCACAATTTGACCCTTCTTCCTTAACTTATATAATTTCATTCGCTTTACTAGATTTAGAATAATGCACCAAAGCTCATCACGAATGTATATTCAATTATTTTAAATCAATACAAATTCATTTGTTAAAGTTTGCAAGAATGAATTAAACATACTAAATGATGAGCCAATCAGACCCCTTTTGGGCAAGTTATATTTTTTTTATCGATTAAATCTAAAGTAAGTTAAGAATATACATAAATCATTTTATCGTTTAAAGTTTAAAAATGCATTTGTTACATTCGTAACTACGAATGAAATTGACAAAGAGATTCCACAATTTGATTGTTCTTCCTTGACTTATATCATTTTATTCGCTTAACTAGATTTAGAACAAAGCACCAAAGCTTATCACGAATCATTTCATTCACTTATTTGCAAAGTTTTAAAAGAATAAATCAAATATACTAAATGACGAACCAAACGGACCCATTCTGGTCAAGTTATATCCTTTTGTTTAGTAAACACCGAAGTAAAATAAGAATGTAAACAAATCATTATATCATTTAAAGTTTAAACAAACCTCCCATTCATTTATTACATTCATAATAACAAATTAAATTAATATAGTGATTCCACAATTTGACTGTTCTTCCTAAACTTATATGATTTTATTTGTTTAACTAGATTTAGAAAAAAGGACCAAAGCTCGTCACAAATATATATATTTAATTATTTTAAATTAATATTTGGTCATTTACTAAGTTTGAAAAAATAAATCAAACATACTAAAAGATGAATCAATTGGACCCATTTTGGGCAAGTTATATCCTTTTAATCGATTAAAAATGAAGTAAGTTAAGAATATGTGCAAATCGTTATATCACTTAAAGTTTGAAAAGACCTCCATTACATTCATAATAACAAATTAATTTGACAAAGAGATTCAACAATTTGACTGTTCTTCCTTAACTAATAACATTTCATTTGCTTAACTAGATTTAAAACAAAGCACTAAAGCTCGTCATGAATGCATATTTAATTATTTTAAATGAATATGTACTCATTTGCAAAGCTTAAAGAACAAATCAAATGTACTAAACGATGAACCAATCAGAACCCTTTTGGTCAAGTTATATCATTTTGAGTAATTAAAACCGAAGTAAAATAAGAATGTAAATAAATTATTATATATTTTAAAGTTTAAAGAGTCCTTATATTCATTTATTACGTTCATAATAACATTTGTTAATTTAATTCATTATTACAAATGTAAGAAATGAATAAGAAATCTTTTTAAACTTTAAATAATATAACAATTTGTGTGCATTCTTAACTTACTTCAGTTTTAATCTATCAAAAAGATATAACTTGACCAAAAGTGGTCCGATTCGTTCATTCTTTAGTACGTTCAATTCTTTATTTCGCACTTAGAAAATGCGACGTAGATTGAAAACAATTAAATCTATGTTGGAGATGAGGTTTAGTGTTTTGTTCTAAATCTAGTTAGGTAAATAAAATCATATAAATTATAGAAGAACAGTCAAATTGTGGAATCTATTTGCCAATTTAATTTGTTACTGTGAACGTAACAAATGAATGGAATGACTTTTTAAACTTTAAATGATATAATGATTTGTTTACATTCTTAATTTACTTTAGTTTTAATTGATTTAAAGAATATAACTTGGCTAAAAGTGGTCCTATTGGTTAATCGTTTAGTACATTTAATTCATTCTTTTTTAACACAGTAAAAGAGTATATTTTTATTTAAAATAATTAAATATATTTTTATTATAAGCTTTGGTGCTTTGTTCTAAATCTAGTTAAATTAATGAAATCATATAAATTCAGGAAGAATGTTCAAATTATGGAATTATTTTATCAATTTAATTTGTTATTATGAACGTAACAAATGAATAAAAGGTTTCTTTATAAACTATAAACAATATAACGATTTGTTCACATTCTTTACTTACTTCAGTATTAATCGATTGAAAGGATACAAGTTGACCATAAGTGGGCCGATTGGTTTGTTGCTTAAAATGTTTGATTCATTTTTTTGAACTTATCAAATAAGTATGTAGTTATTTAAAACTACTAAAAATATATTCGTGACTAGCTTAGTGTTTTGTTCGAAATTAAGTTAAGCGAATAAAATTATAAAATTAAGAAAGAACGGTCAAATTGTTGAATCACTTTGTCAATTTGATTGGTTATTACGAATATAACAAATGAATGTGAGCTCTTATTAAACTTCAAACGATATGACAATCTATGCACTTTTTTAACCTACATCAGTTTTAATCGATTAAAAGGATATAACTTGACCGAATGGGACATAACAAATTTATGACAAACATAACAAATTTATGGGAAGTCTCTTTAAACTTTAAACAATATGACGATTTCTATGCATTTTTAACTTATTTCGGTTTTAATCGTTTAAAAGGACATAATTTGATTGAAAGTGGTCCAATTAGTTCATCGTTCAATATGTTTAATTTAATATTTTGAACATAGCAAAAAAATATTTTTTATTTAAAATAATTAAAAATATAATTTTGTGACGAGCTTTAGTGTTTTGTTCTAAATCTAGTTAAATGAATGAAATCATATAAGTTAGGAAGAATGGTTAAATTGTGGAATTATTTTGTCAATTTGATTTATTATTGTGAATATAACAAATCAATTGGATGTCTGTTTAAACTTTAAATGATATAAGGATTTGTACACATTCTTAACTTACTTTGATTTCAATTGATTAAAATAATATGACTTGGCCGAAAGGGTTACGAGTGTTCATCATTTAGTTCATTTTATTTATTCATTTAAACTTAGCAAATGAGCATGTATTTATTTAAAATAATTAAATATACATTCCTCATGAGCGTGCTTTGTTCTAAATCTATTTAAGTGAATAAAATAATATAAGTTATAAAATAATGATCATATTGTAGAATCACTTTGTTAATTTAATTCGTTATTATGAACATAACAAATGAATGAGAGGACTCCTTAAACTTTAAACGATATAACAATTTGTGTACATTCTTAACTTACTTCGGTTTTAATTGATCAAAAGGATATAGCACAATCAAAAGAGCTTTGATTGGTTTGTCGTTTAGTACATTTGATTTAATGTTTTAAACTTAGGAAATGAGTACGTATTAATATAAAGAATTAAATATATATTTGTGACAACATATTGTGTTTTATTTTAAATCTAATAAAGCGAATGACATTGTACAAGTTAAGGAAGAATAATCAAATTGTGGAAAGTCTTTGTTAATTTGATTAGTTATTACGAATGTAACAATTGAATGGGAGGTCGCATTAAACTTTAAACGATATATCAATTTGTACACATTCTTAACTTCTGTTTTAATCGGTCAAAAAGGATATATAACTTGACCAAAAGTGGTATGATTGGTTTGTTATTTAGTAAGTTTAATTCATTTTTTTAACTTAGCAAATGAGCATGTATTTATTTAAAATAATTAAATATACATTTTTCATGAGCGTGCTTTGTTCTAAATCTATTTAAGTGAATAAAATAATATAAGTTATAAAATAATGATCATATTGTAGAATCACTTTGTTAATTTAATTCGTTATTATGAACATAACAAATGAATGAGAGGACTCTTTAAACTTTAAACGATATAACAATTTATGTACATTCTTAACTTACTTCGGTTTTAATTGATCAAAAGGATATAGCACAATCAAAAGAGCTTTGATTGGTTTGTCGTTTAGTACATTTGATTTAATGTTTTAAACTTATGAAATGAGTACGTATTAATATAAAAGAATTAAATATATATTTGTGACAACAAATTGTGCTTTATTTTAAATCTAATAAAGCGAATGGCATTGTACAAGTTAAGGAAGAATAATCAAATTGTGGAAAGTCTTTGTTAATTTGATTAGTTATTACGAATGTAACAATTGAATGGGAGGTCGCATTAAACTTTAAACGATATATCAATTTGTACACATTCTTAACTTCTGTTTTAATCGGTCAAAAAGGATATATAACTTGACCAAAAGTGGTATGATTGGTTTGTTATTTAGTAAGTTTAATTCATTTTTTTAACTTAGCAATTGAGTATGTATTTATTTAAAATAATTAAATATATATTCGTGACCAGCTTTAGTGCTTTGTTCAAAATATAGTTTTAGCGAATAAAATCATATAAATTAAGGAAGAATGGTTAAATTGTGGAATCACTTTGTTAATTTGATTCTTTATTATAAACGTAACAAATGAATGGGTGGACTCTTTAAACTTTAAACAAGAAAACGATTAGTGCAAATTTTTAACTTACTTCATTTTTCATCGATCAAAAGGATGTAACTTGACCAAAGGGGTCTGATTGGTTCGTCATTTAGTACATTTGATTTATTCTTTCCAACTTAGAAAATAAATATGTAATAATTTAAAATTATCGTGACCAGGATATTTAAAAGCCTTTCAAAATCATATAAACGGTAGTCACGAATTTTTTTCTTCTTAAATACAAAACAAATCATTTAATTCAATATCCAGGTCATGATAATTGTGGTTCACAAATACGAATATGAAATCATATGATATTATTACACATCTCAAAATTCAATAAGAACAGCTCATCCATCTAAGTACAAGTTCGTCAACTGTTTGAAAATAAATTACTAAGTTGACTCTCATGCTAATAAAATACTTACATACTGGAGTTGCAGAAACACACAAACTTCTTGTGCTCACTTATTTTGGTCTTACATGTCGTCGCCTGGAGAATCTGCAACTAACTAAACCAAACAACCACAACAACAACAATGAAATCTCTCCGCCTTCAAGAGAAGAGCTTCCATAAGGAGAAAAGATTTTATTAATATTTTTCATATCGGGCCAACATCACCGGATGTTAGTTGCCTACGTACTCATCAAACAACATCTCCAATGTTTCCAACAAGATCGGATCCAGACATAGTTTTGCCTAAAAATTACACTATACTAAGAAGCATAGCAACACCCATGCAGTGCTTAAGTATTTTAAAGAAACCTACATTTCATGCAAGTCCTTTAATAGTTCCACTTGTCTAATTAATAAGTAATATCAAATAATATTTTTAATTATCTCACAACCCTTGTTCAATAATTAATACAAACAAATATATATTAATCAGAGATAACTCACCCATCAAGAAATCTCTAGACATAGGACTCTAATATGCATAACATCAATATACAGTGGCATACGTAAAGTAATATACAGAGTACTGAATATAACATAACTCAGAAATATGGGCTAACCTTTAACTAATAAAGATTAACACAATGCGCAAATCAATGGACATCATTCAGGAAACAACTAATTGTTACCTGAAAATACCGACTCCCACTCAAAGGAGTAATTGTATGCTAACTAAAATCCTAGCATCTCTAGAGATCTACTTAGATTAGCTATGGGCCTAGAGATGTAGGTACCAGCTGTGCTCATGGTCACACTGGCCGGAGATAGATGAGCCTTCCATGATGCTAAAAAACCTGGTTTACGTATTTGCAGGGATCCATCATCCCAAAAGAGTGGAGAACATGAAGGTATGAAAGATTACTACCACGGCAATTATCAGAAATCCTAGCATCTCTAGAGATCCACTTGGATCAGCCATGGGCCTAGAGATGTAGGTACTAGCTCTACTCATGGACACTTGACCCGAGGTAGATAAACCTTCCATGATGCTCAAAAACCTGGTCTGTGCATTTGCAGGGATCCATCGTCCCGAAGGTGTAGAGGCTACGAAGGCCTAAATATCCGCCATGGCATCCACATAAGGCAAAGGGGTTGAAAACTATTCACAGCATATCATGCTGCAACAAACTTACACAATCATGAAGTTAACATGCTGAATTTGGACTGAGACATGTAAGGCTATCAACAAGATTATGAATCAAAATTGATGCTCAGATAAATTAATCATATCCACACAACCATGAATTTGATTGAGGTTGAAACAAACTAATCAAATCAGCAATTTAACATAACAAATCAGGCTGAAGTAATTAGCAACATTCAGCATGATAACAAATCAAATCAAGGCTAAAAGACTAACAATAATCAACATAAACAATCAGAACCACATAGGTCCAAATAGATCATAATATCAATAACGAAATTTAATAATGATGTTAGATTGTTCAAACTCATGTGCCTAACCCTCCTTGGGTTAGCTGATCAAGTTTTTCTAAAAATAGTTCATAATGCACATAAGGGCATTAAAGTAATTATCTAACATTGAATAAGTTCCTCTCTACTCTCGGGCAAGTCATTAACCTCTCAAAAGGTTTCTGTGTCACTTTGACCCATCAATTTCATTCACGCAAACGCGGGCCAGCCTACACATAAGGGTATTTTTGTCTTTTTATTTGGGGCCTTCCTAAACCTTGATGGGTACAAAATTAATCCCAAGGTCACATCTTGATGTTATAAGGCCTAGGTAATTTTCTTTCCATTTTACGGGGTCGTAAACCCCTTGAATTGATCCCGGTTCAATTAACCCTCTCACCTAAAACCTAAGGATAAAACAGTCACATATCTACTTACTGAGATTTTTACTTAGTTTATGGCTTAGTCCAAATTTAGGATACACATTAAATTATCACTGAGATTTTTCATAATTTCTAAATTCATACATAGGCCCCTGAACCGGAGCCCCGAAGTCCGATTATTAATCATTATACTATGAATCAAATCACAAGGATAAATTGGTCATTTTAGAGACTTTGGGATTTTCCCCTGGTCTGCAACTTAGTCGAAGTATTCAACATACATTAATAGTCATTCATAATTTTTCCCAAATTTTTTTGATAACTCTATCTCATTGAACAGGACCAGGTTCAGGGTTAGAGTGTAGTATTTTTTTTTTTGGAGTTGGACCGAGCCGGGTTGGGTTAGCTGACCTGGTTTGAGGAGCACAGAGACCCACGGGGTCGTCTTCCCCACAACCAGTCAAAGGCCGGAAAGCGGCACCGCCCTTCACCCCCGAGCACCCCAGTGGGGTGAGGCTGAGGCCGGTCAGATTGCTATCTCCCAGCAAATCTGACGGACTCAGAACTGCATCCATCCGGTAGCCGACCGGGGACAAAGCGCCCCCATTTTTTTTTACAAACTGAGTGGTGGTGGAGGCTCCAAATGCCAGCGCGGCCAAGGTCAGTATGGCCAAGGTCGGCCTGGTCACGGCCAGCGCGGCTAAGGCCAGTGCAGCCAGCGCCTTTTTTTCTGTTTTTCTTTTATTCACCGGCCCGACAGACTACTCGGCGGCAGCCGCATGCCGAAACTTGGCCCTCCGTTGAGAGGGTCCGGAGTGAATTGAACGGCTAGTCTCTGGTTGGCGACCAGCCAGCAGATTCAAAGGAATTTGCATAACGGTATATAGCAGATTCAGAGAAATTTGCAGAAAAGTTATAGTATTTAACGAAATTACAGAACAGCAGAATAGTGTTAAGCGAAATTACAGAACAGTAATTTTTGCAATCACTGTTCATAAAAATTATGTAGTGTAGTGCATAGATCTAATTTTCATTCAAATTTATTTAATAAATCTTCATTAATCATCAGTCAAAGACAACGGCAACGTTCTTACCTTACTTGCCGATTGATTGTCAATCCCCAGCCGCCAGAACCTCACCGTCCATCTTCTCCACCCCTTCCACCCTCTCTCCTTCTTTAGCCAAAAAAATATCCCTTTAATTGTGCCCTCAAAAGCCTTTTTTTAAGCACGGGGATTAGGATTCCTAATTCACCTAGAATTTCGGTAATCCTCCCCAATTAGGCCACCTAATTAGGACTTTAAAAATTAATTTCAGAATTATAAACAACTAGGTCCGCAAAATGACTTAAACGGGCCAAATACAGTTTAAATCAGGTAAACGGGCCTTATGCGATCTACTCAACTTCGAACAGTCGTATCTCCCTCTTCCGATCTCCAATTTGCGTATTCTTAGTGGCGTTTCGAAGCTCGTCTGTCTACTTTCTAACTACATAGGTTTCAGCTATCATTACTAACTTATGATCTTGTTATTCTCATAAGAAAGTCAAGGGGTCCAACACCCTAATCCCCACATAGTTGACTTAAGGAATTTAGAAAAATCCTGGACATTACAAAAATAATTACATATTTGTGACGAGCATTGGTTCTTTATTCTAAATCTAGTTAAGCGAATGAAATGATATAAGTTAAGGAAAAACGGTTAAATTATGGACTCACTTCGTAAATTTGATTCGTTATTACGAACATAATAAATAAATAGGAGGTCGCTTTAAACTTTAAATGATATAACGATTTTTACACATTGTTAACTTACTTTGGTTTTATTCGATGAAAAGGATATAAGTTGACCAAATTTTGTTTAATTAGTTTGTTGTTTAGGACATTTGATTCATTCTTTCAAACTTAGCAAATGATTTCATTTTCATTTAAAACAATTCAATATACATTCATGACGAGCTTTATTGCTTTGTTCTAAATATAGTTAAGCGAATTAAATCTTATAAATTAAGGAAGAACGGTTAAATTGTGGTACCACTTTGTTAATTTGGTTCGTTATTATAAACGTAACAAATGAATAGGTGGTCTCTTTAAACTTTAAATAACATAACGATTTGTGCACATTCTTAACTTACTTCGGTTACAATTGATCAAAATTATATAACTTGACCAAAAGGGGTCTGATTATTTCCTCTTTTGGTGCATTTAATTAATTATTTTGAACTTAGCAAATGAATATGCATTCATCACGAGCTTTCATGATTTGTTCTAAATCTAGTTAAGCGAATAAAATTATATATGCTATAGAAGAACAGTCAAATTGTGGAATCACTTTGTTAATTCGATTTGTTATTAGAATGTAACAAATGAAAGAAAGGTCTCTTTAAACTTTAAACGATGTAACGATTTGTGCACATTCTTATCTTACTTTGGTTTTAATCGATCAAAAGTATATAACTTGATTGAAAGGGGTCTGATTGGTTTATCGTTTTGTACATTTGATTTATTCTTTTCAACTTAGAAAATGAGTATGTATTTTATTAAGATAATTAAATATACATTGATCAAGAGTTTTGATGATTTGTTCTAAATTTCGTTTAGTGAATGAAATTATATAAGCTATGGAAGAACAGTTAAATATTAGAATCACTATGTTAATTTATTTCATTATTACAAATATAACAAATGAATGAGAGGTATCTTTAAACCTTAAACGATATAATGATTTATGCACATACTTAACTTTCTTTTGTTTTAATCGATTAAAATGATATAACTTGACCAAAAGGGGTCTAATTAGTTCGTCATTTAGTATGTTTGATTTATTATTTCAAACTTGGCAAATGAGTATATAGTTATTTAAAATAACTAAATATACATTCATTACAAGCTTTAGTGCTTTGATTTAAATCTTGTAAAGTGAATGAAATCATATAAATTAAGGAAGAATATACAAATTGTGTTATTATTTTGTCAATTTGATTCAATAATATAAACATAACAAATGAACAAGAGGTCTTTTTAAACTTTAAATTATGTAACAATTTATTAACATTTTAAACTTACTTCGGTTTTAATCCACTAAAAGGATGTAACTTGACTAGAGGATCCGATTGGTTTGTTATCTAGTATGTTTGATTCATTCTTTTGAACTTAGCAAATTAGTATATATTCATTTAAAAATAATTAAATATACATTTGTGACAAGCTATGGTACTTTGTTCTAAATCTAGTTAAGCGAATGAAGTCATATAAGTTAAGGAAGAATGGTTTAATTGTTGAATTACTTTATTAATTTAATTCATTATTTTGAACGTAACAAATAATGAGGTGTCTTTTTATACTTAAAATAATATAACGAATTGCACACATTTTTAGCTTACTTCAGTTTTAATAGATTAAAAGATATAACTTTACAAAATGTTATCCGATTAGTTCATCGTTTAATACATTTGATTCATTATTTCAAACATAGAAATTGACTATGTAGTTAATTAAAAAAAATTAAATATTCATTTGTGATGAGCTTTAGTGCTTTGTTAGAAATCTAGTTAAGCGAATAAAATTATTTAACTTAATTAGGTTTTATTTGGTGAAAAGGATATAAGTTGACCAAAAGTGGTTCAATTGGTTTGTCATTTATTTCGTTTGATTCATTCTTTAAAACTTAACAAATGAGTTTGGATTTATTTAAAATAATTAAATATACATTTGTGATGAGTTTTAGTACTTTGTTCTAAATATACTTAAGTGAATGAAATCTTATAAATTAATGTTGTGCTCGATGTGGGCACAAGCAGTACCTTGAACACTCATGCAGTGAAAGGGAAGAGAAGAAGAAGAAGAAAGGGGAGAAATATTGAATAATCAATTGCATAACTGAAACAAAAGAGAAGGGTCGACCCCGTATAGGGAGATGACCATTCCCCTAGGGAGTCATGCTAGGCATGGCCCACTCTCCTAGGGAAGCACACCAGCTAGTGGGCCAGGCTATCCTGGGGCCACTAGCTTGTCTAATGACAACTCATCACCCAATTACATAATCTAATACATAAGAAAATAGCCTAATGCCTTAGAATAAAGAGGAAATAAAATAGTCTGATAATAATACACAACACTCCACCACGCCTCCACTATTTGCCTTGTCCAAGGTGACCAAGCCGGATAATGAGACATGAATTCATCCTTAGGCATCCAGGTGGCATCCTCAAGTGGTTAGCCCTGCCAAGAAATCAAAACCTCTATAATGATACGACTCGAATGGTAGACCCGATGTTTATCAATGACTGAGGCCGGACCCGGATCTGCAGGTGGAATTGGTCCCATCAAAGGAGGTGGTAGAGCATCAATGGCGAGGGAAGTCACACAACGACAGAGATGTGAGACATGGAACACAGGATGGACTAAGGAACTAGGCGGTAGAGCAAAACGATAAGCCATTGGGCCAATATGTTCCTCCATAGCATAGGAACCTTGGAAATGAGGGTGAGCTTGGAGTGCTCGGGCTGAAACAAGGATGTCTGACATAGACCAAGTCACCCACCTTGAACTCCCGGTCAGTGTGATGACCATCATAGATCTTCTTCATCTGGTTTTGAGCAAAGGACAAGTTTGCCTTGAGCTGGTGAAGAACCTCGTCCCGTGTCTGGAGCATGTAGTCCACCTCAACTACAGAGAGGAGCGATGAGGGACATAAGACAACAAGGTCGGGGGTGGACGGCCATACAACACCTCGAAAGGAGTGAAACCTGCACGAGTGTGAATAGGCGGTATTATAAGAGCACTCCACTAGGGAAGAAGCTGAAGCCATCGGCGGGGCTGAGACATCGTGAAATAATGGAGGTATTGCCGGTTGACCACCTCAGTCTAGCCATCTGTTTGAGAGTGATAAGCAGTGCTCATGTGGAGAGAAGTTCCCTGTAATGTGAAGAACTCCTGCTGAAACTGAGATATAAAGATCCGGTCACAATCGGAGACAATAATGCGGGCATGCTGTGTAGTTTGGCGACCTCCTAGACATAGAGCTCTGCCACTATCTTGGCGGTGAATGGGTGTCCCAGAGCACAAAAGCGAGTATACGACATCCGGTCCACCACCACCATAATCACCGTCTTGCCTTACACCAAGGGCAAGGCCTCCACAAAATCCATTGAAACATCCTCCCAAACCTTATCAGGGATAGGTAAGGGCTGAAGCAAACTTGCAAGAGAGGTGGTGGCAGCCTTAGCTCTCTGACAGACATCACAAGTGACCACATACTCCTAGACTGCACGTCGAATACCATGCCACAAAAAACTCTGGTTGACCCACTTATAAGTGTAAAATGCTCCCAAATGACCGGCTACTAGGGTGTCATGGAGTGGGAGAGAACTCGCCTATGACGATCATCAACATCTGGAACCCAAAGGCGGTCCTTCCAAAAGAGTAGGTCATCTCGCCACACAAAGAAAGGACAAGCAGCGGGTCAGCCTGGAGAGTTGTAATCAGTGTCTGCATCTGAGAATCATCCAAGTATGCCCACCTCAACTCATTAATGAAAGGCCAGGACAGAGTAAAAATGGCCAAGCACGATCCCGGGACAGAGCTGCGAGACAGCGCATGAGCCACGGTGTTTTCCAACTCTTTCTTGTATAGGACCTCAAAATCATAGCAAAGTAACTTACTGACCCACTACTGCTGAGAGGGAGTGGACACCCGCAGCTCAAGGAAGTACTTCAAAGGCGAGTGGTCAGTGCAAATCAAGAACTGGCAGCCAAGTAAATAAGGCTGCCGCTTGTTGACGGTGAGGACAATAGTTAGCATCTCCTTTTCATAAACGGACAAGGACAAAGAGCGGCCGGCCAAAGCCTTGCTGAAGTAGGCAATGGGGTGCTCATCCTATAGAACCGCCCCTAGACACATCTCCGAAGCATCTGTTTCTACCACAAAGGGCCTGCTGAAATTGGGTAGGATTAGCACAGGGGATGATGCCATAGCTTGCTTCAGCTCCTCAAATGCTGCTTGGGCCACTTCATTCCAATCAAATGCCCCCTTCTTGAGAAGTGCTGTAAGGGGTCAAGCCATCTCCCCATACATGCTGATGATTCGCCTATAATAGCCAATGAGGCCTAGAAAGCCCCATTGCATCCAAACATTGGTGGGCTGTGGCCATGAGAGCATGGCTGCCACCTTTGACGTGTCCGTGGCGATGCCGTCCCCGCAAGATTATATGTCCCAAATAATCCACCTATGGGCTGCTAAATGAACACTTCGAATGCTTAAGAAATAAGGAGTTATATCGCTGAACAGAGAAGACCGACCTTAGATATCCAAATGCTCCGACCACGATTGGCTGTAAACAAGGATGCCATCAAAGAAGACCAATATGTAGTAGTGGAGATAAGGCCTGAAGAGATCGTTCATGAGGCTCTAGAAGGTGGAGGGGACATTGGTCAGCCTGAATGGCATGAAAAAAAACTAGAAATGGCCGTCATGAGTCCGAAAGGCGATCTTGTTTACATCGGCTAGCTGCACCGGAATCTGATGGTAACCCGATCGAAGGTAGAGTTTACTGAAAATCTGTGCACCAGCCAACTCATCCAGAAGCCCTTCAATCACGGGTATGGGATACTTGTCTTTGATGGTGATGGCTGTCAAGGTGCAGTAGTCCACACAAAAACCGCCACATTCTGTCTTTTTTTCGAACCAGCAATACTGAGGACGAGTAGGAACTTGTGCTAGGGCGGATGATACCGTACTGGAGCATGTCAGCCACAAGACGCTCTATCTCTGACTTCTAGATGTGAGGATAGCGGTAAGGGCGTACATTGGCCAGTGTTGCCCCCGGAATGATAGGAATATGGTGGTCGTGTGGCCACACTGGAGGAAGACCCGTCGGTTCAGCAAACACATCCCGATGAATTCAAGAAGATCCAGAGGTGGTTCATCCTGATGCACCTCAAATGTTGCCCACTGCTGCAAGAGGATCCCTTGGGGCACGAATTGGAAGAAAGAACTCGTCGACTGGGCTGAGAGGAGGGTGCCCGACTGGGATCCTTCAAGCAGAACCCGCTGCTCCTGAATCTTGAAGTTCATCACCATGTCTCTGAAGTTCCAAACCACGTCCCCAAGCTCTTGGAGCAACTGTACTCTGAGCACCACGTCCGCCCCCTTTGTAGGCAGCAAGAAGCAACCTAGCCATTGGCCTTGAATGGGAATCGTGGCCTGCACACATACTCCCAATGCTCATGAGGTGCTTTCCATTGCCAATCAACACATCAAAGGGCTTTGGATCCAACACGAAGCAACCTAGCCATTGGGCCACCTTGTTGTTAATGAAGTTGTGAGTGGAATCGCTGTCGATCAGGATGGCCACTTGCTGCCGCTTGAGGTGTTCTTGAACTCGCATTGAACGTGGAGTAAACGCCCTAGAAAAGGCATGGACAGAGATCTCAGGCAGCATGTCGTCATAGTGGGACGAGTCAACCTCCTCCAACAGGAGGCTGCCCATGATGGAATAACGATGACCCAGGACAAACTTCTCATTGCAGCGGAAGTAAAGACCCTTAGACCAGCATTCCTCCATCTGTGCTGGTGTGAGACAATGAAGAATACTGCTGGCCTGAGCGGGCTGCTGGCCAGGGCAGCCGGCTGCTGGCTGGGGTGGCAGGGGAGTTAGCGCTAACAGCAGACTGGGGAAAAGGCCTAAGCTGCACCCGTCGCCGCTGCCTGGCCAACTTTTCCTCCTCAATTTGTGCATGGCGAATGACGTCCCGCATGCTGGAGCATGAAAAGTGGCACATCTCCTCATAAATCTTAGGTTTGAGACCTCTCTTGAACGTGCCCACCAAGGCCGCCATCGGCCATTCCGGAAGGCGGTTGGCCACATTCATGAACTTCGTGTAATAGGCCAGGATGGTGGTGGTTTGGCGTAGTGTGGATAGCATATCGTTGAAGTCCTAGAACTCATTTCGGCCAAACTAAATGCAAAGCTTGTCAGAGAAGACAACCCAAGTGGTAGCGCACCTCCTTTTCAAAACTTTGGAACCAAACTGAAGTGTCCCTGTTGAGGTGGAAAGCCGCAATGTGTAGCCACTTAGCCTCCAAATGTGTTCCTTGGTAGGCGAAAAACTTTTCAACCCTATACAGCCATTCCACTGGGTAGTTGTCCCCACTATAGCAGGAAAACTGTAGGAAGGCCAAACAGAGCTCCCCTCCTCCCCGTGGTCCTCCGCGAGGCCCCGTGTACTACTCCCAGTAGTCCTCCATCTCTGGAAATAGGTTTCTGGGGGGCAGCACCATTGGGATATTTTCTCAAACACCTGGCGGGCCTCGTATATCCCAGGCCTGGCACCTCCCTTCACCAGCGTGGTCAAGAGTGACAAAGCGTAGGGGAGCCTGTTGGACACGCATCTCCTTGTCTGTTGCTGCCTGAGTGCCTGGGCCTTGCTATTCTTGAGCCTGTGATGTTTCTCCCTTCTCCAGTTCGCGACCGGTGGTCTGGTGAGAAGTGGCGTTAATGGCACTAAAGGCCCTGCTTGGAGCTGCACAATGGCTGTGGTCAGAGACTCAAGCTTGGTCATAATCTATGCCAGAGTAGGAGCATTGACAGTCTCCAAAGCAAATTTGAGACTATCTGCTGAAGCGTCGACCTCCTCGGGCTGCGTTTCTCGGGCCGAGGCGAGTTGCTTGCCTCGTGCCATGGCCGGGAATCATGAAAAGCTCTGATACCAATGTTACGCCTGATGTGGGCACAAGCGGTACCTTGAACGCTCATGCAATGAAAGGGAAGAGAAGAAGAAGAAAGAGGAGAAATCTTGAATAATCAATTGCATAACTGAAACAAAAGAGAAGGGTTGACCCATATAGGGAGACGACTACTCCCCTACAAAGTCACACCAGGCACAACCCACTCTCCTAGGGAAGCGCACCAACTAGTGGGCCAGGCTATCCCAGGGCCATTAGCTGGTCCAATGACAATTCATCACCCAATTACATAATAAAATACTAAGCTAATACATAAGTGAAAAAGCCTAATGCCCTAGAATAACAAGAAAATAAAGGAAATAAAATAGTCTAATAATTGTGTACAACAATTAAGGAAGAATGGTCAAATTGTGGTATCACTTTGTCAATTTGATTTGTCATTATAAACATAACAAATGAATTAGTAGTCTCTTTAAACATTAAATAACATATTGATTTGTGCACATTCTTAACTTACTTCAGTTTGAATTGATTAAAATTATATAACTTGACCAAAAGGGGTCCAAATTGTTCATCGTTTAATACATTTGATTCATTATTTTGAACTTAACAAATGAATATGTATTCATTTAAAACAATTAAATATGCATTTGTCACGAACTTCCATGGTTTGTTCTAAATCTAATTAAGTGAATAAAATTATATAAGTAATGGAAGAACTATCAAATTGTGTTACTTTGTTAATTTCATTTGTTATTACAAATGTAACAAACAAATGAAAGATCTCTTTAAACTTTAAACAATATAATGATTTATGCTCATTCTTATCTTACTTCGGTTTTAATCGATCAAAAGTATAGAACTTTACCAAAAGCGGTCTAATTAGTTCATTGTTTTGTATGTTTAATTTATTCTTTTGAACTTAGCAAATAAGTATGTATTGAATTAAAATAATTAAATATACATTAATCATTAGGTTTGGTGATTTGTTCTAAATCTAGTTAAACGAATGAAATTATATAAGATATGGAAGAACGGTCAAATATTGGAATCACTTTGTTAATTTGTTTCGTTATTACGAATGTAACAAATGAATGAGCGGTCTCTTTAAAACTTAAACGATATAACGATTTGTGCGCATACTTAACTTTCTTTAGTTTTAATCGATTAAAATGATATAACTTGACTAAAAGGGGTTTAATTAGTTCGTTGTTTAGTACATTTGATTTATTATTTCAAACTTGACAAATGAGTATGAGTTATTTAAAATAATTAAATATACATTCATTACGAGCTTTAGTGTTTCATTCTAAATCTTGTTAAGTGAATGAAATCATATAAATTAAGAAAGAATATACAAATTGAGGTCTCTTTAAAATGTAAATGATAGTATGATTTGTGCACATAGTTAACTTTCTTCGGTTGTAATCGAACAAAAGGATATTACTTGACCAAAATAGGTCCGATTAGTTCATCGTTTAGTACGTTTGATTTATAGTTTTGAACTTGGCAAATGAGTATGTAGTTATTTAAAACAATTAAGTATACATTCTTGACGAGCTGTAGTATTTTGTTCTAAATCTAGTTAACTAAATAAAATCATATAAATTAAGGAAGAAAAGACAAATTATGGTATCTCTTTATGAATATAATTCGTTATTATGAACGTAATAAATGAATGGGAGGTCTCTATAAACTTTTAACGATATAATGATTTTACACATTCTAAACTTACTTCAGTTTTAATCAATCAAAAGGATGTAACTTAACCAAATAGGAAATTGGTTCATCATATAGTACATTTGATTCATTTTTTTGAACCTAGCTAATAAGTATATATTTGTTTAAAATAATTAAAGATACATTCGTGACAAGCTTTGGTGATATGTTCTAAATCTAGTTAAACGAATCAAATTATATACGTTGAGGAAGAACGGTCAAATTATGGAATCACTTTATTAATTTGATTCGTTATTATGAATGTTACAAATAAATTATAGGTCTCTTTATACATTAACCGATATAATGATTTATACATATTCTTAACTCAATCTGGTTTTAATCGATCAAAAGGGTTCCAATTGGTTCGTCATCTAGTACGTTTTATTTATTCCTTTGAACTTAGCAAATGAGTACGTATTCATTTAAAATAATTAAATTTACATTTGTTACGAGCTATGGTACTTTATTCTAAATCTAGTTAAGTGAATTAAATCATATAATTTAAAGAAGAACGGTCAAATTGTGAAATCACTTTGTTAATTTGATTCGTTATTACGAACATAAAAAATTAATGGGAGGTTTCTTTAAACTTTAAATGATATAATGATTTGTGTACATATTTAACTTTCTTCGGTTTTAATCGATCAAAAGGATATAACTTAACCAAAATGGGTCTAATTAGTTCATCATTTTGTATGTTTGATTTATTATTTTGAACTTAGAAAATAAAAACATAGTTATTTAAAATAATTAAATATACATTCATGACAAGATTTAGTTCTTTATTCTAAATCTAGTTAAGCAAATAAAATAATATAAATTAAAGAAGAACGGCCCAATTGTGGTATTACTTTTTCAATTTAATTCGTTATTACGAATGTAACAAATGAATGAGAGGTCTATTTAAACTTTAAAATATATAATGATTTGTGCAGATTCTAAAATTGCTTTGGTTTTAATCGACTAAAGGATATAACTTGACTAAATAGGGTCCGATTGGTTCGTCATCTAGTACGTTTGATTCATTGTTTTGAACTTAAAAAATGAGTATGTATTTATTTTAAAAAAATTAAATATCCATTTATGACTAGCTAGCTATGATACTTTGTTCTAAATCTAGTTAGACAAATGAAATCATATAAGTTAAGGAAAAATAGTTTAATTGTCGAATCATTTTGTTAATTTGATTCGTTATTTCGAACGTAACAAATAATATGATGTCTCTTTAAACTTTAAATAATATAATGATTTATGCTCATTTTTAGCTTAATTCAGTTTTAATCGATTAAAAGTATATACTTTGATAAAAGTTGTCCGATTTGTTCATTATTTAATACGTTTGATTCATTATTTTGAACATAGCAAATGACTACGCATTTATTTTAAAGAATTAAATATTTATTCGTGATGAGCTTAAGTGCTTTGTTATAAATCTAATTAAGCGAATGATATAATATAAATTAAGGAAGAATAGTTAAATTGTGGTATCACTTTGTAAATTTATTCATTATTATAAACCTAACAAATAAAGAGGTCTATTTAAACTTTAAATGATATAACAATTTGTGTACATTCTTAACTTACTTCGGTTTTAATCGATCAAAAGGATATAAATTAACCAAAAGGCTTCAATATGTTCGTCATTTAGTAAGTTTGATTATTTCTCTTGAACTTAGAAAATTTATATGTGTTCATTTAAAACATTTCAATGTACATTCATCATGAGCTATGGTGTTTTGCTCTAAATCTAGTTAAGTGAATTAAATCATATAAGTTGAGGAAGAAATGTCAAATTCTGGAATCACTTTGTCAATTTGATTTGTTATTATGAACATGACAAATGAATAAGAGGTCTCTTTTAACTTTAAATGGTATAATGATTTGTATACATTCTTAACTTACATAAGTTTTAATCGATTGAAATGATATAACTTGACAAAAATTGGGTCAATTGGTTTGTCATTTAATACATTTGATTTATTATATCAAACTTAGAAAATGAGTACTTAGTTATATATAACAATTGAATATACATTCATGATTAGCTATAGTCCTTTGTTATAAATATAGTTAAGTGAATAAAATAATATAAATTATGGAAGAATAGTTAAATTGTGGAATCGTTTTATTAATTTTATATATTATTATGAACGTAACAAATGAATAGGAGGTCTCTTTAAACTTTAAATGATATAATAATTTGTACACATTCTTAACTTACTTTAGTTTTAATCGATCAAAAGGTATAACTTGACTAAAAGTTGTCTGATTGGTTTGCCGTTTAGTACATTTTATTTATTCTTTCGAACTTAACCAATAAGTATATTTTTATTTAAAATAATAAAATATACATTCGTGATAGACTTTTGTACTTTGTTCTAAATCTAGTTAAGTGTATGAAATTATATAAGTTAAAGAATAATGGTTAAATTATAAAATCACTTTGTTAATTTGATTCTTTTTTATGAACGTAATAAATAAATTGGAGGTTTTTCTAAACTATAAACAATATAACAATTTGTGAATATTCTTAACTTACTTCGATTTTAATCGATTAAAAGGATATAACTTGACCAAAAGAGATCCAATTGATTCGTCGTTTAATTTATTTGATTTATTATTTTGAATAAGTAAATGAGTACATATTTATTTATAACGTTAAATATATATTCCTTATGAGCTTTGGTGTTTTTTTTCTAAATTTAGTTAAATAAATGAAATTATATAAGTTATGAAGAACAGATAAATTATGGAGTCACTTTCTCAATTTGATTCGTTATTACGAACATAACAAATTAATAAGAGGACTCTATAAACCTTAAACGATACAACTATTTGTGCACATTCTTAACATACTTCAGTTTTAATCGATTATTAGGATATAACTTACCAAATGGGGTCCGATTATTTCATTATTTAGTACATGAGATTTATTTTTTAAAACTTAGCAAATAAGTATGTAATTATTTACAATAATTAAATATACATTCGTAATAAGCTTTGTTTTGTTCTAAATCTAGTTCAGTGAATTAAATTATTTAAGCTCAGGAAGAACAGTCACATTGTGGAATTATTTTATTAATCTGATTTATTATTACAAATGTAACAAATGAATAGGAGGTCTCTTTAAACTTTAAATAATATAACAATTTATACATATTCTTAACTTCAGTTTTAATCGATCGAAATGATATAAATTGACCAAAAGTGGGCCAATTAGTTTGTCGTTTAGTACGTTTGATTTATTATTACGAAGTTAGCAAATAAGTACGTTGTTATTTAAAACAATTAAATATACATACATGACGAGCTTTAGTGTTTTAATCTAAATCTAATTAAGCGAATAAAATCATATAAATTAAGAAAGAAGGGTCAAAATGTGGTATCTCTTTGTTAATTTGATTTGTTATTACAGACGTAACAAATGAATGACAGGTCTCTCTAAACTTTAAACGATATAATGATTTCTACACATTCTTAACTTACTTCAGTTTTAATTAATTAAAAGGATATAACTTAACCAAAACTGGGCCAATTAGTTCATCGTTTAGTACATTTAATTTATTATTTCAAACTCAGCAAATACGTAAGTAATTATTTAAAATAATTAAATATACATTCGTGATGAGCTTTGCTGCTTTATTATAAATCTAGTTAAGCGAATGAAATCATATAAATTATAAAAAAATAATTAAATTATGGTTTAACTTTGATAATTTGATTTGTTATTATAAATGTAGCAAACAAATGGGAGGACTCTTTAGAGTATAAATGATATAATGATTTGTTCGTATTATTAATTTACTTTGGTTTTAATTAATCAAAAGGAGATAACTTGACCAAAACTAGTACGATTGGTTCCTCATTTATTATGTTTAATTTTTTATTTTGAACATAGCAAATGAGTAAGTAGTTATTTAAAACAATTCAATATACATTTGTGATTTGCATCAGTTTTTTGTTCTTAATCTAGTTAAGCAAATAAAATCATATAAATTAAAAAGGAACAGTTAAACTGTGGCATCACTTTATCAATTTGATTCGTTATTATGAACATAGAAAATGAATGAGATGACTCTTTAAACTCTAAATGATGTAATGATTTGTGTATATTCTTAATTTACTTTAGTTTTAATCTATCAAAAAGATATAACTTGACCAAAAGTTGTCAAATTTGTTCGTCATTTAGTACTTTTGATTTATTATTTTGAACTTAGCAAATGAGTACGTATTAATTTAAAATAATTAAATATACATTCGTGACGAGCATTTGAGCTTTATTCTAAATCTAATTATTTAAATAAAATTATGTAAGTTAAGAAAGAATGGTCAAATTGCGGAATTACTTTGCCAATTTGATTTGTTATTACGAACGTAATAAATGAATGGGAGGTCTTTTTAAACTTTAAACGATATGAAGATTTTTACACATTCTTAACTTACTTGATAAAAAGGATATAACACGACCAAAAGGGGTCCGATTGGCTTGTTGTTTAGTACATTTGATTTATTATTTTCAACTTACTAAATGAGTATGTATGAATTTAAAATGATTAAATATACATTCGTGATGAGCTTTAGTACTTTATTTTAAATCTAGATAAGCAAATGAAATTATATAAGTTAAGGAAGAACGATCAAATTGTGGAATTACTTTGCCAATTTGATTCATTATTACGAATGTACAAAGTAAATGAGAAGTCTTTTTAAACTTCAAACAATATAAAGATTTTTATACATTCTTAACTTAGTTTGGTTTTATTTGATGACAAAGATATAACACAACCAAACGGGGTCCGATTGGCTCGTCATTTAGTACATTTGATTTATTCTTTTGAACTTACCAAATGATTATGTATTGATTTAAAATAATTAGATATACATTCATGACGCGCTTTGGTGCTTTATTCTAAATCTAGGTAAGCGAATGAAGTTATATAAGTTAACGAAGAACGGTCAAATTGAGGAATCACTTTGTTAATTTAATTTGTTATTATGAACATAACAAATGAATGAGAGGTTTCTTTAAACTTTAAACGATATAAAGATTTTTCACATTCTTAACTTACTTTAGTTTTAATTGATGAAAAGGATATTATAACACGACCAAAAGGGGTCCAATTGGCTCGTTGTTTAATATATTTGATTTATTCTTTTCAACTTACTAAATGATTATGTATTAATTTAAAATAATTAAATATACATTCGTGGTGAGCTTTAGTGCTTTATTCTAAATCTAGCTAAGCGAATGATGTTATATAAGTTAAAGAAGAATGGTTAAATTGTTGAATTACTTTGCCAATTTGATTCGTTATTACGAATGTAATAAATGAATGGTCTTTTTAAACTTTAAACGATATAAAGATTTTTGCACATTCTTAACTTCAGTTTTAATTGATGAAAAGGATATAACACGACCAAAAGGGGTCTGATTGGCTAGTTGTTTGATACATTTGATTTATTCTTTTTAACTTACCGAATGAGTATGTATTAATTGAAAATAATTAAATACATATTCGTGACGAGCTTTGGTGCTTTATTCTAAATCTAGCTAAACGAATGAAATTATGTAAGTTAAAGAAGAATAGTCAAATTGTAGAATTACTTTGCCAATTTAATTCGTTATTACGAACTTAACAAATTAATGGGAGGTGTCTTTAACTTTAAATGATATAAAGATTTTTACACATTCTCAACTTACATCGGTTTTAATCTATAAAAAGAATATTACTTGACCAAAAAGGGTTTGAATGGTTCATTGTTAAGTACATTTTGATTTATTCTTTTAAACTTAGTAAATGAGTACATATTAATTTAAAAAAATTAAATATACATTTATGACCGGCTTTATTGTTTTATTCTAAATATAGTTAAACGAATAAAGTTATATAAGTTTAGGAAGAACAGTTAAATTATGGAATTACTTTGCCAATTTAATTAGTTATTACGAATGTTACAAATGAAAGGGAGGTGTCTTTAAACGACATAAAGATTTTTGCACATTTTTAACTTACTTCAGTTTTAATTGATGAAAAAAATATAACACAACCAAAAGGGGTCCGATTGGCTCGTCATTTAGTACATTTGATTTATTCTTTTGAACTTACCAATTGAGTATGTATTGATTTAAAATAATTAGATATACATTCATGATGAGTTTTGGTGCTTTATTCTAAATCTAGTTAAGTGAATGAGGTTATATAAGTTAAGGAAGAACGATCAAATTGATTAATCACTTAGTTAATTTGATTCGTTATTACGAACATAACAAATGAATGAGAGGTCTCTTTAAACTTTAAACGACATAAAGATTTTTGCACATTCTTAACTTACTTCAATTTTAATTGATGAAAAAGATATAACACAACCAAAAGGGGTCCGATTAGCTCGTCATTTAATACATTTGATTTATTCTTTTGAACTTACCAAATGAGTATATTTTGATTTAAAATAATTAGATATATATTCATGACGAGTTTTGGTGCTTTATTCTAAATCTAATTAAGAGAATGAAGTTATATAAGTTAAGGAAGAACGATCAAATTGATGAATCACTTTGTTAATTTGATTCGTTATTACGAACGTAACAAATGACTGAGAGGTCTTTTTAAACTTTAAACGATATAAAGATTTTTGCACATTCTTAAATTACTTTAGTTTTAATTGACCAAAAGGGGTTCGATTGGCTCGTTGTTTAGTACATTTGATTTATTCTTTTGAACTTACCAAATTAGTATGTATTAATTTAAAATAATTAAATACATATTCGTGACGAGCTTTGGTGCTTTATTGTAAATCTAGCTAAGCAAATAAAATTATATAAGTTAAGGAAGAATGATCAAATTGTGGAATTACTTTGCCAATGTGATTCATTATTACGAACGTAACAAATAAATGAGATGTCTTTTTAAACTTCAAACAATATAAATATTTTTACACATTCTTAACTTACTTCGGTTTTAATTGATGAAAAAGATATAACACAACCAAACGGGGTCCGATTGGCTCATCATTTAGTACATTTGATTTATTCTTTTAAACTTAGCAAATGAGTACATATTAATTTAAAATAATTAAATATACATTTGTAACGAGCTTTGTTGTTTTATTCTAAATATAGTAAAACGAATGAAGTTATATGAGTAAAGAAAGAACGGTTAAATTGTGGAATTACTTTGCCAATTTAATTCATTATTACAAATGTTAGAAATGAATGAGAGGTGTCTTTAAACTTTAAACGATATAAAGATTTTTGCATATTCTTAACTCACTTTAGTTTTATTGATAAAAATGATATAACACGTCCAAAAGGGGTCCGATTGGCTCGTTGTTTAGTATATTTGATTTATTCTTTTTAACTTACCGAATGAGTATGTATTAATTTAAAATAATTAAATACACATTCATGACGAGCTTTGGTGCTTTATTTTAAATCTAGCTAAGCGAATAAAATTATGTAAATTAAGGAAGAATAGTCAAATTGTGGAATTATTTTGCCAATTTGATTCATTATTATGAATGTAACAAATGAATAGGAGGTGTCTTTTAACTTTAAACGAGATAAAGATTTTTGCACATTCTCAACTTACAGCGGTTTTAATGTATGAAAACAATATAAATTGACCAAAAAGGGTCCGAATGGTTCGTTGTTGAGTACATTTGATTTATTCTTGTAAACTTAGCAAATGAGTATGTATTTATTTAAAATAATTAAATATACATTTGTGATGAGCTTTGTTGTTTTATTCTAAATATGGTTAAACAAATAAAATTATATATATTAAGGGAGAATGGTCAAATTGTGGAATTACTTTATCAATTTGATTCATTATTACGAACGTAAAAAATTAATGTGTAGTCTCTTTTAACTTTAAACGATATAACGATTTGTGAATATTCTTAGCTTCGGTTTTAATCGATCAAAGGCATTTATATTGACTAAAAGTAGACCAATTGGTTTGTGATTTAGTACATTTAATTTATTATTTTGAACTAAGAAAATGAGTACGTATTTATTTAAAATATTCATTCGTGATGAGCCTTAGTGTTATAATCAAAGACTAGTTAAGAGAATGAAATCGTATAAATTAAGAAAGAATGGTCAAATTATGGTATCGCACTATTAATTTTATTCATTATTACGAACGTAACTAGTCAATAAGAGGTCTCTTAAACTTTAAATTATATAACGATTTGTACACATTCTTAACTTACTTTAGTTTTAATTAATCAAAATGATATAACTTGACAAGAAGGGGTCCGATTGGTTTGTTATTTAGTATGTTTTATTCATTTTTTTTTAACTAAACAATTGAGTATGTATTTATTTTAAAAAATTAAATATCATTCGTGCCAAGCTTCTGTGCTTTGATCTAAATCAAGTTAAGCAAATTAAATCCTATAAGGTAATGAATAACGGTCAAATTGTGGAATCACTTTTTTAATTTGATTCATTATTATGAATGTAAAAAATAAATGGGAGGACTCTTTAAACTTTTAATGATATAAAGATTTTTGCACATTCTTAACTCACTTCAGTTTTAATTGATGAAAAGGATATAACACGACCAAAAGGGGTCCGATTGTCTTGTTGTTTAGTACATTTAATTTAGTCTTTTGAACTTACCGAATGAGAATGTATTAATTTAAAATAATTAAATATACATGTGTGACGAGCTTTGTACTTTATTCGAAATCTAGCTAAGCGAACGAAATTATATAAGTTAAGGAAGAACAATCAAATTGTGGAATTACTTTGCTAATTTGATTTATTATTACGAACGTAACAAATGAATAACAGGTCTCTTTATAAAATTTTTTATACATTCTTAACTTAATTCTGTTTTAATTAATGAAAAAGATATAACACGACCAAAAGGGGTCTGATTGGCTCATCATTTAGTACATTTGATTTATTCTTTTGAACTTACCAAATGAGTATGTCTTGATTTAAAATAATTAGATATACATTTGTGACGAGTTTTAAATTTGTTAATTTGATTCGTTATGATGAACGTAACAAATGAATAAGAGGTCTCTTTAAACTTTAAACCATATAAATTTTTGTGCACATTCTTAACTTCAGTTTTAATTGATGAAAAAGATATAACACGACTAAAAGGGGTCTGATTGGCTCGTTGTTTAGTACGTTTGATTTATTATTTTGAACTTGCCGAATGAGTATATATTAATTTAAAATAATTAAATATACATTCGTAATGAGCTTTGGTGCTTTATTCTAAATCTAGCTAAGCAAATGAAGTTATATAAGTTAAGGAAGAATGGTCAAATTGTGGAATTATTTTGTTAATTTGATTCATTATTATGAATGTAACAAATGAATGAGAGGTGTCTTTTAACTTTAAACGATATAAAGATTTTTGCACATTCTCAACTTACATCGCTTTTAATGTATGAAAAGAATATAACTTGACAAAAAATGGTCCGAATGGTTCGTTGTTAAGTACATTTGATTTATTCTTGTAAACTTAGCAAATGAGTATGTATTTATACATTTGTGATGAGCTTTGTTGTTTTATTCTAAATATAGTTAAACGAATTAAATTATATATATTATGGGAGAATGGTCAAATTGTGGAATCACTTTGTCAATTTGATTCATTATTACAAACGTAAAAAATTAATGTGTAGTCTCTTTTAACTTTAAACTATATAACGATTTGTGTATATTCTTAACTTACTTCGGTTTTAATCGATCAAAGGCATATAACTTGACTAAAAGTAGACCAATTGGTTCGTCATTTAGTACGTTTAATTTATTATTTTGAACCAAGCAAATGAATACGTATTTATTTATTTATAATATTCATTCGTGACGAGCTTTAGTGTTATAATCTAAAACTAGTTAAGAGAATGAAATCATATAAATTAAGAAAGAATGGTCAAATTGTGGTATCACATTATTAATTTCATTCGTTATTACGAATGTAACTAGTCAATAGGAGGTCCCTTAAACTTTAAATGATATAATGATTTATGCACATTCTTAACTTAATTTAGTTTTAATTAATTAAAAGGATATAACTTGACAAGAAGGGGTCCGATTGGTTCATTATTTAGTATGTTTTATTCAATCTTCTGAACTAAGCAATTGAGTATGTATTCATTTTTAAAATTAAATATCATTCGTGACAAGCTTCTGTGCTTTGTTCTAAATCGAGTTAAGAGAATGAAATCGTATAAGGTAAGGAATAATAGTCAAGTTGTTGAATCACTTTGTTAATTTAATTCGTTATTATGAATGTAGAAAATAAATAAGAGGACTCTTTAAACTTTAAATGATACAACGATTTGTTCACATTCCTAACTTCTGTTTTAATCGATTAAAAGTATATAACTTTACCAAAAAGGGTTCAATTGGTTCGTCTTTTAGAACATTTGATTTATTCTTTAGAATGTAGCTAATAAGTATGTATTTATTTAAAATAATTAAAAATAAAATCGTGACGAGCCTTGGTACTTTATTCTAAATCTAGTTATGCTTTATTCTAAAATTGTGTAAGTTTAGGAATCAGTATGTCAATTTCATTCATAATTACGAACGTAAAAAATAAATGAGAGGTCTTTTTAAACTTTAAATGATATTACAATTTATGCACTCTTAACTTACTTCGGTTTTAATCGATCAAAAAGATATAACATGATAAAAAAAGGTCTAATTTGTTCTTCATTTATTACATTTGTTTTATTTTTTTGAACTTAGTAAATGAGTATGTATTAATTAAAATAATTAAATATATATTTATTACGAGCTTTGGTGCTTCGTTGTAAATCTAGTTGAGCGAATGAAATTATACAAGCTAAAGAAGAATGGTCAAATTGTGGATACACTTTGTTAATTTGATTTGTTATTACGAAATAAGAAATGAATAGGATGTCTCTTTAAACAATATAACGATTTGTACACATTCTTAACTTACTTCAGTTGTAATTTAACTAAAAGTTACTACTTTTAGTTGTAACTTAACCAAAAGTGGTCTAATTGAAACCTCATTTATTATGTTTAATTTATTATTTCAAACTTAACAAATAAGTATGTATTTATTTAAAATATTTAAATTTACATTCGTGACAAGTTTTAGTGTTTTGCTTGAAATCAAGTTAAACGAATGAAATCATAAAATTTATCAATTTGATTTATCAATTGGAATCACTTTATTAATTTGATTCGTTATTATGATCGTAATAAAATAATGAGATATCTTTTTAAACTTTAAATGATATAATGATTTGTGCACATTCTTAACTTACTTTGGTCTTAATCGATTAAAAAAATATAATTGGACCAAAAGTGGACCGATTGGTTCGTCGTTTAGTATGTTTAATTTATTATTTTAAACTTAGCAAATGAGTACGTAGTTATTTAAAATAATTAAATAGACATTCGTGATGAGCTTTAGTGGTTTGTTATAAATCTTAAGCGATTGAAATCATATAAGTTAATGAAGAAAGGTCAAATTGTGGAATCGCTTTATCAATTTGATTTGTTATTATAAACATAACAAATGAATAAGAGATCTCTTTATAGCTTGTTTTGGGAGAGTCTTTTTTGACAATTTTTTTCCCAAGTTTTAAATTTTGGGACAGGGATGGGCCTAAAAGTCGTTTGGCATCAGGTTTTCTAAATTAAAAGTTGGCCCAGCTCTCTTTGTAAAGCATCTTCGAAATAAAAACACCCCCTAGGTTGTTTTTTTCTTAGAAACACCGGCTCAGGGCTTCGGGCTCATCAGGCCCTGTGGTCTCTTCCTCTTGCCCTCCTTCTCCATGGTGCATCCTCTCCATCAATGGCCTTCTTTGCCACCTCCCTCTTTTGTGCATTTTCATCACAGCAAGATCCCACCTCACTATAGCTTCTCCACTGAAAGACTGTCCACCCCCCCCTCCCCGGCCGCCTCCTGACAACCGAGGCCCTAGTGAATGGCCGGCCCTGACTCACCCTCCATGGATGAAACTCTACCCAATGTACAGAGGTGTGGGATCTGCTCAAGGACCTATTGGTTCCCCCTTTCCTTTCAGCGGTTTTTTCATAAGCAATCAACTGAGATTGGGGTTTCAACTCTCTGAATAACTCCTAACCCATCAAATTCTCAGGCACTCATTTGCTTGTTTGTTTTCTTTCTTGTTCTAATTGCTCAATTTCCCCGTTGTCCATTGTTTAGGAGTAATTTTGTTTTTCCTATATTCTCCCACTAAGGCTTTCCATTTTTCTTTCATACATATATGTCAGAACAAAAAATATTCCCATTTACTGGTAGTCTTGATAGTGAAATTTTGGTGGGCAGTGAAGCATGGAATAGTAGATGTTATGTTCATAGTTGTAATCCACTTAGTACAGGTTCATCAAATTTTTTGAAATTTGGTACAGTTTTCCCAAACAGGTTAAAACTTCAAATACAACAGTTTCAGATTTAGGACAAAAATTAAAATATACTAGATCTTGGGAACAAAAATGCTTAAAAAATAAAAAAGCTCCCAAACACACTATTAAGCTTTAAACGAAATAATGATTTGTACACATTCTTAACTTATTTTGGTTTTAATCAATCAAAAGAATATAACTTGACCAAAAGTTATCCGATTGGTTCATCGTTTAGTATGATTGATTTATTATTTCGAACTTAAGAAATGAGTATGTATTCATTGAAAATAATTAATTATAAATTTGTGATGAGCTTTAGTGTTTTATTTTAAATCTAGTTAAGCGAATTAAATTATATAAGTTAAAATAGAATCACTTTGTCAATTTGATTCATTTTTATGAACATAACAAATAAATGAAAAGACTCTTTAAACTTTAAACGATATAACGATTTGTAACATTTTTAACTTACTTCGGTTTTATTCGATTAAAAGGATATAACTTGACCAGAAGGGGTCCGATAGGTTCGTTATTTAGTATGATTAATTTATTCTTTGGAACATAGTAAATGAGTATATATTAATTTAAAATAATTAAATATACATTCATAAAGAGCTTCGGTGCTTTATTCTAAATCTTGTTAAGTGAATGAAATTATATAAGTTAAAGAAGAATGGTCAAATTATAGTAACACTTTGTCAATTTGATTCATTATTAGGATATCACAAATAAAAAAATGTCTCCTTAAACTTTAAATGATATAACGATAAAAAAGATATAACTTGATCAAAAGGAGTTCGATTGGTATGTCATTTAGTATGTTTATTTAATTATTTTAAACTTAGCAAATTAGTACATATTAAATTAAAACAGTTAAATGTGCATTCGTTACAAACTATGGTGCCTTATTCTAAATGTAGTTAAGCGAATAAAATTATATAAGTTAAGAAAGAACGGTCAAATTGTAGAATCATTTAGCCAATTTGATTTATTATTATGAACATAATAAATAAATAGGAAGTCTCTTTAAACTTTAAATGATATAAATTTTTTTGCACATTCTTAACTTACTTTGGTTTTAATCAATCAAAAAGAAATAACACGACCAAAAGGGGTCTGATCAGTACATCGTTTAGTACATTTGATTTAATCTTTTGAACTTACCAGTTGAGTATGTATTCATTTAAAATAAATAAATATACATTCGTGATAAACTTTGGTGTTTTGTTCTATATTAAGTTAAGAAAATAAAATCATATAAGTTAAGGAAGATTGGTCAAATTGTGGAATTACTTTGTTAATTTAATTCCTTATTACGAACGTGAGAAATAAATGGGAGGTCTCTTTGAACTTTTAATAATATAATAATTTTTGCAAATTCTTAACTTACTTTGGTTTAAATCGATCAAAAGAATATAACTTAACCAAAAAGGGTCTGATTGGTTCGTCATTTAGTACATTTGATATATTCTTTTAAATTTAGCAAATTAGTACATTTTGATTTAAATAATTAAAATATACATTCGTGACAACCTTTGTTTTATTTAAAATATAGTTAAACAAATAAAATTATATATGTTAAGGAAGAACGGTTAAAATGTGGAATCACTTTGTCAATTTGATTTGTTATTACAAACATAACAAATGAATGTGTTGCCTCTTTAAACTCTAAACAATATAACAATTTATGAACATTCTTAACTTACTTTAGGTTTAATCGATCAAAGAAATATAACTTGACTAAAATTGGGCTGATTGGTTTGTTGTTTAGTACATTTGATTTATTATTTCAAATTAAGCAAATAAGTACGTAATTATCTAAAAGTAGTTAGAGTTTTTTCTATATTGCCTGGCCAAAGAATGAAATATTCTATATTTCCTGGATTTTAAATGAAAATGCCATATAACCTGGAATAACACTATATAAGCTAAAATTTGGACTAAAATACCCCTAACCAGAGATAGGGTTTTATATCGTGTTAAACCCTCACAAAGTTGCATTCATTGTCATATGACTTCAGATGCCAGCAATTCCTCCTAGTGAAAAACTCCATTCTGATTAAAAACTCACTTCCGATAAGAAACTCCCCTGATTGAGCACTGCATGTGAAAAGATTTTGCAACCTATCCGACCAAAACATCAAAGATTAGGGATTTTTTTGTTCTGGAACAAGTTTGAGTTTGCGAAGAACAAGTTTTTGAATGAGGGTTTCTCGTAAAGTGAGTTTTGAAACTGTACAGCCCAAAGTTAGTTCTTGTTTGTAGTGCGGATCGGGTTTGCGACAATTCCGGAAAAGCAGCGGCCGAAAAAGTGTTCAATCCGGCTCAAAGAACAACAGTGGAGGTTTCGTGGTAAGGCATTTTGGATATTTGTATGCATGATTTTTTATTTAGTGTGTACTCGAACACACGACATAGGCAGTCAAATCAGACTATAGTTGTGTCAGAAAGATGATAGGTCATATATCATGTGCTCAATAAGATGGTGGAAACACGATGTTTAACGATAATGATGTTGTGTATGCGAGGGCCTCTTAGCGTATGTTTGATTACCCGATACATATACTTATCATCTCTATAGAAGTTAGTTAGAAAGTGTGAACCGACGCGGCTATTGATTAAGGTCACGACCTATTGTTGATTGACATATATATATATATATATATATATATATATATATATATATATATATATATTTATATATATATATATATATATATATATATATCCAATTTTCAGACATAAAAGAGTATTACATCAAATTGAGGAGTGTGTGAAGGTTGCAGAAGAGAGAAAGAAGAGAATCTACGGGAGAAGACCGGGTCTGGGAATGAATAGTTTCCCCGCTGGAGTGCGTCTATCAAAAGACCTTGTAGATTCACGTTCGGGATGCAAGGCGATTTTAGTGGAGTCTGAGTTCTACCTGTATATGATTGTGAGCCCATCATCATCTCCAGGCCACTGTTGGATGTACTCATTGGTGATTGTTGGGATGACTCACTGGAGGTCTTCAACATAAGGGGCAAAAGACTACCTCTTATAGTGGCTGAAGTGGCTATGATCACGGGGTTGAGTGGAAAAGGGAACCTGTATAAATTAGAAAGCAGAGAGGGGAAGGCTGCCCAAGGCAAGGGGGAATTCTACAAGAAGTTCTTCCAAGGGAAGCGGCCAGAGAAGATAGGACTGGAAGAATTGTCATTATAAATATGATATTAGAATTCTCATATTATAACACATATAAGCGTTACCTGGAGCACTGATGTAGCCCCTATGAGAATTTTGGCCATGGCAAAACACTCGTCCTGTCTGCTCATGATGTTCCGGTGGGCTGCCGATATGCCTCTCATCAGCAAATCATGTACGACGCCTGCCCAATTTTCACAGAGATGAATATCGCCTCATTGGTCACACAATACAAACACTCAATTGTGTTATCGGACATAAGACATTTAACATGCAAGGAGACATATTGTGTTCCCGAAAACACGACTATGTATTATATCATGGATAGGACATTAGACTATCGTAATGTATCGTGTTATCGGAAACACGACGTGGCTTCTAGCGTGTTATCCATAATACGACTAATTTATTACAGTGAAGATACTGAACATTTTAGACTAATGTTTATATTCTTTTGTGTTGTTTTCCAGGTATGGTTTTATGAGCATACATATGGGCTGCCAGTGGTCCTCCATGCAGCCCGAGGTGCAAGAGGTGGCCCGGATTTACCCAACTTTTGAGCGACGTGAAGAAGGCCGATAAACTTGACCCGGCCGACGAAAAGGGGAGGAAGAAGATTCTAGCTCATCACCTGATGAGGAAGTGGTATGAGGAAGTCTTCATGAGGCTGAAGCTAGACTCGCAAATTGTTATGCGCATCACACCAATTGCCGAAGAGGCGCACTTAATGGATGTCCAAAGGGCAACCCTGACAGCTAAGAAGGCGGGTATGCAGCCTTTCCGAACAATGAGACCGGCCATGCCCCCCACGGAGAGACGTCGGGGCATGTACATTCCAGCCATGATGTCATTGAATCATTCGTCATGCCAGTTGATGTCATGACAGGAATATGTGAAGTTGTTTTGGAGAAGGCTGTTCTATATGGTGAGTGGGGATGGAACATAGATCAAGTTGCAGCTGCACTCCAGTGTGTTAAGGACGATCTAAAGGTGGCAACTAGCCTCATAGAACAGATGCAATCCCCCAAGGAACGAGAGACTAAACAGCCGCCTAAACCCACTCAGCCGGTGGTTGCCCAATCATCAACCCCTCCTCCGAGAACCGAAGGATCACCTTCGGTTCATTTAAAGGCAAGAGCTTGAAAATCAAGAGAAGTTCACCAACCATCTGCCTCCGAAGATCAACCAGTACAAGTCCCTTAGCCGGTGGAAGAGGGATTCATTTTGAGTAAGTACGACAGTTTAATATATTGTGTTTCGATAGGGGATATTTGTGTAGCCACGATAAGACATCATATCGTTGAGTAGGAAAGGCGATGGTTGGATTGTCGTGTCATCAATCACACGATCATTGAAGTAGGAGTTGTGAGAACCATCTCTGCGTGGTCGTGTGAGCGTGCGCACGATTAGGCTTTCTGTCATATTTCTACAAATATGATAAGCTCTTTATCGTGTTTGTAAATGACAACTCACGATTACTTATTTCTTAAATATAGAGAAATGGCAACCGCAAGCTGCCACCAAACTGTAGAAGAAGATTGGTCTAAAGTTGAAAAGGACTGTAATAACTAAATTTTTGACGAAAATAAATGCAGAATTCATGGAACAACCCCAAGATGTCAAAAGAACAACCGCAGGAGATAGAGGAACGGGACTTTCCCCGGGATGTTGACGAACAACCCCGAGAGGTAGAGGAAACGGACCTTCCACCTAAGGTCGTGACTGCAACGTCCCTGATTTTTCTACGATTCTTTGAGATTTTTCCTGCTATTTTTCTGGTCATTTTCAGCGGGAAAATGTGATGCGGCACATTTATATTTATGTATTTCCCCCTGTATTTATACCCATAGAGTTGGGTGTGGAGCTTAGTTGCAGGCCACAGGTCTCGCTGCTTGCTTTCGGCACGAATTTTGGACATACAACGCGTAACCGGGAGGTTAACGTGTGTTGGGGATGTAAATGTAGAAATTAAAAGATTATATATAAGAAATCCGAAGATCGGATTCCAGGAAATTTTTGACTTCTAGAAGTTTTTTCACGTCCAATAGTTTTGTGAGAAAACCCGGGTGAGATTCTAGTCGCTCCGTTCTCCCCCTCCGTCGTCGGATTCCACCGGTTCTTGTCAGGATCCTCTTTGCCTCACCGCCATGAATCCGTAGGTACCGACTACGACCGCCGCCATAGCCTCTTCGCTCCTCCATGAGATACCAAACTTTTATTCGGTTTTTCTCTCATTCAAATCCCATTTTTGAGCTGTGGGGTGCGATTTTGATGTCGTTTGCAGCCACCCTCAACTAGACTTATGTTTGGTTGGCCGCTAGGAACCCATAGGCGCTGGCTACGGCCGTCGCCATGTTTTCTTCGCTCCACTGTGAGCTACCAGTAATTTAATCGATTTTTATTCACATTTCCATCTCACTGTCCGTGGCATTTTTTTGAGACGTGGGTGTTTCTGGCCATCGTCTAGCCACTAGATGGACTCTGTCCAGCCTACCTCGACCTAGTGTTGGTAGGGGGTTACAGTTTCTGACTCTGCTTCGCTCTATTGACTTGCTTCGCCCAATTAGACGCTTTGGGTGCGTCTCAGGTTATTGTCATTGGCGAGCCGTGTGCCATTTGGCCATCATGGGCTCTTCCCTGGCTCGGTGACAGTGAGGGTCAGCCCCACTTGGCCAATTGCCCCTCTGCCTGGAATGGGCTGTTTGCCATATACTGTGCGAGATGCATAGCCGCCCGCACCACATGTATTGGTTGTGGGTGGCAATTGGCGATGTCATCGCTTCGATCGGCCACCACTTCCTGGCCTTAGCTCAATTGCCCTTTTGTGGGCCTTGGGCCGCTACCATCCGACCCATGTCCCCCAAGAGTGGTCCTTTTGGCCGCGTGTGCATGTGGCCATGTGTGTGCTTTTGAGTTTAGGTGTCATATTTGTGCCTCTTGAACATCGATTGGCTTTGCCACTAAGTGGAGTTGACCACTAAAGCAGCCTCCACCTCTCCTTTGTCCTC
Source organism: Saururus chinensis (assembly GCA_035235625.1). Classification (NCBI taxonomy): domain Eukaryota; kingdom Viridiplantae; phylum Streptophyta; class Magnoliopsida; order Piperales; family Saururaceae; genus Saururus; species Saururus chinensis. Next base: position 31,968,644 of record CP141144.1, read on the forward strand.
GAGCGTTGCCCCACGCTCTCCACCCATATGTAGGCCCTTGTTGATGTGAAATCATCGCTATTGGGTGCTATCCACGGCTGATTTTGACGTCTTGTGGCTGACTGAGTACGTCTTAGCCACAAGCCAATCTTCAGTGAGTACACCATCGACTTCTGGTTGCACCGCTAATTATGTTGGCTTGACCTTTCTCCCGCCCGCCCTAGTGTGCCTCCATGGATCATGAATTTTGCCGCATTGACTTTTTGTTGTGTCCGGATCAGACACAAACGGTACCTAGCTTCACGAAGGGGAAAGGGAAGAAGTTTGGACAAAGGAAGACAAGAAATAATTCTGAATTGCATACCCATCCAAGGAGGAAGACAACCCCTTTTATAGGAGGCGGCCAGCTGGTCCTCCCCCTAATTAGGGACCAGCTGGTCCGTTACAATCAAATCCCCTTAATTATGGACCACCATCTGGTCCATTACAATCATTAACCAAATCCCCTTGATTACGCTTATTACATCACAAAAGGAAATTACCAAAAAGTAAAGTAAGCCATAATATAGTAGGTCCTAAAATAGAAAGTAGTGCATGGTGGGGAAGATGTCTCGTGGCGTACACAACACTCCACCACGCTTCTGCTTTCGCCTTGTCCTCAAGGTGACCAAGTAGGGTAGCGCTCCATGAACTCATCCTCAAGCATCCTCAAGAGGTTGACCTTGCCAAGAAACGAGTACCTCAGTGACAATGCGGCCCGAATGACGCACCCGTCATTTATCAAGCACAAGGGTGGGTGTGGGTAAGTCAGGCTCGGGGGGCCCCATCAGTGGTGGAGGTGGGGCATTAGAGACAAGGGTCGGGTCCCCAACAAAACGACGAAGGTGAGAGACATGGAAGACCGGGTGCACCAACGATCCGGTGGGCAATGCCAAGCTGTAAGCCACGGGTCCGATGTGCTCGATAATGGAATAAGGGCCATGGTAATGTTGAGCCAACTTAGCATTGTCAGCTTGGAATAAGCTGGTCTGACGCTGAGGAATCACTGAGACATAAACAAGATCGCCCACATGGAACTCCCGATCAGCATGCTTCTTATCATACACCTGCTTCATACGGTTCTGAGCAGATGCTAAATTGAGTTTAAGCTATCGAATAACCTCGTCTCGTGTCTGGAGCATATAATCAACCTCAGCCACAGAAGAGCGGTGAGGCACATAGGACAACACGATGGGAGGAGGGCGCCCATAAACAACCTCAATGGGAGTGAATCCAGCCCTGGTATGATAGGCCATGTTATACGACCATTCCGCCCAAGGAAGAAGCTGGAGCCATCGGCGGGGCTGATCCCCAACGAAACAGCGCAAGTACTGTTCCAAGCAGCGGTTAACCACCTCTGTCTGCCCGTCTGTCTGTGGGTGATAGGCAGTACTCATATGAAGTTCGGTGCCCTGAAGTGCAAAGAACTCGCGCCAAAACTGAGAGAGGAAGATCCGGTCTCGATCGGAAACAATGGTGCGAGGCATGCCATGTAGCTTAGCTACCTCACAAACATACATCTCAGCCACTGTTTTGGCGGTGAATGGATGGCCCAAGGCACAGAAATGCGCATACTTGGACAAGCAATCCACAACCACCAAAATCACTGATTTGCCATGTACTATGGGCAAGGCCTCTACGAAATCCATAGACACATCTTCCCAAACTTTGTCGGGAATGGGGAGGGCAGCAGGTGATGTAGTGGCAGCCTTCGCCCGCTGATAGACGTCGCACGCAGCAACATAGTTTTGAACCGCCCTTCGAAGACCCTGCCACAAGAAGCTTTGACTGACCCGCTTATATGTTCTAAAGGAACCCTCATGGCCAGACAATGTTGTGTCATGGAAATGAGAGAGAACACATTGTCGGAGGTTATATGCATCTGGCACCCATAGTCGTCCCTTCCAAAAGAGAAGTTCATCTTGCCACACAAAGAAAGGAAGGGCAGCAGGGTCACCTTGTATATGAGTAACCAGCTCATGTGTGGATGAGTCCTCTAAGTAAGCTCGCCGCAGCTCCGATAGGAAGGGGCAAGAGGGCATAGACAACGCAAGATAAGATCCCTCAGAAGGTTGGCGAGAGAGAGCATCTGCCACAGTGTTTTCTGCCCCCTTCTTATATACCACCTCATAATCATAGCCCAAAAGCTTGCTGACCCATCGTTGCTGTGCCAGAGTTGACACGCGCTGCTCAAGAAAGTACTTCAAGGGCTGATGGTCTGTGCAGATGAGGAAGCAGCAGCCGAGCAAGTAAGGGCACCATTTGGTGACTGCATGTAGTATGGCGAGCATCTCTTTCTCAAAGGCTGAAAATGATAAGGAGCGGCCAGCAAGAGTTTTGCTGAAAAAGGCAATTAGCCACTCATCTTGAAGTAGAACGGCACTAAGACCAGTATCCGAAGCATCTGTCTCCACCACAAAGGAACAACTAAAATCTGAAAGAACCAAGACTGGGGTGGTCGCCATGGCCTGCTTCATCCTCTCAAAGGCCTCTTGGGCCGCCTTTGCCCAAGTAAAGGCCCCCTTCTTGAGGAGGGCAGTGAGGGAACTAGCAATCATCCCATAATGACTGATGAAACGCTGATAGTACCCTGTAAGGCCCAGAAATCCACGGAGTTCCCGGACACATGTGGGGGTCGGCCATGAGAGCATAGCGGCCACCTTTGAAGGGTCAGTGGCAACCCCTTCATGAGAGATGACATGGCCAAGGTACTCCACCTGTTTACTGCCAAAAGAGCACTTCGAGCACTTAAGCAATAATGAATTAGCTCACAAAATGGAGAGGACAGACCTGAGATGCTCCAAGTGATCCGCCCATGATGTGCTATAGATCAATATATTATCAAAGAAGACCAAGACGAATCGGCGGAGGAAAGGGCGGAACAAGTCATTCATGAGGCTCTGGAAGGTAGCTGGTGCATTGGTCAACCCAAATGGCATGACCAAAAACTCAAAATGGCCATCATGGGTGCGAAAGGCTGTCTTGTGGACATCAGCTGGTTGCACACGGATTTGATGATATCCTGAGCGAAGATCAAGCTTGCTGAAGATGGTCGCCCCGGCCAGCTCATCGAGGAGCTCTTCAATTACCAGAATAGGATACTTATCCTTAACAGTGATAGCATTCAGTGCCTGGTAGTCTACATAGAACCGCCAAGTGTCATCCTTCTTTCGGACAAGTAACACTGGTGAAGAAAAGGAACTAGTGCTTGGTTGGATGATACTTGTCTGAAGCATGTCGGCAACCAAGCACTCAATCTCTGCCTTTTGGGTGTGAGGGTATCGGTATGGCCAGACATTTGCGGGTGAAGCACCAGGGATGATAGGAATGTGGTGATCATGGGGTCGCACCAGAGGTAGCCCCTTAGGCTCGGTAAAGACATCGTCATGCTCTGCCAAGAGAGCAAGTAGATCCTCTGGAAGGCTGCCTTGGCTCACATCAATAGTGGCACGCTGCTGAAGGAAAATGCCTTGAGGTGCAAATTGAAAGAGAGAGCTTACCGATTGGGTAGACTGCAAGGTGCCTGGCTGAGAACCTTGGATGCGAACTCGCTGCCCGTGTACCTCAAAGTCCATGATCATGTCGCAGAAGTTCCATACGACGTCACCCAGATCCTGGAGCCATTGGACTCCCAACACCACATTAGCCCCTTTTGTGGGCAGCAAGAACAAATCGGTGGTGAAAGTATGGCCCTGGATGGATAATGAAGCCTGCGCACACACCCCAGTGCTCCGAAGGTGTTTGCTATCGCTGATCAAGACATCGAATGGCTTCAAGTCTGACACAAAGCACCTCAACCGTTGTGCCACCTTGTCATTGATGAAGTTATGGGTGGAGCCACTATCGATAAGGATGGCCACTTGTTGCCGCTTGAGGTGGCCTTGGACGCGCATGGTGCGAGGAGTGAAGGCCCCTGAAAAATCATGCACCGAAATCTCAGGCAGTACACTGTCGTAAGGGGGCAGTGCATCCAGGGCTGGATCATAATCCTCCTCATTGGCCTCCTCGACTAGTAGGCTGCCTCGAATGGAACACCGATAGCCGGGCACGAACTTCTCATCACACTTGAAGCACAAGCCTTTCGATTGCCGCTCTTCCATCTGGGCAAGAGTGAGGCGGCGTATAGGAGCACCAATAGGGCCGGAGGGCTGGCTGGGGCAGCTGGTGGGAATGCTGGTCGATGCGGTAGGGAAGGGAGCTGGGCTAGTTGGGGATTGAAGAGAAGAGCCTAGCCGGCCTCCTCGTCGTTGTCGGGCCAGCTTCTCTTCTTCAATTCGTGCATGACGCACAACTTTACGCTTCGACGTACAAGGAAAATGGCACATCTCATCTGATATTTCTGGTTTGAGCCCCCTTTTAAAAGTTCCAACGAGGGCTGCCATTGGCCAATCATGGAGGCGATTCGCAATCTTCATGAACTCGGTGTAGTATGCTTGCACGGTAGTGGTTTGGCGCAGGGTGGACAGCATCTCATTGAAATCTTGGAACTCGTTTGGGCCGAATTGGACACAAAGCTCATCGGCGAATGAAGTCCAAGTTGGGAAGTGGACCTCCTTATCGAAACTCTGAAACCAAATGGAAGCATCGCCGTCTAGATGGAAAGCGGCTATGCATAATCGTTCATCCTCGGAGTGAGTTCCTTGGTAGGAAAAAAATTTCTCCACCTTATATAGCCATTCCACCGGGTCTTCATCTCCATTGTACGGTGGAAGTTGAAGACGAGCCAAATGTGGCTCAGCTCCACCCCGAAGTCCTCCGTGGAAGGCAGAGTGCTCCTCCCCATCATCCTCAAACTCGTGGACAAGATTTTTGTGGGGTGGCACCATTGAGGCATTTCCCTGAACACCTAGAGGGCCTCGCATATTCCGCCCTGCACGTCCTCCTTCTTTGTGCTGATCAAAGGTGCCAAAGTGGACTGAATGTCTGGGATGGTGCACCTCTCTCTCAGACGACGCTTGGAGGCCGGGGGCACGAGATTCAATGGGCTGCGAAGGTTCACCCAATTCAGCCTGGACCAGCTGCGGCTTGGGAAAAAGTGACGCTGTGGGGGCTGCTTGAATTTGGGAAACCGCCGTGGTGAGGTGCCCGAGTTGTGCAAGGATCAGCGAGAGTATAGAGGGATCAGCCTGTTCGGTTGCTGTTTTGGGGCTGCCCGCCATGTCCTCTTGTCCCTTCTCGGGCTGTGTCTCTGGAGCCGTTGCCGGCTGTTTGCCTCGTGCCCGAGTTGTGTCCGGATCGGACACAAATGGTACCTAGCTTCACAAAGGGGAAAGGGAAGAAGTTTGGACAAAGGAAGACAAGAAATAATTCTGAATTGCATACCCATCCAAGGAGGAAGACAACCCCTTTATATAGGAGGCGGCCAGCTGATCCGTTACAATCAAATCCCCTTAATTACGGACCAACATCTGGTCTGTTACAATCATTAACCAAATCCCCTTGATTACGCTTTATTACATCACAAAAGGAAATTACCAAAAAGTAAAGTAAGCCATAATATAGTAGGTCCTAAAATGGAAAGTAGTGCATGGTGGGGAAGATGTCTCGTGGTGTACACAACACTTTTGACACCCTGTTTAGCCGTGATTGTTTCCGGCACTTCCTAAAATCCTAGGGACAACAACTCTCTCCACTTGGCAAAGCTTTTGTCTGCCAACTCCGCCACCGATGCCACCACTATCATGTGTTCGCCATCAAACATCATGATTATGAGGTAGGGGAGCTTTGAACTCGTAATTTCATGATAGCATGTTTTGAATGAGTAGCAGCATGCTATGACTATGTGATTGAATGCTATGGATGTTAGCTTATGATTCATTTTCATGATGTAAGGGGATGAATAATGCCATGTTAAAATGCATATGACATGCATGTTGGATGTAAGTATGTTGGATGTATGTATGTGCTAGTGATCGCTAGCGTGTTTCTTGGTAAGCTTCGTATATGTATGTGCTAGTGATGGCTAGCGTGTATGTTTGAATGTGTATGTATGTGCTAGTGATGATGTGTATGTATGCGCTAGTGATGGCTAGTGAGCATGTTTGTAAGCTACATATGTATGACAGTATGTGTATGTTATACGTATGTGTGATAGACATATGTATGTATGATGGCTATTTGCCTATGCTATGGATATGCGTATGTGCATGTGGGCAAAGGTATGGGCTATGGATGGTAAGAAGTGCCAGTGTATGATATGGATTTGGCTATGGATGTGTAAGCGTATGATGGATGACAGAGGATATGAGTATGACGGGCAAGGATTAGAATGGATCGGTTTGGGTTGGATTGTATGTTGGGGGATTGTCAGATAGTAAGAGTGTGCATAATTGTACAAGCATAGTGTACATATTATGAAGTGAAAAAGTAAGCATAATAAGGGAGGTATAAGTAAGAGGGTATAATTGGGTTTGGCTCTGAGGAGCTCCATCTAAGGACTTTCGAGTAAGATGTTTTGACCATAAGGTAGATGGCGGAGATTGTAAGACCGTAAAGATTTTGGTGTACGGTGAGTTGATCATGATATGGTTGGGTAAGTGAAGTCTGCTACCCTGACGAACTAGGGTTTCGATCGGGCTCAGCTTCGGTTTGATCAATCGAGGATTGTGAGTTTGTGTGGCATAATTGTACCGCATAATATACTTAATTCAAACTTTAATTATGAGAAAACTAATAATAGCATTGTGAGTTTGAGACCTGAGGGTTCAACGGATTAAGTTTCGCGTTTGAGCTAGCCGATAATGAGTCGGCTAATCATTTCTCATGTCTTGCCATGGTGTTTATTCTAAAGGATGTTGTCTGTGTGCCATTTAGAGCACTAGATGTCTGATGCTCTGTTGAGAGTGATGTATATTTCAAATTTAGTCTATGTGTTGTATGAAGCCCAGACATCTGATGCTCTATTAAGAGCGATGTATGTTTTCCATTTGGTCTGTGTGCTGTATTAAGCCCAGACGTTTGATGCTCTGTTGGGAGCTTTGTATGATTTCTGCCCAAAAGTGGTACTGGCACTATATGTAAGGTCCTTGATTTTTCTACGATTTTCCAGGATTTTCCTGGTCATTTTTAGTGGAAAAATGTGACGCTTCGGCGTATTCATATTTATGTATACATACCCCATATTTATACCTGTAGAGTAGGTGTGGGGCTTAGTCGCAGGCCTCGCTGCGCGCTTATGGCGCGAATTTTGGAGGTATAACGCGTAACCGATGGGTGAACGCGTATTAGGAATGTAGATGTAAAAATTGAAAAGAATGAATAGTAAAAAACAACTTAAAAGTCGATACAGTAAGTTTCTTTCTAGAACTGACATTCCAGAAGTTTTTTTTCACATCCAGTGGTTTTTGGAGAAACCCGAGCTCGATTCCGGTCACTCCGTTCTCCCTGCTCCGTCATCAGATTCCTTCGATTCTTGTCAAGATCCGCTTTGCCTCACCGCCATGAGTCCGTAAGTACCGGCTATGACCGCGGCCATCGCCTCTTTGCTCCTCCATGAGGTACCGAATCATTTTTCGGGTTTTTCTCTCCTTCAATCCCGTTTTTGAACTGTGGGTGTACGATTTTTATATCGTTTGCGGCCGCCCTCAACTAGACTTATGTTTAGTTGGCTGCCAGGAACCCATAGGTGCTGGCTAGATCCGCCGCTATGCTTTGTTCGCTCTGTGGTGAGCTACCGATCTTTTGGTCGGGTTTTTGTTACTATTTGCATCTCACTGTTTGTGGGATGTTTTGGACGCCGGTGGGTTTCCGGTTGTTGTCCGGCCACCGGTAGGACTCCATCCAGCCTACCTCGACCCGGTGTCGGTAGGGGTTTGTCGTTTCAGACCCCGCCTCGCCCCTATTTGTATTGCTCCGCCCGATTAGACGCTTTGGGTGCGTCTTGGGTCGTTGGCATCGGCGAGCTGTGGGCCATTTGGCCATTATGGGCTTTGCCCCGGCTCGGCGATAGTGAGGGCCAGCCCCGATTGGCCTGATTATATTACCGCTCGGAATGGGCCGCTTGTCATTGCCCTATACCGTGCGAGATGCACAGCCGCCCGCACCATGGGTATTGGTTGTGGGTGGCGATCGGCGATGTCGCCGTTTAGTTTGGCCACAGCTAGGGCCTTGGCCCAGTTGGCTTTTTGTGGGCCTTGAGTCACCTCCTCTCAGCCCTCTCCCCCGCCCCTTTTGGGTCGCATGTTCATGTGGCCACGCGTGTACTTCTGGGTTTAGGTGCCGCATTTGAGCTGCCTGACCATTGGTTGGCTTTGCCACCGAGTGGAGTTGACACAAACCCGTCCTCCACCTCTCATTTGTCCTCGAGCGTTGCCCCACGCTCTCCGCCCTTATGTGGGCCTTTGTTGACCGAAATCGTCGCCGTTCAATGCTATCCACGGCCGATTTCGACGTCTTGTGGCCGGCTGAGCACGTCTTAGCCACCGGCCCTCTTTAGTGAGTACACCATCGACTTCTGGTTGTACCGCCACTTATGTTAGCACGACATTTCTCCCAGCCGCCTAGTGTGTCGCCGTGGATCGTGGGTTTTACCGCATTAATTTCTGACACCCTGTTTGGCCGTGACTAGTTCCGGCGCTTCTTAAAACCCTCGGGACAGCAGCTCTCTCATCCAGGCAACAGTTTTGACTGCCAACTCCGCCGCCGACGCCGCCACCGTTGTGTGCTCACCATCGAACGTCATGATTACGAGCTAGGGGAGCTTTGAACTCGTAAATTCATGATAACATGCTTTGAATGAGTAGCAGCATGGTAGGATTGTATGATTTCATGCTTTGGATGTTAAGTAACGATCCGATTGCACGATATGCATGTAAGCACGATTATATGGTATGTTGAAATACATATGACATGCATGTTGGTTGTAAGTACATTGGATGTATTTATGTGCTAGTGATAGCTAGCGTGTTTGTTGGTAAGTTTCATACGTTGAGTGAGTATGTGCTAGTGATGGTTAGTATGTATGTTTGACGTATGTATGCATGTGCTAGTGATGGCTAGCGTGCATGTTTGGAGTATGTATGGATTATGCATATGCTAGTGATGGCTAGCGTGCATGTTTGGAGTATGTATGGATTATGCATGTGCTAGTGATGGCTAGCGTGTATGTTTGACGTGTGTTATGCATGTGCTAGTGATGGCTAGCGTGCATGTTTGAAGTATGTATGAATGTGTGTGCATGTGCTAGTGATGGCTAGCGTGTATGACTAGTGAGCATGTTTGTAAGTTACGTATGTATGACCGTATGTGTATGTTATACGTATGTGTGAGACATATGTATGTATGATGGCTTTTTGCCTATGGTATGGTTATGTGTAAGTGTATGTGGGCAGAGGTATGGGCGATGGACAGTAAGAGGTGGCAGAGGCTTTGTCTGAATTTGGATACAGTTGTGTAAGCGTATGACAGAGGACAGAGGATAAGAGTATGACGGGCAAGGATTAGAATGGATCGGTTTGGGTTGGATTGTATGTTGGGCGTTTGCTAGGTAGTAAGAGTGTGCATAATTGTACAAGCATAACGTACAGATTCTAAAGTGAAAAGTAAGTATAATTAGTGAGATATAAGTAAGAGGGCGACAATTGGGTTGGCTTTGAGGAGCTTCATTTGAGGATGTCAGTGTAAGTTGATTTGGCCATAAGATGGATGGCGAAGTGTGTAAGATTGTAAGGGTTTGAGTCCATGATGTGGACGAGGTAAGTGAAGTCTGCTGCTTTGACAAACTAGGGTTTCGATCGGGCTCAGCTTCGGTTTGATCAGTCGAGGACTGTGAGTTTGTGGGGTATAATTGTACCGCATAATTTACTTAATTCAAACTTGAATTATAAGCACAGCTAATGATAACATTGTGAGTTTGAGACCTGAGGGTTCGACGGATTAAGTTCCATGTTGGGCTAGTTGATAATGATTCGGCTGAGCATTTCTCACGTCTTGCCTTGGTGTTTATCCTGCGAGATGTTGTCTGGGTGCTTTATAGAGCACCGGACGTCTGATACTCTGCTGAGAGCGACGTTGTTTCTGATTTGGTCTGCGTGCTATATCAGCCCAGACATTTGATGGTCTGTTGAGAGCGATGTACGTTTCTGACTTTGTCTGTGTGTTATATGAAGCCCAGATGTCTGATGCTCTGTTGAGAGGGACATATGTTTTCGTTTTGGTCTGTGTGCTATATAAGCCCAGACGTTTGATGCTCTGTTGAGAGCGTTGTATGATTCCACCCAAGAGTGGCACTGTGTGTTTTTGCCCAAGTGGCACTGTATGTTTTCTGCCCAAGAGTGGCAATGGCACTATAAGACCCATTATGGTGGGCAATTCTTTGGCACTATAAGACCCATTATGGTGGGCAATTTTATGGCAATATAAGACCCATTTTGGTGGGCAACTGTATGACCCCTTATGTGTGGGTGTTTATGTTTGCGTGCTCAGGTAAGTAGTATCATGGATCTACTCTTACCTGTTTGATCCAATTCCCCATGGGCATTGGTGTGCCTTACCTTCAGAAAAGTCCATGGCGTCTAGTCACTCCCCAGAGGTTAAGGTGTTGCCCCAGTGGCATTCTTTTCCATTTCGACGCTGGAGCTTATTAGTTGTAATGAGCTTCAATGGTCGTTGATATGTGTACGACTGTATGAGTGTGAGTACGACTGTAAGAGTATGTGTATGAGCACGACTGTAAGCGTATGTGTATGAGCATGACTGTAAGCATATGAGTATGAGCAGACTATAAGCGTATGAGTATGACTGTAAGAGTATGTATATGAGTATGATTGTGAGAGTATATTTCTGAGTAAGACAGTAAGTGTGGTTTTGTGTAAGTTGTACGAGTAAGGTTGTACGAGCATCTGATTGTATGAATAAGGTCGTACAAGTATGAGTATGTTGTATGAGTATGCGTACGATGGTACGAGTAAGTTTGTAAGACCCTGGATTAGGGTGCTTGTGTAAGTTTAATTTGATGGCATGATTTTGGCACGATGGTGCATTTGGTATGATTTTGGCACGATGGTGCATTTGGTATGTTTGTATGCGTGTGAGCATGATATTGATATGCCTACCTGCTTCATGTTTGAGTTGCATGAATGCGTGTATTTATGAACTTTGTGAGTTCATTGTTTTGGGATTTCCCCTACTGGATATTTTCCTACTGAGTATGAAAATACTCATCACCCTACTTTTTAGCCCCGTTGTACGGGAGGTTTTGCAGGTTGTGTGGGGAGCTCCTAGAGATGGACGCTCGTTTCAGCGGTGGATTGATTACCGTTGACTCAAGTATATGCTTCACTCACTGCGAGTTTATTTGTGCCACGATCTGTTGTATTGGGTGAGATGAGAAATTAGTTGTTATATTCTGGACTTTCATTCGGATTAGTCTGTGGACTGTTATGGACTTGCACTCAGGGATGCTTGGGATAGATTTGTATTTAAAGTCTATGATCATAGTAATTTATTCATACGTGTGTTTTTGAGTAGCGCCTAATGATATTTGCTTTGGCCGTACGATGTTTGACCGTATGATGAAAATATTTAGATGGAAAATGGATGTTTAGTATTTTAAATTATAAATTGTTTTATCAGGTTTTGATTTCGTCATTTTTCCTCCGATTTACAGATGTTATATTGCAAAAATTTTCAGTGAATTCTAAGGAAAATGTGTGAAAAATCTCGGGCGTTACAATTGGTATGGGAGCCCTGGCAATCTGACTAAAAGTCCATAACAGTTGCAAGTCCAGAGTCGTGGCATGTAAGAGTAAGCTGAGATTTGGTTTTGGGAACGGTTCAAGGTGAATGTTTTCCCTTGATTCCATTTGTGTCTGCTGTTGGGCTGAGTTGAGCCGAAGTGCCTCCACCGCCGAGAGATTGGGTTGGTTGGATTGCACGTTTATTGGCTAAGGAGAGCCATCGGCTGCTTTTGAATGTGTTGAGTTTCTGAAAGGTTAGCTAGCACTTTAACGGCTATTTTGAGAGCCAGATGTTGCTAGTGTTTGATCTAAGAGTACGAAGCACCTCATTAAGGTTTTGTAAGCTCCGAATGACCGGAGAGTGGTTATGGCCACTTACGTTCTGACTAGTGAAAACCTGTCGGACGTATATTCTTCCTAATTGGTCAGCTTGTGACCTAGATGGAGTAAATTTCCGTGACCTTAGTTGTCGGAAGGTTTTGAAATCCCATTTGCTGGAGGCAAGGGAGTTTGTGAGTGGTGGAGTTTGAGACTCTTTGCACCTCCTTCCAGAGATTCGTGGTTAAGAGCAGTTTAAAAGGATGAAATTTTGAGCCTCCAAGATTGTGGACGGCCTTTGAAGTAACTACTTCGACACTAGTGAGTGTGGTGGTTACAATTTTGAGGAAGGAGGGTGTGAGTTCGGTGTGGTTTTGATGATTGGTTGACCGCTCAAAGAGTCATAAGAAACGGTTTAGCACTACTCAGTGGTAAACCGTCATAAGAAACAAGTGATGTTTGTGTGCCCTGAAGGTTGAATGTTATATCCAGGGTGTTTGTAAGCGGTCAGCCCTACACTTTGGGTGAACCGTTAAGGCCAGGCGATGTGCAACTAAAGGTTGCAGAGCCTTTTGGTGAGTTGTTTGAGAAGTGGTCTCAGGGATTAGTCTAAAAGAGCTAGACATTGTCTGTGATTTTTCGGACATGTTCCCTGATGACTTACCGTGTTTTCCGCCAAAGTGAATGGTGGAGTTCGTTGAGTTAGTGCTTCGTGCACTCTACCTCTAGGGCATTGTGCAGGATGACCTGCTAGAGTGGAACGAACTCAAGGATGAGTTGGCAGAACTTATGATTAAGAGATTTGTTTGACCAAGAGTATGATCTTGTGGGGGTAAGTTGGATTTGTGTCGGTGAAGAAGTAGGTTGTATTCCTACGATTATGCATCGACATTGTATGTGTAATTGAGCGTCTTTTGAGAATAAGTATGTTGCTTAGGTTGGATGACCCTTGGGAGGTCTTGTATGAAAATACATTTTGATTCGCCGGCATGTTGGGCCGAGAATTGTGAATTGTCTGGCTTTGTGCAGACAGGTTGAAGTTAGCCAAGCAAGGGCTTCAGACAGCTCAAAGCTGATATGAGAGTTATGCTAATTGGAGGCAAAGTGATCTCCAGTTGAGTTGCAAACCAGTTCAGTTAGATCCTTTGATGGATAAGGTAAGTTGAGGATGACAAAGGTCATCCGTGTGGCGAAGATATTGTGGCAAATATCATACTCCCGAGATGGTGACTTGGGATGTTCAGGCGGATATGAGAGAGAGATACCCCGAGGTTTTTTCTATTCAGCTGTACATTGTAAGTTGATCATGAAATTTTGGGGACGAAATTTTTCCAAGGAAGGAAGAATGTACGATTTTCTGGGATTTTTCTGCTATTTTTTTGGTCATTTTTAGCGGGAAAATGTGACGCTTTGGCGTATTCATATTTATGTATACATACCCCATATTTATACCTGTAGAGTCGGGTGTGGGGCTTAGTCGCAGGCCGCGGGCCTTGCTGCGTACTTACGGCACAAATTTTGGAGGTATAACGCGTAACCGGTGGGTGAACGCGTATGGGACGTAGATGTAAAAATTGAAAAGAATGAATAGTAAAAATCGACTTAAAAGTCAATACAGTAAGTTTCTTTCCAGAATCGACATTCCAGAAGTTTTTTTTCACGTCCATGGTTTTTGGAGAAACCCGAGCTCGATTCCGGTCACTCCATTCTCCCTCCTCCGTCATCGGATTCCTTCAATTCTTGTCAGGATCCACTTTGGCTCACTGCCACAAGTCCGTAGGTACCGGCTATGACCGCCGCCACGGCCTTTTTGCTCCTCCACGAGGTACCGAACCTTTTTTCGGGTTTTTCTCTCCTTCAATCCCGTTTTTGAACTGTGGGTGTACGATTTTTATATCGTTTGCGGCCGCCTTCAACTAGACTTATGTTTAGTTGGCCGCCAGGAACCCATAGGCACTGGCTAGAGCGGCCGCCATGCTTTGTTCGCTCTGTGGACCGATCTTTTGGTCGGGTTTTTGTTACTATTTGCATCTCACTGTCTGTGGGATGTTTTGGACGCCGGTGGGTTTCTAGTTGTCGTCCGGCCACTGGTAGGACACCATCCAGCCTACCTCCACCCGGTGTCGGTAGGGGTTTGTCATTTCCGACCCCGCCTCGCCCATATTTGTATTGCTCCGCCCGATTAGACGCTTTGGGTGGGTCTTGGGTCGTTGGCATCGGCGAGCTGTGGGCCATTTGGCCATTATGGGCTTTGCCCCGGCTCGGCGATAGTGAGGGCCAGCCCCGATTGGCCTGATTATATTACCGCTCAGAATGGGCCGCTTATTATTGCCCTATACCGTGCGAGATGCACAGCCGCCCGCACCATGGGTATTGGTTGTAGGTGGCGATCGGCGATGTCACCGTTTAGTTTGGCCACAGCTATGGCCTTGGCCCGGTTGGCTTTTTGTGGGCCTTGAGTCGCCTCCTCTCAGCCCTCTCCCCCGCCCCTTTTGGGTCGCGTGTGCATGTGGCCACGCGTGTATTTCTGGGTTTAGGCGCCGCATTTGCGCCGCCTGACCATCGGTTGGCTTTGCCACTAAGTGGAGTTGACACAGAGTCGTCCTCCACCTCTCATTTGTCCTCGAGCATTACCCCACGCTCTCCGCCCTTATATGGGCCTTTGTTGACCGAAATCGTCGCCGTTGGGTGCTGTCCACGGCCGATTTCGACATCTTGTGGCCGGCTGAGCACGTCTTAGCCACCGGCCCATCTTCAGTGAGTACACCATCGACTTCTTGTTGTACTGCCACTTATGTTAGCACGACATTTCTCCCGGCCACCTAGTGTGCCGCCGTGGATCGCGGGTTTTACCGTATTGATTTCTGACACCCTGTTTGGTTGTGACTAGTTCCGGCGCTTCCTAAAAACCTCGGGACAGTAGCTCTCTCATCCAGGCAATGGTTTTGACTGCCAACTCCGCCGCCGACGCCGCCACCGTTGTGTGCTCGCCATCGAACGTCATGATTACGAGGTAGGGGAGCTTTGAACTCGTAAATTCATGATAGCATGCTTTGAATGAGTAGCAGCATGCTAGGATTGTATGATTCCATGCTTTGGATGTTAAGTAACGATCCGATTGCATGATATGCATGTAGGCACGATTATATGGTATGTTGAAATGGATATGACATGCATGTTTGTTGTAAGTATATTGGATGTATGTAGTGCTAGTGATGGCTAGCGTGTTTGTTGGTAAGTTTCGTACGTTGATTGAGTATGTGCTAATGATGGCTAGCGTGTATGTTTGACGTATGTATGCATGTGCTAGTGATGGCTAGCGTGCATGTTTGGAGTATTTATAGATTATGCATGTGCTAGTGATGGCTAGCGTGCATGTTTGGAGTATGTATGGATTATGCATGTGCTAGTGATGGCTAGCATGTATGTTTGACGTGTGTTATGCATGTGCTAGTGATGGCTAGCGTGCATGTTTGAAGTATGTATGAATGTGTGTGCATGTGCTAGTGATGGCTAGCGTGTATGACTAGTGAGCATGTTTGTAAGTTACGTATGTATGACCGTATGTGTATGTTATACGTATGTGTGAGACATACGTATGTATGATGGCTTTTTGCCTATGGTATGGTTATGTGTAAGTGTATGTGGGCAGAGGTATGGGCGATGGACAGTAAGAGGTGGCAGAGGCTTTGTCTGAATTTGGATACAGTTGTGTAAGCGTATGACAGAGGACAGAGGATAAGAGTATGACGGGCAAGGATTAGAATGGATCGGTTTGGGTTGGATTGTATGTTGGGCGTTTGCCAGGTAGTAAGAGTGTGCATAATTGTACAAGCATAACGTACAGATTCTAAAGTGAAAAGTAAGTATAATAAGTGAGATATAAGTAAGAGGGCGACAATTGGGTTGGCTCTGAGGAGCTTCATTTGAGGATGTCAGTGTAAGTTGATTTGGCCATAAGATGGATGGCGAAGTATGTAAGATTGTAAGGGTTTGAGTCCATGATGTGGACGAGGTAAGTGAAGTCTGCTGCTTTGACAAACTAGGGTTTCGATCGGGCTCAGCTTCGGTTTGATCAGTCGAGGACTGTGAGTTTGTGGGGTATAATTGTACCGCATAATTTACTTAATTCAAACTTGAATTATAAGCACAGCTAATGATAACGTTGTGAGTTTGAGACCTGAGGGTTCAACGGATTAAGTTCCATGTTGGGCTAGTTGATAATGATTCGGCTAAGCATTTCTCACGTCTTGCCTTGGTGTTTGTCCTGCAGGATGTTGTCTGGGTGCTTTATAGAGCACCGGACGTCTGATACTCTGCTGAGAGCGACGTTGTTTCTGATTTGGTCTGCGTGCTATATCAGCCCAGACATTTGATGGTCTGTTGAGAGCGATGTACGTTTCTGACTTTGTCTGTGTGTTATATGAAGCCCAGATGTCTGATGCTCTGTTGAGAGGGACATATGTTTTCGTTTTGGTCTGTGTGCTATATAAGCCCAGACGTTTGATGCTCTGTTGAGAGCGTTGTATGATTCCACCCAAGAGTGGCACTGTGTGTTTTTGCCCAAGTGGCACTGTATGTTTTCTGCCCAAGAGTGGCAATGGCACTATAAGACCCATTATGGTGGGCAATTCTTTGGCACTATAAGACCCATTATGGTGGGCAATTTTATGGCAATATAAGACCCATTTTGGTGGGCAACTGTATGACCCCTTATGTGTGGGTGTTTATGTTTGCGTGCTCAGGTAAGTAGTATCATGGATCTACTCTTACCTGTTTGATCCAATGCCCCATGGGCATTGGTGTGCCTTACCTTCAGAAAAGTCCATGGCGTCTAGTCACTCCCCAGAGGTTAAGGTGTTGCCCCAGTGGCATTCTTTTCCATTTCGACGCTGGAGCTTATTAGTTGTAATGAGCTTCAGTGGTCGTTGATATGTGTACGATTATGAGTACGACTGTAAGAGTGTGAGTACGACTGTAAGAGTATGTGTATGAGCACGACTGTAAGCGTATGTGTATGAGCACGACTATAAGCATATGAGTATGAGCACGACTGTAAGCATATGAGTACAACTGTAAGAGTATGTATATGAGTACGATTGTGAGAGTATGTTTTTGAGTAAGACAGTAAGTGTGGTTTTGTGTAAGCTGTACGAGTAAGGTCGTACGAGCATATGATTGTACGAGTAAGGTCATACAAGTATGAGTATGTTGTATGAGTATGCGTATGATGGTACGGGTAAGTTTGTAAGACCCTGGATTAGGGTGCTTGTGTAAGTTTAATTTGATGGCATGATTGTGGCACGATGGTGCATTTGGTATGTTTGTATGCGTGTGAGCATGATATTGATATGCCTACCTGCTTCATGTTTGAGTTGCATGAATGCGTGTATTTATGAACTTTGTGAGTTCATTGTTTTGGGATTTCCCCTACTGGGTATTTTCCTACTGAGTATGAAAATACTCATCACCCTACTTTTTAGCCCCATTGTACGGGTGGTTTTGTAGGTTGTGTGGAGAGCTCCTGGAGATGGACGCTCGTTTCAGTGGTGGATTGATTCCCGTTGACTCAAGTATATGCTTCACTCACTGCGAGTTTATTTGTGCCACGATCTGTTGTATTGGGTGAGATGAGAAATTAGTTGTTATATTCTGGACTTTCATTTGGATTAGTCTGTGGACTGTTATGAGACTTGCACTCAGGGATGCCTGGGATAGATTTGTATTTAAAGTCTATGATCATAGCAATTTATTCGTACGTGTATTTTCGAGTAGCCCCTGATGATATTTGTTTTGGCCGTACGATGTTTGACCGTATGATGAAAATATTTAGATGGAAAATAGATGTTTAGTATTTTAAATTATAAACTGTTTTTCAAGTTTTGATTTCGTCGTTTTTTCTCCGATTTACAGACGTTATATTGCAAAAAAATTTCGTGAATTTTAAGGGAAATGTGTGAAAAATCTCGGGCGTTACACTATAAGACCCATAATGGTAGGCAATTGTATGGCACTATAAGACCCCTTATGTGTGGGTGTATGTTTGCACGCTCAGGTAAGTAGTATCATAGATCTACTCTTACCTGTTTGATCTTGTGCGCCATGAGCACAGGTGTGCTTTGCCTTCAGAAAAGTCTATGGCGTCTAGTCACTCCCCAGAGGTTAAGGTGATGCCCTAGTGGTATTTTTTTCTTTTTCGATGCTGGAGCTTATTAGTTGTAATGAGCTTCAGTGGTCAATAGTATGAGTACAATTGTAAGCGTATGTTTGAGTAAGACAGTAAGCATATGATTGTACGATTAAGGTCGTACAAGTATGTGTAAGTTGTATGAGTATGAGTATGGGCACGACTATAAGTATATGATTCTGAGAGGACTGTAAGTATAAGATTGTACGAGTAAGGTTGTACAAGTATGTGTAAGGTTTTGAGTATGCGTACGATGGTACGAGCAAATTGTAAGACCCTGATTAAGGGTGTTTGTGTAAGTTTGTTTTCATTAGTGTGTTATGCATTATTATATGCATATACATATGATTATATTATGTTGACTGCTTCATGTTTGAGTTGTATGAACGCATGTATTTATGAACTTAGTGAATTCACTGTTTTGGATTCCCCTACTGGGTATTTTCCTACTGAGTATGAAAATACTCATCACCCTACTTTTTTTAGCCCTGTTGTTTGGGAGGCTTTTTGTAGGTTGTGTTGGAGAGCTCCTGGAGATAGATGCTCGATTCTGTAGTGGATTGTTTCCCCTTTTGATTCAAGTATATTTGACTCAATGAGAGTATATTTGGTGCCATGATTTGATGTATTGAGTGAGATGAGATTTAAGTGTTTATATCTTCTGGACTTTTAATTTGGATCAGATAATAGACTGTTTATGGAACTTGTACTCAGGGACACCTGGGAGTTATTTGTATTTAAAAATCCATGATCATGGTAATTTAGTTGTACGTTTGTTTTCGAGTAGCGGCTGAGGATATTTGCTTTGGCCGTACGATGTTTAATCGAATACGGATAAATTTTGGATGGGAAGATTAATGTTTAGTGTTTTAAATTATAAAGTGATTTCATAGGTTTTGATTTTGTCATTTTCCTCTAATTTACTGTCGTTATATTGCAAAAAATTTTCTGTGAATTTTAAGAAAATGTGATGAAAAAATCTCAGGCATAGCAGTGGCTCAAGTTTGCAATGTGCCAAAACAACCCCATGAGGGACCCACAGACCAAGTGGAGATTCTGGAAGAACCCTTGAAGGGATCGGAAGCACCCCAGCAAGCGAATAAAGGAGTAGTACCCAAACGAGTAAAAATTAGAGTAAAGCGGAAAGCTTCTCCTGGCCCTCCCATTGTACCTCATGCACAACAGAAGTCAAGGTCACTGCAGTTGAACCATCTATTCAAGGTCAGGAGCCTGTGAAGAAAGTTGCAGCTCAGGTATTGAAGAAGCCGAAGCATTTCAGCAGCTATGTTGATGAGAAGCTAGCAAGGTCTAGCAGCCTCAAAAGCCTAGTGACGAACTACCAGGCCCTGACCCAAGCATTATCTGTCAGGCACATCCAAAGTCTCTCACCCCAGAACAGCAGCCCCAATCACAGTTTCCAGTGAAGGCACTATATCGAATACTCGTCCAGTAGATGTGGACATAATGGAGAGTATCTGCAATGTTGAATATGTTAAAGAAGATACTGCAACTAAAGACGAACAAGGAGGAGACAAGTCTGCGGCCGAAGGACTATCTTGACATAGAGTTGGTGTTCCACCTAGAGGGGTTCAGGCCCCGGCAGTTAAAGAAATTATCACGGAATTTCTATCGTGGCCCGTAGAGACACTCCTCTACACCGACTACCTATCTCTATTAAAGCAGGAGTGCATAATGAATGAGGTAATATCTATTAATTGCTCATACGTTTTAAGCTCTATCATGTTATCAATCAAACGACTGAATATCTTATGCATATTACAATGAATTATTGTTTTATCGATTACACGACATAGGATCATATTGTTGGTTTTCATATATGCTAACTATCTTGCTGAAGTAAAACTAGTAATACACAACTTGTAAATGAGTCGTGTGATCGTAAACATGGTATAGAAGCTAATCGTGTAAAGTCATATGACGATAGGTAGCATATAGTGTCATTACTAACATGTATGGTATTGTGTAGGTCATCGATGCCTTCTTCCAACTACTAGATGAATGAAATATGAGAAATCTAGGCAGGTACCCCAACTGTTTTTTCGGTAAGTTCGCTATTCAGCACTACTTTAATGTTGGAATGACAGAAGGACCGGCGGAGAAGGAGGGAAAATACTCTGGCATATTGTTGAGAGGCCTGAATGTTAACACGGAAAGTAGCTTCATTTCTGTATACATCAAAGGCCACTTTTTCTTGATTATTGTCCGCTGCATAAAGAAGTGATTTAGGTGGTACAATCCTCTAAAGGGTGATCACAGTCACCACTTTTCCGAGGTGGACGTTGTCAGGAAACGTGTTGCCAATGGAATGGAGAAGGCACTTAAGATAAAGGGAGCTTAGACGTGGCCACTGACTAAGATGAACAAATGCCCGTACCAGGATACAAATGAAGATTATGGTTTGTTCATCATGTACTATGTAGCGAAACTAGCAAGCAGCGTCGTTCAGCCAGATTTTAGATAGCTCGAGATAACAGGCTTGGTCATGCTGAAGATATGCGCTCCTATACTTCAGGCCCAAATCAAAGAGGAATTTGATTTGGATACAAACAAATTATTTTGTAATTAATGATTGTGACTAATTATTTTGTAATTAATTATTGTACCAATTATTTTGTACTTAGTTGTTGTACGAATGTCAGATGGCGTATAATCGATCAAACAATTTGTATGAATATCGTGTATTCAATAGCGTAAAATAGTAGTACACATATATCCGATCGTATTATAGTTCTTACGATTGCCTATTAGGTTGTCTTATAGTACACACACCAACTCGTATTAGGTCGTGTTATCATTTACTTCACATCTCGTATTATGATGTCTGCGATGTCGTGTAATCAACCAAATGAAAAAGACACATGTTAGTTGTCATAACCCAAATTAAATAGGGTGCTTAGTAACACGATCGCCTTTGTGTTTGTGTTGTCGCTTACATGATACACATATACAAGATACCCTACGTACAACATGTCGTGTTTCTAGCAACACGTTAATTGCATATTTAGTGTTTTTAGAAACACATTAAGTACATATTTTGTGTTTTTAGGAACACGTTAATTACTTATTTCCTGTTAATCGACCAATATTGACAGCGTGTTAGTTAATAATAAATCATCACGTTATTACTCTCAATATACGGGAAAGACAACTTTAGATGGGAGGAAATATATAACTGTTGTTAATTTATTACATCCCAAAAACTAATCTTTACAGAACTTTAAAAATACAAAGAATATAACAATATGTCACGTTACCAGCGATCAGTTGGCGTGCGATCTTCTTGCAGACTCTCGAACCCATGTGATGGATCATTAGAGACATTGATATATCTTCATCTAGCGAATAATGCCCACCATCGGATATAGGTGAGGACCGTATCCAATGGCGGTCCGATTCACCAGCTGCCGCTAAAGCAATCTCCCGAATGACCCGTCTCCGCAAAGAACCAGTGAGTGAGAGTTCTACAAACCCTAACCCTAATATATATATAGGCAGGGTGAGTCGGTTATGGTCCGCCAGGTAATTGAAGGTATTGATACCTCTGGAATAATGCATCTTCAATTGGAATATTACAAACATGAAATTGTCGTGTGTTCAAACACACGATATGACCAATATCGTGAAAGTGAAGGTCACTTTGACATCGTGTAAGCAAAGGAAACATTGACATCTTGTAAGCAAAGGGCACTTTAACATCGTGTATGCAAAGAACACTTTGACATAAGAATTAATAATCAATATATCTTATCACATAACTAGTAACACATACAACATATACATTATCCACTATGTACAACATGTCGTGTTTTTAGGAACACATTAATCACATATTTCGTGTTGATTATAACATGATCCATATACAAAAAATTTCATCTGAAGAATGGAGGTGGAAAAGGTAAGTCTGATCGATGCTCTCCCTCCTTATGCCGTTTGTGTACGCTAGCTATTATTCGATCTCCTTCTTCTTGTCTTTGGGACATCTGCCACATGGGGGGCCCTCCTTGTGCGCTGGTACATCGTTTGCAATTGTGACCCAACTAACCGCATGTTCCATATTTTCGCGGGGCATTGAGAGGTAGTTGTGACTCTATCCGATTTTTTCATGGATGCCCCTGCTGCTTTTGACGGATAGGTGGGTTGAATGTAGGCATAACTCCAGCCGGTGCCCACTGGTGCCGATCTTTCACTGGGTGTAAGGGCTTATGATAGGTCAGTTTATACATTTCAGTAGAGTACCATCTTTCACAGTACTCAGACACATAGAAGTGTCTATTATTAATTGTTGCGATTGCATGCTTACATGGTAGACCTAGATATTGAAACTTGCCACATGTGAAGGTACGATCCACCAGGTTTACCACATCCTGTGAAGAAAAAAAGATCATGAGTAAGAGAGCACGATAAATGAATTTATCATGTTCTCGAGTACACAACGTGTCTTACGATCATTACATAAAACCCATTGACTTACACATTGAAGGACAATACCGTGTGTAACCTAACACGCTATGAATCCCTAACGCATAAATGTGCACAAGCTATGTACACATTTACCTGGAATGCAATGTACCTGGTGACGTAGCGAATTAACCTGGAATTCATACAGTGACACAGGCAACACAATCACATTCTATGCTTCTTCTCGCCTTTTTTTGATGTTTTTGGGCAAATGGGGTTAACTCTTCCATCATATTTTGTCTGTCCGTCCAACATTTTTCAAATAATGCCGTTGTGTGCTAAATTCAACGTGTTATTGGCATCGATTTGACTTTTTTGAACATTGCATTTGCACTTTAAGACCTATTGGAGCTGAGTGTCCCATATCTTTTTTGATACATTGGCCCAGTGTTCTGAACCTATCTTATTTACCCAAGCATATGCTTCCGGATTATGTTCTTTAATGTTGTTCATTGTTTCATCGTACACATTCTATTTGAACGTTTTGGCTGCAACATGGAGCTGATTCTTTAGGTAATTGTCCTTGAATCTATCTAGAATATTTGCTGCCATGTGACAGATGCAATACTCGTGGTGTGTAGATGGGAAAAACTTCTTCACAGCATTTGTCAATCCCTTCTATCTATCTAAAACGATTACATCCAACTCAGCTGGAGGATCAGAGAATAGATGATTTCTAAGCAACTCAAGAAACCAGCACCAAGTTTTCTCACATTCGTTCTCAACCACTGCACATGCAATGCATAACATATTATTGTTCTCATCCAGTGCAGTTGCTATCAATAGCTGTCTAGGATACTTTCCTTTCAAGAAAGTTGCATTAACCATTAGCAACGGCCTCAAGGTTGTTCTAAAAGCTCTCACAACGGGGCCAAACATCCAAAATCGTACCCACCCATAGGTCTGAGAATGTCACATGATCTCATTGGCACAACTACACTTTCTGGATTTATATATTCTATCTGCCTTCCGTAAGAAGGAAGTAAGCGGTAGGATTCGTCTGGGTCACCATCTATTAAATCAGTCAGACCTTTACCTGCACAACTAAATACAATTTAGAAAATGTTATACAACACCGGCTTACATTGTGTTCCTGATCGCACGACATTTTATATTTTCATGTGGTCAGAATCCATACACGATGCCTGGTCGTGTTTATGGTAACACGATATGGACGTATGTCGTGTGGGTCATAACATGATATTGATGTACGTTGTGTGGTAACACGATAATGACTATAGTTTAAGCATGTAAAGGATAACACACTAGATTAACATATCTTGACACTAAATCAACACTTCGTTTCTTCTCATGCATTACCTGCAAGCCAGCTTTTCTTGTAGTTCGCAGTTATGCCCAGTGCTTTGAAATATAACTTGCTAATGCTCTTAGGTGTAATGTCCACAGTCTTTAAAGAGGCCATAACATTTTCTTACTATCAAAAGGTCGATGCTAGGGGATGGTCAGTGAACTTCCTTTGGGTTCCACATGACAGTCACATGATCTCTTATATTTGAAGCCCTTATGTACCAGTTACAAGATTTATTGGAGCACTTTGTAGCATATGTATTCCGATTTTGATCCATAACACAATATGTAAAATTCACCTTTATTGCTAAGTCGATCAAGACCCTATTGAAATGCAACAGACTTAGAAAATGTGCACCCAATTCGAGGAGCTTCTGGCAATCCTTAGCTTGCAAGCTACCCATCATTAGCTGGCTGTCATGAATATTTGGTTCCAACATGTTTAAATCATCGACCGTAACCCAATCCGCCTCTGCCTCAACATCGACGTTACTGGGAACCTCACCATTTCCAAATTCTTCGTGGTCGGATATACTTTCCATATCAACTATATCATTATCATACCACAAATCCTCAGCCCACATATTTTCAACATTTCGCCTTGTCCACCATCGTAATTACAAGGGTTGTATGGAGGTTCGTAGTTATCAAATATGAAGTCCTTATCCCATCCATTGTTTATAACTTTGCACGATATGATTTACCCTTAACACTATAAGTTCAATATCGTGGTCTTGAGTACATGAAATATACCAATTGTGTATAATATAAAGATTCAATATTGTTACTTGATAGTTTTCAAAGGTAATTGAGTTTCATTAAATCCGGTATGAAATCCGACATTAGTGCTGGGATGAGCCATTACGATGGGTGATTCAGCTCTATTGACTGTCAATGGAGGGTGATGGTGATTTATCACTGTTGTTGGGCTGTTTCATCTCAGCATACAATGATAACACTTCCTTATTTGCCTTCTTATGAATGGAGAACACTAATGAGGTTCTCATCATCTTGTAATTCATATATCATGGATGATTGGGATGATGGAATTAAATACTTTAAACTAACATTACCATTGACGGAAAGTCGTGCTTTGACTTGCCCCACCAGCTCGCCGAAGCTCACCGACAGATGAATGTTCATCAACCGTGTCATTCCACCGATATACATGTTGTTATTGCCTAACTCTCCATTATAATGGATGCAAATACCGATCCTATCTATGTTCAGTGTGAAAGAATTATTTGTTTCTGCAAAATACAGCTTTTGGAGCACTCACACAACGTCCGCAATCTAAAAAAAATACTTTTTTCTTGTTCATCAACTCTCGCTGGTGAGTCACTGCCGGTCAGGTCCCGCTGGCAAGTTCCGTTCTTCATTTCTTACTATGAACATTTAAACATGATATAGTGGGAACCTAAGGGTATTTTGGTTAACAACCAGGTCATATGGCATTTCCATTTAAAATCCAGGGAATATGGAATATTTCATTCTTTGGCCAGGCAATATGGAAAAAAACTCAACAATTAAATAGATATTCGTGTCGAGCTTTGGTACTTTATTTTAAATCTAGTTAACCGAATAAAATAATATAAGTTAAGGAATAACGGTCAAATTGTGGTATCACTTTGTCAATTTAATTTGTTATTATGAAGGTAATAAATAAATGTGAGGTCTCGTTAAATTATTTAACGATTTGTTTACCTTCTTAACTTACTTCGGTTTTAATCGATTAAAACGATATAACTTGGCTAAAGGTGGTGTGATTGGTTTGTTGTTTAGTATAGTTGATTCATTCTTTTGAATTTAGCAAATGTGTACAGATTTATTTAAAATAATTAAATATATATTTGTGTCAAGCTTTGGTGCTTTATTCTAAATCTAGTTAAGCGAATAAAATCATATAAGTTAAGTAAGAATCGTCAAATTGTGGTATCACTTTGTTAATTTTATAAGTTATTACTAAGTTAACAAATTATTGAGAGCTCTCTTTACTTCGGTTTGACTCAATCAAAAGGGTATAACTTGACTAGAAGGGGTTCAATTGGTTTGTCATTTAGTAAGTTTTATTCATCCTTTTGAACTTAGCAAATGAGTATGTATTCGTTTAAAAAATTAAATATACATTCGTATCAAGCTTTGGTGTTTTGTTCTAAATCAAGTTAAGCGAATAAAATCATATAAGTTAATGAATAACGGTCAAATTGTGGATTCATTTTGAAAATTTGATTCATTATTACGAATGTAACAAATAAACGAAGGTCTCTATAAACTTTAAATAATATAATGGTTTGCGCATATTCTTAACTTACTTCAGTTTTAATCAATCAAAATGATATAACATGACAAAACGAGATCTGATTTGTTCGTCATTTCGTACGTTTGATTATTCTTTTGAACTTAGTAAATGAGTATGTATTTATTAAAAAAATTAAATATATATTCGTTACGAGCTTTGGTGTTTTGTTATAAATCTAGTTAAGCGAATGAAATTATTTAAGTGAAGGAAGAATGGTCAAATTGTGGAATCACTTTGACAATTTGATTCGTTATTACGAATGCAACAAATGAATAGGAGTTCTCTTTAAACTTTAATAGATATAACGATTTATGCACTTTCTTAACTCACTTCGGTGTTAATCGATCATAAGGATATAACTTGACCAAAAGTAGTCTGATTGGTTACTCGTTTATTCCATTTAAATTATTATTTTGAACTTAGCAAATGAGTACACATTTATTTAAAACATTTAAATATACATTCGTGAAAAGGTTTGATGCTTTGTTTTAAATCAAGTTAAGCAAATGAAATCATATAAGTTAATGAAAAATGGTTAAATTATGGAATTACTTTATCAATTTTATTTGTTATTACGAACGTAACAAAAGAATAGAAGGTCTTTTTAAACTTTGAATGATATAATGATTTGTGCACATTCTTTACTTATTTCATTTTTAGTCAATTAAAAGGTATATAACTTGACCAAAAGTGGGCCAATTGGTTAATTGTTTAGTCAATTTTATTTATTATTTTGAACTTAGAAAATGAGTACGTAATTTTTTAAAACAATTATATATACATTCGTGACAAGCTTTAGTGGTTTGTTCTAAATATAGTTAAGTGAATTAAATCATATAAATTATTAAAGAATGGTCAAATTGTGGAATCGCAGTGTCAATTTGATTCGTTATTACGAACGTAACAAATAAAAGGAGATCTATTTAAACTTTAAACAATATAACGATTTATACACATTCTTAACTTCAATTTTAATCGATTAAAAGGATATAACTTGACCAAAAGTGGTCTGATTGGTACGTCATATTGCATGATGGATTTATTATTTTAAACTTAGCAATTGAGTATGTATCTATCTAAAATAATTGACTATACAATCGTGACAAGCTTTAGTGTTTTACTCTAAATATAATTCAACAAATTAAATTACATAAGTTAAGGAAAAATGAAATCACTTTGTCAATTTAATTCGTTTTTATGAACATAACAAATGAATAGGAAGTCTTTTTAAACTTTATATGATATAACGATTTATGCACATTCTTAACTTAATTCGGTTTTAATTAATTAAAATGATATAATTTGACCAAAAGAGGTCCAATAGGTTTGTCGTTCAGCATGTTTTATTTATTCTTTGGAACATAGCAAATGAGTATGTATTGATTTAAATTAAATATATATTTGTGAAGAGCTTTAGTGCTTTATTCTAAAACTAGTTAAATGAATGAAATTATATATGCTAATGATGAATGGTCAAATTGTGGATCACTTTGGCAATTTGATTCGTTATTATGAATGTAACAAATGAATGAGAGGTCTCTTTAAACTTTAAACCATATAACAATTTTTTCAGATTCTCAACTTACTTCGGTTTTATTCGACAAAAAAGGGTCAAATTGGTATGTCATTTAGTACGTTTGATTTATTCTTTTAAACATAAAAATTGAATATGTATTTATTTAAAATAATTAAATATACATTCGTGACAAACTTTATTATTTTATTCTTAATCTAGTTAAATGAATAAAATTATATAAATTAAGAAAGGATAGTCAAATTTTTGAATCACTTTGTTAATTTAATTCATTATTACGAACGTAATAGTAACACCCTGGGTTTTCATTCACATAAGCATGTGGCAATGCAAACTCAAGGTGTTAACTTATAAAGCCAACATCACAACACATAAATAAATTACCTACTAATGCAAAATATTCATTAACCAAGAACTTGGCTTAGCCAAGGTGCAAGTACTATAACATAACAAAATAACATGATTAGAAATCTGATGGCAACACAATGCCTTATTAAAATTTAACATGAAATATAGAAACTAAAGTCTTACTGGATGTGGAAAATCTACCCTACTAACTCTGGGCAACTCCTGCTAAGAAATTATGCTACCCTATAATTGGTGTTGATCCTGCATCAAAAGATGCATGAGTATTTCTACAAATACTCAATAGGTGGCATGAAAAACCATCCTAAATCTAGATATTATGATAATGTATACAATTAGTAGAAATTATTTGTCAACACAATGCAAAACATCCTGCAAAAAGTACCACACGAAGGTAATATACAGAATATTAGTTATCAAATAAGCAACACTACCAAACTGGCCTTTAACTAATGCAAACTTCAACAACTCAACTGATATCTACACTATTCACAAAAACAACTCATTATTGTTATCTGAAAAACCGACTCCCATTCACAAGGAGTATTGCCACTAGCAAGGAATTCCTAACGTCCCTAGGGATCCACTTGGATCAGCCATGCTGTGCTCATGGGCACATTGGCCGGAGGTAGATGAGCCTTCCATGATGCTCAAAAACCTAGTTTGCGCATTTGTAGGCAACCAAAGTCGCAAAGGAGCGGAGACCACAAAGGTCTAAAAGATTACTGCCATGACTATTGCTGTAAACTAACACATTATTGAATGAACATATATCTTAATGAAGCAAAAAATTAAATACTAAACACAACCTATCATGCATGCAACCGACCCTCATGATTGGCAAGATAATAAGGTGATTTAGGGCTTAAGCATGTGAACTAAATCAATATGACAATGACTCAAACTTATGCTGAGATGAACCACTCAAGTCAACCACCAACATGACAACTTCAGGCTGATACAACCATCAACATTCAACTTATCACAATAAGGCAGAATTTCAAGGATAACATAGGATGAAATTCAGAGACATCATAGGCTAAAATTTAGAGGCTAATAAGCATAAATATATCATAAACTAAGGCTAAAAAATTAGGGACTCAATCAGCAAGAAAATAACCTAAATCAAGGTTGAGAATCAAGTGTTAAATAGGCAATAATACAACATAAATTAGGGCTAAATATTAGGTATTCACTCAGCATGATTATAGCATAAACCAAGGCTAAGAATTAAGTGTTAAATGCACAAGACTATAGCCTAAACCAAGGCTGCAAAATCAAGGACCAAAGTAGAGCCTAAGCTAAGGCTTTAAATTAGGGATTTAATTGACAAAAGTAGAGCCTAAACTATGGCTTTAAATAAGGGATTTAATTGACCAAAGTAGAGACTAAACCAAGGCTTCAAATTAGGAATTTAATTGACAAAGTATGGCCTAAACTAAGGCTTCAAATCAGGGATTTAATTAACCAAAGTAGAGCTTAAACAAGGCTTCAAATTAGGGATTTAATTGACCAAAGTAGAGCCTAAACCAAGGATTCAAATAAGGGATTTAATTGACAAAAGTATAGCCTAAACTAAGCTTCAGATTAGGGATGCTTCAAATCAGAGATTTAATTGACCAAAGTAGAGCCTAAACCAAGGCTTCAAATTAGGGATTTAATTGAAAAAAGTATGGCCTAAACCAAGACTCCAAATCAGAGATTAAATAGGCAAAAATATGGCCTAAACTAAGGCCACAAACCAGGGATTAAATTTAGTGGAGTTCGTACCCAAATTAAGGATAATATACATGATTAAAATCATAGTCATTCATGCATAAATTAGGGTTTAGGTGGATGATAAAAATTAGCAACATGCTTGCATAAATTAGGGCTAATATACTTGACAGAAATCAAAATCATGTATGCACAGATCAGGCCATATATAAGAGATAAAAATCACAATCATTCCAAACTAAATAAGGATGATTCATGACATCAAAACCCCCTAGAGTAAGGCTGAATTAGGGCTGAGAATTACATCTACCCAAATCTCATGCTTAAGGGTGTAAAAAGATGCACCTACCTTTACCAAATCGTCCCCAAAGCTCGTAACCCTTGCCCATACACTTCTTGGCCTTGAATTTAATCCAAAGGTGGCTATTTTGTGCCCTCTATAGGTTCTGGTCATGGAGGTCCTTGCTGGGAGAAGGAAGAGGAGAGAGAAGATGGGAGAGAGGTAGGTTGAACCAAGCCAAAAAGAGTGCTCCCCTCCTCTTTCCTATTATAAAAACCCCTCCTAGTTTCTAGGATTTTGGGCCAATAGGAGGGCTAAACTAATGTAGGTGGACTCCTCCTAAGCCTTCTTAAATCCCCCCTCCTATAAGATAGGAGTCCTTCTTAAAGACCCTAAAGACCTCCCCCTAGTTTGTAAGGATTGCCCCCTACAATCTAGGGTCTGCTCACTCATCCTCCTTTTGAATGTCCTTCCCCCCTAGGACTTCCCTTAATTATTGAAAAACCCAATTCCAGTGGGCCAGACCCTCTTATAGTCATTTGGGACCCCTGAACCCTAAGTGGTCTGCCTCCTGCCACACAAGGGTTGGACCAAAAACCTAATCGGTTAATACACAACACAATCATAGAGTTTGAAAGCAAATCGGGCAACTAATCAAATACACACACAAGCAAAGAAAAGGAAAAGAAAAAAAAATTAACTAGAATTTGGGGATGTTACAGTAACAAATGAACGGGAGGTCTCTTTAAACTTTAAAGGATATAATAATTTGTCATCATTCTTAATTTACTTTGATTTTAGTCGATCAAAAGGATATATAACATGACCAGAAGTGGGCTGATTAGTTCGTCATTTAGTACGTTCGATTTATTATTTTGAACTAAGCTAATGAATACATACTTATTTAAAATAAATAAATATATATTCATGACAAGTTTTAATGTTAAAATATAAAACTAGTTAAGCAAATAAAATCATATAAATTAAGGGAGAACCGTCAAATTATGGTATCGCATTGTCAATTTAATCGTTATTAGGAATGAAAACAATCAATGGAAGACCTCTTTCAACTTTAAACAATATATGAATTTGTTCACATTATTAACTTATTTCAGCCTTAATTGATTAACAAGATATAACTTGACCAGAAGGGGTCCGATTGGTTTGTCATATAGTATGTTTTATTCAATCTTTTGAACATAAAAAATGAGTACATTTTTGTTTAAAAAATTAAATATACATTTGTGACAAGGTTTAGTGCTTTCTTTTAAAAAAAGTTAAGCGAATGTCATCATATAAGTTAATGAAAAATGGTTAAATTATGAAATTATTTTATCAATTTGATTCATTATTACAAATATAACAAATAAATTGGAGGTCTCTTTAAATTTTAGACGATATAATGATTTGATCACATTCTTAACTTACTTCTGTTTTAATCGATTAAAAGGATATAACTTGACCAAAAGTGGGCCGATTGATTCGTCGTTTAGTATATTTAATTTATTATTTTAAATATAGCAAATGAGTATGTAGTTATTTAAAATAATTATATATACATTCATAATGAGCATTGGTGCTTTATTTTAATCATGTTAAGCGAATGAAATCATATAAGTTAATGAAAAATGGTTAAATTGTGGAATAACTTTTTCAAATTTATTCATTGTTACGAACATAACAAATAAATTAGAGGTCTCTTTAAACTTTAAATAATATAATAATTTTTTAAGATTCTCAACTTGCTTTAGTTTTAATCAACCAAAAAGGGTCCAATTGGTATGCCATTTAGTACGTTTAATTTATTCTTTTAAACATAGCAAATGAATACGTATTTATTTAAAATAATTAAATATATATCCCTGACAAGCTTTGTAGTTTTATTCTAAATCTAGTTAAATGAATGAAATTATACAAATTAAGGAAGGACAATCAAATTTTGGAATCACTTTGTTAATTTAATTCATTATTACGAATGTAACAAATGAATGGAAGGTCTCTTTAAACTTTAAAAGATATAATGATTTATCAACATTCTTAACTTACTTCAATTATAGTCGATCAAAATGATATAACTTTGCCAAAAGTGGGCCAATTGGTTCGTTATTTAGTACGTTCAATTTATTATTTTGAACTAAGCAAATGAGTATGTACTTATTTAAAATAATTAAATATATATTTATGACGAGCTTTAGTACTATAATCTAAAACTAGTTAAGCAAATGAAATTATATAAATTAAGGAAGAATGGTCAAATTGTGGTATCACATTGTCAATTTAATTGTTATTACGAATGAAACAAATTAATGGGAGATCTCTTCAAACTCTAAAGGATATAATGATTTGTCAACATTTTTAACTTACTTCAATTTTAGTCGATCAAAAGGATATAACTTAACCAAAAGTGGGTAGATTAGTTCGTCGTTTAGTATGTTTGATTTATTATTTCGAACTAAGCAAATAAGTACGTGCTTATTTAAAATAATTAAATATACAGTCATGACGAGCTTTAGTGTTATAATTTAAAACAAGTTAAGCGAATAAAATCATATACATTAAGGAAAAATAATCAAATTATGATATCGCATTGTCAATGTAATCATTATAATGAACAAAACAAATCAATGAGAGGTCTCTTTAAACTTTAAACAATATAATGATTTGTGCACATTCTTAACTTACTTTAATCTTAATTGATTAAGAGGACATAACTTGACCAGAAGGGGTCCAATTTGTTTGTTATTTACTTAGTTTTATTCATTCTTTTGAACATAGAAAATGAGTACATTTTCGTTCAAAAAGTTAAATATAAATTCATGACAAAGTTAGTGCTTTATTGTAAATAAAGTTAAGCAAATGTCATCATATAAGTTTATGAAAAACTGTCAAATTATGGAATCACTTTATCAATTTGATTCATTATTACAAACATAACAAATAAATAAGAGGGCTCTTTAAACTTTAAATAATATAATGATTTGTCTACATTGTTAACTTACTTTGGTTTTAATTGATCAGAAGGATATAACTTTACCAAAAGTGGGCCGATTCATTCGTCATTTAGAACGTTTAATTTATTGTTTTGAATTTACCAAATGAGTGCATAATAGTTTAAAATAATTAAATATATATTCGTGATGAGCATTGGTGATTTGTTTTAAATCATGTTAAGCGAATGAAATCATATAAGTTAATAAAAATCGGTCAAATTGTGGAATCATGTCTTAAATTTGATTCATTATTACGAAAGTAATAAATGAATGAGTGGTCTCTTTAAAATTTGGATGATATAATGAAAGTAATAAATAAGTACTTTGGTTTTAATAGATTAAAAGGATATATAACTTGACCAAAAGTGATTGGTTCATCATTTAGTACGTTTGATTTATTATTTTGTACTAAGTAAATGAGTAGGTAATTATTTAAAATAATTAAATATACATTCGTGATGAACTTCAGTAGTTTGTTCTAAATCTAGTTAAGTGACTGAAATCATACAAATTATTGAAGAACGGTCAAATTGTGGATTCACAATTTTAGTTTGATCCATTATTACGAAAATAACAAATGAATAGGAGATCTCATTAAACTTTAAACGATATAATTATTTGTACACATTCTTAAATTACTTCGGTTTTAATCGATTAAAAGGATATAACTTAACTAAAAGTTATCTGATTGGTTCTGTCATGACCTGGATTTTTAAAAGCCTTTTTAAAATGGTATGAAGGATAATCATGAAATTTTGTTTTTTCTCAAATACAAAACAAACTATTTGATTAAATATCCAAGGCATAACCAGGGTTCACAAATATGAATATCAAATCATATGATATTATTACACGTCTCAAAATTCAATAAGAACAATCTCATCCATCTAAGTACAAGTTCATCAACCGTTTGAAAATAAATAACTAAGTTGATTATCACGCTAATGAAACACTTACATACTGGAGTTGCAGAAACACAGAAACTTCTTCTTGTGCTCATTTGTTTTGGTCGTACTTGTCATCGCCTAGAGAATCTGTAACTAACTAAACCAAACAACCACAACAACAGCAATGGAATCTCTCCGCCTTCAAGAGAAGAGAGACTCCAACATGCATAACATCAATATATGTGACACATGTAAAGTAATATATTGAGTACTAAATATAACATAACTCAGAAACATGGGCTGACCTTTAACCAATAAAGACCAACACAATGCACAAATCAATGGACATCGTTCAGGAAACAATGCACTAATTGTTACCTAAAAATACTGACTCCCATTCAAATGAGTAATTGTATGCTAACAGAAATCTTAGCATCTCTAGAAATCCACTTGGATCTGCCATGGGCTTAGAGATGTAGGTACTAGTTGTGCTCATGGATACACTGGTCGGAGGTAGATGAGCCTTCCATGATGCTAAAAAACCTAGTTTGCGCATTTGCAGGGATTCATCGTCCCAAAAGTGTTGAGACCATGAAGGTCTGAAAGATTACCACCATGGCTATTATTAGAAATCCTACCATCTCTAAAGATCCAAGTGGATCAGCTATGGGCCTAGAGATGTAGGTACCAGCTTTGCTCATGGACACACTGCCCGGAGGTAGATGAGCCTTCCATGATACTCAAAAACCTGGATTACGCATTTGCAAGGATCCATGGTCCCAAAGGTGCTGAGGCCACGAAGGCCTAAATATCCGCCATGGCTATTATCGTGAGCTTAAACTTTGACTCAGCATGTGATACAATGCATCCACATAAAGCAAAAGGATTAAAGTCTATTCGTAGCATATCATGCATGCAACAAACTTACACAATCAGCAAGTTAACATGCTAATTTTGGACTGAAACATGTAAGCTTATCAACAAGACTATGAATCAGAATTGATGCTCAAATAAACTAATCAAATTCACACAACCATGAATTTGATTGAGCTTGAAACAAACTAATCAAATTAGCAAACTAACATAATGAATCAGGCTGAAGTAACTAGCAACATTCAACATGATAACATAACATATCAAATCAAGGCTGAATGACTAACAATAATCAACATAAACAATCTGAACCACACCGGTCCAAGCAGATCGTAACATCAATAACCAAATTCAATAATGATATTAGATTATTCGAGCTCACGTGACTAACCCTCCTTGGGTTAGCTGATAAAGTTTTTGTAAAAATAGTTTATAATACACATAAGGGTATTAAAGTAATTATCTAACATTGAATAAGGTCCTCTCTACTCTCGAGCAAGTCATTAACCTCTCAAAAGGTTTCTGTATCACTTTGACCTATTAATTTCATTCACATGAATGTGGGCCCACACATGAGGATATTTTTGTCTTTTTATTTGGGGCCTAAACCTTGATGAGTCCAAAATTAATCCCAAGTCTACATCTTGATGTTATAAATCCTAGGTAATTTTCTTTCCATTTAACGAGGTCGTAAACCCCTTGAACCGACCCCGGTTCAATTAACCATCTTACTTTAACCCTAAGGGTAAAACAGTCACATATCTACATACTGAGATTTTTAATTAGCTTATGGACTTGTCTAAATTTAGGATACACATTAAAATATCACTAAGATTTTTCTTAATTTCTAAATCCATGCATAGGCCCCTCAACCGGAGCCCCGAAGTCTGATTATTAATCATTATACTATGTATCAACTCATAAGGTATATTGGTCATTTCAGAGACTCTAGGATTTTTCTCCAGCCTGCAACTTAGTCAAAGTACTCAACATACATTAATAGTCATTTATAATTTTTCCCAAAATTTTCCGAAAACTCTATCTCATTGAACCGGACCAGGTTCAGGGTTAGAGCGTAATATTATTTTTTTAGGAGTTGGACCGAGCCGGGTCGGGTTAGCCGACCCGGTTTGGGGTGCACAGACGACCCACAGAGTCGTCTTCCCTGCAATCGGCTAGAGGCCTTTCAACCTCTGGCGGCGCCACCCTTCCCCCTGAGCGCCCCGGCAGGGCGAGGTTGAGGCTGGTCGGATTGCCGTTTCTCAGCAAATCTGATGGACTCTTCCTTGCATCCGTCCGGTGGCCGGCTGGGGACAAAGCGGCCCTTTTTTTTTACAAACTGAGTGGCAGTGGCGGCTCCGGATGCCGGCGCGGCCAAGGTCAGTATGGCCAAGGCCGGCACAGCCATGTTCGGCACGACCATGGTCGGCACGGTCACGGCCGGCGTGGCCACTGCCAGTGCGGCCAGCTCCTTTTTTTTTCTTTTATTCACCTGCCCAACAGCCTGCTCAGCGGTGGCCTCGTGCCAAAGCTTTGCCCTCCTCTAAGAGGGTCCAGTGTTAATTGAACAGCTGGAATCTATCTGGTAGGCAATCAATCGGCAACCGGCCAGCAGATTCAGAGAAATTTGAAGAAAAGTTATATTATTTAACAAAATTACAGAACAGAAAAATAGTGTTCAGCGAAATTACAAAACTCCAGAACAGTGTTCTGCGAAATTACACTTATTTATGTAATCACTGTTCACAGAAATTATGTAGTGTAGTGCAAAGATCTGATTTTCATTCAAATGTATTTAATAAATCTTTATTAATAATCAGTCAAAGATAACGGCAACGATCTTACCTTACTTGCCGATTGATTGTCAATCCACTACTGCCAGAACCTCGCCATTCCATCTTCTCCGCCCCTTCTACCCTGTCTCCTTCCTTCGCAAAAAAAATCCCCTTAATTTTGCCCTCAAAAGCTTTTTTATAAGCATAAAGATTAGGATTTCTAACCCCCCTAGAATTTGGGTAATCCTCCCTAATTAGGCCACCTAATTAGGACCTTAAAAAATAATTTTAGAATTATAAACAACTGGGCTCGTAAAACGACTTAAACGGGCCAAATACAGTGTAAATCGGGTAAACGGGTCTTATGCGATATACTCAACTTCGAGGAGTCGTATCTCCCTTATCCGAACTCCAATTGAAGCATTCTTTGTGGCATTTCGAAGCTCTGTCTGTCTACTTTTTATCTACATAGGTTTCATCTATCACAACTAACTTAAGATCAATTTATTCCCACAAAAAAATCAAGGGT
Organism: Saururus chinensis; assembly: GCA_035235625.1. Lineage (NCBI taxonomy): Eukaryota > Viridiplantae > Streptophyta > Magnoliopsida > Piperales > Saururaceae > Saururus > Saururus chinensis. The sequence continues at coordinate 32,005,878 of CP141144.1, forward strand.
TCCAACACCCTAATCCCCATGTGGCCAACTTCTAGAATTTAAAAATCACGGACGTTATAGGTTTGTTGTTTTATACAATTGATTTATTATTTTAAACTTAGCAATTGAGTACGTATCTATTTAAAATAATTAAATATACAATCATGACAAGCTTTAGTGTTTTATTCTAAATTTAATTTAACGAATTAAAATATATAAGTTAAGGAAGAATGGAATCACATTGTCAATTTGATTCTTTTTTATGAATGTAACAAATGAATGGGAAGTCTCTTTAAATTTTAAACGATATAACATTTGTGCACATTGTTAACTTATATCGGTTTTAATAGATTAAATGGATATAATTTGACCAAAAGGGGTTTAATAGGTTTGTCGTTTAGTATGTTTGATTTATTCTTTGGAACATAACAAATGGGTATGTATTGATTTAAAATAATTAAATATACATTTGTGAAGAGCTTTGGTGTTTTATTCTAAAACTAGTTAAGCGAATGAAATTATATAAGTGAAAGAAGAATGGTCAAATTGTGGAATAACTTTGTTAATTTGATTCATTATTATGAACGTAACAAATGAATAAGATGTCTTTTTAAACTTTAAATGATATGCATTATTAACTTACTTCGGTTTTAATTGATAAAAAAGATTTAACTTTACAAAAGGGGTTCAATTGGTTCATCGTTTACTACTTTTGTTTAATTATTTTGAACTTAGCAAAATGAGTACATATTAATTTAAAACAATTTAATGTGCATTTGTTACGAGCTATGGTGCCTTTTTATAAATCTAGTTAAGTGAATGAAATTATATCAGTTTAAGAAGAATGGTCAAATTGTGAAATCAGTTTGTAAATTTCATTCGTAATTACAAATGTTACAAATGATATAACATGACCAAAAGGGGTCCAATTAGCTCGTCATTAATATGCTTAAAGGGGTCCTATTCATTTAAAACAATTAAATGTACATTCGTGACGAGCTTTGGTGTTTTGTTCTAAATAAAATTAATTAAATAAAATAAATAAGTTAATGAAGAACAGTCAAATTGTGGAATTACATTGACAATTTGATTCATTATTATGAATGTAACAAATGAATAGGAGGTCTCTTTAAACTTTAAATAATATAACAATTCTTTCATATTCTCAACTTACTTCGGTTTTAATCGATCAAAAAGGATCCAATTGGTATGTCATTTAGTACATTTAATTTATTCTTTTAAACATAGCAAATGAGTACATATTTATTTAAAATAATTAAATATACATTCGTGACATGCTTTGTAGTTTTATTCTAAATCTAGTTAAACGAATGAAATTATATAAATTAAGGAAGGATGGTCAAATTTTGGAATCACTTTGCCAATTTAATTAATTATTACGAATGTAACAAATGAATAAAAGGTCTTTTTATACTTTAGAAGATAAAATAATTTGTCAACATTTTTAACTTACTTCGATTTTAGTCGATCAAAAGGATATAACAGGACCACAAGTGGGCCGATTGGTTCATTGTTTAGTACGTTTGATTTATTATTTCAAACTAAGCAAATGAATACATACTTAATTAAAATAATTAAATATATATTCATGATGAGCTTTAGTGCTATAATCTGAACTAGTTAAGCGAATGAAATCATATAAATTAAGGAAGAACAATCAAATTATGGTATCGCATTGTTAATTTAATCAATATTAGGAATGAAACAAATCAATGGGAGGTCTCTTTAAATTTTAAATGATATAACAATTTGTGCACATTCTTAACTTACTTCAGTCTTAATTGATTAAGAGGATATAACTTGACCAGAAGGGGTCTGATTGGTTCATCAGTTAGTATGGTTTATTCATTCATTCTAACATAAAAAATGAGTTCATTTTCGTTTAAAAAATTAATTATATATGTGTGACAAGCTTTAGTGCTTTGTTTTAAATTAAGTTAAACAAATGCCATCATATAAGTTTATGAAAAACGGTTAAATTATGGAATCACTTTATCAATTTGATTTATTATTATAAACATAACAAATAAATAAGAAGACTCTTTAAACTTTAGACAATGTAATAATTTGTTCACATTCTTAATTTACTTCTCTTTTAATCGATCTGAAGGATAACTTGACCAAAAGTGGGATGATTGATTCATCATTTAGTACATTTAATTTATTATTTTAAACTTGCCAAATGAGTACGTTGTTATTTAAAATAACTAAATATACATTCGTGATGAACATTGGTGCTTTGTTTAATCATGTTAAGCGAATGAAATCATATAAGTTAATAAAAAATGGTCAAATTGTGGAATCATGTTTTAAATTTTATTCATTATTACAAATCTAATAAATGAATGGGAGGTCTCTTTAAAATTTAGACGATATAATAATTTGTACACGTTCTTAAGTACTTTAGTTTTAATAGATTAAAAAGATATAGCTTGACCAAAAGTGGGCCAATTGGTTCATCATTTAGTATGTTTAATTTTTTATTTTGTACTTAGTAAATGAGTACGTAGTTATTGAAAATAATTAAATATACATTCGTGACTAGCTTTAGTACTTTATTCAAAATCTAGTTTAACGAATGAAATTTTATAATTTAAGGAAGAACGATTCAATTGTGGAATCACTTTATTAATTTGATTAATTATTACGAATGTTACAAATGAATGAAAAGTCTCTTTAAACTTTAAACAATATAACGATACAACCGCATTCTTAACGTACTTCGATTTAATCAATTAAAAAGATATAACTTGATTAAAAGGGGTCCAATTGGTTCGTAGTTTAGTATGTTTGATTTATTATTCGGAACTTAACAAATGAGTATGTATATATTTAAAATAATTAAATATACATTCGTGACGTGCTTTAGTATTTTATTCTAAATCTAGTTAAGCGAATGAAATTATATAAGTTAAAGAAGAACTGTCAAATTGTGGAATCACTTTGTAAATTTGATTTGTTATTACGAGCGTAACAATTGAATGAGATATCTATTTAAACTTTAAATGATATAGCGATTTGTGCCCATTCTTAGCTTACTTTGGTTTTAATAGATATAAAAAATATAACTTGACCAAATGTGGTCCGATTGGTTTGCCATATAGTACATTTGATTTATTCTTTGGAACATAGCAAATTAGTACGTACTCATTTAAAATAATTAAATATATATTCATTATGAGCTATGGTGCCTTGTTCTAAATTTAGAATGAAACTATATAGGTTAAGGAAGAACGGTCAAATTGTAGAATAATTTTGTTAATTTAATTCATTATTACGAACAAAACAAATGAATATGAGGTCTCTTTAAACTTTAAATGATATAAAGATTTTAGTTTATTCTTAACTTACTTCGGTTTTAATCTATCAAAAAGATATCACACGACCAAAAAGGGTATGATTGGCTCATCATTTAGTACGTTTAACTTAATATTTTAAACTTACCAAATGAGTATGTGTTCATTTAAAAAAATTTAATATACATTTTGTGACCAGCTTTGATGCTTTGTTCTAACTTTAGTTAAATGAATGAAATTATATAAGTTAAGGAATAAAGGTCAAATTGTGGAAATATTTTGTCAATTTTATTTGTTATTATAAATGTAACAAATTAATTGGAAGACTCTTTAAACTTTAAACGATACAATGATTTTTTCACATTCTTAACTTTGGTTTAAAATCTATTATCAAGATATAACTTGACCAAAAGGGGTCCAATTAGTTCACCGTTTATCACGTTTAATATCTTCTTTTAAACTTAGAAACTTAGTAATACTTTATTTAAAATAATTAAATATACCTTTATGATGAGATTTTGGCCTTTATCCTAAATCTAGTTGAGCAAATGAAATTATATAAGTTAAGGAAGAATGGTTAAATTGTGGAATCACTTTGTTAATTTTATTTGTTATTATGAATGTAACAAATAAATTGGAGGTCTCTTTAAACATGAAAACAAAATAACGATTTGTGCATATTCTTAACTAACTTCGGTTTTAATCGAGTAAAAGGATATAATATGACCAAAAGGGACGATTTGTTTATAGTTTAGTATGTTTGATTTATTATTTTGAACTTAGTAAATAAGTACGAATTCATTTAAAATAATTAAATATACATCCGTGATGAGCTTTTGTCATTTATCCGTGATAAGCAGATGAAATTGTGGAATCACTTTGTTAATTTTAATTCATTACTACAAACGTAACAAATAAATTAGAGGTCTTTAAAATTTAAACTATATAATGATTTGTGCACATTTTTAACTTCAATTTTAATCGATCAAAATGATATAACATGACCAAAAGGGGTCTGATTGGTTCGTCGTTTAGTACGTTTGATTTATTCTTATGAACTTAGTAAATTAGTATGTATTCATTTAAAATAATTAAATATATATTCATTATGAGCTTTGGTGCTTCGTTGTAAATCAAGTTAAGCGAATAAAATCATATAACTTAAGGAAGAACTGTCAAATTGTGTAATTACTTTATCAATTTGATTTTTTATTACTAATGTAACAAATTAATGGGAGGTCTCTTTAAACTTTAAACGATACAATGATTTGTGCATATTCTTAACTTACTTCAATTTTAATCGATTAAAAGGATATAATATGGATAAAAGGGGTCTAATCGGTTTGTCGTTTAGTACGTTTGATTTATTTTTTTGAATTTTATAAATTAGTATATATTTATTTAAAATAATTTAATATACATTCATGACAAGCTTTGGTGCTTTGTTCTAAATTAAGTTGAGCAAATGAAATCATATTAGTTAAGGAAGAATGGTCCAATTGTGGATTCATATTGTTAATTTGATACGTTATTACGAATGTAAAAAATAAATCGGAAGTCTCTTTAAACTTTAAACGATATATCGATTTTTTCACATTGTTAACTTACTTTAGTTTTAATTAATCAAAAGAATATAACTTGACCAAAAAGGGTCCAATTGGTTCGTAATTTAGTACGTTTCATTCATTCTTTTAAACTTAGTAAATGAGAACATATTTATTTAAAATAATTAAATATACATTCATGATGAGCTTTGTTGTTTTATTCTAAATCTAGTTAAACAAATAAAATTATATAAGTTAAAGAAAAATGGTCAATTTGTGGAATCACTTTGTCAATTTCATTCGTTATTACGAATACAACAAATGAATGGGAGGTCCCTTTAAACTTTCTGAATATTTTTAACTTCCTTCAGTTTTAATAGATAAAAAGGGTACAACTTGACAAAAGTGGGCTGATTGGTTTGTCATTAATATGTTTGATTTATTATGTCTAACTAAGCAAATGAGTACGTAGTAAGTCAAAATAATTAAATATACATTTGTGACTAGCTTTAGTGCTATAATCTATAACTAGTTAAATAAATAAAATCATATAAATTAAGGAAGAATGGTCAAATTGTAGTATAGCATTGTCAATTATTCATTATTACGACCATGACAAATCAATGGAAGGTCTCTTTAAACAAAACGATATAACGATTTGTGCATGTTCTTAACTTATTTCGGTTTTAATCGACCAAAAGAATATAACTTGACTAGAAGGTGTCAAATTGGTTTGCCATTTAGTATGTTTTATTCATTATTTTGAACTTATCAAATGAGTACGTATTTATTTAAAAAATTTAAAAAACATTCGTGACAAGCTTCGGAGCTTTAATCGAAATCAAGTCAAGTGAATGAAATTATATAATTTAATCAAGAACGGTCAAATTGTAGAATTACTTTGTCAATTTAATTTATTATTATGAACGTAACAAATAAATAAGAGGGTTTCTTTAAACTTTAAATGATATAACATTTTGTTAATACTATTAACTTGCTTCGGTTTTAATCTATCAAAAAGATATAACATGACCAAAAGGGTTCCAAATGTTGTCATTTAGTACATTTATTCATTCTTTTAAACTTATCAAATTAGTACATATTTATTTAAAATAATTAAATATATATTTCTAAACAAGCTTTGTTACTTTGTTCTAGATCAAGTTAGATGAATGAAATCATAAGAGTTAATGACGAATGGTCAAATTGTGGAATCGCTTTGTCAATTTGATTTGTTATTACGAATGTAACAATTGAATGTAAGGTCCCTTTAAATGCTAAATGACATAATGATTTTTGCATATTCTTTCAATTTTAATTGATCAAAGGGATATAACTTGACCAAAAGTGATGCGATTAGTTTATTATTTAATATATTTGATTTTTTCTTTTGAACTTAGCAAATGAGTACATAGTTATTTAAAATAATTAAAGATACATTTATAGCAAACTTTATTGCTTTAATCTAAAACTAGTTATGCGAATAAAATCATATAAGTCAAGGAAAAAAGGTTTAATTGTCAAATCACTTTGTCAATTTGATTTGTTATTACGAATGTAACTAGTGAATGAAAGGTCTCTTTAAACTTCAAATAATATAATAATTTGTGCACAATTTTAACTTATATTGGTTTTAATCAATTAAAATGATCTAAATTGACCAAAAGTTGTTCGATTAGTTTATTGTTTAGTATATTTGATTCATTATTTTGAACATATCAATTGACTATGTAGTTAATTAAAATAATTAAATATACATTTGTGACAAGCTTAGAGTTTTGTTCTAAATATAGTTAAGCGAATAAAATCATATAAATTAAGGATGAACGGTTAAATTGTGCTATAATTTTGTCAATTTGATTTGTTATTATCAATGTAGCAAATGGATGAGAGGTCTTTTTAAACTTTAAATAATATAACAATTTGTGCGCAGTTTTAATTTACATTGGTTTTAATCAATTAAAATGATATAAATTGACCAAAAGTTGTCCGATTAGTTTATTATTTAGTACGTTTGATTCATTCTTTTGAACATATCAATTCACTATGTATTTATTTAAAATAATTAAATATATATTAGTGACAAGCTTAGTGTTTTGTTCTAAACTAGTTAAGCGAATGAAATCATATAAATTAAGGATGAACAGTTAAATTGTGATATAATTTTATCAATTTGATTTGTTATTATGAATGTAGCAAATGAATAAGAGGTCTTTTTAAACTTTAAACAATATAACGATTTTGCACATTCTCAACTTACATCGGTTTTAATCGATCAAACGGACATAAGTTGATCAAAAGAAGTTTGATTGCTTCGTCGTTTAGTACGTTTGATTCATTATTACGAACTTAGGAAATGACTACATATCCATTAAAAATAATTAAATATATAAGTTAATGATAAATGGTTAAATTAGAAAATCACTTTGTTAATTTGATTCGTTATTACAAATTTAACAAATGAATGAGATATCCCTTTACACTTTAAACGATATAACGATTTTTGGACATTCTTGGCTTACTTTGGTTTTAATCGATCAAAAGGATATAGCATGACCAAAAAGGGTCCGATTAGTTCGTCATTTAGTATGTTAAATTTATTTTTTTAAAATTTAGAAAATGAGTATGTATTCATTTAAAATAATTAAATATACTTTCGTAACGAGATTTAGTGTTTTGTTCTAAATTAAGTTAAGCGAATAAAATCATATAAGTTAAGATGGTCACACTGTAGAATCACTTTGTATATTCTATTTGTTAATATGAACTTAACAAATGAATGGAAGGTCACTTTAAATGATATAATGATTTGTGCACAGTTTTAACATGCATCAGTTTTAATCAATCAAAATGATTTAGCTTAAACAAAAGAGGTTTGATTTGTTCGTTGTTTTATATGTTTAATTTATTCTTTTGAACTTATCAAATGAGTATGTATTCACTTAAAATACTTAATTATACATTCATGATGAGCTTTAGTGCTGAGTTCTAAATCTAGTTAAGCGAATAAACTTAAATAAATTAAGGAAGAACGGTCAAATTATAGAATCGTTTTGTCAATTTGATTCATTATTACAAACATAACAAATGAATTGGAGCTCTCTTAAAACTTTAATGGATATAATGTTTTGTACGCATTCTTAACATACTTCAGTTTTAATAGATTAAAAGGATATAACTTGAACAAAAGTGGTGTAACCTATTCGTTATTTAGTATGTTTGATTCTTTATTTCAAACTTAGCAAATGAGTATGTATTCATTTAATATTATTAAATATGTATTCGTGATGAGTTATGGTATTTTTTTTAAATCTAGTTAAGTGAATGAAAACATATAAGTCAAAGAAGAACAATCAAATTGTGGAATCATTTTGTCAATTACATTTGTTGTTATGAACGTAACAAATAAATATGAGGTCTATTTAAAATATTAACGCTATCATGATTTGTGCACATTCTTAACTTACTTCGGTTTTAATATTTCAAAAGGATATAACTTGACCAAAAGTGGCTTATGTTATGCACGTTCACCCGACTCTTCATTTACCTTTATTTCAGTACATTAGGCTATTTTCAAATTGTGTTAGGAATGCTAGTAGACCACGGGATAGCCCGGCCCACTAGCGGCACATTTCCAAAGGTAAGAGGGTGCGGCTTCCCATAAGAGGGTCGTTCCCTCCCTTGTTGGTTTTATGCAATTGATTATTCAGTTTTCCCTATCATTTCTGTATGAAACTCCAAGGTACCGATTATGCCGTATCGGGCATGTCATTGGTATCAGAGCTTTTACGATCCCCGACCATGGCATGAGGCAAGCAAGCTGCCACGGCCCCAGAAGTTCTACCTAAGAAAGAGGATCTCGCCTCAGCTGGACAAGGATATGCGTTTCCCCCAAGGTCCTGAGTGCTTTGGCTCAGTCGACCAAGCCATGGATGGGAGGCACTAGGCCTGGGACATACAAGGCACTCTAGAAACTTGTTTTTGGAGATGGAGGACGTGGGACCCCGCGGTGGACTCGTTTGGCCCGCCTATAATTCCCATGCTACAATGGGGACGACCTAGTGGAATAGCTGTACAAGGCTAAAAAGTTCATCGCCTACCAAGGAATGCATTTGGAGGATGAACGACTGTGCATACTAGCCTTCGACCTCGACGGGGACGCTTCTGTGTGGTTCCAAATCTTTGAAAAGGAGGTGTGCTACCCACTTGGGCCGCCTTCTCTGACAAGTTGTGCATCCAGGTTGGCCAAAACAAGTTTCAATACTTCCATGAGATGCTCTCCACACTACGCCAAACCACCATCGTCTGGGCCTATTACATGGAGTTCATGAAGGTGGCCAATCGCCTTCCAATTGGCCAGTGGCCACCATGGTGGGCACGTTCAAGAGAGGTCTCAAACCTGAGATGTCTAAAGAGATGCGCCACTTTTTGTGCTCTAGCTTGAGAGACATCATGTGCCACTTTTCGTATTGAGGAAGAGAAGCTGGCTCGACAGCTGCGAGGGGGGTGGCTGGGGACCTTCCCACGTTCCAGTGTCAGCGTCGGCTCCCTTGCCTACCCGAACAACAGCCAGCACCGCCGCCATGCCGGCCCAGATGGAGGAGTGTTTCCAAGGGACTATGTTTCCGTTGTGACGAGAAGTTCATACTAGGCCACCGCTGTTTCGTCAAGGGCAGCCTCCTTGTGGAGGAGATTGAGGAGGAGGACACAGACGACAGGGCAGACTTGTCCCACTATGACAATGTGCAGCCCAAGCGGCAGCAAGTAGCCATCTTGGTTGATAGTGGGTCTACCCACAACTTCATTAATGATAGGGTGGTCCAACGTCTTGGTTGCTTCGTGTTTGATTCAAAGCCCTTTGATGTGTTGATCAGTGAGGGGAATCATCTCAGGAGCTCTAGCATTTGTGCTCAGGCCGCTCTCGCCATTCAGGGCCACACCTTCATCACCGACCTCTTCCTCTTCCCCACAACGGGGCAGACGTGGTGTTAGGGGTTCAGAGGCTGCAGGAGCTAGGCAACATGGTTTGGAACTTCAAGGACATGGTTATGGATTTCGAAGTTCAGGGGCAGCAGGTTCAGATTGAAGGGTCCCGGCCGGGCACCCTCCTCTCAGCCTAGTTGGTGAGTTCCTTCTTTTGGTTTGCACCCTAAGGGTTCCTCTTGCAGCAACGGGTGACAATTGAGGTGCCTCAGGATGAGCAGCCCCCAGATCTCCTTGAGTTATTGGCAGCACATTAGGATGTGTTTGCTGATCCACAAGGACTTCCTCCAATGCAGCCTCACGACCACCATATCCCCATCATTCATATAGGGCATCACTAGCCAATGTCCTCCCTTACCGTTATCCTCACATCCAGATGTCCAAGATCGAGCGTCTCGTGGCTGACATGCTTCAGTCTGGTATCATCCGCCCTAGCACGAGCTCCTACTCTTCTCCAGTGTTGGCTAGTTTGCAAAAAATACGGTACTTGGAGGTTTTATGTGGACTACCGACCATTGAATGCCATCACCGTTAAGGACAAGTATCCCATACCCGTGATCAAGGAGCTTCTAGATGAGCTGGCTGGTGCACAAGTCTTTAGTAAACTCGACCTTTGATCGGGTTATCATCTGATTTGAGTGCAGCCAGCCGACATTCACAAGACCGCCTTCCGAAATCATGACGGCCATTTTGAGTTCCTCGTCATGCCGTTTAGGCTTACCAATGCCCCCTCCACCTTCCAGAGCCTCATGAATGATCTCTTCAGGCCGATCCTCCGCTGCCACATCTTGGTTTACAGCCAGTCGTGGCTAAAGAAATTAGAGCACCTCAGGTTGGTCTTTTCTATTCTGCGAGCTAATTCATTATTTCTTAAGCTTTCGAAGTGTTCATTTGGCAGCCCCCAGGTTGATTACTTGGGCCATATCATCTCTTGGGACGGCGTTGCCATTGACCCATCGAAGGTGTCTGCCATGCTCTCTTGGCCGCCGCCCACATGTGTTTGGACGCTTCGAGGTTTTCTGGGCCTCACTAGCTATTATTGATAGTTTATTAGCCGGTATGGGGAGATCACTCGGCCGCTTACAGAGCTTCTCAAGAAGGGCGCCTTCGGTTGGAATGAGGTTGCCCAAGCAGCGTTTGAAAGCTGAAGCATGCTATGGCATCGGCACTTGTACTGATTTTACCAGATTTTAGCCACCCCTTTGTGGTTGAAACCGATGCTTTGGAGATGGGTCTAGGGGTAGTTCTGTTGTAGGACGAGTGCCCCATTGCCTACTTCAGCAAGGCTTTGGCCGGCTGCTCTTGGTCCCTGTCCGTTTATGAGAAGGAGATGTTGGCTATTGTCCTTGCCGTCAACAAGTGGCGGCCTTATCTACTTCGCCGCAGGTTCTTGATTCGTACTGACTACCAGCCTCTGAAAGTACTTCCTCGAGCAGTGGGTATCCACTCCTTCTCAGCAGCGGTGGGTCAGTAAGTTACTGGGTTATGATTATGAGGTCGTGTACAAGAAAGGGTCGGAAAACACCGTGGTCGACGCATTGTCTTGCAACTCTACCCCGGGGTCATGCTTGGCCCTGTCTACTCTGTCCTGCCCCTTCATTGATGACTGGAGGCGGGCCTACATGGATGATTCTCTGACATAGACCCTTATTAGAGCTCTTCAAATGTTGAGGCAAACACTAACCTAGATGCTTTTCCTTTCTTTGTTTGGTAGGATGAGGTTCTTAGACAGCTCAAGGATAACTTGTCCTCTGCTCAAAACCGGATGAAGCAACTTTATGATGATTATCACACTAACAGGGAGTTCACAGTGGGTGACTTTGTTTATGTTTATATTCTTCCTCAGTGCCAGACATCCTTATTTTAGCCTGAGCATTCTAAGCTGGCCCCTGTTTCCATGGTCCGTATGTTGTGGAGGAGTGCAACGGCCTGTGGCTTACCGTCTTGCTCTACCGTTGGACTCCTTAGTTCACCCCGTCTTTCATGTCTCCAGGCTGCGCCGATGCATAGGTGATATGTCCTTGGCCACTGATGCTCCACCACCCCCCTTGATGGGCCCACTCAAGCCTTCTGACCCCATCCCCGCCTTGGTGCTTGATAAGCGTTGTGTCCGTCGCTCAGGTGGCATCATTATAGAGATTCTGATTTCTTGGCAAGGCCAACCACTTGAGGATGCCACATGGATGCCTGAGGATGAGTTCATGGCTTGCTATCCGGCTTAGTCGCCTTGAGGACGAGGCGAATAGAGGAAGCATGGTGGAGTGTTGTGCGCGTTAACCCGACTCTTTGTTTACCTTTATTTCAGTACATTAGGCTATTTTCATTTGTATTTGATTAATATTTGCATATGTATTGGATTATTAAACTGTGTTAGGAACACTAGTGGACCACGGGATAGCTGGGCCCACTAGCAGCACATTTCCCAAGGTAGGAGGGCACGCCTCCCCATAAGAGGGTCATCCCCTCCCATGGTTGGTTTTATGCAATTGATTATTCAATTTTCCCTATCCTTTCTTCCTTCTTCTTTCCCTTTCTCTACTTGAAACCCCAAGGTACCAATTGTGCCGCATCGGGCACATCAGTCTAACCTGTTTATCATTTAGTATGTTTGATTCATTGTTTCAAACTTAGCGAATGAGTACATATTCATTTAAAAGAATTAAATATACATTTGTGATGAGCTAACCGAATAAAATAATATAAGTTAAGGAAGAACAGTCAAATTGTGGAATCACTTTGTGAATTTGAATTGTTATTACAAACATAACAAATGAATAAGAGGACTTTTAAAACTTTAAACGATATAATGATTTGTGCACATTATTAACTTACTTTGGTTTTAATCGATCAAAAGGAAATAACTTGAGCAAAAAGGGTCGATTAATTCATCATTAAGTACATTTCATTTATTCTTTTAAACTTAGCAAATGAGTACATATTTATTTAAAATAATTAAATATACATTCGTGACAAGTTTTGGTGCTACAGTTTAAATCTAATTTAGCAAATAAAATTATATAAGTTAATGAAAAACGGTCAAATTGTGGAATCACTTTGTCAATTTGATTCGTTATTATGAATATAATAAAGAAATAGAATGTCTCTTTAAACTTTAAATGATATAATGATATGTGCACATTCTTAACTTATGTTGGTTTTAATCTTTCAAAAGGATATAACTTTTCCAAAAGGGGTCCGACCTATTCGCCATTTAGTACGTTTGATTTGTTATTTCGAACTTAGCAAATGAGTATGTATGCATTTAAAAGAATTAAATGTACATTCATGATGAGCTATGGTGCTTTGTTCTAAATTTAGTTAAGTTAATAAAGTCATATAAGTTAAAGAAGAATGGTCAAATTATGGAATCACTTTGTCAATTTGATTTGTTATTACGAACATAATAAATGAATAGGATGACTCTTTTAAACTTTAAACGATATAACAATTTATGCACATTATTCATTTACTTTGATTTTAATCAATCAAAAGAATATAACTTGGCCATAAGGGGTCCTAATGGTTTATTGTTTTGTACATTTGATTCATTCTTTTAAACTTATTAAATAAGTACGTATTCATTTAAAATAATTAAATATATAGTTGTGGCGAGCTATCATGTTTTCTCTAAATCTAGTTAAACAAATAAAATCATACAAGTCAAAGAGGAATGGTCAAATTGTGGAATAACTTTGTCAATTAGATTCCTTATTACGAACATAACAAATAAATAAGCAGTCTATTTAAATTTTACATGATATAATGATTTTTGCATATTCTTATCTTACTTCAGTTTTAATCGATCAAAATTATATAAATTGACCAAAAGTGGTCTAACCTGTTCGTCGTTTAGTATGTTTGATTCATTATTTTGAACATAGTAAATGAGTACATATTTATTTAAAATAATTAAATATACATTCATGACGAGCTATGGTGCTTTGTTCTAAATATTGTTATGCAAATAAAATTATATAAGTTAAGAAAGAACAGCCAAATTGTGGAATTACTTTGTTAATTAGATTCGTTATTATGAACATAACAAATGAATAGGAGGTCTCTTTAAACTTTAAATGACATAATGATCTGTGCACATTCTTAACTTACTTTGGATTTAATAGATCGAAAGGATATAAGTTGACCAAAAGTGGTCTGATTGGTTTGTCATTTGGTAGATGATTCATTATTTGAAAATTAGCAAATGATTACGTAGTGTTTTAAAACAATTAAATATAAATTCATGACGAGTTTTTGTGTTTTGTTCTAAATTTAGTTAAGCGAATGAAATTATATAAATTATAGATGAACAATCAAATTGTAGAATCGCTTTGTCAATTTAATTTGTTATTTTGAACGTAACAAATTAATGAGAGGTCTCTTTATAGTTTTAATCGATTAAAAGCATATAACTTGACCAAAATTAGTCTGATTGGTTCGTCATTTAGTACTTTTAATCCATTCTTTTAAACTGAGCAATTGAGTATGTTTTAATTTAAAATAGTTAAGTATACATTCGTGATGAGCTTTAGTGCTTTGTTCTAAATCTAATTAAGTGAAAGAAATCATATAATAAGTTAAGGAAGAATGGTCAAATTGTTAAATCACTTTGTCAATTTGATTCATTATTATAAACGTAATAAATGAATGAGAGGTCTCTTTACACTATAAATGATGTAATAATTTGTACACATTCTTAACTTACTTCGATTTTAATCGATTAAAAGATATAATTTAACCAAAAGTGGGCAGGTTAGTTCATCATTTAGTACATAGTTATTTAAAATAATTAAATATACATTCGTGACGACCTTAAGTGCTTTGTTCTAAATCTAGTTAAGTAAATGAAATCATATAAATTAAGGAAGAGCGGTTAAATTGTGGAATCGCTTTATCAATTTCATTGGTTATTATAAACGTAATAAATGAATGGGAGGGCACTTTAAACTTTAAACAATATAACATTTTTTGCATATTCTTAACTTACTTCGGTTTTAATTGATTAAAAGAATATAACTTGACAAAAAATAGTCTGATTAGTTCTTTATTTAGTACATTTGATTAATATTTTGTAATTTAGAAAATGAGTATGTATTAATTTAAAATAATTAAATATACACTTGTGACAAGCTTTAGTACTTTGTTCTAAATCTAGTTAAGTTAATGAAATTATATAAATTAAAGAATAATATTTAAATTGTAGAATCACTTTGTCAATTTGATTCGTTATTATAAATAAAGAAGGTAGTTCAACCTGAGGAGGAATCATTGAATTCCAAAAAATGTGATAAAGTTGACAAGTCAGAAAACTCTGAAAATGTTTCTCAAATTCCTCTTCCTTTTACTTAAAGGCTGAATTCTTCTTCTTTTGAAATGGTTTTTCATTCAGACATCCTAAAGATTTTCAAACAAGTGAAATTTAATATACCTCTCATGGATTCCATAAAACAAGTTCCATCATATGCAAAAATTTTGAAAGGCCTCTGTACAATTATGGATAAGTTAAATGTACAAAATAGGGCCTTCAGGACAACTTTTGGTAAAGGTATTTCTTTTTAATCGATTAAAACTGAAGTTAGTTAAAAATGTGTATAAATCGTTATATCGCTTAAAGTTTAAAGAGACCTCCAATTTATTTGTTATGTTTGTAATAACGAAATAAATTGACAAAGTGATTCCATAATTTTACTATTCTTCTTTAACTTATATCATTTCATTCACTTAACTAGATTTAGAACAAAGAACCCAAGTTCGTTACAAATGTATATTAAATTATTTTAAATAAATACATATTCATTCGCAAAGTTCAAAATAATGAATCAAACGTACTAAATGACGAACCAATTAGACACTTTTTGGTCAAGTTATATTATTTTGAACGATTAAAATTGAAGTGAGTTAAAAATATGCGCAAATTATTATATTGTTTAATCATTTCTTACACTCGTAATAATAAATCAAATGGACAAAGTGATACCACAATTTGACCTTTTTTCCATAACTTATATGATTTATTTACTTAAATAGATTTTAAAAAAGCACCAAAGCTCGTCACGAATGTATATTTATTTATTTTAAATTAATACAAACTCATTCGCTATGTTAAAAAGAATGAATCAAATGCATTAAACGATGAACTAATCAGTCCACCTTTGGTCAAGTTATAACCATTTAATCAATTAAAACTGAAGTAAGTTAAGAATGTGAACAAATCGTTATATCGTTTTAAGTATAAAGAGAGCTCTCATTCATTTGTTATCTTTGTAATAACAAATCAAATTGCAAAAGTAATACCATAATTTGACTGTTCTTCCTTAACATATATGATTTTATTCGCTTAACTAGGTTCATAAAAAAAATAAAAGCTCGATACGAATATATATTTAATTATTTTAAATAAATATGTACTTATTCACTAAGTACGTAAGAATAAATAGAATACACAAGATGACGAACCAATCGGACTAATTTTGGTCCAGTTATATCCTTTTAATTGATTAAAACTAAAGTAAGTTAAAAATGTAAACAAATCATTATATCGTTTACAATTTGAAAAGACCTCCCATTATTTGTTATGTTCGTAATAACGAATCAAATTCACAAAGTGATACCACAATTTGAACGTTCCTCCTAAACTTATATGATTTAATTCGCTTAACTAGATTTAAAGCAAAACACCAAAGTTTGTCATGAATGTATATTTAATTATTTTAATAACTATATACTCATTTGATACATTTAAAAGAATAAATCAAATTCACTCACCGACAAACAAATTTGGCCACTTTTTGGTTAGTTATGAATGTACACAAATTTTTATATTACTTAAAGTTAAAAGAGACCTCTTATTCATTTATTATGTTTGTAATAACAAATCAAATTGACAAACTTATAACACAATTTGACCGTTCTTACTTAACTAGATTTAGAGGAAAGCAACAAAGCTCGATACAAATGCATATTTAATTATTTTAAATATATATATACTCATTGACTAAGTTCATAAGAATGAATCAAATACACTAAATGATAAACTAATCAGACTACTTTTGGCTAAGTTATATTTTTTTTATTGATTCAAACCGAAGTAAGATAAGATTTTGCATAAATTGCAATATCATTTAAAGTTTAAAGATACCTCCCATTATTTGTTACATCCGCATTAACGAATAAAATTAACAAAAAGATACCACAATTTGACCGTTCATCATTAACTTATATGATTTCATTCGCTAACTATATCTAGAACATAGCACTAAAGCTCATCATGAATGTATATTTAATTATTTTAAATAAATACATACGCATTTACTAAGTTCGAAATAATAAATCAAATAAACTTAACGACGAACTAATTGGACCACTTTTGGTCAAGTTATGTCATTTTTATCGATTAAAACCGAAGTAAGTTAAGAATGTGCACAAATTGTTATGTTGTTTAAAGTTTAAAAGAGCTCTTATTCATTTGTTAAGTTCGTAGTAATGAATAAAATTGACAAAGTGATACTACAATTTGACTGTTCTTCCTTAACTTATATGATTTCATTCGCTTAACTATATCTAGAACATAACACTAAAGCTCGTCATGAATGTTTATTTAATTATTTTAAATAAATATATACTCATTTATTAAGTTTGAAATAATGAATCAAATAAACTTAACAACGAACTAATCGGACCACTTTTGGTCAAGTTATGTCCTTTTTATCGATTAAAACTGAAGTAAGTCATATGCACTAATTGTTATGTCATTTAAAGTTTAAAAGAGCTTTTATTCATTTGTTAAATTTGTAGTAACGAATAAAATTAACAAAGTGATACCACAATTTGGCCATTCTTCCTTTAACTTCCTTTCACTTAACTATATCTAAAACATAGCACCAAAACTCGTCATGAATGTATATTTAATTATTTTAAATAAAAATATACTCATTTACTAAGTTTGAAATAATGAATCAAATGAACTTAATGACGAACTAATCGGACCACTTTTGGTCATGTTATGTCTTTTTTATCGATTACAACCGAAGTAAGTTAAGAATGTATACAAATCATTATATCCTTTAAAGTTTAAAAAGACCTTCCATTTATTTGTTAAATTTGCAATAATGAATCAAATTGACAAATTGATATCACAATTAGACTATTCTTCCTCAACTTATATGATTTCATTCTCTTAATTAGATTTAGAACAAAGCACCAAAGCTTGACATGAATATATATTTAATTATTTTAAATAAATACTTACTTATTTTCTATATTCAAAAAAATAAATCAAATGTACTAAACGATGATCTAATCAGGCCACTTTTTATAAAGTTATATGATTTTAATCAATTAAAACCGAAGTAAGTTAAGAATACACACAAATTGTTATATCATTTAAAGTATAAAAATAACTTTCATTTTTTTGTTACATTCGTAATAACAAATCAAATTGACAAAGTGTTGTGAACATCCTCACTAGGGCCCACGTGCTAGTGGGAAAGGTTTCAGTTATTTGTTTATTAAGGGCATTTAGGTTAAGAGGTTAATTATGGTTATTAGTGATTTTCTTTTAATTAAGTTAATGGGCTTAGGCACCTATTAGTGAGCCCACTAGTTTGTCTATTTAAGTGTAAAGGCTATGTCCTAATTGAGTAGTGAATGAATTTTTGTCTTGTCTACTCCTCTTTCCTCTTTGCCTCTCCCCCCTTCATGGCGGGCATACTGCCCCCTCACCCCTTTCCCGGCCATCTTGCATTGCTCCCTTGCCCTACCACGGCTGCTAGGCTGGATTGGACACCGGTCCACAACAATAGTATGAAAGTAGTCGATTCTTGAAATCATCTCCTTCACTCTATCAACCGGTCTGCGGCAACAAATCCTCCACCGCTACCAAATCCACCTTCACTTTATCCCAGCATTTGATACAGTCTAATCATTCCAATGATCGGAATCCACCATGCAACACCAAATTTCACTGGTTCATTCAGCAGAAATTGCTCCACACGACCATGGCATTTCCTGGTCTACCAGGCATCAGAGCTAACGCCTCTATGGACGGGTTTCAGACACTTCAGACATGCATCTGCATCATTGGGAGCGGCCCCATCGCCCACACCGCTGCCATTTATGCAGCGAGCGTGGCCCTCTCCCCAGTCCTTTCCAAGGGCTGGATGGCCAACAACATCACCCCTAGCAGACAACTCACTACCACCACCGACATTGAGAACTTTCCTGATTTTCCGGATGTAATTCTCGGCCTTGAGATAACTGACCGGTTCTTGAACCAGTCCCTCCACTTTGGCACCAAGATCATCACCGAGACTGTCTACAATGGTGCTGCCCCGATCTTCCAGAACAAGCCGCTGGTCATCTTTGGTGGTGGGTGCTCCCTGGACCTTCCTACGGACACTTTACACCAGATGATTACTAAACTAGAAGCCTTTGACATCCTTGAAATCAGAAAAGCGGTGGCTTTGCTGAGTAGCACACCAAGTCCTCTCGTTGTGTTTGGCAAAGGCACGGCCTGTGCCAGGGCTGAAGATGAATTATGGGGAAGGGATTGCTGCCAGACATTGGATTTCGATCCTCCTCTTGTCGCTGCTCACCCACACAAAATCTGACTACCACCTCCCACTTTGGTAACTGCAAGCAATCCAGGATTTGCTTCCTGGACATCGGATTTCGTTGATGGTCAATCGGCAGTTTTTGATGGACCAAAATCTCTTGATTAAATTGCCTTGTGCAGCCTTTCTAAGCTGGCTACCTAAATGTTGTGCTGATGCACAGGTCCGTTTGAATCATGCATTCACCCGCCCTTCGTATCCACATGGTCATGAACTGGCTGCAAGTTGTCAAATGCCCTCTGCATACCACCTTTTTCAGATGAAACAGGCCTGGTTAGGTCCAGTTTCATGTATCATAAGTCAATGCCCATACTTGGTGCCTCACTGGAGGCCAGGGTCTAGTTTTTGCTCCATGCATCTGCCCTCTTCACTTTGGTCCTTGGCCACCTATACACCCTTACCACTTGTGCCGATTCTTGTCCTTGGAATTTATCTGACCCTAATATTGCTGCTGTCTAATGCGCTCTGTGGGCTGTCTAGAGTAGCCCTACTGTCCCTCTGATGACCCGATTGTTGGAGACCTATGCGGGCAGTCCACTTTGACTTTCACCCAAGAAGTTGAACCCATTCCATTGCACTGCCACCTTCATCATCTCTACTCATCCCTGACAACTACGGTAATACCTTGCCCTCGGATTCAGTGTTTGTGGTGTTACGCACTTCACACGGTTCCTTATCTTCTTAGCAGCAATCTACTGACTTGACTTCCGACATGTTCCATTAGTTTCTCCATGTTGGCTTCAAGTATTGGCCTCTGCCTTGCATCCTTTTGCTTGTCTCATCCACAATTCCGGACCGGCTGTTCACAGTGGAGCTACGATGGGCTGATGTTTAGAGTTTTAGGCTACCCTGAGGACGAGGTAATGCTCAAGTGAAGCATGGTGGAATGTTATGAATGTCCTTAGGGTCATATCACTGGGGCCCACGTGCTAGTGGGATAGGTTTTAATTATCTGTTTAATAAGGGCAGTCAATAAGGGTTATTAGTTTTTTTCTTGTAATTAAGTTAATGGGCCTTAGGCACCTGTTAGTGAGCCCACTAGTTTGTCTATTTAAGTGTAAGGGCTATTCTCTAATTGAATAGTGATGAATTATTATCTTGTCTTGTCTTCTCCCCTTCCCTCTCTGCCTCTCCCTCCTTCATGGAGGCCACGCCGCTCTCTCACCCTACCCCCGACTAGGCCATTGTAGACACCAGTCCATAACACAAAGTGATACAACAATTTAAATGTTCTTCCTTAACATATATAATTTTATTTGCTAAACTAGATTTAGAACAAAACACTAATGTTCACTAAGAAAAGGAATATAATATTCTTAACTTACTTCTAATTTAATCGATTAAAAGAATATAACTTTACTAAAAGTTGTCTAATTAGTTTGTTGATTTGTGTTTGATTCAATCTTTTAATTTAGCAAATGAGCACGTAGTTATTTAAGATAATTAAATATACATTCAAGTCAAACTTTAGTCCTTTGTTCTAAATCTAATCAAGCGAATGAAATTTTATAAGTTAAGGAAGAATGGTCAAATTTATTCGTTATTACAAACATATCAAATGAATGAGAGGTCTCTTTTAACTTTAAACGATATAACTATTTGTGAACATTCTTAACTTATTTCTATTTTAATCGATTAAAAGGATATAACTTAACAAAACAAGGTCCGATTAGTTTTATTGTTTAGTGCATTTGATTTATTTTTTAAGCTTAGTAAATAAGTACATAGTTATTTAAAATAATTAAATATATATTCGTGTCAAGATTTGGTACTTTGTTCTAAATCTAGTAAAGCGAATTAAATCATATAAGTTAAGGAAGAACATTCAAATTGTTGTATCACTTTGTAAATTTGATTCATTATTACGAGCATAACAAATGAATGAGAGGTCTCTTTAAGCTGTAAACGATATAATAATTTATGCACATTCTTAACTTACTATGATTTTAATCGATTAAAAAGATACAACTTGGCAAAAAGTAGTCCGATTGGTTCGTCATTTATTGCATTTGATTTAATTTTTTGTACTTAGTAAATGAGTATATATTTATTTAAAAATTATTAGATATAAATTTATGATGAGCTTTGGTGCTTTGTTCTAAATTTAGTTAAGCGAATAAAATTATATAAGAAAAAATGTCAAATTGTGGTATCACATTCTACTTTAAATGATATAACGATTTGTGCACGTTCTTACTTCAGTTTTAATCGATTAAAACTTGACCGAAAGTAGTAGTGCATTTGATTTATTCTTTCAAACTTAGCAAATGAGTATATATTTATTTAAAATAATTAAATATAAATTCATGTCAATCTTTTGTGCTTTGTTCGAAATCCAGTTAACAGAATAAAATTATATAAGTTAAAGAAGAAAGTTCAAATTGTGGTATCACTTTGTCAATTGTATATGTTATTACGAACATAACAAATAAATAAGATGTATATTTAAACTTTAAATGATATAATAATTTATGCACAGTCTTAACTTGCTTAATTTTAATCAATCAGAAGGATATAACTTGATTAAAAGTGGTCTGTTTGGTTCATTATTTAGTCATTTGATTCATTCTTTCGAACTTTGCAAATGAGTATGTGGTTGTTTAAAATAATTAAATATACATTTGTATCGAACTTTGGCACTTTGTTATAAATCTAGTTAAGCGAATAAAATAATATAAATTAAGGAAGAATGTTCAAATTATGATATCACTTTGTCAATATGATTTGTCATTGTGAACATAACAAATATGTATGGTCTCTTTCAGCTTAAAACGATATAATAATTTGTGCACATTTTTAACTTACTTTGGTTTTAATTGATTAAAAGAATATAACTTGACTAAAATTAGTCTGAATCTTTCATCGTTTAGTACATTTGATTTATTTTTACGAACGTAGCAAATGAGCATGTATTTATTTAAAAATAATTAAATATACATTCGTGACGAGATTTGATATTTTGTTCTAAATCTATTTAAGTGAATAAAATCATATAAGTTAATTTGATTCATTAATACGAATGTAACCAATGAATATGAGGTCTCTTTAGACTTTAAACGATATAATTATTTGTAAATATTTTTAACTTATTCTAGTTTTAATTGATTAAAAGGATAGAACTTGACTAAAAGTGGTTCAATTGGTTTGTCCCTTAGTGCATTTGATTAATTCTTTTGAACTTAGTAAATGAGAACGTTTTTATTAAATATAATTCATGACAAACTTCTGTGTTTCATTCTAAATCTAATTAAGCGAATAAAATTATATAAGTTAAGGAAGAATGGTGAAATTGCTGTAGCACTTTGTCAATTTGATTTGTTATTATGAACGTAACAAATAAATAGCAGGTCTATTTAATCTTTAAATGGTATACCAATTTGTTTACATTCTTAACTTACAACGGTTATAATCAATTAAAAGGATATAACTTAATAAAAAGTGGTCTGATTAGTTCGTCGTTTAGTGCATTTTACTCATTCTTTTGAACTTAGTGAATAATTATATACTTTTTTAAAATATTTATATGTTATGAGCTTTGATGCTTTTTTTATAAATCTAGTTATGTAAATAAAAATATTTATATAAATTATGGAAGAACGGTCAAATTGTGGTATCACTTTGTCCATTTGATTTTTTATTATGAATGTAAGAAATGAACGAGAGGTTTCTTTAGACTTCAAAATCTATAAAGATTTGCACACATTCTTAACAAACTTCGGTTTTAATTGATTAAAAGGATATAACTTGGCCAAAAGTGGTTTGATTGGTTTGTCGTCTACTGAGTTTTATTCATTGTTATGAACTTAGAGAATGAGTACATATTTATTTAAAATAATTAAATATACATTTGTTTCAAGCTTTGGTGCTTTGTTATGAATCTATTTAAGCGAATAAAGTTATATAATTTAAGAAAGAACAGTCAAATTGGGGTATCACTTTGTTAATATAATCCGTTATTACAAATGTAACAAATGAATGATTGTCTCTTTAAACTTTCAACGATATAATAATTTGTGTACGTTATTAACTTACTTTGTTTCTCATCGATTAAAAAGATATAACTTTACCAAAAGTAATCCTATTAGTTCATTGTTCAGTGCATTTGATTTATTCTTACAAACTTAGAAAATGAGAACGTATTTATTTAATTCAATTAAATTCGCATTCGTGTCAAGCTTTGGTGGTTTGTTCTAAATCTAGTTTAGAAAATAAAATCATATAAGTTAAGGGCAAATGGTCAAATTGTGGTATAATTTTGTTAATTTAATTTGTTATTACAAATATAATGAATTAATGAGAGGTCTATTTAAATTTTAAATGATATAATGATTTGTGCACATTCTTAACTTAATTCAGTTTTAATCGATTAAAAGGATATAACTTGACCAAAAGTGGTTAGATTTGTTTGTCATTTACTGCGTTTGATTTATTTTTTGAACTTAGCAAATGGGTATGTATTTATTCAAAATAATTAAATACACATTCGTAATGAACTTTGCTGCTTTGTTCTAAATATATTTCTGCAAATAAAATCATATAAATTATGGAATAATGGTCAAATTGTGGTATCACTTTGTTAGTTTGATTCATTATTACAAACATAACAAATGAATAAGAGGTCACTTATAATTTAAACAATGTAACGATTTGTGCACATTCTTAACAAACTTCGGTTCTAATTTATTAAAATGATATAACTTGACCAATGGTCTGATTGGTTCATCGCTCAATGCATTTGATTAATGTTTTTGAACTTAGCAAATGAGTACATATTTATTGAAAGCAGTTTAATACACATTCATGATGAGCTTTGGTCTTTCGTTCTAAATCTAGTGAAGCGAATCAAATCATATAAGTTAAGGAAGAACGGTCAATTTTTTTATCACTTTGTGAATTTGATTTGTTATTATGAATGTAACAAATGAATAAAAGGTCTACTTAATATTTAAATGATATAACGATTTTTTCACATTTTTAACTTACATCGGTTATAATCGATTAAATAATATAATTTGACTAAAAGTGGTCCAATTAGTTCGTCATTTAGTGTGTTTGATTTATTCTTTTGAACTTAGTAAATGAGTACATATTCGTGACGAGCTTTGGTGGTTTATTTTAAATCTAGTTAAGTGAATAAAATCATATAATTAAAGGAAGAATAGTAAAATTGTGGTATCACTTTGTTAATTTGATTCGTTATTACGAATGTAACAAATGAATGGGAGGTGTCTTTAAACTTTGAACGATATAACAATTTGTGGACATTTTTAACACCCTTTAATTTTAATCGATTAGAAGGATATAACTTTCCAAAACATAGTCCGATTGTTTTGTCATTTACTGCATTTAATTTATTCTTTTAAGCTTAGCAAATGAGTACATGGTTATTTAAAAGTATTAAATATATATTCATGTCGAGATTTGCTACTTTGTTCTAAATCTTGTAGAGCGAATGAAATCATATAAGTTAAGGAAGAACGCTCAAATTGTGGTATCACTTTATTAATTTGATTTGTTATTAGGAACATAATAAATGAATGAGTGGTCTTTCTAAGCTTTAAATAATTTGATGATTTGTACATATTCTTAACTTACTTCGGTTTTAATTGATTAAATGGATATAACTTGACAAAAAGTGGTCCGATTAGTTAGTTGCATAATACGTTTAATTCATTCTTTCGAACTTAGTAAATGAATATGTATTTATTTAAAACAGTTAGATTTACATTCGTGACGAGCTTTGGTACTTTGTTCTAAATCTAGTTAAGCAAATAAAATCATATAATTTAAGTCAAAACAGTTAAATTGTGGTATCACTTTGTAATTTTGATTTGTTATTTCGAATGTAACAAATGAATGAGAGATCTCTTTAAACTTTAAACAATATAACAATTTGTGAATATTTTTAACATACTTTAGTTTTAATTGATTAAAATGATATAACTTAACAAAACATAGTTCGATTGGTTTGTCGTTTAGTGTATTTGTGTAACATGCCAAATTCTTGGTAAATTTTTTTTTACTTGTGTGTGTGTTTGTTTTATTTGCTTTATTTTATTTAGAATCATTGGATTGGCATGGTAGGTTAACTAAATAGGGTATAAGGGGTCCAGCCTTGGTGTGAAGGGGCCGACTTAGGAATTAGGGGTCTGGCCTTGGTGAGGGAGGGTCACTTGGCAAATAAGAGGTTCGGCCCTTCTAGGATTATGCTTGAGAGAAGAGTCCTAGTTGAGTTGGGGTATAGATGTCCTAAAAGAACTAGGAATTGGATGGGGAAGTGGTTTTGGGGCAGCCCCTAGAAAGTAGGGGGCACCCCTAGAAAATAGGGGTTGGTTGCAAGGACTCTTGGGGGCGGCACAAGAGCCCTATGTCCAGCCACTTCTTATGTATATCCCCTATGATTTAGGAGATGGATTTTTAAGGACACTAGATGGTTGTCAAGGATTTTAGAGATGGAGGGACGTACTAGCCTTAGTTCAGCCCTTTTAGATTAGCATGCCCACTTCAAATTAGGAAACTGCTTGATTTAGGGCTCTAGGGGAGGTTCCTAATGGTATTTGGGGACTCAATTAGGAATCTAAATGGATAGGTGTCAGTCTCTAATCCAACGCTCTTATTGGCTTTAACCCCTACAAAATAGGAGAAGGTTATTATAAAAGGACAAGGGGAGGGGGGCGAACCAATTTTTTTTGGTTGATTTGGCCTCTCCTATTCTCCCCTCTCTTCTCTTCTCTTCTCCTCTTACTCTCATCAAAGAGCGCACCATGACTAGCAGCTGTGGAGGTGGAAAGTTAGAATATTTTGGACTCAATTGAGAAGCGAGAAGCATAGGAGCAAGAGCATAAAGCTTTGGAGGCAAGTTGGTAGAGGTAAGTGCAATTTTTACACCCATAGTCATCATGGTTTGATGATAGTTTTCAGCTCTAGGCCGACCCCCTAATTTGCTCGTTTTGATTTCATATTTCAGCCTAGTTTAATGCATGAATGGTTTTGAATTTCATCTTCTCTATTTGCCCTAAATTATGTTTGATTCTTGCTGAGTTTAATCATCTCTATTTGCCCTAATTCGTGCTTGTTTAATGCTGAGTTTAATCATCTCTATCTGCCCTCATTCGTGCATGATTGAATCTGAGATTAATCATCTCTAATTGCCCTAATTAGTGACTCACTTTAGTGAATTTGAAGTCAGGTTTATAGGCCTAATTAATATTTCACTTTTTTGAATTTAAAGTCAGGGTTTTAGGTCTAATTAGAGCCTCACCTTGCTGAATTTGATTTCAGGTTTTTAGGCCCAATTAGTGTCTTACCTTGTTGAATTTGATTTCAGATTTTTAGGCCCAATTAGTGCTTCACTTTGCTGAATTTGATTTTCAAGGTTTTAGCCATAATGAGTGCCATGGTCTTGCTGAATTTTATCATTCCTTTTCGGCTTTAACTTAATTCATGATGATAAGTATGATTTTTATACATTTTATATGCCTATTCTACTATATGATTAGGTTAATTAAGGGTTAATTAGAGTTTATTTATGTTAAGATAGATATTAGTAGTGTGATTTAATTGTTCGTTAATTTAGGTGATGTTAATTATTTAGGAGTATATTTGAATAAAATCAACGTTTTGCATATCTTCCACATTTGAAAATATGATTGTTTATGTGTTTTAGGTGATTGCACACTTCTCAAGGCATGTGGATGATGTTTGAAAATTTTTATAATATGCTAGACATGTTTATAAGTTATTTGGACAACTTTCTAGAGTTACAGACACGTTGGAGATATATATGGATATGAATAGAAGAGCTTAATAAACAGAGAATAGTACTGAACATGAAAATGGACTGTCCAGTGAACAACAATCACCTTCCTAAACACGTTTTGGACACTTAATTGGACAGAATTGTCCTTATTGCAGAAAACGTACCCAGAAGCTTCAAAAAATAAAATTGACTACTGTATGGGTTGTAATCACATCAATTAATTTAGGGTTTTTGTATCAACTCAAAGATAAAAGAAGAGGATGATCTTAAATTTGGATTTTCCAGCCAAAGAGGGTTGAATTTGTAATTGCACATTGAAGGGTTGGTTTTGGGTTATTGTAGCGGACGCCATTGATGAAATTGTGAAGCTTTCATATTGCTTGAGAGAGGTTTGATTCATATGAAATTAAAGCCCATTTTAGTTTTTATGGTGTTGAAGTTGATTCAAGTTATAAATTGAGAAGTGGGGACTAAATTGGTAGAAGAAATCAATTTGTTTCCACTAGTTTATGTTAAACTTGAAATAGTCATGTGAAGATGCAAGTTCCTTCTGGTTCATGATGGAGAGGTGTGCAGAAGCTGGAGTTGAAGATGACAATGAAGAAACGTGAAGGAATGGAAGGTTTTGAACTTGTAAGTATCAGAAATGGGAAGTAAGTTTGTGCTAAAGATGGAATGTGAAAAAGCATAACATTTCGACGTGAAGCAAAAATAGAAGTTGGGACCCACGTGAACCAATCAAAATAGGGAAAGAAGCAGATGTGTTAGATGATACAGAATTCCAATTCCTATTCAACTTAGGACTACCAATAGAAATCTATATAAGTTGCTCTAACATACAAAAAATCACAGAACACAGAAACAAAGGTGCAGAAATTCAGGGCTCCATGATAGTCTGTTGGGCTGTGAAGAAAATTTTCAGAATTCAAGTTGCTCAAGGCTTTCCAAGTTAATTTTTTTTTATTTCTTTAATACTTGTGAGTTTATTTAATTTTTAGTAGAGATTATATTAATTTTGTAAAGATGTCTAATCTATGTGATTTGGTTAATTTAAAAAGAGTTTTATGTTAATTATTCTTATCTCAATTTAATTAGTGGATTAATTTGGATATGAGTCTAGTCACGTTTTTGGTATGAGTTGTGTTTATGGATACAACTTATGACTTGATTTTATTGTTTTGAAGCGAGGAAGAACATATGTTTAGTATTTTGATTGAAGGCTGAAAGGATGAAATTTTCCATGATAAATATAATTTAATTCTAATATATTGTGAGTTATATTTGGGCAATAAATTGATGACCATAGATGTGATAATTTACAAGTTAATAAGAGGGGATTCTTAAACCTTAGTTAATTTTCATTTGATATTTTCTACACTTTTAATTACTTTCTTAGTTTAATTAAATTTCAGCTTTTATATTTTATTTGAATTTTTCTTTCTTTTGTGATTTAGTTAGCTTTAGTAATTTAAGTTTATTCATGTTTATTATTTGCTTTAATTCTTCTTAGTTAGATTATTTACTTTCGTCATTAGTTCTTAACTAGATTAGAGTTTACTTGAGTTAGATTAAATTTGGTTTTCAGATTTCAAGTCTATGTGGGATCAACACTCGATTTAGCCGCTTAAGTACTATAGGTTCTTGTGCTTATGAGAAAACAATTAAAATTTAACAACACATGTCTTGCTGAAATTAGTTATCCTATCTTAGCCATCTTTAGATTTATGCCTTGTTGAATAGATTTGGTCATATCAGCCTCGCTTGAGTTATGATCATGCAGTATGTTGTTGGTTGTGTCACCCTCACTTTCAGTTAATATCATGCTGATTTTTGTTAGTCACTTCAGCCTTGATTACCTTGCTGAAGATTGTTAATCTTTTCATCATAAATTTGATTTGTTCTCATGCTGAGTGTTCTAGTTACTTCAGCCTGATTCGTTACGTTACTTTGCTGATTTAATTAGTTTATTTCAGCCCCAATTAAATTCATAGTTGTGTGGATGTGATCTGTTCATCTTAGCATCAATTATGATTCGTAGTCTTGTTGATAGGCTTACATGTCTCGGTCTTAAATCAGCCTGTTATCTGCTATTGTGTATGTCTGTTGCATGTATGATATGCTATGATTAGTATTTAATTCCTTTGCCTTATGTGGCTACATTGTATTACTTGAGTCAGAGTTTAAGTAAGCTCACTGTAATAGCCATGGCAGAAATTTTGGCCCGTGTGGCCTCGGTACATTTGGGACTTTAGTTCCAGTTCTTTGAGCATTCGCACGCAACTATGTTTTTGAGCATCATAAAAGACTTAAGTACCTCCGGCCAGCATTTCCATGAGAACAGTTGGTACCTACATCTCTAGGCCCATGGCTGATCCAATTGGATTTCTAGAAATGCTAAGATTACTGTTAGCATACAGTTACTCCTTTGAGAGAGAGTCAATTTTCAGGCAACAATAAGCAAATTGTTTCCTCAACAGAATCTACATTCATTTTGGTCCTTTATTAGTTTAAAGTCAGCCCCAATGAGCATGGTCAAATTTGATATTCAGTGTTCTATACGTTATTTTACATGTGTCACTTTTTATTTGGTGTGCTGTAGTTCATTGTTTAATGATTTTTGTTGCTTTTATATACATCATCTTAATCTTTTGACTAGATTTAATAGGCATTACACAATGTTATCAGGTTAGAATTATCCAGTTAGCAGAACATTAGCTTATTTTTATGTTGAACTATAATAAGGCACTGTGTTGCCCTAAGAATTCAGATCATGTTATTTTATTATGTTAAGGTACTTGTACTTAGCTGAACCAAGATCCTGGATTAATGATTACCTTGCTTTATTAGGTGATTTATTTAATGTTATGAGTTGCTTGGCAATGCAAGTTAATACCTTGAGTTTGCATTGCCTCATATTTATGTAAATGAAAACCCGGGGTGTTATAATTTGATTCATTCTTTTAAGCTTAGCAAATGAGTATATAGTTATTTAAATGAATTAAATATATACTTAGCTCCCGAGTTTTGAAATTTAAATATGTGGAAAATAGGGTGTTTGACTTTTTGAAATTATTAGTAAATAACTTCATCCCTAGATAGAATTTATGGCTGAAACTAATTCTATTAGAAAGTAGATAGAAAGAGCTTCAAAATGCCACCAAGAACGTGTGAATCGGAGTTTGGATGAGGGAGATACGACCGTTTGAAGTTGAACATATCGTGCATGACCTATTTACCCGATTTAGACTGTATTTGGTCGTTTTGCGGGCCTAATTGTTTATGATTCCGAAATTAATTTTTAAGGTCCCAATAAGGTAGCCTAATTGGGGGAGGATTACCCAAATTTTAGAGGGGTTAGGAATCCTAATACTTATGTCTATAAAAGACCTCCTTATAGCACAATTTGGTGGGGGGTCTTTGCCCGATCAGAGGAGAGAATGGGGTAAACGGCGAAGCTTTGGAAAGGCTCTGATGGCGGTGGATCGATGACAATCCTGCCTTTAAGGTAGGATTATGCATTTTTTTATAGTATAATTATATTTGCCCTAATATGAAATTAAGTAAAGAGTTGTAGTATTAATTTATTAATAAAGGTGACCAGATGTTGAGGAGGCAGCCAACCGGCCATCATCGGCTCTGCCGTCGGCCAGCAATCGGCACTTCCGGTCGGCTGTAAAACGTTGGTTTTTCATACTGTAGTTTTGTAATGATGTTTTGTTCTGGCTGCAACACGGAAGTGGAGGAACTCTAGGCATGGAGAGAGTAGCAGCATGGGCTTAGGTCTTGATCTGGGCCGGCGACGGCGGTCCAGCCTAGCCAGCCTGTCGCAGAGCCGTGATGGGAAACCGGCGGCTGTGTGGAGAAGATCGCCCAGAACAAAGAAAAAAAATTGATGAGAACTTGCGGCGGCGGGAAGCAGGCGGCGGCCAGAGGATAATCCAGGGCTGCTAGAATCGCCGGACGACGGCAATCTGGTCAAGCCAGGCCCAACGGCCGGCCGTGGCGGCCTACTATCGCGACGCCACCACCAGTTAGGAAAAAAAAGGTTGATTTGCCCCTGCCGGCCGCTGAGAGACAGCGGGCCGCGGCTCAACAGAATCGCCATCTGTCGGCGATCCGGTGGAGCCCAGCCCGCCGCCCAGCCGTGGTGGCAAACGGCGGCGCCGCCAGAGGTGAATACGCCTTTGGCCAGACATGGGGAAGACAACCCGCGTCGCGGGTTGAATGGGGCGGGTTCGGGTCGGTTGACCCAAACCAGTTAATCCAAGACCTGGACCGGGTCTATGTGTGTATAAAAAGGGATTATTGAACCGGGTCCGGTTCAATAGTTTGCTTATGTTGGAAAAATTTAGAAAAATTACCGGTGGACTTTGAGAGGGATACGAGTGTCTTGACCAAGTTTCAAACCTGAAAAAAATCCCAGAATTGGTAAAATGACCTTTTTTACCCCTTGTAGTTAAATCATCGTGTGAAAATCACTTGCCCGATTTAGAGGCTCCGGTTCAGTGGCCTATGAGTTGATCTAAAAATTGAGAAAATTCTCAATGAGAGTTTAATGTGTAAATTACAAACGAAACCACTTAGGGAGGAAAAATCACAGTGAGTGGGTGATTGACCCTTTTGCCCTCAGGGTTTATAGTAAACTGTTAGTCAAAACCTGGGTCGGTTCAAGGGGTTCACGACCCCATCACATGCCAGGAAAATTATGTAGAGTCCATGAAGCCAAGTAGTATGCTTGAGTTCAATTTTGGACCCGTCAGATGTCATTAAGGCCTTAAACCTAATGACAGAAATACCCTTATGTAAATTGGCCCGCATTCGCATGGATGTTGTTTACGGGCCAATGTGATACTGAAACCTTTTGAGAGGTTAAAGACTTACCTGAGTGCAGAGAGGACTGTATCCAATGTTAGATAATTACTCTAATGCTCTTAGGTGCATTACGACCAGTTTCATAAAGATTTATTAAGATAATCCAAGGAGGGTTAGGGCACGAGAGCTCGAATAATTCTTATATCATTAATGAATTTTATTATTGATATTATGATCTTCTTAGACCTTTGGTGTTCTAATTGTTTATGTTGTTCTTTGTTTCGATTTTTTATATTGATGTTGTGATAGTACTAGCTTAAGATTATTGAAAGATTAATTAATAGGGTTTGATAGCTTTGGATTGGGCAAGAATACCTAATCAAGATAAAGACTAAAATACCTCAGAGGGGTATGGGACTAGTTCATATAGTGAACAAAGCCTTTGACCTGACGATTTGCCTTGGTTGATGAACCGATGGCATGTCTTGAGTTGTAAACCTTAGTCTAGAAGGGACTAATAGGGTTTTGATAGTTATTCAGAATTCTGGCTTATAGATGAGCAAGATAGGGTTCAGAATGGTTTCCTAAGTTTTAGCTCTATTGAGGAGCCGCTAATTTGACCGTGTAGTTGTACCTCCCCATTGGAGGGAGTTATATGTGAGCCGGGCTCACTGCAGATCTATTGAGGATCTTTTAGTGTACACGCAATTGGATTAGCTGACATCCTGC
Source organism: Saururus chinensis (assembly GCA_035235625.1). Taxonomy (NCBI): domain Eukaryota; kingdom Viridiplantae; phylum Streptophyta; class Magnoliopsida; order Piperales; family Saururaceae; genus Saururus; species Saururus chinensis. The sequence goes on from CP141144.1 coordinate 32,038,609, forward strand.
TTGATTGGCTTTTCCTGCCACTTTTGTTCAGGTGCAATTGTGGGCCATGCCCTTCTACTCCGGTTAGGTCCTTCTTGGGCTAGGAGGGGTAATGGTACTTCCTGGTGGATTCTAAGGGCCTGGTAGATTCCAGGGTGTTTCGTTGTCATTTGTCACTTAGGTTGACATCTGATGAGTCTGTTTGTCATTGGGATTAGACAGGAATATTAATTATCGAACAATGGTTCGAGAGATAATTAATAACATTGATTGATATTGCTTGTTTAATTAGAACAAGCGAAACAATTAAAGGACTTGCATAAAATGTAAGTTGCTTGAAAATACTTAAGCATTGCATGTGTGATGCTATGCTTCTTAGTATAGTGTAGTATTAGGCAGAACTACGTCTGGATCCGATCTTGTTAGAAACATTGAAGATGTTGTCCGATGAGTACATAGGCAACTAACATCGGTTGATGTTGGCCCGATCCAAAAAATATTAATAAAACCTTTTGTCCTTTGGAAGCTCTTCTCCTATAGGCAGAGATGCTTCATTGTGGTTGTGGTTGTTGTTTGGTTTGCTTTGTTGCAGATTCTCCAAGCGACGACAAGTGAGACTAAGGCAGGCGAGCACAAGAGGTTTCCGCATTTTTGCAACTCCGATACACAAGTGTACCTTAAGCATGAGAGTTAACTTGTTATTTATTTTCAGACGGGTGACAGACTTGTACTTAGATGGATGAGCTGGTCTTTATAAATTTTTAGACGTTAAATAATATCATATGCTTTGATATTCGTATTTGTAAACCCCAGTTATCATGACCTGGATATTTAATCGAAGGGTTTGTTTTGTAATTAAAGAAAGAAAAAAAATTCTCGCTACTTACCGTTCGTGCTATTTAAAAATGCTTTTAAAAATGAGTTTGCATTGCCTCATATTTATGTAAATGAAAATCCGGGGTGTTATAATTTGATTCATTCTTTTAAGCTTAGCAAATGAGTGCATAGTTATTTAAATAAATTAAATATATACTTGTGCTGAGATTTAGTATTTTGTTCTAAAACTAGTGAATCGAATAAAATCATATAAGTTAAGGAGGAACATTTAAATTATTGTATCACTTTACTAATTTGATTCGTTATTATGAACATAACATATGAATGAGAGGTCTCTTAAAGATTTAAACGATATAACAATTTGTTCACATTTTTAACTTATTTTGATTTTAATTAATTAAAATGATATAACTTGACCAAAAGTGGTTTGATTAGTTCGTCATTTAATACATTTAATTCATTATTTTGAACTTAGCAAATGAATACGCATTCATTTAAAAATAATTAAATATACATTTTTGATGAGCTTTAATGCTTTGTTCTAAATCTAGTTAAGCGATAGAAATCATATAAGTTAAGGAAAAATTGTCAACTTGTGGTATCAATTTGTTAATTTGATTCGGTATTACGAACGTAACAAATGAATATGAGGTCTCTTTTAACTTTAAACGATATAATGATTTGTGCACATTCTTAACTTCAGTTTTAATCGATTAAAAAGATATAACTTAACTAAAAGTAGTCCGATTTGTTCATCGTTTAGTACATTTTATTCATTATTTCAAACTTTGTAAATGAGTATATAATTGTTCAAAACTATTAAATATAAATTCGTATCGAGCATTGGTGTTTTGTTCTAAATCTGGTTAAGCAAATAAAATTATATAAGTTAAGGAAAAATGTTCAAATTGTGGTATCACTTTTTTAATTTTATTCATTATTACGAACGTAACAAATATGTGAGTTCTCTTTAAACTTTAAATGATATAATGATTTGTGTACATTCTTAGCGTACTTTGATTTTAATTGATTTAAAGGATATAACTTGACAAAAAGTGGTTCAATTAGTTCGTTGTTTAGTACATTTGATTCATTTTTTTGAACTTTGTAAATAAGTACGTATTTATTTAAAAATAATTAAATATACATTCGTGATGAGATTTGGTGTTTTATTCTAAATCTTGTTAAGGAAATAAAATTATATAAGTTAAGGAAAAAGGGTCAAAATGTGGTATAATTTTGTTAATTTGATTCGTTATTACAAACATAACAAATGAATTGGAGGTCTCTTTTTACTTTAAATGATATAACGGTTTGGCACATTCTTAACTTACTTCAGTTTTAATCGATCAAAATGATACAATTTAATAAATAGTTGTCCTATTAGTTCATCATTTAGTGTGTTTAATTTCTTTTTTCAAACATAGCAAATGAGTACGTTTTTATTTAAAATAATTAAATATACATTTGTGACAAGATTTATGTTTTGTTCTAAATCTTGTTAAACAAATAAAATCATAAAAGTTAAAAAAGAACGGTCAAATTATGGTATCACTTTGGTAATTTGTTCATTATTATGAATGTAACAAATGAATAAAATATATCTTTAAACTTTAAATAATATAATGATTTGTGAACAATCTTAACTTACTTCAGTTTTAATTGATAAAAAGGATATACAAAGTAGTTCGATTTGTTCGTTGCTAGTGCATTTGATTCAGTTATTATTTTAAACTTAGCAAATGAGTACGTATTTATTTAAAATAATTAAATATACATTCGTGATGAGATTTGGTAATTTGTTCTAAATCTTGTTAAACGAATAAATTCATATAAGTTAAGGAAAAACTGTCAAATTGTGGTATAATTTTGTTAATTTGGTTCGTTCTTACGAATGTAACAAAAGAATTGGAGGTCTCTTTTAACTTTAAATGATATAACGATTTGTTCACATTCTTAACTTACTTTAGTTTTAATCGATTAAAAGGATATAACTTAACCAATAGTTATCTGATTAGTTCATCATTTAGTGAATTTATTATTTTTTTAAAACATAGCAAATGAGCATGTATTTATTTAAAATAATTAAATATACATTTGTGACAAGATTTTGTGTTTTTTTCTAAATCTTGTTAAACAAATAAAATCATTAAAGTTAAAAAAATTGGTCAAATTATGGTATCACTTTGTTAATTTGTTCATTATTATAAATGTAACAAATGAATATAAGGTCTATTTAAACTTTAAACGATATAATGATTTGTGAATATTGTTAACTTACTTCGGTTTTAATTGATTAAAAGGATTTAACTTAATTAAAAGTGGTCCGATTTGTTCATTACTAGTGCATTTGTTTCATTTATTATTTTAAACTTAGCAAATGGGTAAGTATTTATTTAAAAATAATTAAATATACATTCATGATGAGATTTGGTAATTTGTTCTAAATCTTCTTAAGCGAATAAAATCATATAAGTTAAGGAAAAAGGGTCAAATTGTGGTATAATTTTGTTCATTTGATTCGTTATTACGAACATAACAAATTAATTGGAGGTCTCTTTTAACTTTAAATGATATAATGATTTGTGCACATTCTTAACTCACTTCAGTTTTAATCGATTAAAATGATATAACTTAACCAATAATTGTTTGATTAGTTCATTATTTAGTGTGTTTAATTTATTTTTTTTCAAATATAACAAATGAGTATATATTTATTTAAAATAATTAAATATACATTCGTGACAAGATTTTATTCTAAATCTTGTCAAACGAATAAAATAATAAAAGTTAAAAAAAATGGTCAAATTATGGTATCACTTTTTTAATTTGTTCATTATTATGAATGTAACAAATGAATATAAGGTCTCTTTAAACTTTAAATGATATAATGATTTGTGAACATTCTTAACTTACTTCAATTTTAATTTGATTTGTTATTACGAACGTAACAAATTAATTGGAGGTCTCTTTTAACTTTAAATGATATAACGATTTGTGCACATTCTTAACTTACTTCAGTTTTAATCGATTAAAATGATATAACTTAACCAATAGTTGTCCGATTAGTTCATCGTTAGTGCACTGTATTCATTTTTTGAACTTACCGAATAAGTATATATTTATTTAAAATAATTAAATAAAAATCATGACGAGCTTTGGTCTATTGTTATAAATCTAGTTAAGTAAATGAAATCATATATACGTTATGAAAGAACAGTAAAATTGTGGTATCACTTTGTTTATTTGATTCGTTATTACGAACTTATGAAATGAATAAGAAGTTTCTTTAGACTTTAAACAATCGATATAAAGATTTGTACACATTATTAACGATTTTCAGTTTTAATCAATTAAAAAGATATAGCTACGATTAGTTCGCCGTTTAGTACATATAATTTAATATTATGAACTTAGCAAATGAGTACATATTTGTGAAAAATAAATAAATATACATTTGTATCTAGCTTTGGTGCTTTATTCTAATTCTAGTTAATCAAATAAAATCATATAAGTTCAAAAGGTCAAATTAAGGTATAATTTTGTTAATTTAATTTATTATTACAAATGTAACGAATGAATAGGAGACCTCTTTTAACATTATACAGTATAATGGTTTGTGAGCATTATTAAGTCACTTCAGTTTTAATTAAAAGGATATAACTTGACTAAAAGTAGATTGATTGGTTCATCATTTAGTATATTTGATATAATCTTTAGAACTTAGCAATTAAGTATGTATATATTTATTTAAAATAGTTAAATATACATTCGTGCTGAGCTTTTGTGCTTTATTCTAGATCTAGTTAAACTAATAAAATTGTATAATTTAAGGAATAACCGTCAAATTGTGGTATCACTTTGTCAGTTTGATTCATTATTACGAACATAACAAAAGAATAGGTCTTTTTAAACTTTAAATGATATAATGATTTGTACGCATTCTTAACTTACTTTGGTTTTTATTAATTAAAATATATAACTTAGCCAAAAGTAGTCTTATTAGTTCGTCATTTAGTATATTTAATTCATTGTTATGAACTTAGCGAATGAGTATGTATTTATTTTACAACAATTAAATATACATTCATGTTGAGCTTTGGTGCTTTGTTCTAAATCTAGGTAAATAAATAAAATCATATAAATTCAACTGGTCAAATTGTGGTTTAATTTTGTTAATTTAATTTATTATTTAAAATGTAACCAATGAATGAGATGTCTCTTTAAATATTAGACGATATAATGATTTGTGCACATTCTTATGTCACTTCGGTTTTAATCGATTAAAAGGATATAACTTGACCAAAATTAGTTTAATTAGTTCATCATTTAGTACATTTAATTTATTCTTTAGAACCTAGCAAATGAGTATATATTTATTTAAAATAATTAAATATACATTCGTAACGAGCTTTGATGTTTTGTTTTAAATCTAGTTAAGCAAATAAAATAATATAAGTTAAGGAATAACTGTCAAATTGTAGTATCACTTTGTCATTTTGATTCGTTATTACGAATGTAACCAATGAATAAGAGGTCTCTTTAAACTTTAAATAATGATTTGTACACATTCTTAACTTACTTTAGTTTTAATTAATTAAAAAGATATATAACTTGACTAAAAGTAGTTTAATTAGTTCGCCGCTTAGTGTATTTGATTCATGCTTTTGAACTTAGCAAATGAATATGTATTTATTTAAAATAATTTAATATACATTAATGACGAGCTTTGGTTTTTCGTTCAAAATCTAATTAAGAGAATAAAATCATATAACTTTAGGAAGAATGTTAAATTGTTTTATCACTTTATCAATTTTATTTGTTATTATTAATATAATAAATGAATAGGAGGTCTCTTTTGAGTTGAAACAATATAATGATTTGTACACATTCTTAACAAACTTCGGTTATAATTAATTTAAAGGATAACTGGGCAAAAAGTGGTCTGATTGGTTAACCTTTTAGTTCATTCTATTCATTATTTTAAACTTAGCAAATAATTATGTAGTTATTCAAAATAATTAAATATACATTCGTGTCAAGATTTGGTATTTTTTTTAAAATCTAGTTAATCGAATAAAATTATATAAGTTAAGGTAGAATGTTCAAATTGTGGTATTATTTTATCAAATTAATTCGTTATTATGAACATAACAAATGAATTAGAGGCCTCTTTAAGCTTTAAACAATATAACGATTTGGACATATTCTTAACATACTTCGGTTTTAATCGATTAAAAGAATATAACTTAACAAAAAGTGGTCCTATTGGGTTGTCATTTGGTGCATTTGATTTATTCTTTCAAACATAGCAAATAAGTAAGTATTTATTTAGAAATAATTAAATATATATTCATGTCGAGCATACTTTTTCTAAATATAGTTAAACCAAAAAAATCATATTTGTTAAAGAAGAATAGTCAAATTGTAGTATCACTTTGTTAATTTAATTCGTTATTATGAACATAATAAATTAATAGGAGGTCTCTTTAAACTTTAAACGATATAATGATGTACACATTCTTAACTTATTTCTGTTTTAATCGATTAAAATAATATAACTTAACCAAAAGTGGTTTGATTAGTTAGTTGTTTTGTACATTTAATTCATTTTTTTAAACTTAATAAATGAGTATGTGTTATTTAAACTAATTAAATATACATTTGTGACAAGCTTTGGTACTTTGTGTTTAATGTAGTTTAGCGAATGAAATTATATAAGTGAAGGAAAAATGGTTAAGTTGTAGTATAATTTTGTTAATTTGATTTGTTATTAAGAATGTAACAAATGAATGGGAGGTCTCTTTTAACTTTAAATAATATAATGATTTCCACACATTTGAACGAACTTCGGTTTTAATTGATTAAAAGCATATAACTTGGAAAAAAGTGGTCCGATTGCTTCATCATTGAGTGTGTTTTATTCATTATTACGAACTTAGCAATTAGTGCATATTTATTTAAAACAGTTAAAAATGCATTCATGTCGAGCTTTAGTGTTTAGCTCTAAATCTTGTTAAGCAAAAGAAATTATTTAAGTTAAAGAATAGTCAAATTGTAGTATCACTTTGTTAAATTGCTTTGTTATTACGAATGTAACAAATGATGAATAAGAGGTCTCTTTTAACTCTAAACGATAGATCGATTTGTCCATTTTCTTAAATTACTTCCTTTTTAATTGATTACAATGATATAACTTGACCAAAAATGGTCCGATTGGTTTATCGTTTAGTGCATTTTATTCATGCTTTCAAACTTAACAAATAAATACATATTTATTTTAAACAATTAGATATGCATTCGTAATGAGCATTGGTACTTTGTTTTAAATCTAATTAAGTGAATAAAATCATATAATTTAAGGAAGAATGGTCAAATTGTGGTATCACTTTGTAAGTTTTATTCGTTATTACGAATGTAACTAATGAATATGAGGTTTTTTAAGCTTTAAATGATATAACAATTTGTGGACATTTTTAACATACTTTGATTTTAATTGATTAAATGGATATAACTTGAGAAAACATGGTCCGATTAGTTTGTCATTTAGTACATTTGATTCATTTTATTAAGCTTAGCAAATGAGTACATAATTATTTAAAATAATTAAATATGTATTCATGTCAAAATTTGGTGTTTTGTTCTAAATCTTGATAAGTGAATGAAATCATATAAGTTTAGGAAAAATGGTTAAATTATGGTATAACTTTGTTAATTTGATTCGTTATTACGAACATAACAAATGAATGAGAGGTCTCTTTTAACTTTAAATAATAATACAATTTGTCTGCATGTTTTAATTTACTTCAACTATAATCAAATAAAAAGATATAACTTGACCAAAAGTAGTCCAGTTTATTCATCGTTTAGTTCGTTTGATTAATTCTTTTGAACTTATCAATTGAGTACATATTCATTTACAACAAATAAATATCAATTAGTGTCGATGTTTAGTGCTTTGTTCGAAATCTAGTTAAGAGAATGAAATCATATAAGTTAAGGAGGAATGTTCAAATTGTAGTATTACTTTGTCAATTTAATTCCTTATTATGAACGTAACAATTAAATGAGATGTCTATTTAAACTTTAAATGATATAACAATTTTTTCACAATCATAACTTAAGTTTTAATCGATTAAAAGGATATAACATGACTAAAAGTGGTCCGATTGGTTTGTCTAAATCTAGTTAAGCTTATCAAATCATATAAGTTAAGGAAGAACGGTCAAATTGTGGTATCACTTTGTCAATTTTGTTCGTTATTACGAATGTAGCAAATAATGGGAGGTCTCTTCAAACTTTAAACGATATAAATATTTGTGTACATTCTTAACTTACTTTAGTTTTAACCGATTAAAAATATATTACTTGGCCAAAAGTAGTATGATTGGTTCATCATTTAGTACATTTGATTTATTCTTACAAATTTAGTAAATAAGTACGTATTTATTTAAAACAATTAAACATGCAATCATGTTGAGCTTTAGTGCTTTGATCCAAAAAATAAGGAAGAATGGTCTAATTGTGGCATCATTGTGTTGAATAGGAGGTCTCTTTAAACTTTAAACAATAATAATGATTTGTGTACATTCTTAACTAATTTTAATCGATTAAAATGATATGACTTGACCAAAACTAGTGTGATTGATTTGTCATTTGGTATGCTTAATTCATTCTTATGAACTTAGTAAATAAGTATGTATTTATTTAAAATAGTTAAATATGTACTATGAATGTAACAAATGATATACCTTGGCTAAAATAGTCTGATAGGTTCATTGTTTAGGGACTTTAATTCATTCTTATGAATTTAACGAATAAGTATGTATTTATTTGAAATAATTAAATATGTATTCGTGTCGAGCTTTGGTGCTTTGTTCTAAATCTAGTTAAGCAAATGAAATCATATAAGTTAATTAAGAATTCTCAAATTGTGGTATTACTTCATCAATTTGATTAGTTATTACGAATGTAACAAATAAATAAGAACCTCTTTAAACTTTAAACGCTATAATGATTTGTGTACATTCTTAACTTTCTTCGGTTTTAAATGATTAAAAGGATATAACATGACCAAAAGTGGTCCAATTAGTTCATCATTTATTACATTTAATTCATTTTGTTGAACTTAGCAAATGGGTACGTAGTTATTTAAAATAATTAAATATACATTTGTGTTGAGCTTTGATGCTTTGTACTAAATCTAGCTAAGCGAATTAAATCATATAAGTTAAGGAAGAACGGTCAAATTGCTGTATTACTTTGTTTATTAATTCATTATTATAAACTTAACAAATAAAAGTGAAGTCGCTTTAAACTTTAAATGACATATCAATTTATACACATTTTTAACTAACTTTAATTTTAATCTATTAAAAGGATATAACTTAACCAAAGGTGGTCTGATTGGTTTGTCATTTAGTGCATTTGATTTATTCTTTCAAACTTAGTAAATAGTATATATTTATTTAAAATTATTAAATATACATTTGTGTTAATCTTTAGCGCTTTGTCCTGAACTACTTAAGTGAATGAAATCACATAAGTTAAGCAAGAAGGGTCAAAATGTGGTATCACTTTGTCCATTTGATTCGTTATTACGAAGGTTGTGATGAATGTGAGGTCTCTTTAAACTTTAAACAATATAATGATTTATGCACAGTCTTAACGAACTTCAGTTTTAATCGATTAAAAGGATATAACTTGGCTAAAAGTTGTTTAATTAGTTTGTCGTTTAGTGCGTTTAATTTATTGTTACGAACTTAGAGAATAAGTACGTATATATTTAAAACAATTAAATATATATTTGTTTCGAGCTTTAGTACTTTGTTCTACATCAATGGAATAATATAATTGATGTGCCAAGCGAGGGCACAATCAGTACCTCGGAGACTCATGCAGGGAAAGGGGAGAAAGAAGGAAAAAAGGAGGGAGTAAACTGAATTCTCCATTTTCATAAGCCAAACCAAGGAAGGGTACAACCCTCCTATGGGGAGCCGCATCCATCTACATTGGGGAACGTGCCTCTAGTGAGCTCGGCTATCCGGTGGTCCACTAGTGCTCCTATCACAATTCAATAATGCAATAAATAAATACAACTGCAATTAATATAAGGGAAACTAGCATAATGCACTAAAATAAAGAAAAAAGAAGAGTGGTCGGTGGATGTTCACAACACTCCACCACGCTTCTGCTATTCGCCTTGTCCGACCAAGCTGGGTAACGAGCCATAAACTCCTCCTCAGACATCCATGTAGCATCCTCAAGGGTCTGGCCCTGCCAAGAAGTCAGAATCTTTGTCATGATGAGACCGGAGCGGTGGACCCAACACTTATCAAGTACCAAGGCTAGAACAGGGTCGGAAGGTAGAACCAGCCCCATCAAGGGGGGTGGCGGAGCTGCAGCGGCTAAGGACACATCACCAATGCAGCGGTGCAGCTTGGAGACGTGAAAGACAGGGTGAACAAGAGAACCAAGTGGTAGGGCAAGGCGGTATGGCACCAGTCCAATACGCTCCTCGATAGCATAAGGACCATGGAAATAGGGGGCGAGCTTTGCGTGCTCAGGCTGAAATAAGGATGTTTGGCATAGAGACATAAACCAAGTCACCCACCACGAACTCCCTATCGGAGTGATGGCTATCATAGAGCTGCTTCATCCGGTTTTGAACCATGGACAAGTTCTCCTTAAGCTAGCAAAGAACCTCATCCCGTGTCTGGAGCATATAATCCACCTCAGCCACAAAGGAGGGATGAGGAACATAAGATAACACGGTCGGAGATGGCCGGCCATACAACACCTTGAAAGGAGTGAAACCGGCACGAGTGTGATAAGCGGTGTTATAAGACCACTCCGCCCAAGGAAGAAGCTAAAGCCATCGGTGGGGCTGTGACATAGTAAAACAGTGAAGATACTACTCTAAGCATCAGTTAACCACCTCGGTATGGCCATCCGTCTGAGGGTGGTAAGCAATGATCATATGGAGAGTAGTACCCTGTAAAGTGAAGAACTCCTGCCAAAACTGAGAGATGAAAATCTGGTCACAATCAGAAATAAATAGTGCATGGCATACTTGTAACGACCCGACCCAAGCCGGCCCACAAAATCACTAAAAGAAAATTTTCTCTTTTCCTTGAGCCAGGAATCATCGTCTGTGTGCGAGAGGTACAATGTTCATCTACGCACTACGAAACTTCAAAGCTTCATCGTACGTAGACTTAAGTTGTGACGAACGCATACACACAATGAAGCTTCATAGTTCATTGTGTGTAAAACATAATTAAAACATAATTAAAACATAATTAAAACATATATTTATAAATAATTTGGATCAGGCCAACGTTGCCTTGTTGTTGGTTGCCTACATATGTATTGGATATTATTCCAACACGATCGGATCTGAACGTAGTTCTGCCTAACGGCTACTACATACAACAATTGTCACAAAATCATATACATTAATAATACGTATATACTGATATTTATAAAAATTCGTCATATATCGGAGTCAAGAGGAAGTTAATAAACCAAAAACGTATATCTTGCTCTACCACTGAGCGGGATTATAACCACACATACACGTCTCGCTCTATCACTGAGCCGAGACTGTAAACACAAATTACATGTCTCGCTCTACCCTAGAGCGAGACTACATATATCATAGCATATAAGTGTACATCATGGCATAAAGCACACATCATGGCATATAAGTACACATCATGGTATATAAGCACACATCATGGCATATAGGCACACAACATGGCATATAGGCACATAACACAACAAACATATAAATCGTAGCATAACACACATCATAACATAGCACATGTTGTTCTATAATTACAACGGAAGATCGGAAATGCTTACTTCTATCATAACTCGTACGGTATCGGTATCTACGGACAGAACCCCGTCTTGCTCGGGTCTCTTTTTCTTGTTCCGGTGTTTGGGCAGGGCCTCCCTTAGACTTGGGGCATTTCCTCCTTATAAGATAGTCAGCTTAGAAAATAGAACCCACCATCGTATAGAACACCTTCAATTTAGTCAAGAACGCCTCTTGAATCAACTAAATTGGAGTTAGGATGGCTAGAAACAGAGAAAATGAAGTTTGTCGGTATAGGTAGAACCTTTCCTTGCTTGGGGTGTTTCCTCTTCATACGATCACTGACTCAGAAAACGGAACCCTCCATCGCGTAGAACATACTTGATTTAGTCAAGAACGCCTCTTGAATCGACTAAATCAGAGTTAGGATGGCTAGAAACAGAGAAAACGAAGTTGGTCGATGCTCGAAGGTAATGGGCAGAACCTCTCCTTATCTTGGGGCTTTTTCCTCCTTATACGGACTTCAACTCGAAGAAAGGACCACTCCATTGCGTAGTGCACGCTTGATTTAGTAGGAAACGGGTCTTGAACGGCCTTAATCGGCCTCAGAATGGTCAGAAATAGAGGAAAGGAAATTCTGGTTCGAAAAGAGGAACAAATGGGGTATAAATAGCCCCCGAGCTGTGCCGAAACCGCGGCTGCGCCACTGGTTTTGGGTGGCGGTGCCCGCTGTACGCACGCGGCGCCTACGGTAACGCGTGGCTCGTGCCCGCGCGTTATGCAGGTCGCGCCCGTGCCGCGGAAACGCCATGCCTGCGTTACCGCGGGCGCGCGCGGTTTAACGGCCACTCGCCAAACCGCTCTGCGGCGCATGCCAGTCGTGCGCCACACACCATTTCATTTCTTATTTATTTATTTATTTTTAAATGAAAACAAATCTTCAAACGCGCGTATCTCCCTACCCCGGAATCGGATTCGCGCGTTCTTGGTACCATTAGACTCGTATTGATGAGCCCTTTGATATTAACCCACTTAAAGCAATAAATCATGCTCTTTCTAAGTGGGTCCCACCGATATTGCACGTTTCTCAAATATTGTAACTTCCGGTCATGACCTCTGTTTCGCCCGTTCTTTAATTCACTACGCTCGTTTCTTTGAGCTCTACTCAAATATAAAGGTTTCAATGGTTAAAACCATCTATAATTTATTGCAAAAATTATTAATTACCTCTAACCCCCTTAGTTAGACGTAATCGAAAAGCGGGGTGTTACAATACTGTGGAGTTTAGCCACCTCTCGAACATAGAGCTCTGCCATTGTCTTGGCGATGAAAGGGTGACCCAGAGCGCAGAAATGTACGTACTTGGATAACTAATCCACCACCATCATAATCACGGACTTGCCTTGCACCAAGGGTAGGGCCTCAACAAAATCCATCGAAATATCATCCCAAACCTTATTTGGAATAGGCAAGGGCTGAAGCAACCTGGGAGGCATAGTCGTGGCAGCCTTGGCTCGTTAACAGACATTGCAAGAGGTGACATTGTCCTGGACTGCCCGATGGATCCCATGCCACAGAAAACTCTGGCTGATCCACTTATAAGTTCAGAAGGCCCCTTCGTGTCTGGTCACTGGAGAGTCATGGAAGTGGGCGATAATGCGGCGGCAAAGGTAAGCAATAGCAGGCACCCAAAGGTGGTCCTTCCAGAAGAGAAGGACATCCTGCCACAGGAAGAATGGACAAGCAGCTGGATCGGTTTGGAGGGCAGTAATAAGAGTCTGGGTTGGCAGATCATTGAGGTAAGCCTGTTTTAACTTAGCAAGGAAGGGGCATGCCGGCATGGACAACACCAAACACGAACCTGGGGTAGATCTGCGAGAAAGGGCGACGGCCACTGTGTTTTTAGACTCTTTCTTGTACACGACCTCGTAGTCATAACCAAGTAAATTGTTGACCTACCCCTGCTGAGCAGGTATGGACATCCTCTATTTGAGGAAGTACTTCAGTGGCTGATGGTTAGTGCGGATAAAAAATCGTTAGCCAAGTAAGTTGTGTTGCCACTTGTGGACGGTGACTACAATAGCCAACATTTCTTTCTCATAAATGCACAATGACAAGGAGTGGCCAGCCAAGGCCTTGCGGAAGTAGGCGATGGGGTGCTCATCCTGTAGAAGAACTGCCCCCAAATCCGACTCAAAAGCCAACCACGAAGGGCCGGCAGAAGTCAGGTAAAATCAGAACAAACGCTGAGGCCATAGCCCACTTAAGCTCATCAAACGCCGCCTGTGCATGCTCTGACCAATAGAAGGATCACTTCTTGAGAAGCTCCATAAGGGGCCAAGCAAGCTCGCCATAATTGCCAATGAACCGCCTATAGTAGCCTGTCAGTCCCAAAAAACGGCGGAGCGCCCTAACACTAGTGGGTGGTAGCCAAGAGAGAATGGCGACCACCTTTGACGGGTCAGTGGCAACCCCATCCTGGGGATAATATGGCCCGAATAATCAACCTGTGGGCTGCCAAAAGAACACTTCGAACGCTTAAGAAACAAAGAGTTAGCTCATAGAATAGAAAAGACCGACTTGAGGTGCTCCAAGTGGTCCACCCACGACAGGCTATAAACAAGAATGTCATCATAGAAGAATAAGATATATCGGCAAAGGAAAGGCTGGAAGAGGTCGTTCATGAGACTTTGGAAAGTAGAGGGGGCATTAGTCAGCCCAAGCGACATGATGCAAAACTCGAAATGGCCATCATGAGTGCGGAAGGCAGTCGTGTACACATTGGTGGCCTGCACCTAGATCTGATGGTAACCCGAATGAAGGTCGAGTTTACTGAATACCTTTCCACCAGCCAATTCATCTAAGAGCTCCTTGATCACCAGTATGGGGTATTTGTCCTTAACAGTGATAGCATTCATGGCGCTGTAATCCACACAAAACCGCCATGTACCATCCTTCTTATGAACCAGCAAGACCGTGAAGAGTATGAGCTTTACTAGGGCAGATGATGCTGGATTGAAGCATGTCAGCCACGAGACGCTCAATCTCTGACTTCTGAATATGGGGATAATGGTACAGCCGGATGTTGGCTGGTGCTACTCCCGGAATGATAGGGATATGGTGGTCGTGAGGCCATACGGGAGGAAGTCCCTGGGGTTCAGCAAATATGTCCTGGTGGCCTGTCAGCAACTCAAGAAGATCCAAAGGAGGCTCATCCTAAGGCACCTCGATGGTTGCCCGCTGCTACAAGAGCAACCCTTGGAGCGCGAACTGGAAAAAAGAGCTTGACAACTGGGCTGAGAGGAGGGTGCTCGGTCAGGATCCTTCAATCCAAACCCACTGCCCCCTGCAGCTCGAAGTCCATCACCATGTTTCTGAAATTCCAGACGATGTCCCTGAGCTCTTGGAGCCACTGCACCCCTAACACCACGTCCGCCCCCTTCGTAGGCAGCAAGAAGAGGTCGGTCACAAAGGTGTGGCCTTGGACAGAGAGCTTGACCGAGCACACACCCCGGACTCCTGAGGTGCTTCCCGTCGCAATCATCTAACATCCCCGATTTTTCTATAATTTTTCTGCATATTTTTGCTATTTTTTGCAATGTTTTGCAGTTTTCAGCTCGTATTTCAATGAAGAAATTTGACGCTTCGGCGCATCCATATTCATGACCATATGAGTAGGGAGGAGTGTTTAGTCACAGGTCATGGGCCTCAACGCATCCCAGAAATTTTTCAGCGCGAAAATTAGACGAGATGCAGGAGATCATAAATGAGAAGAAAAGAAGAGAAAAAAAAAAGAAAAAGAGAAAAGAAAAATATATAATGCGGATCGGGCACGCCACGCCTGACCCGTGGAGTGTACTGTGAATGGGGGCAGCACATTCACTGTTTGAGGTTGGAGGTGGTGCCGCCGGTAGCCGCTAGCTTCCACCTGGCTGGCCTAGGCCTGTCACCACCTCCGCTGCCTCCCTGGCCTGGCCGTGCTGGCCATCGCCGCCCCATTCCCTCTTTTCCTTTTCAGCCCAATAGAGAACTGCACTCTCGTTTTTGCCCCAATTAGCCGCTGCCAGCGGTTACATGGCCCAAACCGCCACCACAGCTCTGTCCTAGCCAGTATGAACTTTGGCCACCTCCGTCCCAGCCTCCCCGCCCCCAGATCGCTGCCGTGAGGTAAAAACTGTTCTGCCTCTATTTTTTTCGGTTTTCTATTCATTATGACCTGTGGCTGCACCACTGGTTGCCGGCTACCGCTGTTGGGCTCTGGCTCTCTTCCGGCCCGGCGATGACAAGGCCACCACCCCGTGGCCTGGACCGCTGCATCCCCGAACCGTGACCCCTCCTATTTTCCAGTCTGGACAAAACAGTTTTCCCATTTTTCGTTCTGTTTTTGTACTGTGTGTTGTGGCTGCCAGCTGTGCCGCCGGTGGCCGGCCACCATTGACCGGCCTTTGGCTTTCCCCCGGTCTGGTGACGACAAGGCTGCCGCCACCCTAGCCACCGCCTCCCTTAGCTTCCTCTGCCCGATGCCTATTCAGACAGAATTTTCCCTTGTCCGTAGATTTTTGTCATAAGTTTTCACTGCTGGCCGTGTGGATAATTTGTGGCCCAATGACAAAGTGTCAACTGCCACCTACATCAGCCAATGGATAGCCGCGGACACCTGATTGTCCCAACAACACAAGGCTACCATTCATGACTTCCCATGCTCCTCTGCCCTGTATGTCTACTGCCCAAACCATGCCCCCAAACTTCGGGCTACATTTCTTAGCGCCGCCGTGGGACCCACCCCATCCTAGGGCTTACTATTCATCCTGACACCGCGTGTACTTGGGCTGCATGTCTAATGTCGTGGGCTCTGCCCCTTGCCTAGCAATGTTTAGGTCCAGCACTTCTGGCCCAATTCTACCTCTGCACCCCCACTTTTGTTACGCATGACCCAAAACCTACGGGAAAAGTTCCCAAATTTCATTTCTTCTAAGGGGAAGTAATATTGTCAGCCTTAGAATTAGCCCATTGAAGGCTCAACCAATGTCATGCCCTTATCCTTCATCGTAAGCTGTGCTTGATGCACAACTATCTGTACGATGGTTTGGTTGTGGGTAGCATTTAGAAATGACGCCGCCTTTGTCAGCCACCTACACCAGGCCTTAATGCCTCAATGTGTGTTTATGGAATAATACTACCACTAGGCTATATGGTCGTTAAAGCCCTCCTTTGCATCCCTTATGTTTGTGAGTATGCAACCAAGTCCACCACCATGTTGTGAGGCTTTGACAATGCGGAATTGTTACCACTAGAGATAGTTTGCAGTCTATGTTAACGTTGTAGCCAACCAAGTGTTTTAAACTATTAGCCAACCTCCCGATCAGTTACTCGTCATTCTGTGGTCGCTTTTGCCAGTTCTAATGGCACAACCTTGTGTCCGGCCGCCCTAGTGCGCCCAGTCTTATGCTTTGAGTGAAATTAATCTAACCTTATCGAGATTAATTCCAACATCTCTAAAAATCCTTGGGACAACAACGACTCTCTCTGTGAGATGTTTTTGGCTGCCTATTTCGCTATCGACATTGCCATAGTCGTTCGCTTGCCATCAAACTCCTGTAGATTACGAGGTAGGGGACCTTGAACTTTGTAATTTCATTATAGCATGTTTTGATTGTGTAGTAGCATGCTAGGAGTTTATAATTTAATGTTCTACATGATTATGCTGATTATATAAGTATGTTGTTTGTATGTGAATTGTGCATATATTAGTGAAGACTTGTAAGTAGTAAGTTCCTATAAATTGTATGTATGTAACCAGAGTACGTGATCTTTGTTGTGGGCTGGTAGTATGTGATCAATGGGCACAGTGTTTGATTGTAAGTTTGGCAAGGGATACTTCACAGTCCATGACATGGAAACTGTGACTGTATGTCGGGTGAGGAAAGAAGAAAAATGGATGGGTGAAGGTTGGACTTGATAAGATTGGGGGATTGGTTTGGATTGAGTCCGATGGTGTATTGGAGTAATGAGTTAAAGGCTTCGGGGATGTAAGGATTTAGAAGACTTAAGGCTCAGAACATCTTGGGGGATTGTGAGTTAGTAAGAGATAACGACATAATTGTACATGCATAATGTATGTAATATGAATTATAACGAAAGAATAATTTGTAAGGAATTAGTAAGGGTTTGATGATGGGACTTAGGTCTAAGGGTTTCACTCCAGCAGTTCGAGAAGGACAGTATGGTTTTCAGACGAATGGTGTAAGATGTAAGACCGTAAGTATTTGATGGTGAGAGTGTGAGTATGGAATTCAAGTTTGACAAGCAAGGCTATGCTAAGATTCGTAAGATGGTAAGTGTATGGGTGGGGGATGAGTTAAATAAAGAATTCTATCTTTGTGGATTGGAACTTCTGTATGGGCGTATTTCTAGCCTTGTTGTCTGAAGAATGTAAGACGGGAGTTGTTCTAAGCATAATTATACATGCATAAGTTACCTAATATAAACTTGAATGGTAAGTAACCCTAATTTGATAACGTTGTGAGTTTGAGACTGAGGGTTTCAATTGATTGAGTTTTGTTTTTGTGCTAGTCGATAAGTAATTGACTGAGCGTCCTTCCTGGTCTAGCTATGGTGTTATCCTGCGATATTTGGTCTTGGTGCTATATTTTGGCCCAGACGTTTGATGCTCTGTTAAGAGCGCTATAAGTTTCCGCCCTTCATGGGCTCTATATGTTTTCTGCCTACAGATGGCACTACATATTCTACCCAAGAGAGACACTGTATGATTCTTGCACAAGAGTGGCACCGTATGTTTTCCACCCATAGATGGCTCCAGAGAGTGGGCATTTGTGCACTCAAGTAAGTAGTATCATGGATTTGTTCTTACCAGTTTGATCCTATGCCCCATGAGCATAGGTGTGCCTTGCCTTCGAAAAAATCCATGGTGTCTAGTTGCTCCCCGAAGGTTAAGGTGACGCCCCAGTGGCATTCCCTTCCTTTCCAATGCTAGAGCTTATTAACTATAATGAGCTTCAGTTGTGGGTAGTATGTGTACGATAGTGAGAGTAAGTTTTATGTTTTAGATTCTGAGTAAACTGTACGTGTAAGATCTAGAGTAAGTGTGACCTTCTAAGGAAGACCGTAAGAGTAAGTTTATTAATATGAGTAAGATTGTATGAGTAAGTTGGTGAGACTTTGATATAGACGGTAAGTGTAAGTGTAAGCTTCTAAGGAAGATGTAAGAGTATGTTTATGAGTAAGAGTAAGATTATATGAGTAAGGTCATACAAGTGAGTTCGTGCGAATAAGGTCGTACGAGTAGGTGTATGTTGTAAGTGTAAGTGTACATTTGTACGAGTAAACTGATAAGACTGATTCAAAGTGTAAGTGTAAGTGTAAGAGCTTGATATATGAGTAAGTGTAAGTTCAGCTTGTACGATGATTTGTATGCGTGACCATATTTATGTTTCTTATTCTGTTTGCTTCATGTGGGATTGTATGGAAGGATCTATATATTAACTTACGGAGTTCATTGATTTCTTTTTTCCCTTATTGGTATTTTCCTACCGAGTATGAAAATACTCACCCTATCTTTTTAGCCCCTTAGTCCCGAGGCTTTTGCAGGTAGATTGATAGCTTTTTGGACAAGACTATTCCCCATGGTAGACTATCCTTCCTTAATTTGGAGTGCAGCGAAATTGTAGTGAGGCATTGTAGATTTTAGTGTCACGATCTCATGTATTGATTAAGGTAAGAGAAATGCATTATTTTTTGAACTTGTGTATCTATATATGAGTCAGGACATAGACTGTTGAAGAACTTGTACTTAGAAAGGCCTAGGATGTATTTGTTTTTAAAGACCATGGCCATGGCGAGCTTTACTTATATATTTTTCTTTTGGGTCATGCCTGAAAATTTTAATTTTGTCGTATGATGAATTAATTTATAAAAGTTGTTTTCACATGTTTTGAATTTTGTTAATTAATTTGATTTTCATCTGTGTTTTGAAAAAGAAATTTTAGTAAAATTTTGAAGTCAATATGTGAAAAAACCTTGGGTGTGACAAATCAACACATAAAAAGGCTTTTCAAATCTAATAGGAAACAACCGAGTCTTTGGGCCACCTTATCGTTAATGAAGATATGGGTAGACCCACTATCGGTCAACATAGCCACTCGCTGTTGCTTGAGGTGGTCCTAGACTTGCATCGTGCGAGGAGTGAACGCCCCTGAAAAGGTATGGATAGAAATCTCAGGCTGCACGTCACATTGGTGAGACGAGACAGCGATGTCGGCCACATCTCCCTCCTCATCAAGTTCCTCCAAGAGAAGGCTAACCTTGACTACTCAACGGTGCCCTGGAACGAACTTTTCATCACAATGAAAACAGATCCCCTTCGACCAACGCTCCTCCATCTGTGCTAATGTTAGGCGTCGAACAATCGGGCCGGTCTGAACAGGCTGCTGGCCAGGATGGCTTGCCATGGGGTTGTTGGCCTGGGCGGCAAGGGAAACAGGGCTTGCAGTAGATCGTAGAGAAGGCCCAAGTTGACCCCCTCACCGCCGTCAGCGAGCTTCTCTTCTTCAATGCGTGCATGGTGCATGACTTCCCGCATGTTGGAGCAGGGAAAGTGGCACATCTCCTTCGAAATCTCAGGTTTGAGACCGCACTTGAAGGTGTCCACCAAGGCGGCCACCGGCCAATCAGGGAGGCGGTTGTCCACCTTCATAAACTCCGTATAATAGGCGCAGATGGCGGTGGTCTAGCTCAGTGTGGAGAGCATCTCGTTGAAGTCTTGGAACTCATTTGGGCCAAACTAAATGCACAACTCGTCAGAGAAGGCAGCCCAAGTGGGGTAGCACACCTCCTTCTTGAAGCTCTGGACCACACCGATGCATCTCCGTCTAAGTGGAAGGCCTCTATGTGCAGCCATTCAGCCTCAGAATGCATGCTCTGGTAGGAGAAAAACTTCTCCACCTTGTACATCCATTCCACCAGGTCATTGTCCCCATTGTAACGGGAAATTGGAGGCAGGCCAAACGAGGTTCAGCGCCACCTCGTGGTCCATTCATCCCCAGGCACTACTTGAAAACAAACGTACGACTAAAGTACCATGATCATGGATTTTTAAATACAAATAACTCTCAGGCATCCCTGAGTACAAGTCCTTAGACAGTCCACTATCTGATCCAAATTGAAAGTCCAGAAGGTATAAACACTTTAATTCTTATCTCACTCAATACATTAGATCATGGCACAAAATATACTCTCATTGAATCAAATATTATTGAATCAAAAGGAGAAACAATCTACCACAGAATCGAGCATCTATCTCTAGGAGCTAGAGCTCTCCAACACAACCTGCAAAAGCCTCCCGAACAATGGGGCTAAAAATATAGGGTAATGAGTATTTTCATACTCTGTAGGAAAATACCTAGTAGGGGAATCTTAAACAGTGAACTCAATAAGTTCATAAATACATGCGCTCATGCAACTCAAACATGAAACACAGAACATATAATAATCATATACATATGCTTACAAACTTACTCATACCACCGTACACACACTCAATACTTTACACATACTGGTATGACCTTACTCATACAATCTTACACATGTAGTCCTTCTCAGAATCATATACTTACAGTCGTGCTCAAATCATACACTTACAGTCTTACTCAGAAACTTACACTTACATTCTTACTCAGAATTATCATCTTACAATTGTGCTCATACTCATACTCTTACACGTACTCAGAAACACACATACTCACTTATACAGTTGTACACATACTATTGACCACTGAAGCTTATTACAACTAATAAGCTCTAGCGTCAAAAAGGAAAAGAATGTCACTAGGGCATCACCTTAACCTCTAGGGAGTGACTAGACGCTATGGACTTTTCTGAAGGCAAGGTACACCTATGATCATGGGGTATAGGATTAAACGGGTAAGAACATATCCATTATACTACTTACCTAAGCACGCAAATATACACCCACACATAAGGGGTCATACAATTACCCACCATTATGGGTCTTATAGTGCCAAACAATTGCCTACCATGATGGGTCTTATAGTGCTAGTGCCACTCTTGGGCAAAAATCATATTATGCCACTTTTGGGCAAGAATCATACAACGCTCTCAATAGAGCATCAAACATCTAGGCTTATGCAACACATAGACTAAATCAAAAATATGCATCGCCCTCAATAGAGCATTAGATGTCTGGTGCTCCATACAGCACACAGACAACATCCTACAGGATAAACACCATGGTAAGACACAAGAAATGCTCAGCTGACTCATTATCGGCTAGCTCAAAAATGTAACTTAATCCGTCAAACCCTCAGGTCTCACTCAACTCACAACGCTATCATTAGCTTTCTTATAATTCAAGTTTGAATTAAGTAAGTTACGTGGTATAATTATGCCAAACAAACTCACAATCCTCGACTGATCAAACCGAAGCTAAGCCCAATCGAAACCTTAGTTCGTCGGGGCAGCAGACTTCACTTAACCCATCCATAGTACATCAAATCCTTACCTAATCATATAGTCTCTACCATCCACCTTATGGCCAAAACATCTTACACATACATCATCAAATTGAGCTCCTCATAGCAGATCCTCGTTGTCCTCCTTATTTAATACCTCACTGATTATGCTTACTTTTTAGTTCATAATTTATACATTATTCTTGTACAATTATGCACACTCTTACTGTCTACTAAACCCTCATAAGGCTCGAAGCCTAAGTCCTCTCACTTACCGAACCCCTGACGTTGCTCCAAACCAATCCACTCAAATCCTTGCCTACTCAAACTTACGTCTGCCATCTTTTGTCACACACTTAGACATTTGCATTCAACTCCACATCCAAATCCTTACCAAACACCTTGCCACTTCTTATCATCCATCAGCCATACCTCTCTGTTCACATACATAGTCCACATACATAACTAACTCACAATCGCTAGCCATCACTAGCATGTCCATAATATACGTACGTAGCATACTAACATATTCGCTAGCCATCACTAGCGCATACATATTTCACATCCATAAAACATACATACATCTCATACATATCATATGTATCTCAACATGGCATAATTTATTATCTTACATCATGCAAACATATCTTGATTTAATATCCAAAACATTGAATCATACAATCCTAGCATGCCACTACTCATTCAAAGCATGCTATCATAAAATTAAGAGTTCAAAGCTCCCCTGCCTCATAATCATGACGTTTGATAGCGAGCATATGATGGTGGTGGCGTCTTTGGCATAGTTGGTGGTCAAAACCATTGTTAAGTTGAGAGAGTTATTGTCCGGAGGTTTTAGGAAGCGCATGAACTACTCGTGGCCAAACAGGGGTGACACATGTCAATGAGGAAAATCCATGATCCACGGTGGCACACTAGGGGTGGCCGGAAGAAAGATCATGCCAATGAGTGGCAAGTGTGACCGAAGGTCCAGGCGTACACACTAAAATTCGACCGGCGATTGAAAAATACTCAACCGGTCACAAGACATCAAAATTGGCTATGGACAGCACCCAACGACATCAATTTTGCATTCACAAGGGCCCACATAAGGGCGGAAGGCATAGGGCAATACTCAAGGACGGAGGAGAGATGGAGAACTCTGGTGGTCAAAGCCAAATGATGGCGGATCCATCCAACTATCAAGCGGCACCAAAACCTTAAACTAAATGTGCAGCTACTTGCACATGCGTCCAATGGGAGGGGAGGAGGGCTAGACAAAGGCAGTCCAAGGCTCATTAGGGCTGATAGGGCTAAGGCCCTAGTGGTGGCCAATCGAAGCGGTGACATCGCTGATCACCCACAACCAAAACAATAAGTGCGGGCAGCTATGCATCTCACATGACAAAGGGCTGGGAAAAAGTTCAGGGTTGATCAAAGGCCATGAGGCCATCACTAGCCAAGGCCTATGTAGGTGAACTCATCCACCTTCAGTCAAGATAGGTCATACAAAATCTTTCAAGAGGCCATACGGTACCGACGGCATAAAATGGGTAAGAGGGTTCAATGACAGGAAATGTCGGTTAGCAGAACTAGTGAGGGCTACGGCCCACAGGGGGAGCATGAGTCTAATGAGGTCTAACTGGCCAAGGAAGTTAACCTAGCCATCTCAGGCTAAAACTGGCCAAAATGAGGTGGTCTAAAGGGCATCCTATGTGCAAGGCAGAGCAAAATGGTATATGATAATTTTTGGCAGCTCATCGGATGATCAAAACATAGTGACGGCGAAGGTTCAGTTTGTTCGGATGGAACTGTACAACGGGGCTAGGGTAGACCTAGTTCTGACAAGCAGAGGGGACAAAAAAATAATCAGGGCAGTGGGACTTGGCTGAGGCGACAGCCCTATCATTGCTTGCCCAAGGCTGGCCTATTGGAGGCTGGCTCTTGTCGGCATGTCCTCAATTTCTGTCATAGATGGAAACATGGAAGGCTAGAAAGGTCTGGCAGTAGGAGAGAAATGGCAGAGGTTGAACCGGGCAGGAAGTGGTGATCTATAGCTTTTGCCGGACCAAGGTGGAACTGGACGGAGGTCCAATCAGCTGTGGCTCACCACCGTCAGCCACCGTTTCACCAAAACAGTGAGGCGGCAGAAAACAAGGCAGATGGTGGAAAATATGGGGCAGTGGAGGAGACCAAGTGAGGCCGGGAGAGGTTGCCCATCACTGTCGCCGGACCAAAGAGGACCAAACTGAGTCTGACCGGGACATCAAATGGCGGCCGGAGGCAGCCGGTGAACTCGACTGATGGGGGCGAAAAAAGGACAGAGGGGAGAGAAGAGGGCGGGCAGTGGATGAGAGGCCCAGGAGGCTAGGAGGGAAGACCTCCCGCTGTCGCCGGGCCAGGGCAAAGCTCACGTGGGAAAGCCGGCCCTTGCTGACCGACGGTGGTGTCGACTGAAACTCAAAACAGAGAGAAGATGAGGAGCTAACAGGGGTGGAAGATGGGGCGGAGCGGCCAGGGAAAGGTCTAGGAGGC
Source organism: Saururus chinensis (assembly GCA_035235625.1). Lineage (NCBI taxonomy): Eukaryota > Viridiplantae > Streptophyta > Magnoliopsida > Piperales > Saururaceae > Saururus > Saururus chinensis. Next base: position 32,063,266 of record CP141144.1, read on the forward strand.
CAGGAGGGATGGCCTCCCGTAGTCGTCGGCCCATGGTGGCAGCGGCACAACACCAAACAGAGAAATATATAGGGGAGGAGCTCACGGGGGACGAATCAAGCTGGGGCGGTGTCGGGGAGGCGGCCTGGCCGTCATCAAGCCGAGGTCGGCTGGCAGTGCTCCTCCAGCTCGCATAGATGAAAGAGGGGGGTATCCTGTTCCAGAGTTTTTTGGATCGGGCTCCGCCGAGCCCGAGCCCGATCTTTCTATTCTTCTTTTTTTTTTCTTTTTCCCTTATCCTTTTCTGCACTTCCATCCTCTCTCAATTTTTTGCACCGTAAACACACATCCAGGCCCGTGGCCTACAACTGAACCCCACACCTAGCTACGAGTACAAATATTGAAGCCAAATACACCAATGTGTTATATTTTTTCACTAAAAATGATCAGAAAATAGCAGAAAAAGTTATAAGAAATCATAGGAAAAATCAGGGGCATGCAGTTCAGGGGCCTGAGATGGACCCCCCTTCTCCATGATAGCAGGGGGCGGCCTAGTTAATAGGAGCGCTGTGCACTCTGTCTGGATCTGGACCATGACCAAACCCAAGGTCTTGATCACCACCAAGAGTTCTGCCATAGTAGGCTCGCCTGTGGTGGCCAGAACCGTCTTCGGGCTATCAGTGGAGGGAGAGCCTCCTTCTCAGGTGGGGCTTCTAGGGCTGTAGCAACTTGTTTACCTCGTGCCATGGCTGGAATCATTCGGCTTCAATACCAATGATGTGCCCAGCGAGGGCACAGTCGGTACCTCAGAGACTCACGCAGGGAAAGGGGAGAAAGAAGGAAGAAAGGGGGGAATAAACTGAATTCTCTATTTTCATAAGCCGAACCAAGGAAGGGGATGACCCTCTTATGGGGAGCTGCACCCTCTACATTGGGGAATGTGCCACTAGTGGGCCTGGGTTATTCCGTGGTCCACTAGCGCTCCTATCATAATTCAATAATGCAATAAACAAATATAACTACAATTAATATAAGGAAAACTAGCCTAATGTACTGAAATGAAGATAAAAGATGAGTGGTTGGTGGACGTGCACAACAATAATTTAAAGAACTGACAAAATGTGGTATTACTTTGTCCATTCAATTCGTAATTAAGAACATAAGAAATGAATGGTAGGTCTCTTTAAACTTTAAATGATATAAAGATTTATATACATTCTTAACGAACTTTAGATTTAATCGATCTAAAGGATATCTCTTAGCAAAAAGTGGTCTGATTAGTTCGTTGTTTAGTATATTTGATTCATTGGACGAGTTTAGGGAATGAGTATGTATTTATTTAAAATAATTAAATATGCATTCGTGTCAAGCTTTAGTACAATGTTCTTAATCTAGTTAAGTGAATAAAATAATACAAGTTAAGGAAGAACGTTTGAATTGTGGTATCACTTTGTCAATTTAATACGTAATTACGAAATTAACAAATAAATTAGAGTACTCTTTAAACTTTTAACGATATAACGATTTGTACACATTCTTGATTTAGGTTTTAATCGATAAACATGATATAACTTGACTAAAAGTGGTCCAATTGGTTTATCGCTTAGTGCATTTGATTCATTCTTTAAAACTTAGCAAATAAGTAAGTATTTATTGAAAATAATTAAATATAGATTTGTGTCAGGTCATTAGTGTTTTGTTCTAAATCTTATTTAAGTAAATAAAATCATATAAAGTAAGGAAGAATGGTCAAACAAATGTATAAGAGCTCTCTTTAAACTTTAAACATAATAACGATTTGTGCATATTCTTAACTTACTTTGATTTAAATCAATAAAAGGATAAAACTTTATTAAAGGTGGTTTGATTGGTTCGTCATTTAGTATATTTTATTTATTCTTTCAAACTTAGCAAATGAGTAAGTACTTATTTAAAACTTTTTAATATACATTTATGTCCACTTTGGTGCTTTGTTCTAAATCTAGTTAAGTAAATGAAATTATATAAGTTAAGGAAGAATGGTCAAATTGTGGTACCAGTTTGTCCTTTTGTTTCATTATTATGATGGTTACAAATGAATGCGAGGTCTCTTTAAACTTAAAACAATAGAATAATTTATGCATATTCTTAACAAACTTTGGTATTAAACGATTAAAAGGATATATCTGAGCTGAAAGTAGTCTGATTAGTTCATCTTTTAGTGCATTTTATTTATTCTTACAAACTTAGCGAATGTGTATGTATTTATTTAAAATAATTAAATATACATTTGTGTCAAGCTTTGGTGTTTTGTTCTAAATCAAGTTAAGCGAATGAAATATTATACAAGTTAAGGAAGAATAGTCAAGTTATGGTATCACTTTATCCATTTGATTTGTTATTATAAAGGCAACAAATGAATGGGAGTTCGCTTTAAACTTTTAATGATATAATGATTTGTGCTCATTATTAACTTACTTGGGTTTTAATTGATTACAAGGATATATCTTAGCAAAAGTGGTCTAAATGGTTCACCTAGTGCGTTTGATTCAATCTTTTGATCTTAGTGAATGAGTACGTATTTATTAAAAAGAATTAAATATGCATTTGTGTCGAGCTTTGGTGGTTTATTCTACATTCAGTTAAGCAAATAAAATAAGATAAGTTAAGGAAGAACTAACAAATTGTGGGATCACTTCGTCAATTTGACTTGCTTTTTTGAATGTGACAAATGAATGTTAACTCTCTTTCAACTATTAACGATATAAAGATTTGTGCAAATTTTAACTTATGCTTTTATCGATTAAAAAGAAATATCTTAGGAAAAAGTGGTCAAATTCATTCGGCATTTAGTTTATTTGATTTATTCTTATGAACTTAGAAAATAAGTATGTATTTATTTAAAACAATTAAATATACATTCGTGTCGAGCTTTGGTCCTTTATCCTAAATCTATTTTAAGCGAATAAAATTATATAAGTTAGGGGAAAATGTTCATATTGTGGTATCAATTTGTAAAATTTATTTATTACTAACGTAACATATGAATGAAAGCTCTCTTTAAACTTTAAATGATATAACAATTTGTCCACATTCATAACCTACTTCGGTTTTTATTGATTTAAAAAGCATATAACTTGACTAAACGTAGTCCAATTGGTTTGTCATTGAGTGCATTTAATTCATTCTTTTGAACTTAGTAAATATATATGTATTTATTTAAATAATTAAATATATATTTGTGTCGAGCTTCGGTGTTTTGTTCTAAATCTAGTTAAGCAAATATAATCATATATGTTAAGAAAGAACGGTCAAATTGTGGTATTACTTTATTAATCTGATTCGTTATTACGAACTAAACAAATACATTAAAGTTGTGTTTAAACTTTAAACGATATAACAATTTGTGCACATTCTTAACTTACTTCGGTTATAATCAATTAAAAGGATATAACTAGACCAAAGGTGGTCCGATTGATTCATCGTTTAGTACATTTAATTTATTCTTACGAACTTAGTAAATGAGTATGTATTTATTTAAAAGAATAAAATATACATTCGTGTCGAGCTTTGGTGCTTTGTTCTAAATCTAGTTAAATGAATAAAATCTTATAAGTTAAGGAAGAACGGTCAAATTGTAGTATCACTTTGTCATTTTGATTCGTTATTACAAAGGTAACAAATGAATGTGAGGTCTCTTTAAACTTTAAATGATATAATGATTTGTACACATTCTTAACAAACTTTGGTTTTAATCAATTAAAAAGGATATATCTTGGCCAAAAGTAGTCTGATTGATTTGTTGTTTAGTGCATTTGATTTATTCCTATGAAATTAGGTAATTAGTATATAATTATTTAAAATAATTAAATATGTATTTTTGTCGAGCTTTAGTACTTTGTTCTAAATGCATTTAAGCGAATGAAATAATATAATTTAAGGAAGAACGGTCAAATTGTGGTATCAGTTTGTTCATTTGATTCATTATTATGAGGGTAACAAATGAATGCAAGGACTCTTTAAACTTTTAACGATATAATGATTTGTGCACATTCTTAAAAGACTTCGGTTTTACTCATATTAAAATTCTATATCTTGGCCGAATGTAGTCTAATTGGTTCGTCGTTTAGTATGTTTAAATCTTTCTTAGGAACATTGTGAATGAGTATGCATTTATTTAATACAATTAAACATATTATCGTGTTAAGCAAATAAAATTATCAAAGTTAAGGAAAATCTAACAAATTGCGGTTTCACTTTCTCAATTAAATTTGCTATTATAAACATGACAAATAAATGGGAACTCTCTTTAAACTTCACGCAACATTGCACACATGTTGACATGTGTTGCGGCATTTGCATGCGACGACATTGCACACACTAGTTGGTACGCTTTGCGGCGTTTGCAAGCAATGTTGCTCATACAAGTTGGCAGACATTGTGGCAGTTGCATGCAACATTGCGCACACACAGTGGGGGCTTAGCAAAATGAAGACTCCTCCATATATAGCAAAATTTGGCACTTGTGCCTTTGCAAGATGACGTCAACCCCTTCTGGGAGGCGGTAAGTGGGGTCAAATCTGTTTGACATGGGGCTAAATCCCAGTAGATTGTGGTAGCAAGGCCACTCTGCCACTTACATACCCCATCGAATATTTAAGTCGTATGCAAAGGATTCACCTCGTCGCCCAATGGGAATTAAGTTTCAAGGTAGTCCAGCGTGGCTCATCTGCCATGAGGGGGCGCCAATGACACAGGCCCATGGGAGCCAAAGAGGCCCCTACTGTGGGTCGGCAAATGGGTGACGAGTGAATGAGCCGGTCTGTGGCACCCCGTGTTCTGATTATGCTTAACCCAAGAGGGTTGGGGGTAATTATGTAATTTTAGTTAAATTTTAAAAGGGTTTTATGGGATAAAATTTCTATATTTAGTTAAAGCTTGAAGTAACAAGTGCAACGAAATGAAGAATATGTACAACGGAGGTCTAGAATGAAAGTTATGACCTTGGGAAATGTGTCACATGGGCAGGACCCACTCTCTTTAAACTTTAAACTATATAACAATTTGTGTATATTATTAACTTACTTTTATTTTTATCAATTAAAAAGACATAACCCCGAAGGTGGTCCGATTGGTTCATCATTTGGTCCATTTATAACTCATTCTTTTGAACATAGTAAATGAGTATGCATTTATTTTAAAAAATGAAATATACATTCGTGTCGAGCTTTGGTGCTTTGTTCTAAATCTAGTTAAATGAATAAAATCTTATAAGTTAAGGAAGAACGGTCAAATTGTAGTATCACTTTGTTATTTTGATTCGTTATTACAAAGGTAACAAATGAATTAGAGGTCTCTTTAAACTTTAAACTATATAATGATTTGTGCACATTCTTAATTTACTTCAGTTTTAAATGATTAAATGGATATCTTGGCCAAAGGTGGTCAGATTGGTTCATCATTTAGTACGTTTGATTCATTCTTATAAATTTAGTAAATGATTACATATTGATTTAAAACAATTTAATATACATTTGTGTCGAGATTTGGAGTTTTTTTCTAAATCTAATTAAACAAATTAAATAATTTTAGTTAAGGAAGAACTAATATGGTATTAATTTATCAATTTGATTTATTATTACGAACATGACAAATGAATGTGAGTACTCCTTAAACTTTAAACGATATAACAATTTTTTTTCATTCTTAACTTACATGTGTTTTAATTGATTAAAAGGATTTATCTTAGCAAAGAGTGGTCTAATTAGTTCGTCGTTTAGTGCGTTTAATTCATTCTTACGAACATAGCGAATGAGTTCGTATTTATTTAAAACAATCAAATATGCATTCGTGTTGAGCTTTGGTGCCTTGTTATAATCATGTAATTTGTTATTTCGAATGTAACAAATGAATGTGAGCTCTTTTTAGACTTTAAACGATATAATGATTTGTGCATATTCTTAACTTCAGTTTTAATCAATTAAAATGATATAACTTGTCTAAAATGGTCCAATTGGTTTGTTGTTTAGAGCGTTTAATTCATTCGTTTGAATATAGCCAATGAGTACGTATTCATTTAAAACAATTAAATATACATTTGTGTCGAGCTTTGTTGCTATGCTCTAAATCTAGTTAAGTGAATGAAATCAAATAAGTTAAAAGAAAGAATGGTCAAATTGTGCTATCACTTTGTCAATTTGATTCGTTATTACGAACTAAACAAATGCATGAGAGCCCTATTTGAACTTTAAATGATATAATGATTTGTGTATATTTTTAACTTACTTTCATTTCAATCGATTAAAAGGATATTACTTTACCAGTGGTGGTCCGATTGGTTCGTTGTTTAGTGCATTTGATTCATTACCAGTGGTGGTCCGATTGGTTCGTTGTTTAGTGCATTTGATTCATTCTTTTGAACTTAGGAAATGCATACGTATTTATTTAAAATAATTAAATATACCTTCATGTCGAGCTATAGTGCTTTATTCTAAGAATAACTAAGGAAGAATGGTCAAATTGTTGTATTGCTTTGTCCTTTTCATTCATTATTATGAATGTGAGGTCTCTTTAACTTGAAAGGATATAATGATTTGCGTACATTCTTAACGAACTTCAGTTTTAATCGACTAAAAGGATATATCTTGGCCGAAAGTAGTCCGATTAGTTCATTGTTTATTGTATTTGATTAATTCTAATGAACTTCGCGAGTGTGTACATATTTTTTTAAAATAATTAAATACGCATTCATGTCGAGTTTTGGTGCTTTGTTCTAAATGTAGTTCAGAAAATGAAATCATATAAGTTAAGGGAGAATCGTTAAATTGTGCTATCACTCTGTTAATTTGATTCATTATTACGAACTTAACAAATGGATGAGAGTTCTCTCTAAACTTTAAATGATATATCTATTTGTACTCATTCTTAACTTATTTCGGATATAGCTTGACCAAAGTTGGTCCGATTAGTTCGTCATTTAGTGCATTTGATTTATTTTTTTTAACATAGTGAATGTGTATATATTTTTTTAAAACAATTAAATAGACATCCTTGTTGAGCTGTGTTGCATTGTTCAAACTGTAGAAGAACGGTTAAATTGTTGTATCACTTTATTAATTTGATTCATTATAACGATAATAACTAATAAATGTAAGGTCTCGTTAAACTTTAAATAATATAACGATTTGTTATATTCTTAACATACTTCAGTTTTAATCGATTAAAAGGAAACTAACCTCTTAATGAAAACAAAATGCTAACTAACCTCTTGACCTAAATGCATGCCCTTATTAAACAATATCATAATTAAAACCTATCCTACTAGCACGTGGGCCCCAGTCATAGACCCTTAGGATGTTTACAACATTCCACCACGCTTCGCTTGTGCAGCACCTCATCCCCGAGGTGGCCCTAAACTCCAAGCATCGAGCTCACTATAGTTCCACTCTGAACAACCAGTCATTACTCAAATGCAGATGTGCATAAGCTAGCACAAACATGTTTGTTGGGAGTGCGGTTGATAGAATCCAAGGGCAAGATATAGCTGCTGTCAATATGAACTGGAGATGAAGGAGGTGGCAAAGCAAAGGAATAGGCACGACTTGTTTGGTGCAGGACAAAGTGGAGTGCTTGCACAGGTCTCTAACAAGCAGGGTCACCATAGGGATTATATAGGGTATCTCGAAACAGCCCAAAGTGGCCATTAGATAGCAGCAATAACAAAGTCAAATAAGTGCACCAATCGACTAAAGATGGTGTAGGGTGGGCCATCGACCAACGTGAAGGGGCCAAACCCAAACCTGACCAGACTCGTGTTCTCTGATTTGGAGCCATTTCATGGTCATGTGGAATGTGGTGACTCAGATGGTTCTGCCCATCAGCGTGAAATTTGGGCAGCTGGCGTAGATAAGCTTGACAAGACTTAATCCAGAGGTGTCAGTCGTTTAAAAATTTCTGATTCGGCAGTTGAGCAACATCACCAACTTGGGAAATCCAGAAAATCCTGTGTGATCAGGGCCGTGACCAAGAATCCACTGCCGGATTTCTTGCAATTACCAAAGTGGGGGAGGTGGTGGCCACCAGGGACACCCTGCTGCTCCAGATGCAAACCTCCCCTGGTGACCCGGCAGATATTCGAACCCCATCTCCATTCAGAATTGCCATTTTGAGGAAGCAAATCCCGAATCGCTTGCAGTAGCCAAAATGGGAGTTGATGGCCAGATTCCGTGAAGTTGAGCAGCGATCGGTGGTGTCTTCCATGCTCTCCTTGGCATGGTAGCAGATTCTCTCTGCAGGAAGAAAGGTGGACCAGCTGGGATTGCCATGAGGCAGTTGGCTGAGACGGAGTATGCATCGGGAAAGCTCTGCTCGTGGGTGGAGTTGATCGGGTGGAGGAGAAGAAGGCAACAAGTGTTCTGGTGGAAGGCGGAGCACAGAAGAAGGCAGCCAGGTTATTGCGGAAGGCGGAGCACAGGCAGGCCAGGACGGAGATCCGAAAGGCTGGGATAGCTCAACGGCCGTATCCCCTTTTTCCCACTCCTGTGGCCATTTCCCATTTTTGCTGCCCCTTGGCCGACTGTGATCTAGCTGCTTGCCCATGAGAATGCAGCGGTTGGATGGAAGAGCATGTCAGGATGCAGAGCAGTGACTTGTGGAGGCTTCTTCTACTGTAGAGTCTTTCTCCCGATTGCGCCAGCACCCCTCCTCATCTCCGGTGGTTGAGCAGTCCAACTTTGGTCATCTCCATCAACAGAGAGCATGGTGGTGGATCAGTCCAACATTGGTTAGTCTTGGACAGAGGTGATGCCATTGGGGGACTGGCCGGAACCGGCAAGGATAGTGGTGGGGGTCCAGGGATGGTGGAGGTATTTTCCACCTAGTGGCTTTGATACCAATGTTGTGGACCGGTGTCCACAATGGTCTGGCAGCCCGGTAATTGGAAGGGAGCAGCGCAAGATGGCTGGGAAAGGGGAGAGAGAGCAGTATAGCCGCCAGGAAGGAGGGAGAGACAGGGGAGAAGATAAGAGAATTAGACAGTAAATAATTCATTCCACAATCCAAATTAGGGCATAGTCTTTACAATTAAATAGACAAACTAGTGGGCTCACTAACAGGCACCTAAGGCCCATTAACGTAAATAAAAAAAAACTATTAATAACACTAATGAACCTCTTGACCTAAATGCCCTTATTAAACAATGACATAAGGATAGACCCTTAAAACCTTAAAACTTAAAACCTTTCCCACTAACATGTAGGCCTAGTGATAGACCCTTAGGACGTTCATAACATTCTTTCTTTTAAACTTAGCAAATGAGTACATATTCATTTAAAACATATAAATATCAAGTCTTATTGAGCTTTGGCGCTTTGTTCTAAATCTAGTTAAGCGAATGAAATCATATAAGTTAAGAATGTATGGTCAAATTGTGGTATCACTTTTTTAATTTAATTCCTTATTATGAACGTAACAAATAAATGAGAAGTATCTTTAAACTTTAAATGATATAACGATTTGTACCCATTATTAACTTACTTAGGTTTTAATCAATTAAAATGATATAACTTAATAAAAAGTAGTCCAATTTATACATCGTTTAGTGCTTTTGATTCATTTTTTTAACTTAGCAAATGAGTATGTATTCATTTAAAGTAATTAAGGATCAATTTGTGTCGATCTTTAGTGCTTTGTTTTAAATCTAGTTAATTAAACGAAATCATATAAGTAAGGGAAGAAGGTCAAATTGTGACATCACTTTGTCCATTCTATTTGTTATTGCGAATGTAAGAAATTAATGTGAGGTCTCTTTAGACTTTAAATAATATAAAGATTTGTACGCCTTCTTAACGAACTTTGGTTTTAATTGATTAAAAAGATATCACTTAGCCAAAAGTGGTCTAATTGGTTCGTCATTTAGTTTGTTTAATTCATTCATATGAACTTAGCGAATGTGTTTAAAGTTATTTAAGACAATTAAATATACATTCGTGTTGAGATTTGGTGTTTTGTTCTAAATCCAGTTATATGATTCAATAATACAAGTTAAGGAAGAATGGTGAAATTGTAGTATCACTTTGCCACTTTTGATTTGGTATTATGAATATAACAAATGAATGAGAGGTCTCTTTAAAATTTATACGATATAATGATTTGTGCATATTCTTGACTTAATTTAGTTTTAATCGATTAAAAAGATATAACTTGACAAAAAGTAGTCAAATTGGTTTGTTGTTTAGTACATTTGATTTATTTTTTTAAACTTGGCAAATTAATACGTATTTATTTATAAATAATTTAATATACATTCGCATCAAGATTTAGTATTTTATTAGAATTCTAGTTAATGGAATGAAATCATATAAGTTAAGGAATAACGTTTAAATTGTCGCATCACTTTGTCAATATGATTCATTATTACGAACGTAAAAAATTAATAATAAGTCTGTTTGTGCTTTAAACGATATAACAATTTGTGCACATTCTTAGCATACAAGGATATAACTTGACCATTAGTGGTCTGATTGGTTCATCATTTGACGCATTTCCTTCATTCTTACGAACTTAGCAAATGAGTATATATTTATTTAAATATAATTAAATATACATTCTTGGTGATCTTTGGTATTTTGTTCTAAATCTAATTAAGTGAATAAAATCATATAAGTTAAGGAAAAACGGTCAAATTGTGGTATTAATTTATTAATTTGATTCTTACTACCAATGTAACAAATGAATAGGAAATGTCTTTTAACTCTAAACGATATAACGATTTGTGCATATTCTTAAGTTACTTTGGTTTTAATCGATTAAAAGGATATAACTTAACTAAAAATAGTTCGATTGGTTCATCGTTTAGTACGCTTAAGTTATTCTTTCAAACTTAGCAAATGTGTCATATTTTTTTAGAACAATTAGATATACATTCGTGATGAGCTTTTGCGTTTTTTTTTCTAAATCTAGTTAAACAAATAAAACCATATAAGTTAAGGAAGAACGATCAAATTGTGGTATCACTTTGTCAATTTGATTCTTTATTACGAATGTAACAAATGATATAACTTGACCAAAAATGGTCTGATTTGTTTGTCGTTTAGTGCATTTAATTAATTCTTTCAAACTTAACAAATAAGTACGTATTTATTTAAAATAATTAGATATACATTCGTGACGAGCTTTTTGTTCTAAATCTAGTTACGCGAATAAAATCATATAAGTTAGAGAAAAATGATCAAATTATGGTATCACTTTGTTTATTTAATTTGTTATTAAGAACATAACAAGTGAATAGGAAGTCTCTTTTAACTCTAAACAATATAACTATTTATACAAGTTCTTAATTTACTTCAGTTTTAATCAATTAAAAGGATATAATTTGACAAAAGTTAGTCTGATTGGTTCGTCGTTTAGCGCATTTGATTTATTTTTTTAACTAAGCAAATGTCTATGTATTTATTTGAAATAATTAGATATACATTGAAGACGAGCTTTGGTGCCTTTGTTCTAAATCTAGTGAAGCAAATAGAAAGATATAAGTTACGGTAGAACGGTAAAATTGTGGTATCATTTTGTCAATTTGCCTCGTAATTATGAATGTAACAAATGAATATGAACTTTAAACTATTTACAATATAATTAGTTATAAATATTCTTTAACTTACTTCAGATTTAGTCGATTAAAAGGATATAACTTAACCAAAAGTAGTCCAATTTATTCATTTTTAGTGCATTTGATACATTCTTAAAAACTTAGCAAATGAGTATGTATTTATTTAAAATAATTAATTATCAATTCTTGTTGATATTTTGTATTTTTTAAAATCTTGTTTAAGTAAATAAAATCATGTAAGTTAAAGAAGATTGTTCAAACTGTGGTATCATGTTGTTAATTAGATTCGTTATTAAGAACGTAATAAATAAAAAGGATGTCTCTTTAAACTTTAAACGATATAATGATTTGTACACATTCTTAACTTACTTTGGTTTTAATCAATTAAAATTATATAACTTGACTAAAAGTGGTCTGATTGGTTCGTCGACTAGTGTGTTTAATTTATTCTTTTAAACTTAGCAAATGAGTATATAGTTATTTAAAACAATTAAATGTACATTCGTACAGAGCTTTGGTGCATTATTTTAAGTCTAGTTAAATGAATAAAATCATATATGTTAAAAAAATAGTCAAGTTTTGGTATCACTTTATTAATTTGATTGGTTATTACAAACGTAACAAATGAATAGGATGTCTATTTCAAGTTTAAATGATATAACAATTTATACATATTCTTTAACTTACTTTAGTTTAAATCCATTAAAAGGATATAACTTGGTCAAAAGTGGTCCGATTTATTCGTCGTTGAGTGTATTTGATTCATTCTTTCAAACTTAGCAAATGAGTATGTATTTATTTAAAACTAATTCAATAAACTTTCACGACAAGCTTTGGTTCTTTGTTCTATATCTAGTTTAAGGAAAAATTGTCGAATTGTGATATTACTTTTCTAATTTGATTCATTATTACAAATATAATAAATGAATGAGAGTTCTCTTTTAACTTTAAATATTGATTTGTGCAAATTCTTAACTTCATTTAGGTTTAATCGATTAAAAGGATATAACTTTACCAAAAGTGGTCATTTATCGTTTAGTGCATTTGATTAATTCTTTTGAACTTAGCAAATGAGTACGTGTTTATTTTAAATAATTAAAATACACATTCATGTTGAGCTTTTGTGTTTTGTTCTAAATCTTGTTAAGATAATGAAATCATATATGTTAAGAAAGAATAGTCAAATTTTGGTATCAATTTGTCAATTTGATTTGTTATTACAAACATGACAAATGAATGGGAGGTCCCCTTAAACTTTTTGTAAAAATTCTTAGCTTACTTTGGTTTTAATCGATAAAAAGGATATAACTTATGTTTGTAATAATGAATGGGAGGTCCCATTCCTTTTTTACGCTCATAATAATGAATCAAATTGACAAAGTGATACTACAATTTGACCATTCTTCCATTACTTATATGATTTTGTTTAATTAACTAGATTTAAAATAAAGCATCAATGCTCATCACGAATGCGTATAAAACATACTAAACGATGAACCAATCGGACTACTTTTGGTTTGGTCATATCAATTTAATCGATTAAAACCAAAGTAGGTAAAATATGTGTATAAATCTTTATATCATTTAAAATTTTAAGAGACCTCTCATTTATTTGTTATGTTCATAATAACAAAATAAATTGACAAAGTGATACCTCAATTTGACCGTTCTTAATTAACTTATATGATTTCATTCTATTAACTAGATTTAGAATAAAACACCAAAGCTTGACATGAATATATACTTAATTATATTAAATAAATAAGTACTTGTTTGTAAAGTTCGAAAGAATGAATCGAATGAACTAAACAATGAACCAATCAAACCACTTTTGGTCTAGTTATATCCTTTTAATAAATTAAAACTGAAGTAGGTTAAGAATGTGAACAAATTATTATATTGTTTAAAGTTTAAAGAGAGCCCCCATTCATTTGTTACAATCGTAATAATGAATCAAATTTACCAAGTGATACCACAATTTGACCATTCTTCCTTAACTTATATGATTTTATTCATTTAACTAGATTTAGAGCAAAACACCAAAGCACGACATAAATATATATTTAATTATTTTAAATATATATGTACTCATTCGCTAAGTTCATAATAATGAATTAAATGCACTAAATGATGCAGCAATCAAACCACTTCTAGCAGAGATAAATCTTTGAAATTGATTAAATCTGAAGTTTAAAGAGACCTACCATTCATTTCCTACATTCGTAATAACGAATCAAATGGACAAAGTGATACCTCAATTTGTCACTTCTTCCATAATTTATATAATTTTATTTACTTAACTACATTTAGAACAAAACACTAAAGCTTGTCATGATTTTGTGATTAATTATTTTAAATAAATATGTACTCATTAACTAAGTTCAAAATAAAGAATAAAATGCACTAAACGCACTAAAACTGAAGTAAGTTAAGATGTGCACAACTTGTTATATCAAGTCAAATTGACAAAGTGATGTCACAAATTGACAATTCTTAATTAACTTATATAAATTTATTTTCTTAACTAGATTTAGAAGAAAGCACACAAGCTCGACATGAATGTATGCTTAATTGTATTAAATAAATAAGTACCAATTTGCTAAGTTCCAAAGAATGAATCGAATGAACTAAACGTTGAACCAATCAGACCACTTTTGGTCAAGTTAAATTCTTTTAATTGATTAAAACCAATGTACATTAAGAATGTACATAAATCATTATATAGTTTTAAAGTTTAAAGAGTGCTTCCATTTATTTGTTACATTCATAATAAATAATCAAATTGATAAAGTGATTCCACAATTTGGCTATTCTTCTTTAACTTATATGATTTTATTCTCTTAACTAGATTTAGAATAAAGCACCAAAGCTCAACACAAATGCATATTTAAATGATTTAAGCAAATATGTACTCTTTCGCTAACTTTGAAAGAATGAATTAAATGCACTAAACAACAAACCAATCGGACCACCTTTGGTCAAGTTATATCTTTTTAATCGATTAAAGTCGAAGTAAGTTAAGAATGTGCATAAATCATTATATCATTTAGAGTTTGAAGAGAAATCTATTTCATTTGTTACGTTCGTAATAACGTATCAAATTGACAAAGTGATATCACAATTTGACTGCTCTTCCTTGACTTATATAATTTCATTTGCATAATTAGATTTAAAATAAAGCACCAAAGCTTGAACTAAATTATATTTAATTATTTTAAATAAATATGTGTACTCATTCACTAAGTTCATAAGAACAAAAAAATTTACTAAACGACGAACCAATCGGGCCATTTTTGGTTAAGTTATATCATTTCCATCGATTAAAACAGAAGTAAGTTAAGAATGTGTACAAATCATTATATCATTTAACGTTTAAAAGGACCTCCTATTCATTTATTATGTTCATAATAAATCAAATTGACAAAGTGATACCATAATTTGACCGTTCTTCCTTAACTTATATGATTTTATTCGCTTAACTAGATTTAGAACAAAGCAATAAAACTTGACACAAATGTATATTTAATTATTTAATATAAATACGTACTCATTTGCTAAGTTTGTAAGAATGAATTAAATTGCACTACACAACGAACCAATCGGACCATTTTTCGTCAAGTTATATCATTTTAACCAATTAAAACCTAAATAAGTTAAGAATGTGTACAAATCGTTATATCGTTTAAAGTTTAAAAATAGATTCTCTTTATTTGTTACATCTGTTATAACAAATCAAATTGTCACAATTTGATCATTCTTCCTTAAGTTATAAAATTTTATTTACTTAACTAGATTTAGAACAAAGCACCATAACTCAACATGAATGCATATTTAATTCTTATAAATATATACGTACTCATTAGCTATGTTCGTAATAATAAATCAAATGCACTAAATAATGAACTAATTGGACTACTTTTAGCCAAATTATCATTTTAATCAATTAAAACCAAAGTAGGTTAAGAATATGCACAAATCGTTATATCGTTTGGAGTTTTCTGAGACCTCTTATTCATTTGATACGTGTGTAATAACGAATCAAAATGACAAATTGATACCACAACTTGATGTTTAATGGATACTTTGATTCAAGTAAGTTCTTTATCATTTTAATTTTATGTTTTATATTTAAGAAATTCATAATCTATACAATTATTTGATTCAGCATTGATGAAAGGAACGCCGAATGCTTATAATTCCCTGTGATTATATTCTTAATGCTTTCACATAGTAAACAATCAATTACTAGTGTTCTATTTCAAAGTTCTTTAAAAGATAAATTTTTCGATTGAGATGAATTTTCATTTGATCTTAATTAAGTTATCATTTGAATCAAACATACATTAGAGATTTATTACAAGTGGATTTCCGATGCCTTAGCACTTTCTCTTTGATTATTTCTTATTCTCTATTTTACCTTCTTTCTCTATTCTATTCTCTTCGTAATAGTTTTCTTTGTCACAACAGGCTTTCCTTGTGGATCGACCTTATTTACTATAGTTGAGAAGTAAAAAAAGAAATCTGAACTAGACTACTTCATAGTCTTAGTTTGGACGTAACAACAAATTGGCGCCGTTGCCGGGGATTGCAATGTGTGACAAGAATCCGTTACGAAAAAAACTCACTCTAACTTTACTAATTCTCTAACTTTTATTTCTGTACACTAACTCTTTAAATTTAGTTATTTACTTTATGTCATTTACTTTTAGTACTTAAATTCTATAATTTTTCTTTTTTTTTAGACCGGAGGCACCACCCACGTTACTACCGAAAATTTTTTGGGATCAAACGTGTACCTCGATAGTGCCTTTGGCCTTAATTTGTAATTTTAATTTTTGTTTATTAACTTCTAACTCTCTAACTTTTTATATTTTGTCATTTAATTTTTGCACTTTTACTTTTGTTTGTTACTAAAAAAAATTTGTTGTTACATGTTCACATGGGTGCGTGATAATTCGTGACGATTGAAAAGAGTGAACAAATCTTTTGAAAATTATCTTTATTTTGATATAATGAAGGATTTAAGAACTATTGATGAACTAAGAAGTGATAATGGGGATAATAATACACAAAATATTTAAGTTAAAGCCTTGTGTGATTATTTGCAACGAACTAGATCAAGTTCTCCTTCTTGCATGATTTTTTCAACTAATGTGGGTGGTTTTGAACTCAAGCCGGGTGTAATTCAATTACTACCTAAATTTTATGGCTTAGATTCGGAAAGTCCATATTTGCATTTAAAAGAGTTTGAAGAGCTTTGTGCAACTTTGTCAAACCAAAATGTTTCAAATGATGTTATTAGATTAAAACTCTTTCAATTTTCTTTAAAGGAAAAAGAAAAAAATTGGTTGAATTCTTTGAAGCCAAGATCCATTGGAACATGGCAAAAAATGCAAAGAGAATTTTTAAAAAAGTTTTTCTCTACCCATAGAACTAATACACTTAGAAAGAACATTATGAATTTTTCACAAAAAGAAAATGAGACTTTTTTTCAATGTTGGTTAAATAAACTTTTGTTATTGTGCCCACATCATGGATATGAAACATGATGTACAATTAGTTTCTTTTATAATGGTTTGACTTCTCAAATGAGGTAATTTGTTGAAATGATGTATAATGGAGAATTTTTGAGTAAAGGACCTGAGGAAGCATGAGACTATTTTGATATGTTAGCTAGAAATGCTCAATCATGGGAGGATTCTAATGAATTTGAAAGTAGTAATAAGACCAAATCTAATAGGACAACTAAGGGGGGCTATATTTTCTTAAAGAAGAGGATGATGTAAAAGCAAAAATTACAAGTTTAACTAGAAAAGATGAGTCTATAGAAATTAATAGGGAAGTCTAAAGCTTCTAAAAAAGCTCAAGATATTTGTCGTATATGTGAGAGTGATGGACACCAAACACAAGATTGTCCAACAATCTCTGCTTTTAAAGAAGTGTTACATACTCAAGCAAACGCTATGAATACTTACTAAAGGCCTTTCTCTTCTCCTTATTCTAAAACTTATACTCCTAATTGGAGAAATGATCCCAACTTTAATTAGAGAAATGAGTTTAATGTGCAGGTACCCCTTTCTTCCTCAAATTATGTTCCACTACATAAGAAGACTCTTGAAGACACATTGCAAACATTCATGCAAAGTCAAGCAACCAAACAATGCAAGCCATCAATGACTTGAAGACTTCTATCACTTAATTGACCACATCTTTGAGCACTCAAGAAAAAGGAAAATTTCCTTCTCAACCTCAACCAAATCATAAAGGTTAATTTGTAATTGAAAATTTAAATTCTTCAAGTTCATAAGAAGAGCATGTTATGTCCATCACCACTTTGAGAAGTGGAAAAGTCATTAACAAAGACATTCCAATGAAGGTTGTTGAACCTAAGGAGTCTTTGAATTTTAAACATGGTGATTAACTTGACAACTCTAATTGTATTGCTCCAATTCCTCCTCCTTTTCCTCAAAGGTTACAATCTTCATCTAAATTGATGCCAAATGGTGACATTCTTGAAATTTTCAAACAAGTGAAGATTAACATTCCTCTCTTAGATGTCATTAAACAAATTCCATCTTATGCTAAATTTTTGAAAGACCTTTGTACAATCAAGTGTAAGCTAAATGTACAAAAGAAGGCATTTTTTACTGAACAAATAAGTACAATTTTGCAACAAAACACCCCACTCAAATATAAAGATCCTGATTGTCCAACAATATCTTGTATAATTGAGAATTCTAGAGTTGAAAAAGATTTACTTGATCTTGGGGCAAGTGTTAAACTCTTACCTTATTCTGTTTATGAACAATTGAGACTTGGTGAATTGAAACCCACAAGCATTACACTTCAACTTGCAGATCGCTCAGTTAAAACACCAAGAGGAATTGTTGAGGATGTGCTAATATAAGTATAAAAGTTTTACTTTCCTGTTGATTTTATTATTTTAGACACACAACCAGTCTTGAATGTTTGTACTCAAATTCCTGTCATATTAGGCCGCCCATTTCTTACTACTTCTAATGCTCTTATTAATTGTAGAAATGGTATTATGAAGCTTTCTTTTGGAATATGACTTTGGAACTGAACATTTTTAATATTTGCAGGTAACCAGGAGATGATGATGAGGATGTGCATGAAGTGAATCTTTTAGAAAGTCTTGTTGATGACATTGTTACTATTTCTTCATTTTCTAACCCTCTTGAAGCATGTCTTTCTTTTTTTAACTTTAATGATGATGTTATGATAAATGATGTAAATTTCTTGTTAGAGTCAACTCCATTATTGGATACTAATGGGTGGAAGGCCCACTTTGAGGAGTTACCTCCTTCTAATAGCGCTCCTCTCCCCTCAAGTGTCCAACCACCCAAGCTAGACTTGAAACCCCTCCCTACTGAACTTAAATATGCTTATCTTGGTGAGGGAGAGATATTTCTTGTGGTTGTTTCTTCAATGTTGGATAGGGAGCAAGAGCACAGGTTGCTTGAAGTCCTTAGAAATAACAAGAATATCATTGTGTGGACCATTGCTGATATCAAGGGGATTAGTTCCCTAATTTGTATACATGGGATCTTCATGGAAGAAAATGCAAAACCTATAATACAAATGCAACGGAGGTTAAACCCCAACATGAAAGAGGTAGTGAGAGCAGATGTCCTAAAATTATTGGATGTGGGTATTATTTACCCCATTTCTAACAGTCCATGGGTGAGTTCCACCCAGGTTGTCCCCAAAATGTCTGGAGTGACAGTGGTAAAGAATGCTAATGATGAGTTTATTCCCACTAGAGTCACCACCGGTTGGCAAATGTGCATGGATTATAGGAAATTGAATTCCATCACTAGGAAAGACCACTTCCCCTTGCCATTTATGGACCAAATCCTAGAGAGGGTAGCCGGTCTTCAATTTTATTATTTTCTAGATGGTTATTCAGGATACAACCAAATTGAGATTGCACTTGAAAATCAAGAAAAAACAACCTTTACATGTCCATTTGGTACCTTTGCATATCGAAGGATGCCGTTTAGATTATGTAATGCTCTTGCCACATTCCAAAGGTGTATGATGAATATCTTTAGTGACATGGTGGAGCGATTTTTGGAAGTTTTTATAAATGACTTTTCTGTTTTTGGTGATTCTTTTGATGATTGTCTTGATAACTTAGAAAAAGTTTTGGTGAGATGTGAAGAGAAAAATCTAGTTTTTAAATTGGAAAAAGTGTCATTTTATGGTTACTACTGGAATAATACTTGGTTACATTATTTTTATGCAGGGAATTCAAGTGGACAAGGCAAAAATTGAATTAATTGCTAATTTGCCTAGTCCAAAGTCCATAAAAGATGTTAGATCCTTTCTAGGGCATGCCGGTTTTTATAGAAGATTTATCAAGAATTTTAGTGTGATATCTAGACCATTGTGTAATCTTCTATCTAAAGAGCATTTTTTTGAGTGGTCGGATGCATGTGAAGAAGCTTTCACAAAGCTTAAGAACATCTTAGTGTCTGCACCCATCATACAACCCCCCAGATTGGACCCTTCCTTTCGAAATTATGTGTAATGCAAGCTATTGGGGCTATTTTAGGGCAAAGGAAAGATAAGAAACCTTGCGTAATTTATTATGCAAGTAGAACTTTAGATAGTGCCCAAATGAACTACTCCACCACTGAAAAAAAACTTCTTGTTGTAGTATTTGCACTTCACAAATTTAGATCATATTTGATTGGCTCTTAGATTATCATTTTTACTAACCATGCAGCTTTGAAGTACCTTTTGAGTAAACAAGATACAAAGCCCAAATTGCTCCAATGGATACTCCTACTCTAAGAGTTTGATCTCACAATTAAAGACAAGGAGTAGAGAATGTGGTGGTGGATCATCTTTCCATATTGGAATTTTTTGATTCTTCGGAAAACATTCCAATCCAAGACACATTCCCCAATGAATAACTTTTTGCCGTCTCACATCCTCTATGGTATGACGACATTGCCTACTACTTGGTGATAGGTAAAGTTCCCCACCATTGGTCTTCTTAAAAAGAGATTCTTCACCAAGGTAAAACATTTCTTTTGGGACGACCCCTATCTCTTTAAGTACTGTCCGTATCAAATAATAAAGAGATGTGTGCCTAATTCTGAACAAGTATAATCTCTTTTTGTCATTCTGAAGCATGCAGTGGTCACTTCTCCTCTAAAAAGACCACCGCTAAAATTTTGTAATGTGGTTTTTATTGGTCAACGCTTTTCAAAGATGTTCATGAATTTTACAAAACTTGTGAAAGGTGTCAAAAGTTAGGAGTCATATCTCGTCGAAATATGATGCCCCTTAACCCCATATTGGTTATTGAGATTTTTTATTGTTAGGGCATTGATTTCATGGGACCTTTTTCTCCTTTTAGCTATGTTTACTTTTTTAGTTGCCGTTGATTATGTTTCCAAGTGGATTGAGGCTATTCCAAGCAAAACCAATGACCACAAAGTCGTTCTGTGCTTTTTAAAAGAAAATATATTTTTAAGGTTTGGAACACCTCGAGCCATTATATGATTACCTTGAGCCATTATTTTCAAGGGGTCACATTTTTGTAATAAGCCTTTTGAGGCTTTGATGAGGAAGTATAGGATTACCTATAAAGTAGCTACCCCCTACCACCCACAAACAAGTGGACAAGTTGCGATTTCTAATAGAGAAATTAAATATATTTTGCAAAAAATGGTAAATCCAAATGGTAAAGATTGCTCTTTGGGTTTACCATACCACTTTTAAAATCCCAATTGGAATGTTTCCTTACCGTTTAATTTTTGAAAAAACTTGTCACTTGCCTGTGGAGTTGGAACATAGGGTGTCACCCTTGGTTCGTGGTATACGGGAGGAGCTCATGCGTGGACGACAGAAGCAGCCTAGCGCACATGCAAAGGTATGGAGAGCGCGTGGAGGGCATGCTAAGGGCGTGGCCATGTTTTCTCCTTCTCATTGGCACATGGGTGACGTGCCAAGGTTGGCGGTTGCATAACCGACCAGCACAATCCCCACTGAGACCCAAGTGCATCATGGCGAAGAACATGGGAGTAGTGGCTGACGGTTGCTGCCCACTACCCGAGTGGTTGCTGCACACTCTTGTGCATAACCGCAAGATGGTTACGAACGGTTATGTACGAACTTGTAGGCTGAGTCATGGGGGTCATGTTGTAACCACTTGGCTGCGACCAGCGGGTATAAAAGGGTGGGGAATACATTGTAAAAGGAGAATGAAGAAAGGGACAAGAAGAGTGCAAGTGGGTTTGGATTTTGGCACTAAGATTCAAATCAAGTGTTTGTGTAACATCAAGTGCGAAAGGGTTATTTCAGGCTGGGCCTTTTTCCCTTCACTTCTATTGTTCTTTATAGCGTGTGTGCGTTTCCTTGTGATCGTGTGTGCGCTAAGAGAATGAGAAGGCTGCTGATTGCCGAGGGCAGTCAGGCTGCACAAGGTGTGTGAAATCATAGCGAATTTCGGGCCTTGTGACATAGGGCACATTGGGCAATCAAAGCTTTGAATTTTAACTTTGATAAGGCTGGCATAAATAGACAATTGCAAATCAATGAGTTGGAGGAAATTCGACGTGATGCTTATGAGAGTTCAAAACTTTACAAAGAGAGAATGAAGGCTTTTCATGATAAAAATGTTTTACGAAAAACTTTTGAGTCATTTCAAAAAGTTTTATTGTACAACTCTAGGCTTCATGTCTTTTCAGGAAAATTAAGATCTCGTTGGACAGGTCATTTCATTGTAAAAACTGTTTTTCCTTATGAAACTGTTGAAATTGAAAACCCAAAAAATGGTGATGTTTTCAAAGTTAATGGCCAACGTTTGCAACCATTTTTAGACCATTTTGTCCCTGAAGTTGAGTCTACGTCTCTTGAAAATCCAAATTATGAGGGTTGATTTTCTTTTCATGATTTTTCCCAAAAACAAAAAAAAATTTATATTGAGGACAATGTTTAGTTTAGGTTTGGGGGTGTAGAAAGATATTTTTTTATTTTTTTTGTTTTACTTAAAAAAATGAAAATTTAAAAAAATTAATTAGATTTATTTTATTTTATGTTTTTGCTTATTTACATTGATTCTTATTCTAGACATGTGACTTGACAGATTTAATGATTTTTTGTTCTGATTATTTCATATTGGTTTCTTGTGCACCTATTTTGAAAAAAAACAAAGCAAGACATTTGTCTAAGTGAGAATTCGAGCCCTTGATTATGGTCTTACATCTTGGTGGATATCATTGAATCTAAGTAATTATTTTTTTATGAGAGTAAAACTTTGGCATGATCTAGTAGTATTCATGTTATCATAATAGAGTTTTGAGCTTCACTATTCTTGGTTTGTAGAACAGTCGAGAACTTTCTGTTAACACAATTCAAGTTGATTGTATAATGTGCTCAAGAAAAAAAAAGAAATAAAACATGTGGAAAAAATAATAAAAAATTGTAATGAATTAAAGTCACTCTATTGAGTAGTCTGGGACTCAGCGTGCCTCACTAAGCATAGGGTGTTTGAGTCAAAAGGTAGAGTTGACTAATTTATGACATGCATAGCCTTCAAGCCTATTTGATTTAAGTTATTAAGCTTGATGGGTGTTTTAACACCTAGTGCCCTGAGCCAACTGGATTGGGAGTCACTAGTCTAACACTTGTTACATAGATCTTGTAGAAAGCTTAAAAGGCTAAGCCTTACACATGTTATCTGAGATGAGCATAAAATTCTAGTAGGATACTATGCAATTATATCTTGAATGAGTTGTCAGGTGATCTAGGGTGTTTTACATTTCAATGAAGGTTTTGCATGATTCTCTATTAAGAACTCTTGAAGATTAATGGATGTCAATGCCTATCTTTTTTAGTGTTAAAATTGAAATTGCTGAGTAAACATGAGACACATTAAGTTGTTCGATTCATGAGATTAGGATCGCATAATTACTTGGCAATGTCTATTTTCTAAAACTATTATGTATGTATAAGTACTTGCTACCAATATGAAGTTGTCAGAATGAATTATTATTTAAGAACACAAGTTGTATTATGTATGATTGATTTTACTAAATGAACTCACATGTTTAGGAGGAGTTGATTTGTAAATTTGACGTGGTTTTAATTTTAATTTTCTTCTATCATTTAAATTTTGAATTTTGTGGGTATATTCACTGCAAACCCTCAAGAGACACAACTCGTCTATTAGTGTAAGCTAAGGGTTTAAAGGCTTATTGCATATGCTAAATGCAATTGAGATTTCCTGCGAAAGTGGAGTAGTTAGTTTTGTTTTCTTTTATTTTAATTTTTGTTTTGCTCAAGGACTAACAAAAAGTAGGTTTGGGGGTATTTGATGCACTGAAATAATGTTCAATAAAATATTTTCAAATTTCAGATTGCAATCCTATTTTGTGTTAAGTCATTGCTTATTTCGTTCGATTGGTTCATCATTTAGTACTTTTAATTTATTCTTTTAACTTTCTAAATGTATGTGTATTCATTTAAAATAATTTAATATATATTCATGATAAGCTATGATGTTTTGTCCTAAATCTAGTTAAGCGAATGAAATCATATAAGTTAAAGAAGAACTGTCAAATTATAAAATCACTTTATCAGTTTGATTCGTTATTATAAATATAACAAATTAATGAGAGGTCTCTTTCAACTATATACGATATAACGATTTATGCACATTCTTAATTTATTTCGGTTTTAATTGATTAAAAGGATATAATTTGACAAAAAGTGGTCTGATCGGTTCGTCATTTAGTACAATTAATTTATTTTTTTAACTTAGCAAATGAGTATGCATTCATTTAAAATAATTAATTATACATTCACGATGAGCTTTAGCGTTTTGTTCTAAATCAAGTTAAGCGAATAAAATAATATAAAATAAAAAAAATGGTCAAATTGTGGAATCACTTTGTCGATTTGATTCATTTTTTTGTATGTAACAAATAATTGAGAGGTCTCTTTAAACTTCAAATAATATAATAATTTGTCCACATTTTTAACTTATTTAGGATTTAATTTATCAAAAAAATACAACTTGACCAAAAGGTGTCCGATTTGTTTGTTGTTTTGTAAGTTTAATTTATTGTTTTGAACTTAGAAAATGAGTAAATATTAATTTAAAAAAATTAAAAAATACATTTTTGACGAGCTATGGTGCTTTTCTTTTAAATCTAGTTACACGAATAAAATCATATAAGTTACGGTCAAATTGTAGAATAACTTTTTCAATTTGTTTCTTTATTATGAACGTCACAAATAAATGGTATGTCAGTTTAAACTTTAAACTTTAAACAATATAACGATATTTGCACATTCTTAACTTACTTCGGTTTTAATTGATCAAAAGGATATAACTTAATCAATAGTTATCCGATTGGTTTATTATTTAGTACGTTTGATTAAATCTTTTGAACTGAGGAAATTAGTACGTATTCATTAAAAATAATTAAATATATATATTCGTAACGAGCTTTGCTGCTTTGTTTTAAATTTATTTAAGCGAATGAAATTATATTAGTTAAAGAAGAGCGATTAAATTGTGGAATCACTTTATCAATTTGATTCGTTATTACTAACGTAACAAATGAATGGGAGGTTTCCTTAAACTTTAAACGATGTAATCAATCAAAACGATATTTTTTTGCCATAAGAAGTCCAATTAGTTCATCGTTTAGTTTGTTTGATTTATTATTTATAACTTAGCAAATGACTATGTATGCATTTAAAATAATTAAATCTACATTCATGACGAGCTAAGGTGCTTTCTTTTAAATCAAGTTAAGAGAATGAAATTATAGAATTAATTTGTTAATTTGATTCATTATTACAAACACAACAAATGAATAAGAGGTCTCTATAAACTTCAAACGATATTTAGATTTGTACACATTCTTAACTTACTTTGGTTTTAATCGATCAAAATGGTATAACTTAACCAAAAGTGTTCCGATAGGTTCGTCGTTTAGTGCATTTGATTCATTCTTTCAAACATTGAATATGACAATGTTGTTATTTAAAATAATTAAATATATATTCGTGATGAGCTTTAGTGTCTTGTTCTATATCTAGTTACATGAATGAAATCATATCAATTAAGGAAGAACAATTAAATTGTGGTATTACTTTGTCACTTTGATTCGTTAGAACGTAGCAAATGAAAGGGAGTTCTCTTCAAAATTTAAACGATATAACTATTTGTGCACATTCTCGGCTTACTTCGTTTTTAATCGATCAAAATGATATAACTTGACCAAAAGGGGTTTAATTGGTTCGTCATTTTGTATGCTTAATTTATTGTTTTAAACTTAGCAAATGATTGCGTAGTCATCTAAAATAATTAAATATATATTCGTGACGAGCTTTAGTGCTTTATCCTAAATATAGTTAAGGAAGAACGGTAAAATTGTTGAATCACTTTATAAATTTGATTCATTATTATGAACGTAACAAATAAAATAAAAGGTCTATTTAAACTTTAAAAAATATAACAATTTGTACACATTCTTAACTTACTTCTATGTTAATCGATCAAAAAAATATAACTTGACAAAATGGGGTCTGATTGGCTCATCGTTTAAAATATTTAATTCATTCTTCTGAACATAGTAAATAAGTACATAGTTATTTAAAATAATTAAATATATATTTGTGACGAGCTTTAGTGTTTTGTTCTAAATCAAGTTAAGCGAATTAATTATATAAATTAAGGAAAAACAGTCAAATTGTGGAATCGCTTTGTCAATTTGATTGGTTATTACGAGCGTAAAAAATGAATTAGAGTTCTCTTTGAAATTTAAACAATATAACGATTTGAGCACATTCTTAACTTATTTCGGTTATTATCGATCAAAAAGATATAACTTCACAAAAAGGGGTTCAATTGGTTTGTCATTTAGTACATTTAATTTATTCTTTTTAAATTAGTAAATATGCATTCATTTAAAATACTTACATATAAATTTGTGATGGGCTATAGTACTTTGTACTAATTAATTAAGCGAATTAAATAATATAACTAAGTTAAGGAAGAATGGTCAAATTGTGGTATTATTTTGTTAATTTGATTTGTTATTATGATATAGCAAATTAATTAGAGGTCTCTTTAAACTTTATATGATATAAATATTTGCGCATATTCTTAACCTACTTCGGTTTTAATTGATCAAAAGAATATAACTTGAGAAAAAGTGATCCAATTGGTTCGTCATTTAGTATATTTTATTTATTATTTTAAACTTAGCAAATGAGTACATATTTATCTAAAATAATTAAATATACATCCGTGACAAGCTTTAGTACTTTGTTATGAGTCAAGTTAAGCAAATATAATCATATAAGTTAATGAAGAATGGTCAAATTGTGGAATTACTTTGTTAATTTGATTCGTTATTTTGAATGTAACAAATCAATTAGGAGGTCTCTTTAAACTTTAAATGATATAATGATTTTTGTGCATTCTTAACTTACTTTGGTTTTAATCAATCAAATGATATAACATGACCAAAGGAGGTCTGATTGGTTCATTATTTAGTACATTTGATTTATTTTTTTGACCATAGCAAATGAGTATGTATTTATTTAAACCAAATAATATATATTCGTGGTGTGCTTTGGTGCTTCACTCTAAATCAAGTTAAGTAAATGAAATCATATAGGTTAAGGAAGAATTGTCAAATTATAGAATCACTTTGTCAATTTGATTCGTTATTACGAATGTAACAATTGAATGAGAGGTCTCTTTAAACTTTAAATGATATAACGATTTTTGTGCACTCTTAACTTACTTCGGTTTTAATCGATCAAAAGATATAACATGACCAAAAGTGGTCTGATTAGTTCATCGTTTAGTATGTTTGATTTAGTTTTTTTACCTTAGCAAATGAGTATGTATTTATTTAAAATAATTAAATATACATTCGTAACGAGCTTTGGTACTTCGCTCTAAATCAAGCTAAGTAAATGAAATCATATAAATTAAAGAAAAACAATCAAATTAAGGAATCACTTCGTAAATTTGATTCGTTATTAAGAACGTAACAATTGAATATGAAGTCTGTTTAATTTTTAAACGATATAATTATTTTGGCACATTCTTAAATTACTACTGTTTAAATTGATCAAAAAGATATAAATTTACAAAAAAGGGTCTGATTCATTCAAAATAATTAAATATACATTTGTGATGATCTTTATCACTTTATTCCAAATCTAGTTAACTGAATGAGATTATAAGTTAAGGAAGAATGGACAAATTATAGAATCACTTTGTCAATTTGATTTGTTAATGCGAACATAATAAATGAATGAGAACTCTCTTCAAACTTTAAAAGATATAATGATTTGTACATATTCTTAACTTCGGTTTTAATCGATCAAAAACATATAACTTCACCAAAAGGGGTTTAATTGGTTCGTTGTTTAGTACATTTATTTAATTCTTTTGAACTTAACAAAAGAGTACGTATTCATTTAAAATAATTAAATATACATTCTTTATGAGATATTGTTCTTTTTTCTAAATCTAGTTAAGCGAATTACAAATCACTTCAATAATTTGATTCGTTAATATGAATGTAACAAATGAATGGAAGGTATCTTTAAACATGTAATGATATAATGATTTTTGCACATTTTTAACTTACTTCGGTTTTAATCGATCAAAAGGATATAATTTGAAAAAGGGGTCCGATTGGTTCATCGTTTAGTATGTTTAGTTCATTCTTTCGAGCTTTGAAGCTTTGTTCTAAATAAAGTTAAGTGAATGAAATCATATAAGTTAAGGAAGAATGGTCAAATTAGGGAATCACTTTGTCAATTTGATTCGTTATTACGAACGTAAGAAATGAATGGGAGATCTATTTAAATTTTAAACGACACAACGATTTGTACACAATCTAAACTGACATCGGTTTTAATTGATTAAAAGAATATATTTAACCAAAAGGGGTCTGATTGGTTCATCATTTAGTATGTTTGATTCATTCTTTTAAACTAAGTGCACATAATTATTTAAAATAGTTAAATACATATTCGTGTTGTGCTATGCTACTTTTTTCTTAATCTAGTAAAGCAAATAAAATCATATAAGTTAAAGAAAAACGGTCAAATTATGGAATCACTTTGTTAATTTCATTCATTTATACGAACATAACAAATAAATGAAAGGTCTATTTAAATTTTAAATGATATAAAGATTTGTAAACAAAAAGGATATAACTTGAACAAAAATGTGCTGATTGGATTGTCATTCAATATGTTTGATTTATTCTTTTGAACTTAGCAAATGAGCATTTATTAATTCAAAATAA
This sequence comes from Saururus chinensis, assembly GCA_035235625.1. Taxonomy (NCBI): domain Eukaryota; kingdom Viridiplantae; phylum Streptophyta; class Magnoliopsida; order Piperales; family Saururaceae; genus Saururus; species Saururus chinensis. The sequence goes on from CP141144.1 coordinate 32,092,156, forward strand.
TTCAACATGCATTCATGATGAGCTATGGGTACTTTGTTTTAAATCTAGTTAAGCAAATAAAATCATATAAATTAAGGAAGAACGGTCAAATTGTGGAATCACTTTATCAACTTGATACATTAATATGAACGTAACAAATGAATTGGAGGTATCTTAAAACATTAAATGATATAATGATTTTTACACATTCTTAACTTACTTCAGTTTTAATCGATCAAAAGGATATAGTTTGACCAAAACGGGTCCATTTGGTTCATCGTTTAGTATGTTCAGTTCATTCTTTTAAATTTAGCAAATAAGTGCGTAGTTATTTAAAACAATTAAATATATATTTGCTATGAGATATTGTTATTTGTTCTAAATCTAGTTAAGAGAATGAAATCATATAAGTTAAGGTAGAACGGTCAAATTTTGGAATCACTTTGTTAATTTGATTCATTAATATGAATGTAACAAATGAATAGAAGGTACATTTAAACTTTAAATGATATAATGATTTTTGCACATTCTTAACTTACTTTGGTTTTAATTAATCAAAATGTTAACTTAACCAAAAGGGGGGGTCCGATTGGTTCGTCGTTTAGTATATTTGGTTCATTCTTTCAAACTTAGCAAATGAGTATGTTGTTATTTAAAATATTTAAATATACATTCGTGACGAGCTTTAGAGCATTATTCTAAATCAAGTTAAGTAAATAAAATCATATAAATTTAAGGAAGAACGGTCAAATTATGGAATTGCATTGTCAATTTGATTCGTTATTAGCAGCCTAAGAAATAAATGGGAGGCCTATTTAAACTTTAAATGATAGATTGATTTGTGCACATTCATGACGTTTGGTTCATTCTTTCAAACTTAGCAAATGAGTACGTACTTATTTATACAAATTAAATATATAGTCATGACGAGCTTTAGTGTTTTGCTCTAAATCAATTTAAGTGAATGAGATCATATAAATTAATAAAGAATGGTCAAATTATGGAATCACTTTGTTAATTTGATTAGTTATTACGAACGTAACAAATGAATGAGAGGTCTCCTTAAACTATAAATGATATAATTATTTTTGCACATTCTTAATTTACTTCAGTTTTAATTGATCAAAAGGGTATAAAGTTGATTAAAATAGGTCCAATTAGTTCATCATTTAGTACGTTTAATTTATTCTTTTAAACTTAGCAAAAGAGAATGTATTAATTTAAAACAATTAAATATAAATTCATCATGAGGTATTGTGTTTTCTATTAAATCTAGTTAAGTAAATGAATTCATATAATAAGTTAAGGAAGAATGGTAAAATTATGGAATCACTCTATCAATTTGATTCATTATTACGAACATACAATTGAATGACAAATCTCTTTAAACTTTAAACGATATAACTTTTTTTGTGCATTCCTAACTTACTTCGGTTTTAATTAATCAAAGGATATAACATGACCAAAAGGGGTCCAATTGGTTCGTTGTTTGGTAAGTTTGATTTATTTTTTTGACTTTAGCAAATGAGTATGTATTTATTTAAAAAAATTAAATTTACATTTGTAACGAGTTTTCGTACTTTGCTCTAAATCAATTTAAGCGAATGAAATCATATAAGTTAAGGAAGAACGGTCAATTTATAGAATCACTTTATAAATTTGATTTGTTATTAAGAACGTAACAATTTAATACAAGGTCTATTTAAACTTTAAACAATATAATTATTTTGGCACATTTTTAAAGTACTTCTAGTTTAATTGATCAAAAAGATATAACTTGACAAAAAAGGGCGATTTATTTTTCGATTAGTACGTGTGATTTATTATTTTCAACTTAGCCAATAAAGATGTAATTATTTAAAATAATTAAATATACATATGTGACGTGCTTTGTCACTTTATTCCAAATCTAGTTAAGTGAATGATATTATATAAGTTAAGGAACAACAAATAAATTGTAGAATCTTTTTGTCAATTTAATTTGTTAATGCGAAGGTAACAAATGAATGGGAATTCTCTTCAAACTTTAAAAGATATAATGATTTGTACACATTCTTAACTTACTTTGGTTTTAATCGATCAAAGGGATATAACTTCACCAAAAGGGGTCCGATTGGTTTGTCATTTAGTACATTTAATTAATTCTTTTGAACTTAGCAAAAGAGTATATATTCATTTAAAATAATTAAATACACATTCATTATGAGGTATTGTGCTTTATTCTAAATCTAGTTAAGTGAATTAAATTATATAAGTTAAGGAAGAAAGGTTAAATTGTGAAATCACTTTATTAATTTGATTATTTAATACGAACATACAAATAAATGGGAGTTTAAACTTTCAATGATATAACAATTTTTGCACATTATTAACTTAGTTCGGTTTTAATCGATCAAAAGGATATAACTTTACGAAAAGGGGTCCAGTTGGCTCATCGTTTAGTACGTTTAGTTCATTCTTTCAAACTTAGGAAATAAGTATATTATTATTTCAAATAATTAAATATACATTCATAATGAGCTTTAGAGCTTTGTTTTAAATCAAGTTAAGAAAATTAAATCATATAAGTAAAGGTAGAGCTGTCAAATTGTGGAATCACTTTGTTAATTTCATTTATTATTAAGAACATAAGAAATGAAAAGGAGGTCTATTAAAACTTTAAATGATAGAATGATTTGTACACATTCTTAACTTACTTCGGTATTAATCGATTAAAAGGATATAACTTGACCAAAAGGAGTCTGATGGATTCATCGTTTAGTACGTTTGATTCATTCTTTTAAACTAAATAAATGTGTATATATTTATTTAAAATAATTAAATCTACATTCGTGACGAGCTATGGTGTTTTTTTTTCTTAATTTAGTAAAGCGAATGAAATCATATAAGTTAAGGAAGAACGATCAAATTGTAGAATCACTTTGTCAATTTGATTTATTAATACGAACGTAAAAAATGAATGAGAGGTCTATTTAAACTTGAAACGATATAACAATTCGTAAACATTATTAATTTACTTCAATTGTAATCAATCAAAAGGATATAACTTAACCAAAAGTGGGCCGATTGGATTATCATTTAGTATGTTTGATTCATTTTTTTGAACTTAGCAAATGAGTACGTATTGATTCAAAATAATTAAATATACATTCATGATGAGCTATGGTGTTTTATTTTAAATCTAGTTAAGCGAATAAAATCATATAAGTTAAGAAAAAATGGTCAAATTGTGGAATCACTTTGTCAATTTGATACATCAATACGAATGTAACAAATGAATGGGAGGTATCTTTAAACTTTAAATGATATAATGATTTTTGCACATTCTTAACTTACTTCGGTTATAATCAATCAAAAGGATGGATATAGCTTGTCTAAAAGGGGTCTGGTTGGTTCATCATTTAGTACGTTTGGTTAATTCTTTCAAATTTAGCAAATGAGTGTGTAGTTATTTAAAACAATTAAATATATATTTGTTACGAGATATTGTATTTTATTCTAAATCTAGTTAAGTGAATGAAATCGTATAAGTTAAGGAAGAACGGTCAAATTGTGGAATCACTTCGTTAATTTTATTCGTTAATATGAACATAACAAATGAATGGGAGGTATCTTTAATTTAAATAATATAATAATTTTTGCGAACATTGCAAATGAGTATGTTGTTATTTAAAATAATTAAATATGCATTCATGACAAGTTTAAGAGCTTTGTTCTAAATGAAGTTAAGCGAATGAAATCATATAAGTTAAAGAAGAGTGGTCAAATTGTGGAATCGCACTGTCAATTTGATTCGTTATTACGAACGTAAGAAATGGATGGGAGGCCTATTTAAACTTCAAATGGTAGATTTTAATTGATTAAAAGGAAATAATTGACCAAAAGGGGTTAGATTGATTCATCGTTTAGTATGTTTGGTTCATTCTTTTAAACTAGGCGAATGTGTACGTATTTATTTAAAATAATTAAATATACATTTGTGACGAGCTATAGTGCTCTTTTCTAAATCTAGTAAAGCGAATGAAAGTAACAAATTAATGGGAGGTATCTTTAAACTTTAAATAATATAATGATTTATACACATTCTTAATTTACTTCGATTTTAATCGATTAAAGAGATATAGCTTGACCAAAAGGGGTCCGATTTGTTCGTCATTTAGTACATTTGGTCTTTCTTTCGTACTTAGCAAATGAGTATGTAATGATTTATATAAATTAAATAGACAGTCATGACAAGCTTTTAGTGCTTTGTTCTAAATCAAGTTAAGCGAATGAGATCATACAAATTAATAAAGAACGGTCAAATTGTGGAATCGTTTTGTCAATTTGATTGGTTATTATGAACATAACAAATGAATGAGACTTCTCTTTAAACTATAAACGATATAACTATTTTTTCACGTTCTTAATTTACTTCAGTTTTAATCAATAAAAAGGATATAACTTGATCAAAAAGGTGTCTAATTAGTTCATCATTTAGTACATTTGATACGTTCTTTTGAACTTAGGAAAAAAAGTATGTATTAATTTATAACATTTAAATATACATTCATTACATGGAATGGTGCTTTGTGTTAAATCTAGTTAAGCGAATGAACCCATATAAGTTAAGGAAGAACGGTCTAATTGTGAAATCACTTTGTCAATTTTATCTGTTATTATGAATGTAACGAATGAGTCAAAGGTATTTTTAAACTTTAAAAGTTATAACGATTTGTACACATTATTAACTTATTTCACTTTTAATTTATCAAAAATATATAACATGACCAAAAGTGGTCCGATTAGTTCGTTGTTTAGTACATTTGATTAATTATTTTAAACTTAACAAATAAGTACGTAGTTATTTAAAATAATTAAATATACATTCATGACGAGCATTAGTGTTTTGTTCTAAATCTATTTAAGTGAATGAAATCAAATAAATTAAAAAAGAATAGTCAAATTGTGTAATAACTTTGTCATTTTGATTCATTATTACAAACATAACAAATTCATGGGTGGTCTCTTTATACTTCGATTTGTTCACATTTTTAACTTATTTCAGTTTTAATCGATTATAAGGATATAACTTGACAAAAAGTTGTTCGATTAGTTCATCAATTAGTATGTTTAATTTATTCTTTTGAACTTAGAAAATGACTATATATTCCTTTAAAATACTTAATTATATATTCATGATGAGGTTCGGTGTTTTTTTTTAAATTAAGTTAAGCGAATAAAATCATATAAGTTAAAGAAAAATGGTCAAATTGTAGAACCACTTTGTCAATTTGATTTATTTTTACCAATGTAATAAATGAATAAGAAGTCTATTTAAAATTTAAAAAATATAATGATTTGTGCACATTCTTAACTTACTTTAGTTTTAATCGATAAAAATGATATCCCTTGTCCAAAAGGGGTTCGATTGGTTCCTCGTTTAGTATGTTTGGTTCATTTTTTTGAACTTAGCAAATGAGTACATAGTTATTTAAAATAATTAAATATATATTTATTAAAAGCTTTAATACTTTGTTATAAATCAAGTTAAGCGAATGAAATAATATAAATTAAGGAAGAACGATTAAATTGTGGAATCACTTTGTCAATTGTACCTTGAACAATATAACAACGTGTGTACATTCTTAACTTACTTTGGTTTTAATTGATTAAAAGGATATAATTGACCAAAAGTGGTCCGAATGGTTCGTTATATAATGCGTTTGATTCATTATTTCGAACTTAGCAAATGAATACATAGTTTTATAAAATAGTTAAATATATACATTCAAGATATACTTTATTCAAAATCTAGTTATGCGAATAAAATAATATAAATTATGGAAGAACGGTTAAATTGTAAAATTGAAAAAGTTAATATGAGCCTGGGCTCACGCGCGCTGCGTGCGCTCAGGCTCATTGAGCCGTCAGATTTATATCCGACGGCCCATCAAACTCACGGGTTTAAATGCCCCATGAGTTTGATGGGTTGTCGGATATAAATTCGACGGCCGAATGAGCCCGAGCGCACGCCGATGTGCGAGCCCGGGCTCATATAAACGGGACTCTTGTAAAATTGCTTAGTTAATTTCATTTGTTATTACGAACGTAACAAATTAATGAAGGTCTCTTTATACTTTAAACGATATAACAATTTGTGCATATTTTCAACTTACTTTGGTTTTAATCAATTAAAAAGATATAACTTACCTAAAAGTTGTCCAAAATCTAGTTCGATTGTTCAATTGTTTCAACTTTGTGCATATTTAGTTCGATTGTTCAAAATCTAGTTATGCGAATAAAATAATATAAATTATGGAAAAACGGTCAAATTGTAGAATTGCTTAGTTAATTTCATTCGTTATTATGAATGTAACAAATGAATGAAAGGATTCTTTATATTTTAAATGATATAACAATTTGTGCACATTCTTAACTTACTTCGGTTTTAATCGATTAAAAAGATATAACTTACCTAAAAGTAGTCCGATTAGTTAATTGTTTAGTATGTTTGATTGATTCTTTCAAGCTGAGCAAATAAGTACGTAGTTATTTAAAATAAGTAAATATACATTTGTGATAAGCTTTTGTGCTTTGTTTTAAATATTGTTAAGCAAGTAAAATAATATAAAATATGGAAAAATGGTCAAATTGAGGAATCACTTTTTGTCAATTTCATTCCTTATTATGAGCGTAACAAAAAAATGGGAGGTCTTTTTATACTTTAAACGATATAACAATATGTGCACATTCTTAACTTGCTTTGTTTTAAATCTAGCTTGGGGAATAAAACCATATAAGTTAAAGAAGAAAAGTCATATTGTGGAATCAGTTTGTCAATTTGATTCGTTATTAAGAACGGAACATATTAATAGGTGTCTACAAAATTTAAACAATATAAGGATTTGTACACATTCTTACTTTGGTTTTAATCAATTAAAAAGATATAATTTGGCCAAAAGTGGGCCGATTGGTTCTGCATTTAAAATATTTGATTCATTTTATTTTTAAACTTAGTAAATAAGTTCATAGTTATTTAAAATAATTAAATATACATTTATAATGAGCTTTGGTGGTTTATACAAAATCAAGTTAGATGAATGAAATCATATAAATTAAGGAAGAATAGTCAAATTGTCGAATTGCTATGTCAATTTGATTTGTTATTACGAATGTAACAGATGAATAGAAGGTCTCTTTAAACTATAAATGATATAATGATTTGTGTACATTATTAACTTACTTTGATTTTAATCAATTAAGTTTTATATAACTTGACCAAAAGTGGGCCTATTGGTTTTTCGTTTAATACATTTAATTCATTCTTTCGAACATAGCAAAGAAGTATGTAGTTGTTTAAAATAATTAAATATACATTGTGATGAGCTTTAGATAATGAAATCATATAAATTAAGGAAGGACAGACAAATTCTAGAATCGCTTTATCAGTTTGATTGGTTATTATGAACGTAACAAATAAATGAGAGTTCTATTTAAACATTAAATGATATTACTATTTATGCACATTCTTAACTTATTTCGATTTTAATCAATTAAAAGGATATAACTTTACTAAAAGGGGTCTAATTGGTTTATCATTTAGTATATTTGATTCATTCTTTTTAACTTAGCAAATGAGTACTTATTTATTTAAAATAATTAAATATACATCGTGGCGAGCTTTAATGCTCCGTTCTAAATCTAGTTATGCGAATGAATTCATATAAATTAAGGAAGAATGGTCAAATTGTGGAATTACTTTGTCAATTTAATTAGTTATTATGAATGTAACAAATGCATGGGAGGACTATTTAAACTTTAAACGATATAGCGAGTTCTTCACATTTTTAACTTACTTCGGTTTTAATCGATTAAAAGGATATAACTTAACCAAAAGTAGTCCAATTGGTTCTTCTTATTTCTTTGTGATTTGGATACATAAGATGCTTTAAGGCTCTCCTTTTGGATCTTTTGTGATTTGGATACATAGAGAGCTCTTGAAGAAACAATTATTTTGATCCTTCATCTATCCAAATTATTTTCTATCTTTATTTTTGCTTTTAATGTTTATATCTTCCTATTAGATAGAATGTTCATTTGAATCTAACTATGATAACATGACACATGAAGAACATCACTAGATGTTACAATGACCCTTAATGTCTTAGTGTTTTCTTTTCTTTCCTCTTTTTTTTTCGTAACCATTTTCTTTGTTGCACAAGGCTTTCCTGGTAGATCGACCTTGTCTACTATAATTGCCAAGTAAAATAAATCTGAATTTAACTTCTTCATAGTCTTATTTCAACGTAACATGGCATAAGGGGTACCATGGAGTTTCACCTAGGGAATTGTGCTAGCTAATGGGTCCGACTATCCCCAAGCCACTAGCTGGCCCAATACAGTTATTTCTCCTATTACATAAGCAAATATGATGAAAAACTAAAAGCAAGTAGCCTAATATAATGCAATAACAGGAAAGTAAGTAGTCCGAGTGATCATGCACAACACCTTTCCCGACCGTCTTGCGCTGCTCCCTTCCCATTACCGGGCTGCCAGCTAGACCGTTGTGGACACCAATCCACAACATTAATTCAAAATTAGATGAATCATTAATAAAGAGAATTAGGGGCTATTTGGGTATTGAATTTCTGTCAGATTCCATTGATTTTGTGTCAATTTTGGCTCAAATTATCGGAATCATGTGTGTAGAATCTGGGCGGGATTAACAATTCCGAACAGAAGTTGATTCAAAGTTGTTTCGAGCTGGAATCACCGAATCACCTCATGAGGTGATTCCATTGATTCCGACTCCTAGCCACCATTTCAAAAATTATAGATTCTGTTATTTTCAACAACTACCTCTCATATCAATTTGAGCATCGAAAAATGTGCCATATACGTGGGGCCCACATTAAAAATTTAAAATTATGTACCTTTGTGGGATCTTGTTTGATAAAGCTTGAATTTAGGAGCGTAATAATACCAAAAATGTGCATATCCGAGTTTAGGAGAGAGTTATATTAGTTTAATAACGAATTAAATTAACAAAGTAATTCCACAATTTGATCGTTCTTCCTTAACTTATATGATTTTATTTGCTTAACTAGGTTTCGAACAAAGCATAATAGCTCGTAACGAATGTATATTTGATTATTTTAAATAAAAACATACTCATTTTTTAGGTTCAAAAGAATGAATCAAATGTACTAAACAACGAACAATTCGGACCCCTTTTTGTCTAGTAATATCCTTTTGATCGATTAAAACCGAAGTAAGTTAAGAAAATGAACAAATCGTTATATTGTTTAAAGTTAAAAGAGACATCCTATTCATTTGTTATGTTAGTAACAACAAATCAAATTACCGAAGCAATTCCACAATTTGCCTATTCTTTATTAATATATATGATTTTATTCTCTTAACTTGAATTAGAACAAACCACTATAGCTCGTCACGAATGTACATTTAATTATTTTAAAAAAATACATGCTCCTTTGCAATGTTCAAAAGAATAAATCAAATATACTAAATGATGAACCAATCAAACCACTTTTGGTCAAGCTATATCCTTTTGACCGATTAAAACATAAGTTAAGAATGCGTACAAATCGTTATATCGTTTATAGTTTAAAGAGTCCTCTTATTCTTTTGTTATGTTCGTAATAACAAATCAAATTAACAAAGTGATTCACAAGTTTACCATTTTTCCTTGACTTATATGATTTTACTTACTTAACTAGATTTAGAATAAAGCACCATAGCTCGTTACAAATATAAATTTAATTATTTTAAATCACTATGTACTCATTTGCTAAGTTCAAAAAAATAAATCAAATGTACTAAATAATGAACTAATTGGACCCTTTTTGGTCTAGTTATATCCTTTTAATAGATTAAAACCGAAGAAAGTTAAGAATGCGCACAAAATATTATATTATTTAAAGTTTAAAAAGACAACTTATTTATTTGTTACGTTCATAATACCTAATCAAATTGACAAAGTATTAAACAATTTGTCTGTTTTTCCTTAATTTATATAATTTTATTCACTTAACTAGATTTAGAACAAAATATTAAAGCTTACGACGAATATATATTTAGTTATTTTAAATAACTATATATTCATTTGCTAATTTTGAAAAAATAGATCAAATGTACTAAACGACGAACTAATCGGCCTACTTTTCTTAAGTCATATCCTTTTAATCAATTAGAATCAAAGTAATTTAAGAATGTGCACAAATCGTTATATCATTTATAGTTTAAAGAAACCTCATATTCAATTGTTATGTTCATAATAATGAATCAAATTTATAAAGTAATTGCACAATTTAACTACTCTTTCATAATTTATATGATTTCATTTTATTAACTAGATTTAGAACAATGTAGCATAGCTCGTCACGAATATATATTTAATTTTATTTAATAAAAATATATTTATTTGCTAAATTCAAAAGATTGAATTAAATGTACTGAATGATGAACTAATCAGGCCACTTTCGGTCAAGTTATATCATTTAAATAGATTAAAACGAAAGTAAGTTAAAAATGGGTATAAAATATTATATTATTTTAAAGTTTAAAGAGACCTCCTATTCATTTATTACATTTGTAATAACGAATTAAATTGACAAAGTGATTCTACAATTTGACCATTCTTCTTAAAATTATATGATTTTATTTGTTTAACTAGATTTAGAATAAAACATTAAAGCTCGTCACAAATGTACATTTAATTATTTTAAATGAATGCGTACTCATTTGCTTAGTTCGAAAAAATGAATCAAATGTACTAAACGATGAACCAATCAGACCCCTTTTAGTCAAGTTATATCCTTTTAATTGATTAAAACCGAAGTAAGTTAAAGAATGTGTACAAATCCTTATATTATTTAAAGTTTAGATAGACCTACCAATAATTTATTAAGTTCGTAATAAAGAATCAAATTGACAAATCGATTCCACAGTTTGACAGTTCTTCATTCAGTTATATAATTTCATTTGCTTAACTTTATTTAGAACAAAGCACTAAAGCTTGTCACGAATGTATCATTAATTATTTTTAAATTAATAAGTACTAATTTGCTAAGTTTGAAATAATAAATCAAACATACTAAATGACAAACTAATCGGATCCCTTTTAGTCATGTTATATCTTTTTGACCATTCTTTCTTAACTTATATAATTTTATTTCCTTAACTAGATTTAGAATAAAGCCTAAAAGCTTATCACGAAAGTATATCTAATTATTTTCAATGAATATATACTCAGTTGCTAAGTTCAAAAGCATAAATCAAATGTACTAAATGACGAATGAATCCAACTGTTTTTGGTCAAAGTTATATCTTTTTGACCAATTAAAACCGAAGTAAGTTAAGAATGTACACAAATCGTTATATTATTTAAAGTTGAAAAGACTTCATGTTCATTTGTTATATTCGTAATAATGAATTAAATTAACAAAGCGATTCCACAATTTGACCGTTCTTCATTAATTTATTAGATTTTATTCGCTTAACTTCATTTAGAACAAATGACCAAAGTTTGTCACGAATGTATATTTAATTATTTTAAATAAATACATACTCGTTTTCTATGCTCAAAAGATTAAAATCAAACATATTAAAGGACGAACCAATCCGACCACTTTTGGTCAAGTTATATCCTTTTGATTGATTAAAATAAAAATAAGTTAAGAATTTATACAAATCGTTATATTATTAAAAGTTGAAAGAATCCTCCTATTCGTTTGTTATGTTTATAATAATGAATAAAATTGAAAAAGTGATTTTAGAATTTTACCGTTCTACCTTAATTTATATAATTTTATTCGCTTAACTAGATTTAGAAAAAAATACTATAGCTCACCATGAATGTATATTTAATTATTTTAAATCATTACGTACTCATTTGCTAAGTTTGAAAAAATAAATTAAGCATACTAAACGATGAACCAATCAGACCCCCTTTGGTCAAGTTATATCCTTTTGATCAATTAAAACTGAAGTAAGTTAAAAATATGTACAAATTATTATGCAATTTTAAGTTTACAGAGACCTCATGTTCATCTTTTATGTTCATAATAACGAATCAAATTGACAAGGTAATTTTACAATTTGACCGTTCTTACTTAACTTATATAATTTTATTTGCATAACTAGATTTAGTACAAAATACCAAAGCTCCTCATAAATGTATATTTAATTATTTTAAATAAATATTTACTCATTTTCTAAGTTTGAAATAATGAATAATGCATACTAAAGGATGAACAGGTCGGACCTCTTTTGGTTTAGTTATATCCTTGTAATTAATTAAAACTGAAGTAAGTTGAAAATGTGCACAAATTGTTATATCATTTAAAGTTTAAAGAGACCCCTTATTTATTTATTACGTTCGTAATAACAAATCAAATTGATAAAATTATTCCACAATTTGACCGTTCTTCGTTAACTTATATAATTTTATTCACTTAACTAGATTTAGGATTAAGTACCAAAGCTTGTCATGAATGTATATTTAATTGTTTTGAATAACACTCATTTGCTAAGTTCAAAAGAATAAATTAAAAACTTACTAAATGACGAACCTATCGGACCCCTTTTTGTCAAGTTATATCCTTTTAATCGATTAAAACCATAGTAAATCAAGAATGTGAACAAATTGTTATATCATTTAAAGTTGAAAGAGACCACCTATTTATTTTTTATGTTTTTAATAATGAATCAAATTAACAAAGTTCCACAATTTGACCGTTCTCATTAATTTATCGGATTTTATTCGTTTAACTCTATTTCGAACAAACTACTAAAGCTCATCATAAATGTATATTTAATTATTTTAAATGAATATGTACTCATTTTCTAATTTCAAAAGAATAAATTAAACTTACCAAATGACAAACCAATCAAACCTTTTTTTGTCAAGTTATATCATTTTGATCAATTAAAACCGAAGTAAGTCAAGAATGTGCACAAATTATTACATATTTTAAAGTTGAATGTGACATGTTAATCATTTATTATGTTCATAAAAACTAACAAAGTGATTCCACAATTTGACCGTTATGCATTAATTTAAATAATTTTATTCGCTTAACTCTATATAGAACAAACCACCAAAGCTCGTCATAAATGTATATTAAAAAATTTTAAATGAATACATGCTCAGTTGCTAAGTTTAAAAGAATAAATCAAACATACTAAATGATGAACCAATCAGACCACTTTTGGTAAAGTTATATCTTTTTGTTTGATTAAAATTGAAGAAAGTTAAGAATATATACAAATTATTATATCATTTAAAGTTTAAAACGTCATCCTATTCATATTTTATGTTCATAAAAACGAATCAAATTTACAAAGTAGTTCCACTACTTTACCATTCTTCCTTAACTTATATGATTTTATTTGCTTAATTAGATTTAGAACAAAACACCATAGCTCATTAAGAATATATATTTAATTATTTTAAATCACTGCATACTCATTTGCTAAGTTCAAATAATGAATCAAACGTACTAAACGATAAATAAGTCAAACTACTTTTGGTTAAGTTATATCCTTATTGATTAAAACCGAAGTAAATTAAGAATGAGCACAAATTGTTACATCGTTTAAAGTTTAAATAAACATACCATTCATTTGTTACATTCGTAATAACGAATCAAATTGACAAAGTAATCCCACAATTTGGTTGATCTTCCTTAACTTATATAATTTCATTCACTTAATTAGATTTAGAATAAAGCATCAAAGCTTGTCACGAATGTATGTTTAATTGTTTTGATGAATAGATACTCATTTACTAAGTTCAAAAGAATAAATTAAATATACTAAAGGACGAAGAAATCATACCCCTTTTTGTCAAGTTATATCCTTTTGATCAATTAAAACAAAGGTTAGATAAGAATGTGCACAAATCATTATATTGTTTAAAGTTAAAAGAGACCTCTTATTCATTTGTTATGTTTATAATAACGAATCAAATTAACAAAGCGATTCGACAATTTGACCATTCTTCATTAATTTATATAATTTTATTCTCTTAACTTGATTTAAAATAAACTACCAAAGCTTGTCATGAATGTATATATAATTCTTTTAAATAAATACATGCTCATTTGCTAAGTTCAAAAGAATAAAGCAAATATACTAAACGACGAACCAATCAGACCACTTTTGGTTAAGTTATATCTTTTTGATCGATCAAAACCGAAATAAGTTATGAATGTGTACAAATTATTATATCATTTAAAGTTTAAAGAGTCCTCGTATTTATTTGTTATGCTTGTAATAACAAATAAAATTAACACAGTGATTCTTATTTAATTGTTTTAAATCTCTACCATTTCCTAAGTTCGAAATAATGAATCAAATGTACGAACAGGTCAAGTTATATCTTTTTGATCGATTAAAACTGAATTAAATTTAGAATTTTGAAAAATCCTTATATCGTTTAAGAATGTACTCATTTGCTTGATTTAGAACAAACCGTTCTTCATTAATTTATTTGATTTCGTTCATTTAACTTGATTTAGAACAAACCACTAAAGCTCATCACGAATGTATATTTAATTGTTTTAAATTAATACATACTCATTTGTTAAGTTTAAAAGAATAAATAAAATGTACTAAACAACGAACCAATTGGACCACTTTTGGTTAAGTTATATCCTTTTAATCGATTAAAACCGAAGTAAGTTAAGAATGTGCACAAATTATTATATTGTTTAAAGCTTAAAGAGACATCCCATTCATTTAGTATGTTCATAATAATGAATCAAATTAATAAAGTGATACCACAATTTAACTTTTATTCCTTAATTTATCTGATTTCATTTTCTTAACTAGATTTAGAAAAAAAAGGTAAAGTACGTCACAAATGTATATTTAATGATGGAAAAGGAAAAGAGGCACAGCGGGTTGTAGTAAGAGAGAACAAATGAACGGAATCCGATTCCACGAGGAACTGTAGCTCACGAACTGTCGGAGACCCCTAAATGCAAGTGATGCACTCACAAGCAAATGGGCATCTAAAACTACCTCCCACAAGAGTGAAGAGATGAGCCAGGGATAAGTGGTTTAGAAGGGCACACTTTCAACAAAACGTGATTTTTGGAGTGGCACACACTCAACAAACAATGGATTCAAAACAAAGCTTCTATTACAATATAGCAAATGCCTATTCATAGGCTTACAACATTCAAATTCGGAATTGAGAGGGCAATACAAAATAAATGCACGCAAACAACACTCTAGGTGTAATAAAAGGTGAAATAACTACTCTCAACCATTCCTAGGGAAGGTAGGAGGTCAAAACAGATTACTAGGCCACATTTAATGCTTGGTTGGCCCTAATTTATGTACCATAAATAAATGTGACGAATTTCACTTTGTTCCATGGGCTTTCTTTAACTTTTCCTTCCACGTGCTTTATGGGCCTTCATCTTTAACTTCTCAGGCTATACTTTCTATTGGTCTTTCTTGTATGCCATGTTCCTAGATCCCACATAAGATTTTCATCCCTTAAGAGTGCATGAACAAGTGGACCTTCAGAACCAATTATGCTTAAAAGGATACATTGTTGGAATTGAACCATGAAGTTGAACTTTTCTTTTTCATCAGCTGATTTCACCACAAAAACTATTCCATCTCGATTCACATCATTCTCCACTGGTTGGAGAAAACTCGACCTCGAGTTTAAAGTGAGGGCATAAACATACTAAATGATGAATTAATCGGACAACTTTTGGACAAGTTATGTCCTTTTAATCGATTAAAATAAAAATAAGTTAAAAATATACACAAATCGTTATATCGTTTAAAGTTTAAAAAGGCCTCCCATTCATTTTTTACGTTCATAATAATGAATAAAATTAACTTAGTGATCACACAATTTAACTTTTCTTCCTTAACTTAAATGATTTTATTTTGCTTAACTAAATTTCAAACAAAGTACCTTAGCTAGTCACAAATGTATATTTATTTATTTTAAATGAGTACATACTCATTTGCTAAGTTCAAAAGAATGAATCAAACATACTAAATGAACAACCAACCAGACCACATTTAGTGAAGTTATATCTGTTTGATCATTTAAAACCGAAGTAAGTTAAAAATGTACACAAATTATTATCTTGTTTAAAGTTAAAGAGACTTCCCATTCATTTGTTACATTCATAATTACGAATTAAATTAATAAAGAGATTCTACAATTTGACTATTCTTCTTTAACTTATATGATTTCATTTACTTAACTTGATTTAGAATAAAGTAACAAAGCTCGTCACGATTGTATATTTAATATTCTAAATAAATAAATACTTATTTGTTAAGTTTAAAAGAATAAATCAAATGTACTAAACCAAAAACTAATCGGACCCCATTTGGTCATGTTATATTATTTTGATCGATAAAAACCGAAGTACGTTAAGAATTTGCAAAAATAGTTATATCGTTGAAGTTTAAAGAGTCCTCACATTCATTTGTTACGTTCGTAATAACGAATCAAATTAACAAAGTGATTCAACAATTTGGTCGTTCTTCATTAATTTATATGATTTCATTCACATAACTTGACTTATAATAAAGCACCAGAGCTTGTCAAGAATGTATATTTAATTATTTTAAATGATTACGTACTCATTTGGTATGTTTAAAATATTAAATTAAATGTACTAAATGACGAACTAATCAGACAACTTTTGATCAAGTTATATAATTTTCATTGATTAAAACTAAACTTAAGAATGCGTACAAAATGTTATATCATTTAAAGTTTAAAGAGACCTCCCATTAATTTTCTACGTTCGTAATAACAAATTAAATTGACATAGTGTTACCACAATTTAATCATTTACCCTTAATTTATATGATTTTATTCGCTTAACTAGATTTAGAACAAAGCACTAAAGCTCGTCACAAATGTATATTTAATTGTTTTAAGTAACTACATAGTAATTTGCTATGTTCGAAAAAAATTAATGAAACATACTAAATGACAAACTAATCGGACAATTTTTGGTCAAGTTATATCCTTTTAATCGATTAAAAATTAAGTAGGCTAAAAATATGCACAAATCATTATATTATTTAAAGTTTAAATATACCTCTCATTCATTTGTTACGTTCTTAATAACAAATCAAATTAACAAAGTGATTCCACAATTTGACCATTCTTCCTTAACTTATATGATTTCACTAACTTAACTAGATTTAGAAAAAAGTACCATAACTTGTCATTAATATATATTTAATTATTTTACATTAATACGTACTTATTTGCTAAGTTCAAAAAAATAAATTAAACGTACAAAGCGACAAACTAATTAGACCTATTTTGGTCAAGTTATATCATTTTGATCCATTAAAACGGAGACTACACAAATTGTTATATCATTTAAAGTTTCAAAATACCTCTTATTTATTTGTTACATTCGTAATAAAGAATCATATTCACAAAGTAATACCACAATTTAGCCCTTCTACCTTAATTTATGTAATATTTTTTGTTTAACAAGATTTATTACAAAGGATTAAACCTCGTCATGAATGTATGTTTAATTATTTTAAATAACTACATAGTTATTTGCTATATTCAAAAGAATAAATTAAATATAAAAAATGACGAACCAATCAAACCTCTTTTGGTCAAGTTATATAATTTTGATCGATTAAAATTGAAGTACGTTAAGAATATGCACAAATTGTTATATCATTTAAAGTTTAAAGTGATGTTCCATTCATTTGTTACCTTTGTAATAACGAATCAAATTGACAAAGTAATTCCACAATTTGACTGTTCTTTCTTAAATTATAATTTTGTTCGCTTAAATTGATTTAGAATAAAGCACCAAAGCTCATTACAAATGTATATTTAATTATTTTAAATAAATATATACTCATTTGCTAAGTTGAAAAGAATAAATTAAATGTACCAAACAGTAAACCAATCAACCCACTTTTGGTCATGTTATATCATTTTGATCAATTAAACCAAAGTTAAGAATGTGCACAAATCATTATATCACTTCATATCTAAGAAGACCTCCTATTCATTTGTTATGTTCATAATAACGAATCAAATTAACAAAATAATTCTACAATTTGATCGTTCTTTTTTAACTTATATGATTTAATTTACTTAACTAGATTTAGAAAAAAGTACCATAGCTGGTCATGAATGTATATTTAATTATTTTGAATTAATACGTACTAATTTGCTAAGTTCAAAAAAAATAAATTATAGGCCCCGTAAGTCCAAAAAGGGTTGAAACTTATCCCCTTAGATTCCTACGTAAGCCCTCCATATCCACTAGGAATCACCCCTAGAGACCTAGCCCAAGCAACTCTTAAATTGTAGGGGTCGCCCCCTACTTTTTAGGGGTTGCCCAAAATCTACTTCTTTGCCTGGCCCTCATGATATAGGTGTCACGACCCGAATTTTTAAAACCCTTTTTAATAAAGGACACACTATAAATTATGATAAATTTTTTTTCTTAAACACAAAACAAATCATCCGATTAAATATCCAGGTTGTAATAACTGGGATTCACAAAAATGAATATCAAAATATATGATATTATTACACGTGTCAAATTCCGTAAATAGCAGGTTAACCCTCTAATGTTTGTTTGTCATCTATCCAAAAATAAACAACAAAGTAAAGTTGGTTCTCATGCCAGTAATTACAACTACTTACAAGATTGCAGAAGAAAGAAAGTAGATCCCACTAGTGCAATGTCGGCCTCAAATGCCCACCAACGTCTTGATCTTACAATGTCCTCATCTAAAGAACTTGCAAGCAAAGAAGGCCAAACAACAACCAAACATCTCCTCCCTTTGGAAGAGCATTTCAGAAGAACAAAAGTAAAATTTAATATTTTTCGAATCAGGCCAACATCACCCGATGTTAGTTGCCTACATGCTCATCAGACAACATCTCTAATGTTTCCAACAAGATCGGATCTAGACGTAGTTTTGCCTAATGCTACATTATACTAAGAAGCATAGCATCACACATGCAATGCTTAAGTATTTTCAAGTAACCTACATTTTATGCAAGTCCTTTAATTGTTCCACTTGTTCTAATTAAATAAGCAATATCAATCAATGTTATTAATTATCTCTCAAACCATTGTTCAATACTTAATATCTCTATCTAATCCCAATGATAGACAGACTCATCAGATATCAACCTAAGTGACAAATGATAACAAAACACCCTGGAATCCACCAGCAGTGCCATTACCCCTCCTAGCTCAAGGACCTGACCGGAGTGGAAGGGCATGACCCATAACTGCACCTGAACATAAATAGCTGGAAAAGCCAACCAAGTAGGATGTCAGCTAATCCAATTATGTGTACACTAAAAGATCCTCAATAGATCTGTGGTGAGCCCGGCTTACGCAGAGCTCCCTCTAATGGGGAGGTGCAACTACACGGTCAAACCAACAGCTCCTTAATAAAGCTAAAACTTAGGAAACCATTCTAAACCCTATCTTGCTCATCTATAAGCCAGGATTTCGAATGACTATCCCAAACCCTATTAGTCCCTTCCAGACTAGAATTTAAAATTCAAAACTGTCATCGGTTCATCAACCAAGGCTTATCGTTAGGTCAGAGGCTTTCTTCATTGTATGAACTAGTCACAGACCCCTCTGAGGTATTTTTGTTTTTATCTCGATTAGGTGTTCTCGTCTAATCCAAAACCATCCACCCAAACAATTATTCTTTCAATAATCTTCAACTAGTGATAAGTTACTATCACAACATCAATATCAAAAATTGAAACAAACAACATAAACAATTAGAACCACAAAGGTCCAAGCAGATCATAATATCAATAATCAAATTCAATAATGATATTATAATTACTCAAGCTCTCGTGCCCTAACCCTCCTTAGGTTAACTTATTAAATCTCTTAAAAAAACTCATCATAATGCACCAAAGGGCATTAAGGTAATTATTCAACATTGAATATGGTCCTCTCTACTCTCGGGTAAGTATTTAACCTCTCAAAAGTTTTCAATATCACATTGGCCTGTTAATAACATCTACACGAATACGGGCCAGTTTGCATAGGGGTATTTCTATCATTTTGTTCAAGGCTTCCTTGAACCTCAATGGGTCTAAAACTAATCTCAAGGTTTAGACCTTGACGTTTGAACCCGAGGAAATTTTCTTGCCATTCAATGGGGTCATAAACCCCTTGAATTGACCCTGGTTCAATTAATCATTTTACCTTAACCCTAGGGGTAGAACAGTCAATTATCTACATACTCGGATTTTTCCCCACCTTGTGGATTGGTCTAAATTTAGGTTACCCATTACACTCTCATTTGAGAATTTTCCCAATTTTTAAGATCACTCATAGGCCCCTGAACCGTAGCCCCGAAGTTGGGTAAGTGGTTTACCTATGGTAATTTAACTATAAGGGGTAAAAGGGTCATTTTATAATCTTCGGGATTTTTCCATGAGCTGAAACTTGTTCAGAATAATCCCACACCTCTCTAGGTCCAACAACAATTTTGTAGGATTTTATCCACACCTAAACCCTACTAAACAGGACCCGGTTCAGTGGGTGTTAAATTTATTTATTTTAAATTTTTTAAACCCGGTCCGGTCTGCAGATTCAGCCCGGGACCGCCTGTGGGTCATCTTCCTCATGAAGGTGCTCGCAGTGCAGCAGGGCAGCAACTGGATTGAATCCAATTGTCGTGGCCTAGAGTCCCGGTACTGGCGGAATTCTTCTGCTGGGGAACGGCCGGATCCGGCCTTCCGGATCGAATGCAATCAGACGGTGAAACCCAGAACCGCGCCTACTCCGCGTCCGGCTAGAGGCGTTTTCACCTTTGGCGGCATGCCCCTGCCCGCCACCCATCAGCCCTGGCCACTATCCCGCCATGGCGGGATAGTGGCCAGGGCTGATGGGATAGCCATCACGGAGTGATTCTGACCGCCCTGGTCTGGCTGCAGCCTGGCGGCTGGCCAGGGAAACAAAGCGCCTCTTCTTTTTTTGTTTGTGACGACCCGGTGGTAGCCAATCCGCCGCCACCAAGGGCGCCGGATCCAAGGCCACCATGGCCAAGGCCAGGGCCGATGCACCCCTCTAGTCATGGTCTAGCCACCAGCGGTTGTCCGGTGACTGGCCGGCAGTCAAAAAATTAAATAGAATTATGTAAACAGTGATTGCAAAAATCACTATTTACATAATTTACAAAAATGATTTATATTTTAATAATGAAAAATCTCTAATCTCGACTCAAAATCCTACCTCGAAGGTTGAGTTGTCATCGATCCACCGTCGCCAATGCTTTGCCGGTGTCTCGCTGGAACATTCCCTTTTTTCCTTCACCGTCCAAAAGCTCCCCCCCAAAGCCCTAATTCTGCATTTTTATAGACATGGGATTAGGGCTCCTAATCCCATGAGAAATTGGGAAAAAATCTCTTCAATTCAGCAACCAAATTGGGCCCAAAAACACAATTTCGAAATACTAATTGATCGGGCCCATACAGTGACTTAAATGGACAATTCGTGTATCCAATTCGGGTAAACGGGCCCTACATGATATGTTTAACTTCAAACAGTTTATCTCCCTCATCTGAACTCCGATTCGCGAGTTCTTGGTGGCATTTTGAAGCTCTATCTGTCTACTTTCTAATGGAATTAGTTTCAGCCACAAATTCTATCGAAGGAGGAAGTTATTTTACTAAGAATGTTAATAGCTCAAACACCCTCTTTTCCATGTATTTTATTTTTGAAAACTAGGAAAATTAGGGATATTACAATATCTGAAACACCAATCCTAGAGGGCTGAACCCCCCTTATGGAAGATTTGGTTCCCCTAAACCTTGTCGGACTTCTAATTCCCAAGTAGCCCTCCCCCTTCACACAAAGATTGGACCATTAACCCTAATTGGTCAACACAACAAGCCAAATATATGATTTCAAGTCAATTCAAGCAAATGAAACAAAAACACATACAAGGTAAAAAAAATTTACCTAGATTAGGGATGTTACATCCTTCCCCTCTTAATGGGCATTTTGTCCTTGAAATTAATAGAGTTACTCAGAGTTAGCTTTGTTGGGGCAGTCTTGAGCAATATGCCCCATCTCTGAACATGCATGCACCCCTATCTTCTAGTTGGCAAGGCTTGCGAGGATGATATTCCTTGCCGTACAATCGACATTTTAAACGAATACATACTCATTTCCTAAGTTTAAAACAATGAATCAAAGTACTAAACAGCAAACTAATGAGACACCTCTTGGTCAAGTTATATATCCTTTTAATCAATTAAAACCGAAGTAAGTTAAAAATGTGCACAAATCGTTATATCGTTTAAAGAGTCCTCACATTCATTTATTACATTTGTAATAATGAATAAAACTGACAAAGTGATTCTACAATTTGAACGTTCTTCATTAACTTATATGATTCCACGAATTATTTAATGTTTATTTAATTATTTTAAATAAAAACGTACTCATTTGATAAGTTCAAAAGGATGAATGAAACATACTAAATGACAAACCAATCGGACCCCTTTTGGTCAAGTTAAATCCTTTTGATCAATTAAAACCAAAGTAAGCTAAGAATGTACAAAAATCATTATAAAAGTTTAAAGAGACCCCTAATTCATTTGTTACGTTCTTAATAACGAATCGAATCGACAAAGTGATTCCACTCTTTGAATATTTTTACCTAACTAGATTTATAACAAAGCATTAAAGCTTGTTACAAAAGTATATTTAATTTTTTTTAAATGAATATATAGTCATTTGCTAAGATCAAAATAATAAATTAAATGTACTAAACAAGAAACCAATCAGACCCTTTTTAGTCAAGTTATACCTTTTGATCGATTAAAACCGCAGTAAGTTAAGAATGTGTACAAATCGTTATATCATTTAAAGTTTAAAGAGACCTCCCATTCATTTATTACATTAGTAATAACAAATCAAATTAACAAAGTGATACTACAATATGACCATTCTTCCTTATATGATTTCATTCACTTAACTAGATTTAGAGCAAACCACTAAATCTCGTGACGAAAGTATATTAAATTGTTTTAAATAAACACGTGCTTAATTACTATATTCAAATTAATGAATTAAACATACTAAACAATGAACCAACCAGACCCATTTTAGTCATGTTATATCCTTTTGATTGATTAAAACTAAAGTTAAGAATGTGCAAAAATCGTTATATATTTTAAAGTTTAAAGAGACCTCAAATTCATTTGTTACATTCGTAACAAAGAATCAAATCGATAAAGTAATTCCACAATTTAACTGTTCTTCCTTAGCTTATATGATTTCATTCGCTTAACTACATTTTGAACAAAGCACCAGAGCTTGTCACAAATCTATATTTTGTTGTTTAAATAAATACATACTCATTTGCTAAGTTTGAAAGAGTAAATTAAATGTACAAAATGATAAACTAATCATATACCTTTTGGTCAAGTTATATCCTTTTGATCGATTAAAACTGATTTAAGTTAAGAATGTGCACAAATCGATATATCGTTTAAAGTTTAAAGTGTCATTCCATTCATTTGTTATGTTTGTAATAACGAATCAAATTGACAAAGTGATTCCATAATTTTATAGTTCTTCCTTGACTTATATGATTTTATTCGCTTACCTAGATTTACAACAAAGCACTAAAGCTCATTATAAATATATATTTAATTATTTTAAATGAATACATACTCATTTGCTAAGTTTGAAATAATGAATGAAATGTTCTGAACCAAGACCCAATCGGACCCCATTTAGTCAAGTTAGGAATATGCACAAATTGTTATATCACTTAAAGTTTAAAGAGATCTCCCATACATTTGTTATGTTAGCGAAGTTCAAAATAATAAATTAAACATATTAAACAACGAACCAATCAGACCCTTTTTGGAAATGTTATATCCTTTTAACTAATTAAAACCAAAATAAGTTAAGAATGTGTACAAATCGTTATCTCATTTAAAGTTTAAAGAGACCTCTCATTTATTTGTTACTTTCATTATAACGAACCAAATTTGCAAAGCAATACCACAATTTTACCATTCTTTCTTAATTTATATGATATCATTCGCTTAACTAGATTTAGAATACATCACTAAATCTCATCATGAATGTATATTTAATTTTTTTAAATGAATACTTACTCATTTGCTATCTTCGAAAGAATTACTCAATTGTACTAAACGACAAACCAATCGGACCTCTTTCGGTCAAGTTATATTCTTTTATCGATTAAAACCTATGTAGGTTAAGAATATGGAAAAATTATTATATTGTTTAAAGTTTAAAAAGGCCTACAATTTACTTGTTATGTTCGTAAAAATGAATCAAATTGACGGAGTTATTCTACAATATGACCGTTCTTCCTTATACGCTTAATGAGATTTAGAACAAAGCACCAAAGCTCGTCACAAATGTATATTTAATTCTTTTAAATAAATGCGTACTCATTTGCTAAGTTCGAAAGAATAAATCAAACATACTAAAGGACGAACCAATTAGACCCATTTTGGTCAAGTTATATCTTTTTGATTAATTAAAACTTATGTAAGTTAAGAATGCGTACAAATCATTATCTTGTTTAAAGTTTAAAGAGTTTTCCCACTCATTTATTATATTCGTAATAACGAATCAAATCGACAAAGTGATTCCAAAATTTGACCGTTCTTCTTTAACTTATATAATTTTATTCACTAAACTTGATTTAGAACAAAACACAAAAGCTTGTAACAAATGTATATTTAATTATTTTAAATAAATACTACTCATTTGCTAATTTTAAGACAATGAATTAAACGCACTAAAATACAAACCAATCGGACCGTTTTGGTCACGTAATATCATTTTGATTAATTAAAATTGAAGTAAGTTAAGAATGTAAAATCATTATATCGTTCAAAGTTTAAAGAGACCTCCTATTAATTTATTACGTTCGTAAAAATGAATTAAATTGACAAGGTGATTCCATAATTTGACCGTTCTTTCTTAACTTATATGATTTCATTCACCTAACTATATTTAAAACAAAACACCAATGCTCGTCACGAATGTATATTTAATTATTTTAAATTAATAATCTATTAAACATACTAAAGGATGAACCAATCCAACACCTCTTTGTAGAGTTATATCCTTTTGATTGATTAGAACTGATTTAAATTAAAAATGTGTACAAATTGTTATATCGTTTAAAGTTTAAAGAGACCTCCCATTCATTTGTTGCATTCGTAACAAGGAATCCAATCAACAAAGTGATTCTACAATTTCACCATTCTTACTTAGCTTATATGATTTCATTCACTTAACAAGATCTAGAACAAAGTACCAAAGTTCATCGCGAATATAGATTTAATTATTTTAAATAAATACGTACTCATTGCTAAGTTCAAAATATTTAATCAAATGTACTAAACGATAAACTAATTGGACCCATTTTGGTCAAGTTATATTCTTTTGATCGATTAAAACTGAAGTAAGTTAAGAATGTGCACAAATTATTATATTGCTTAAAGTTTAAAGAGACCTTCCATTCATTTGTAATAACGAATCAAATCGACAAAGTGATTTCACAATTGGACCATTTTTCATTAACTTATATAATTTCATTCACTTAACTAAATTTTAAACAAAGTACCAACACTCATTAAGAATATGTGCTCATTTGCTTAACTAGATTTTTATTTTTTTAAATAAATACGTGCTCATTTGCTAACTTTGAAAAAATTAATCAAACATACTAAATGATGAACCAGTCGGACCCCTTTCAATCAAGTTATATTCTTTTGGTAGATTAAAATCGATATAAAAGAATGTGCACAATTCGTTATATCATTTAAAGTTTAAATAATCCTACCATTTATTTGTTACATTTATAATAATGAATCAAATTGACAAAGTGATTCCACAATTTTACGGTTCTTCCTTAACTGATATGATTTTATTCGCTTGACTAGATTCAGAACAAAGCACTAAAGCTCATCAAGAATGTATATTTAATTTCTTTAAATAATACGTACTCATTTGCTAAGTACAAACGTATTAATTAAATGTTTAATAACGAACTAATCGTACCACTTTTAGTCAAGTTATATCCTTTTAATTGATTAAAACCAAAGTAAGAGAATGTGCAAAAATTGTTATATCGCTTAAATTTTAAAGAGACCTCCCATTTATTTGAAACATTTGTCAAAACGAATTAAATTGACAAAGTGATTCCATATTTTAACCGTTCTTCCTTAACTTATATGATTTCATTCGCTTAACTAGATTTTGAACAAAGCACCAAAGCTCATTACGATTGTATATTTTAATTCTTTAAAATGAATACACCTATATTTGCTAAATTCGAAAAAAAGAATGAAACATACTAAACAACAAACTAATTGGACCCCTTTTGTTCAGGTTATATAATTTTTTTGATCAATTAAAACTGATGTAAGTTAAGAATGTGCTCAAATCATTTTATCATTTAATGTTTAAAGAGACTTTTTATTTATTTGTTATGTTCATAATAATGATTCAAATTGAAAAAAGTGTTTCCCCAATTTGACCGTTCTTCTTTAGCTTATATGATTTAATTCGTCTAATTAGATTTAGAACAAAGCACCGAGCTTGTCACGAATGTATATTTAATTGGTTTAAATGAATACGTAATCATTTGCTAAGTTTAAAATAATGAATCAAATGTACTAAATGATGAATTAATTGAACCCCTTGTTGTTAAGTTATATCCTTTTGATCGAATAAAATTGAAGTAAGTTAGGAACGTGGACAAATCCTTATATCGTTTAAAGTTTAAAGAGACCTTCCATTTATTTGTTAAGTTTGTAATAACGAATCAAATCAACAAACTAATTCCATAATTTGGTCATTCTTCTTTAACTTATATAATTTCATTCGCTTAATTACATTATAAAGAAAACACCAAAGCTCGTTAAAAATGCATATAATTCTTTTATATGAATATGTACTAAATGATGAACAAATTGGACCCTTTTTGGTCAAGTTATATGCTATTGATTAATTAAAACCGAAATAAGTTAAGAATGTGCACAAATCATTATATCATTTAAAGTTTAAAGAGATCTCTCATTTATTTGTTACTTTCGTAATAACGAATCAAATTGACAAAGCAATGCTACAATTAACCGTTCTTCCTTAATTTATATGATGTCATTTACTAAAATAGATTTAGAACAAAGCATAAAGCTCATCACGAATGCATATTTAATTATTTTAAATAAATATATACTCATTTACTAAGTTTAAAAGAATTAATCAAATGTACTAAATACCAACCAATCAGACCCCTTTCTGTCAAATTATATTCTTTTGATCGATTAAAACCGATGTAGGTTAATGTGCACAAATCATTATATCATTTAATAAGGTTTAAAGTGGCCTGCCATTCATTTCTTACTTTTGTAAAAATGAATCAAATTGACAAAGTGATTCTACAGTTTGACCATTCTTCCTTAACTTATATGCTTTCATTTGCTTGAATAGATTTAGAACAAAACACCAAAGCTTGTTACAAATGTATATTTAATTCTTTTAAACAAATATATACTTATTTACTAAGTTTGAAAGAATGAAGCAAAAGTACTAAAAGACGAACTATTTATTTGTTACGTTTATAATAACGAATCAAATCGACAAAGTGATTCCAAAATTTGAATATTTTTCCTTAACTTATATGATTTAATTCACTAAACTAGAATTAGAACAAAGCACTAAAACTCGTTACAAATGTTGCATATTTAATTATTTTAAATAAATACATACTCATTTACTAATTTTAAAATAATGAATTAAATGTATTAAACAACGAACAATTGGACCCTTTTTTGGTCATCATATATCCTTTTGATCGATTAAAACCGAAATAAATTAAGAATGTACATAAGTCATTATATCATTTAAAGTTTAAAGAGACCTCCCGTGAATTTGTTTAATTCTTTAAAACAACTAAATATACATTTGTGACGAGCTTCGGTGTTTTGCTCTAAAACTAGTTATGTAAATTAAATGATATAAGTTAAGTAAGAACAGTCAAATTATAATATCACTTTCTCTATTTAATTTGTAATTACGAATGTAAAAAATGATTGGGAGATCTCTTTAAACCTTAAACGATATAATGATTTAAGCACATTCTTAAACAAACTTCGGTTTTAATCAATTAATATGATATAATAGACTAAAAGTGGTTCGATTGGTTCATTGTTTAGTATGTTTCATTCATTATTGCAAACTTTGTAAATGAGTATATATTTGTTTACAACAACTAAATATATATTCATGACGAGCTTGGGTGTTTTGTTCTAAACCTAGTTAAGCAAATAAAATCACATAAGTTAATTAAAAATGGTCAAATTGTGGTATCACTATCTAAATTTTATTCATAATAATGAACATAACAAATGATTGTCTCTTTAAACTTTAAACGATATAACGATTTGTGCACATTCATAATAAATTTTGGTTTTAATCGATTAAAATGATACAACTAGATACAAAGTGCTCCGATTTGTTTGTCATTTTATGCATTTGATTAATTCTTACAAACTTAGTAAATTAGTGCTTATTTCTTTTAAAATACTAATTATGCATTCATGATGAGCTTGGGTGCTTTATTTTTAAACCTAGTTAAGCAAATGAATTCACATAAGTAAAGGAAGAACAATGAAATTGTGGTATCACTTTCTCGAGTTGATTTGTAATTACTAATGCAACAAATTATTGGGAGGTCTCTTTAAGATTTAAATGATATAATAATTTATGTACATTCTGAACAAACTTTAGTTTTAATCGATTAAAATGATATAACTAGAACAAAATGGTCCATTTTATTAATCATGTAGTGCATTCGATTCATTCTTACAAACTTAATAAATGAGTATGTATTTCTTTAAAACAACTAAATCAACATTCGTGATGAGCTTAGGTGCTTTATTTTAAAACTAGTTAAGCGAATAAAATAACATAAGGAAGAACAGTTAAATTGTGGTATTGCTTTCTCCATTTTATTTGTAATTACGAACGTAACAAATTCTTGGGTGGTCTCTTTAAACTTTAAATGATATAATGATTTATCAATATTCTGAATGAACTTGGGTATGAATCTATTAAAAGGATATAACTAGACCAAAGTTATCCAATTTGTTCATCGTTTTGTGCATTTAATTTATTCTTACAAATTTAGTAAATGAGTACATATTTCTTTAAAATTATTAAATAAACATGCATGATGAGCTTAGGTGCTTTATTTAAAACTAGTTAAGTAAATAAAATCACATAAGTTAAGGAAGAACGGTCAAATTGTGGTATCCCTTTATCCGTTTGATTCGTAATTATGAACAAAAGAAATGAGTCAGAGGTCTCTTTAAACTTTAAATGATATAACGATTTGTACATATTATTAACAAACTTCGGTTTTAATTGATTAAAATGATATAAGTAAACAAAAGTTGTCCGATTTGTTCATCCTTTTGTTTATTTGATTTATTCTTATGAACTTGGTAAATTAGTACATATTTCTTTAAAAATACAAAATATGCATTCTTAACATGCTTAGGTGCTTTATTTTAAAGCTAGTTAAGTGAATAAAATCACATAAGTAAAGGAAGAATGGTTAAATTGTGGTATTACTTTCTCGAGTTGATTCATAATTACGAACATAATAAATAATTAGGAGGTCTCTTTAAACTTTAAACGATATAATGATATAGCGATTTCTCCTCATTCTAAATGAACTTCAGTTTTAATCGATTGAAACAATATAACTAAACCAAAATTGGTCTCGTTTTTTTGTTGTTTAGTGTGTTTGCTCATTCTTAATGAGCATCAATTTTAACCGATTAATAGGATATAACTATAACAAAAGTGGTCAGATATGTTCGTCATTTAGTGCGTTTGATTTAATTTTATGAACTTTGTAAATGAGTATGTATTTCTTAAAATAATTAAATATACATTTGTGAAGAGTTTATATGCTTTGTTCTAAAAAAAGTAAAGTAAATGAAATCACATAAGTTATTTAGTTATTATTAAGGTAACAAATGAATGGGAAATCCCTTTAAACTTTAAACGATGTAATGATATGTCCACATTCTTAATGAATTTTGGTTTTAATTGATTAAAATGATGTAAATAGACTAAAAGTGGTCTGATTTGTTCATCATTTAGTACATTGAATTTATTCTTATAAACTTAGTAAATGAGTACTTATTTATTTAAAACAATAAAATAAATATTCGTGATGAGCTTGGGTACTTTGTCATAATACTAGCTAAGAGAATTAAATCACATAAGTTAATGAACAAATGGTCAAATTATGGTATCACTTTCTCCAATTGATTCGTAATTACAAACGTAACAAACGATTGTCATGTCTTCTTAAACTTTAAATGAGATATTACAATTTGTGCGTATTCTTAACAGACCTTTGTTTTAATTAATTAAAAGGATATAAGTAGACAAAAAGTTGTCCGATTGGTTTATAGTTTAGTACATTTAATTCATTTTTATGAACTTAACAAATGAGTATTTATTTCTTTAAAACAACAAATTATACATTCATGATAAGGTTAGGTGCTTTGTTTAGAAACTACTTAAGTGAATGAAATCACATAGGTTAAGGAAAGACGGTCAAACTGTGGTATCACTTCCCGTTTAATTCGTAATTACGAACATAATAAATGGTTGAGAGATCAATTTAAACTTTAAACGATATAATGATTTATACACATTCTTAGTGAACTTCGGTTTTAACCGATTAAAAGGATATATATAACTAAAACAAAAATGGTCCGATTGGTTTGTAGTATAGTGCATTTGATTCATTATTACGAATTTAGTAAATGAGTACTTATTTATTTAAAACAACTAAATATACATTCATGATGAGCTTAGGTGCTTTGTTCTAAAACAAGTTAACCGAATGAAATCACATATGTTAAGGAAGAATGGTTAAATTATTGTATAACTTATTCCATTTGATTCATAATTATGAATGTAACATATGAAGGAGAGGTCTCTTTAAACTTTAAAGGATATAATGATTCATACACATTCTTGACGAATTTCGGATTTAATCAATTAAAATGATATATAACTAGACGAAAAGTGGTCTGATTGGTTCGTTGCTTACTGTGTTTGATTTACTCTTATGAACTTTGTAAATGAGTATGTATATCTTTAAAACAACTAATTATACATTCGTGACAAGGTTAGGTGCTTTGTTTAGAAACTAATTAAGCGAATGAAATCACATAGGTTAATGAAAGACGGTCAAATTTTGGTGTCACTTTGTCAATTTAATTCGTAATTATGAACTTAACGATTGATGAGGAGATCTATTTAAACTTTAAAACGATATAACGATTTATACATAGTATTAGTGAACTTCGGTTTCAACCGATTAAAAGAAAATGACTAGAACAATAGTGGTATGATTGGTTAATAGTTTAGTGCGTTTGATTCATTATTACGAATTTAGTAAATGGGTACGTATTTCTTTAAAACAACTAAAGATACATTTGTTACGAGCTTTGGTGCTTTGTTCTAAAATAAATTATCCAAATGAAATAAGATACTATAAGAAAGAATGTTCAAATAGTGATATCACTTAGTCTGTTTAATTCATAATTATGAACATAACAAATAAATAGGAGGTCTCTTCAAAATTTATATAATATAATAATTTGTATACATTCTTAACAAATTTATGTTTTAATTTATTAAAAGGATATATAATTAGATGAAAAGTGGTCCGATTGGTTCATCATTTAGTATGTTTGATTCATTCTTACGAATTTTGTAAATAAGTACGTATATCTTTGAAACAACTATATATACATTTATGACGAGCTTGGGTGTTTTTTTTAAATTAATGAAGTCACGTAATTATGGTATCACTTTCTCTATTTGATTTGTAATTACGAATATAACAAATGATTGGGAGGTCTCTTTAATCTTTAAACAATATAGCGATTTGTGCACATTCTTAATAAACTTTTAATTTAATTGACTAAAAGAATAATAACTAAACTAAAAGTGGTCCGATCGGTTCGTCATTTAGTACATTTGATTTATTTTTACGAACTTAGCAAATGAGTATTTATTTCTTTAAAACTAATATACATTCGTGACAAACTTGAAAACATAGTTTAAAACTAGTTAAGCGATTAAAATCTCATAGATTATGGAAAAATGGTCAAATTGTGGTATCTCTTTGTCCATCTTATTAGTAATTATGAATGTAGTAAATGAAGGAAGGTCTGTTTAAACCATAGCCCTGAATTCAATTCATTCTTTTGTAGATTTGATCAGTTCTTCTTAGAACAAATTTGATTCATTGTCTTATTGATTAGGCCCACATGTCTCTACCCTAAATCAGAATGTTATCATGCCGATTATGTCAGCATGATATGTTGTGATTAGTCTTTAATACTTTTGCTTCATTTGGATGCATTATTATATCATATGTTGAGTCAGAGTCTAAGTAATAGGCATGGAGGCACCGACCCATGTGACCTCCGCATTTTCGGGACTTTGGTTCCCACCTCTTTGAACACCTTGCGGTATCCATGTTTTTGAGTATCATGGAAGGCTCATCTACCTCTGGCCAGCGTGTCCATGAGCACAGTTCGTACCTACATTTCTAGACCCATGGCTGATCCAAGTGGATCTCTAGGGATGCTAGGATTAATGTTAACATATAGTTATTCCTTTGAGCGGGTGTCAGTATTCGGGCAACAATAAGTAAATTGTTTCTTGAGCAGAGTTCACTTCAAATCATATTGCCTTTGTACTTAATTAGTCAGAGGTCAGCCCTATGAGTATGATTCAATTTGATATAAGTGTTCTATGCATTATTTTACATGCATCACTGTCTATTGGGTGTCTTGCAGTTAATTGTCTAATGATTTCAGTTGTTTTTACATATATCATCTTAACTGTTTGACTATGAGTAGTTTTTTATATAACCTACTCAGCATTAGTGAAAATACTCATGCATCTTTGTGATGTAGGTTCAGCTCTAGACTCAGCTTAGTAGGACATCTTTAGCAGGCATTACTCAGTGCTAGTAGGATAGATTTCTTTAGTTAATAGTACTTTAGCTCTTATTTTTATGCTGGACTATAATAAGGCATTATGCTGCCCTAAGAGTTTAGATCATGTTATAATATTATGTTAATGTACTTGCACTTGGCTGAGCCAAGATCCTAGTTAATGATTACCTTGCTTTATTATGTAATTTATTTAATGTTTTGAGATACTTGGCTATACAAGTTAACACCTTGAATTTGCATTGCCTCATGTATATGTGAATGAAAACCCAGGTGTCACAATTTGACCTATCTTCCTTAACTTATATGACTTCATTTGCTTAACTAGATTTAGTACAAATTATGATATCGTTTAAAGTTTAAATAT
The DNA here is from genome assembly GCA_035235625.1 of Saururus chinensis. Lineage (NCBI taxonomy): Eukaryota > Viridiplantae > Streptophyta > Magnoliopsida > Piperales > Saururaceae > Saururus > Saururus chinensis. The sequence goes on from CP141144.1 coordinate 32,125,596, forward strand.
ACCTCACATTCATTTATTATGTTTGTAAAAACAAATCAATTGGCCGAAGGGATATGATAATTTAACCATTCTTCCTTAACATATATGATTTAATTCACTTAACTAGATTTAGAAGAAAGCTCCAAAGCTTGTCATGAATGTGTATTTAATTATTTTGAATAAATATGTATTCTTTTCTAAGTTCATAAAATGAATCAAATGCACTAAACGACGAATTAATCGAACCACTTTTGATAAAATTATATCTTTTTAATCGATTAAAACCAAAGTTTATTAAAAATATGTACAAATCCTTTATCACTTAAAGCTTAAAGAGACCTCCCTTTCATTTCTTATGTTCGTGTTCGTAATAATGAATTAAATTAACAAAGTGATACCACAATTCGACCATTCTTCCATAACTTATATGATTTCATTCATTTAATTAGATTTAGAACAAAGCACCAAACCTTGTCACGGATGTGTAATTAATAGTCCTAAATAATACTTACTCATTTGCTATGTTCGTAACATTGAATGAAACACACTAAACGAATAGCCAAATGGACCTCGTTTGGTCTAATTATATCCTTTTAATCTATTGAAACAAAAGTTCCTTAAGAAAGTGCACAAATTGTTATATTGTTTAAAGTTTAAAGAGACCTCTCATTCATTTTGTACATTCATAATAATGAATCAAATGCACAAAGTGATACGATAATTTAACCATTCTTCCTTAACATATATGATTTTATTCACTTAATTAGATTTAGAACTTATCACCAAAGCTATCACAAATTGTATTTGATTGTTCTAAATAAATACGTACTCATTTGCAAAGTTCTAAAGAATTAACTAAGCGCACTAAACGATAAACCAATTGGATCACTTTTGGTCAAGTTATATTTTAATCAATTAAAACATAAGTTCATTTAGATTTTGTACAACTAGTTTTATCTTTTAAGGTTTAAAGAAGGCTCCCATTTATTTGGTACATTCGTAATAACAAAACAAATGGAAAAAGTGATACGATATTTTAACTGTTCTTTCGTTGCTTATATGATTTTATTCACTTAACTTGATTTAAACAAAGAACCAAAGCTTGTCATGAATATGTATTTAATTGTTCTAAATACATACATACTCATTTGCTACGTTCATAAGAATGAATTAAATGCACTAAACAATGAATTAAGTGGACCATTTTTTGTCTTATTATATCTTTTTAATCAATTCAAACCAAAGTTCATTAAGAATGTACACAAATAATTATATAGTTTAAAGAGACTTATTATTCATTTGTTATATTCATAATGACAAATCAAATAGATGAAGTGAAAACATAATTTCACCATTTTTTTTTAACTTATATAAATATGTACTCATTTGCTAAGTTCTTAAGGATGAATTAAATCTACTAAATGATGAATTAAGTGAACCACTTTTACTTAAGTTATATCTTTTTAATCTATTAAAAATGAAGTTCATGAAGAATTTGTAAAAATTGTTATATCATTTAAAGTTTAAAGAGACCTCATATTCATTTTTTACGTTCATAATAATGAATGAAATGGACAAATTAATACCACAATTTATTCGACCTTCCTTAACTAATATGATTTTATTTGCTTAACTAAATTCAGAACAAAGTACCAAAGCACGTCACGAATGTGTTTTTGATTGTTGTAAATAAATACATACTCAATTGCAAAGTTTGAAAAGAATGAATCAAATGCACTAAATGACGAATCAATCGAACAATTTTTTGTCAAGTTATATCATTTTAATTAATTAAAACCGAAGTTTGTTAATAATTTGGACAACTCGTCATATCTTTTAAGGTTTAAAGAGGGTACCCATTCCTTTGGTACGTTTGTAATAATGAAACAAATGGGGAAATTGATACGATAATTTGTCCGTTCTTCCTTAACTTATATGATTTTATTCGCTTAACTACATTTACAACAAAGTACCAAAGCTTGTCATGAATGTGTATTTAATTGTTCTAAATAAATACGTACTCATTTGCTAAGTTCATAAGAATGAATCAAACGTACTAAACGATGAACTAATCGGACCACTTTTGGTCTTATTATATCATTTTTATCAGTTAAAACCAAAGTTTGTTAAGAATGTGCAAATATCGTTATATCATTGAAAGTGTAAAGAGACCTCCTATTTATTTGTTATATTCATAATGACTATTCAAATAGAGAAAGTGATACCACAATTTGGTTGTTCTTTCTTAACTTATATAATTTGATTTACTTAACTTGATTTAGAACAAAGTACCGAAGCTTGTCATGTGATCCAAATAAATACGTACACATTTGATAAGTTAGTAAGAATGAATCAAACGTACTAAATGATGAACTAATCGGACTACTTTTTGTCACGTTATGTCCTTTTAATCGTTTAAAACGAAGTTTCTGGAGAATGTTCACAAATCGTTATATTATCTAAAATTTAAGAGACCTTCCATTAATTCGTTATGTTCGTAATAATGATTCAAATGGACAAATTGATACCATAATTTAACTCATCTTTCTTAACTTATATGATTTCATTTGCTTAACTAAATTAAGAACAAAGCACCAAACCTCATCATGAATGTGTAATTTATTTATTTTACATAAATGCATACTAATTTGCTAAGTTTCTAAGAATGAATCAAATGTACTAAATGACAAACCAGCCAGGCAACTTTTATTCAATTTATATTATTTAAAGTTTAAAGAGACCTCCAATTTATTAGTTACATTCGTAATAACGTATCAAATGGACAAAGTTATACCACAATTTAACCATTTTTCCTTAACATGTATGATTTAATTCACTTAACTAGATTTAAAACAAAGTTCTAAAGCTCGTCACGAACAGGTATTTATTTATTTTAAATAAATACATATTTATTTGCTAGGTTCGTAAGAATGAATCAAATACACTAAATAATGAACCACTTTTGATTAAGTTATATCTTTTTAATCGATTAAAACTGAAGTTTGTTAAGAATGTGTACAAATTGTTATATCGTTTAAAATTTAAAAAGTCCTCTTATTTATTTATTATGTTCATAATAACAAATCAAATAAAAAAATTTATACGACAATTTGACCAATCTTTTTTAACTTATATAATTTCATTCACATAATTAGATTTAAAACAAAGCACCAAAGATCATCGCGAATGTGTATTTAATTATTTTAAATAAATTTGTACTTAATTTACTAAGTTCATAAAAATGAATCAAATGCACTAAATAATGAACCAATCGGACTACTTTTGGTCTAATTATATTCTTTTGAAAGATTATAACCAAAAGTTCGTTAAGATTTAGCACAAATCGTTATATCCTTTAAAGTTTAAAAAGACCTCCCATTTGTTTTTAAGTTCATAATAACGAATGAAATAAAAAATTGATACCACAATTTGATCAATCTTCGTTAGCTAATATGATTTTATTTACTTAACTAGATTTTGAAGAAAATACTAAAGCTCGTCATGAATATGTATTTAATTGTTTAAAATAAATGTATACTAATATATCATGTTCATAAGAATAAATCAAATGTACTAAATGACGAACAAATCAGACCACTTTTTTTAGAGTTATGTTATTTTAATCGATTAAAACAGAAGTTAATTAAGAATGTGTAAGAATTATTATATTGTGTAAAGTATAATGTGGCTGCTATTCATTTCATACATTCTAAAAACGAATCAAATGGACAAAAGGATATGATATTTTAATTATTCTTTCTTAACTCATATGATTTCATTTGCTTAACTAATTAAGAACTAAGCAACAAACCTCGTTATGAATGTGTATTTAATTATTTTAAATAAATACGTACTCATTTGCTAAATTCGTGAGAATGAATTAAATACACTAAACGACAAACTAATCAGACCACATTTAGTTAAGTAATATTGTTTTAATTGATTAAAATTGAAGTTTGTTAAGAATGTGCACAAAAAGTTATATTGTTTAAAATTTAAAAAGTCCTCCAATTCATTTGTTATGTTTGTAATAACAAATAAAATGGAAAAAGTGATACCACAATTTGACCGATCTTCCTTAACTTACATGATTTCATTCGCATAACTATATTTAAAACAAAGCACGAAAAATCATCTTGCATCTGCATTTTATTGTTTTAAATAAATTTATACTCTCTTTTTAAGTTCGAAAGAATGAATCAAATATACTAAACAACGAACTAATCAGACCAATTTTTGTCTAATTATATCATTTTAATTGATTAAAACTAAAGTTTGTTAAGAATTTGCACAACTCTTTATAACTTTTACAGTTTAATGAGGCCTCCCATTTATTTAGGATGTTGGTAATAACGAAATAAATGGACAAAGTGATAAGATAATTTGACTATTCTTCCTTAACTTATATAATTTTATTTACATAACTAGATTTAGAACAAAGCACAGATACTCATCACGAATGTGTATTTAATTGTTCTAAATAAATTCGTACTAATTTGGTAAGTTTGTAAGAATGAATCAAATGCACTAAACGATTAACTAATTGGACCACTAGTGGTCATATTACATCTATTTAATCAATCAAAATCAAATTTCGTTATGCATAAATCGTTATATCGTTTAAAGTTTAAAGAGACCTCATATTCATTTATTATGTAAAAAATGACGAATCAAATAAACAAAGTGATACCATAATTTTTTCCATTCTTCCTTATATAATTTCATTCACTTAACTGGATTTAGAACAAAGCACCAAAGCTTAAATGTGCACAAATCATTATATCATTTAAAGTTCAAAGAGACCTCTTATTCATTTTTTATGTTTGTATTAACGAATCAATTAAAACCAAATTTTGTATGAATGTGCACAAATCATTATATCATTTAAAGTTTAAAGAGACCTCCCACTCATTTTTTAGGTTCGTAATGACGAATCAAAGCGACAAAGTGATACCAAAATTTGGCCTATCTTTCTTAACTTTTATGATTTCATTTGTTTAACTAGATTTAGACTATAGCACCAAAGCTCGTTACATATGTTTATTTAATTGTTTTAAATAAAAGTGTACTTATTTACTAAGTTTATAAGAATGAATCAAATGTACTAAACAATGAACCAATCTTTCCACTTTTGGTTAAGTTATATCCTTTTAATCGATTAAAACCAAAGTTTGTTAAGAATGTGCACAAATCGTCATATTCTTTAAAGATTAAAGAGGCCTCAAGTTCATTTGTTACGTGCATAATAACAAATTAAATGAACAAAGTGATATGATAATTTGACCATTTTTTATTAACTAATATGATTTTATTCTATTAACTAGATTTTGAACAAAGCACTAAACCTCGTTACAAATGTATATTTAATAATTCTAAATAAATACTTACTCAATTGCTAAGTTCATAAGAATTAATCAAACACACTAACCGCTGAGCCAAACAAACCACTTTTGGTCTAATTATATCCTTTTAATCAATTAAAATTTAAATTTATTAAGAATGTACATAAATAGTTATTTTGTTTAAACAAAGCACAAAAACTCGTCACGAATATATATTTAATTATTTTAAATAAATATATACTTATTTGCTATGTTTGTAAGAATGAATCAAATACACTAAACGACGAACTAATTATACCACTTTTAGTTAAGTTACATCCTTTTAATCGAATAAAACAAACATTCATTAAGAATGCACAAAAATCGTTATATTATTTAAAGTTTAAATAGACCACCTATTCATTTATTTCGTTCGTAATAACGATTGAAATGGATAAAGTGATACAATAATTTGATCATTATTCCTTAACTCATATGATTTCATTTGCTTAACTAGATTTAGAGCAAAACACCAAAGCACACCACGAATGTGTATTTAATTATTTTTTAATAAATACATACACATTCACTAAGTTTGTAAAATTAAATCAAACGTACTAAATGATGAACAAATTGAACCACTTTTGGTCAAGTTATATCATTTTAATTGATTAAAATTGAAGTTCGTTAAGAATTTGTACAACTCTTTAGATCTTTTAAGGTTTAAAGAGTTTAAAGAGGTCTCTCATTCATTTGGCATGCTCGTAATAACAAAACAAATGGTAAAAGTGATGTGATAATTGGACCATTCTTTCGTAACTTATATAATTTTATTTCCTTAACTTATCTGTTCCAAATAAATAGGTGCACATTTGCTATGTTCTTAAGAATAAATCAAACATAGTAAATGACAAACTAATCGGACCACTTATGGTCAAGTTATATCCTTTTAATCGATTAAAAATCAAGTTCGTTAAGAATGTGCACAACTCGTTATTTTGTTTAAAGTTTAAAGATACATCGCATTCATTTTTATGCTCATAATAATAAATTAAATTAATAAATTGATACCACAATTTAACTGATCTTCCGTAACTTCTATAATTTTATTCGCTAAGTAGATTTAAAACAAAGCACCAAAGCTCATCACTAAAGTATTTTTAATTATTTTAAATAAATACATACTTATTTAGTAAGTTCTTAAGAATGAATCAAATGAACTAAACGATAAACCAATTAGACCAGCTTTGGTCAAGATTTATTCTTTTAATTGATTAAAACCGAAGTTCGCTAAAAATATGCATAAATTATTATATTGTTTAAACTTTAAATTGACCTCCTATTCATTTTTATGTAATAACAAATAAAATAGACAAATTGATACCACAATTTGATAGATTTTCCTTAACCTGTATGATTTCATTCCTTAACTAGATTTAGAACAAAACACCAAATCTTTTCACATATGTGTATTTAATTATTTTTACTAAATACGAATTTATTTGCTAAGTTTGTAAGAATGAATCAAAATTACTAAACGATGAACCAATCAGCCGACTTTTGGTGATGTTATATCTTTTTAATCAATCGAAAGTGAAGTTCGTTAAGAATGTGGACAAATTGTTATATTGTTTAAAGTTTAAGAGACTTATTAATTTATTACGTTTGTAATAACGAATTAAATAAATAAAATGATACCACAATTAACTGATCTTCCTTAACTTATATTATTTTATTCGTTTAATAAGATTTAGAACAAAGTACTAAAACTAGTGACAAATGTGTATTTAAATATTTTAAATAAATACCTACTTATTTGCTAAGTACATAAGAATGAATTAAATGTAATAAACGATGAACCAATCGGACTACTTTGGCTAAGTTATATCTTTTTAATTGATTTAAACTGAAGTTTGTTAGGAATGTGTAAAAATCTTTTAATTATTTTTAAATTTAAAGAGTCCTCAAATTTATTTTTTAGGTTTGTAATAATGAATCAAATAGACAAAATGATATGATAATTTGATCATTATTCCTTAACTTATATCATTTCATTTACTTAACTATATTTAGAACAAAACACTAAAGCATGTTACGAATGTGTATTTGATTGTTTTAAATAAATACGTACTCATTTGCTTACTTCCTAATAATAAATTAAACGCACTTAACAATAAACCAATGTGGCCACTGTTGGTTAAGTTTAGAATGTGAACAAATCATAATATTGTTTAAAGTTTAAAAAGACCTCCCATTTATTTGCTATGTTCATAATAACTAGTATAGACAAAGTGTTACTACAATTTGATTGTTCTTTCATAACTTATATTAGTTCATTCGCTTAATTAGATTTAGAACAGAGCACAATAGCTCATCAAAAATATGCATTTAATTGTTCTAAATAAATATGTACTCATTTTCTAAGTTCGTAAGAATGAATTAAATACACTAAATGATGAACTAAGTGGACTATTTTTGGTTTTATTATATCTTGTAAATTGATTAAAACTGAAGTTTGTTAAAAATGTGCACAAATCGTTATATCAATTGAAGTTTAAAGAAACCTCTTAATCTTTTGTTATGATCATAATGATGAATTAAATAGACAAAGTGATACCACAATTTGACCTATCTTCCTTAACTTGTATTATTTTATTCTCTTAACTAGATTTAGAACAAAGCACTAGAGCTTGTCATGAATGTGTATTTAATTTATCAAAATAAAAATATACTTATTTTTTAAGTTTATAAGAATGAATCAAATATGCTTTGAGCTAAATAGACAACTTTTGGTCTAGTTATATTCTTTCAATCGATTAAAACCAAACTTCATTAAGAATGTACACAAATCATTATTTTTTTTAAAGTTTAAAGAGACCTCTCATTCATTTGTTATGTTTGTAATAACGAATCATGTAGCACCCGAGATTTCTTTTATGTACTCTCTGTCCCTAATTCATATGTATTAATAATTCTTAGTAATAATTAAAAATTAGAAGTAATTTTGTGGGTCTAATTAGATATTAGCGTGGATTGGAGGGTCCCAAACTTACATTTGAAGTAAGTTAGCTGTGCTTTGGGCCTTCTAATAAATGATTTAATATGTGTTTATATAGATATAAACCTCACGTCATTGTGAGGGGATTACTTGCTTTGCCCTTTTTCTGTGGGGCCAATATGTACGCAATCTAAATGAGATAGTAGCAACTTAGCATGAGTTGCCTTGTAGCCTTTGTGAAGCTTTCTTTATATTTAGGAGTTTTATAGTTGCTGGGAAACCGTGGATGGTAAGGTGGAAGAGAGTCTCGGATGGGCATCTTGAGTGGGGGAAGGAATCCTTAATTAGATTTCCACTTTATAAGGTCTAATCACTCCCTCTCTCTCTATATATAATATAACTTGCACTCGTTCCCTGTCCACGAAACCTATTTAGAGAGTGGCTGGGGTATAAACACACTCAATAAGCGAGGGAAGAGGAGTTTGGCTTGGCAGCAGAGAGTTTCTGGCTTCATTACAGGTAGGATTTCTATAGGATATATATGCTAAAATATTTGCATGAGATCTCTAATTATTATGTTAGATTTGAACTGGATTATTATTAGTTTTGGAACCGTGACTTCTGATTTATGCAAAGGATTTGCATGCAAACTAGGACAATCTATATTCTGCTCTTGTTTATTATATGCTAGTGCTCAGGTTCTTGATGTGAATTCTTGGGGGCACGCAAGGAGTGATTTTCATAGAAAAAGAGTTGTTCTTGAGATACGAATGCAATTAATGAATCTGGTGGAGATAGAAGTTTATTTTCTTATCTGTGAATAGAGTTTTCATTTAGTTGTCAATTGCTGACTGTCTCATTATTTCCATACTCTTGTTTTTTTTTATACGTGAAAGGTGTTTTGATATATTGATGCTTTGTGTTGCGTCAGTCCCTGGTGTTAGTTTCCTGAGCCATGTGAATCCCACATTAAGTGTAACTGAGTTCTGGGTTAGCCCGGAGAGGAAAAGTTTGGTTACATTGCATGAAATCTCAAGGTCTATTATAAATTACAGAAGAGAACATAAGGTTCATCAATGTAAAATTTTAAAACCATGAACCTAGGAAAGATTTGCAGCTCCATGTTTTGTTGCTGCTTTGAGCAGAACATAGATATATTGTTTTAAGTCAGGTAAGATCACGTGGAGATTCTTAGAAGAGATTTCTTAGATTTCACACGGAGGTGGAGACAACTACGAGAGCATCATTAATGCTTGGGTTGGTACTTCGTCTTGATCTGGAAAAGATAGGAAGGTGACGGATCACAAGTAATTATTTACCTTGTCCAGTCCAGCAAATAAAAATGGAAATTTGAGACTAAGCATAAAACTAATTTTGGTTCACTTTAAGGACTTATTTAAGAACCTTTCATAGAAACCTATCATATTCACTAAGGTTTTCTTATCCAACCTTTTTATCAAAATTTATAAAATTATTATTACTCGAATTTTCCGCTGCATTTACTTCGAAAATGTTATTTAGAAAACCCCGGCCGTGACAAATCAATTGGACAAAGTGATACTACAATTTAACTTTTCTTCCTTATCTTACGTGATTTTATTCACTTAATTAAATTTAGAACAGAGCATGAAAACTTGTCACGAATGTGTATTTAATTGCTTTAAATAAATACCTACTCATTTTTTACGTTCGTAATAATGAATCAAAAGCACAAAACGATAAACCAATTGGACCACTTTTGGTCTAATTATATCATTTCAATCGATTAAAACCGATGTTTGTTAAGATTGTGCACAAATCGTTATATCGTTTGAAGTTTAATGAGACCTCTTAATCATTTGTTATGTTCATAATGACGAGTCAAATAGACAATGTAATACCATAATTTGACATATCTTCTTTAACTTGTATGATTTCATTTGCTTAACTAGATTTAAAACAAAACACTAAGGCTTGTCATAAATATTTATTAAATTATTTTAAATAAATACATACTCATTTATTAAGTTCATAAGAATGAATCAAATGTATTAAACGACGAACCAATCTAACCACTTTTGGTCATGTTATATCATTTTAATCGATTAAAACCGAAGTTCATGAAGAAAATGTACAATTCGTTATATCGTTTAAAGTTTAAAAAGAACTCTCATTCTTTTGTTACATTTATAATAACAAATAAAATGGACAAAGTGATATAATCGTTTGATCTTTCTCCCTTAAATTATATGATTTCATTCGCTAAGTTTGAAAGAATGAATCAAATGCACTAAATGACGAACCAATTGGACCACTTTTGGTTTAATTATATTATTTTAATTGACTAAAACCATAGTTTGTTAAGAATGTGTACAAATTGTTTTATTCTTTAAAGTTTAAAAAGACCTTTTATTCCATTGTTATGTTCATATTAACGAATCAAATAGGTAAAGTGATACGCTAATTTGACAATTCTTCCTTATATGATTTCATTTACTTAACTCGATTTCGAACAAAGCACTAAAGCTCATCACGAATATGTATTTAATTGACCTAAATAAATACGTATTAATTTCTTAAGTTCATAAGAATAAATTAAATGTACTAAATGATGAACCAATCGGACCAGTTTTGGTCAAGTTATATCCTTTTAATTAATTAAAACCGATGTTCATTAAGAATGTACACAAATCGATATATCGTTTAAAGTGGAATCAAATCGACAAAGTGATTTTACTATTTGACAGTTCTTCCTTAACTTATATTATTTCATTCGCTTAACTAGATTTATAACAAAGCACTAAAGCTCATTACAAAAGTATATTTAATTATTTTGAATAAACACGTAGTCATTTACTAAGTTCAAAATAATTTATTAAACATACTAAGCAATGAACCAATCGGACCCTTTTTGGTCAAGTTATATCCTTTTGATCGATTAAAACTAAATTAAGTTAAGAATGTGCACAAATTATTATATCGTTTAGAGTTTAAAAAGACCTCTGATTCATTTGTTAAGTTCATAAAAACGAATCAAACTAACAAAGTGATTTCACAATTTTACAGCTCTTCCTTAAATTATATGATTTCGTTCGCTTAACTTGATTTAGAACAAACCACTAAAACTCATTACGAAAGTATATTTAATTATTTTAAATGAACACATACTCATTTTATAAGTTAAAAATAATGAATTAAATGAACTAAACAATGAACTAATTAGACCCTTTTTGGTCAAATTATATCCTTCTAATTGACTAAAACCGAAGTAAGTTAATAATGTGCACAAATTATTATATTATTTAAATTTTAAAGAGACCTATCATTTACTTGTTATATTCATAATAACAAATCAAATTGACAAAGTGAATCCACATGTTGTGCACGGGTGCACTTGGCTCGGCTCAGTGGTTTATTTCTCTTATTTAGGCTAGTTTCACTTATGTTAGCAGTTGACCATTATTTGTATTTTGTTATTGAATTGTAATAGGTACACTAGTGGACCACGGGTGATTCGGGCCCACTAGTGGCACGACTCCCCATGTGGGGGGTGTGACTCCCCATAAGAGGGTCGTCTCCCTCCTTGGACAGTTATGCTTAATGAAATTCCAGTATTTTCTTTCCCTTTCTTCCAACTTCTTTCCCTTTCTCTGCATAGAACTCCTATGCACCAATTGTGCCTACATTGGGCACAACATTTGTATCGGAGCCCTTACGATCCCCGGCCATGGCTTGAGGTAAGCAAGCTGCCACAGCCCTTGAAAGTCAGCCTGAGAAAGAGGTTCTCGCCTCTGCGAACAGTCCCAAATCAGCGCCTGAATCCAGCGGCGAGTTCACGATGGCACAACTCATGGCAGAGATCAAGGCTCTGAGCGTGGGAGTAGCCAAGATCGATGCTTTGGGATTGGCCGTTGCCCAGCTTCAGGTAGAGCACGCATCACCTCTTCTGTCCAAGCCGCCAACTTCCATGGAGAAGGGGGGTCCGTCCCAGGTTCCAGAACCTCTCCGCTCTGACTTCCCAACGCCGGCAGACCGTGATATGCACTTTGCCCAGGACGGTGTATGCTTTGGCACTGTCGACCAGGCCATGGATGGGAGGTGCCAGGCCTGGGACTCGCGAGGCACACCAGCTATTCGGGAAAATGCCCCAATGGTGCTGCCTCCCCGAAACTTGTACCAGGAGATGGAGGATGACTGGGAGGAGTACCCGGGACACCGCGGAGCACCCCGTGGTGGGGCGGAACCCCGTTTGGCCCGCCTACAGTTCCCGCGCTATAATGGGGATGATGACCCCGTTGAGTGGCTGTACAAAGCGGAGAAGTTTTTCGCCTACCAGGGGACGCAGTCAGAGGCTGAACGACTGTGAATAGCGGCTTTCCACCTAGATGGGGATGCCTCGGTATGGTTTCAGAGCTTTGAGAAGGTGTGCTACCCCACTTGGACCACCTTCTCCGATGAATTGTGCCTCCAGTTCAGCCCGAATGAGTTCCAAGGCTTCAACGAAATGCTCTCCTCCCTGCGCCAGATATCTACCGTGCGAGCATACTACACGGAGTTCATGAAGGTGGCTAACCACCTCCCTGATTGGCCGGTGGCTGCCGTGGTGGGCATGTTCAAGCGAGGGCTCAAACCAGAGATTTCTGAGGAGATGCGCCATTTTCCTTGTTCCAGCATGCGGGATGTCGTGCATCATGCACGCATCGAGGAAGAGAAATTAGCTAGACAGAGGTGTGGGGGCAGGCTTGGACCCTTTCCTCTGGCTGCTGTGACTGCCTCCCCTCTTGCCGCTCCAGCCAGCAGCTCAGTGGCTGGCCGCGCTGGCCAAGCACCCCCTCAGACCAGCCCGATTATCCACCGTCTCACTCCGGTGCAAATGGAGGAATGTCGTTCAAAAGGGCATTTGTTTTCACTGCGATGAGAAGTTCTTCCCGGGGCACCGTTGTTCCGTCAAGGGCAGTCTCTTAGTGGAGGAGATCAATGAGAGGGCAGAGGTGACGGAGGGGCCTGATTCTTCTTACCCTGCCGATACACTACCGGAGATTTCTGTGCATGCTTTTTCAGGGGCTTTCACTCCACGCACCATGCGAGTACAGGGTTACCTCAAGCAGCAACAGGTTGCCATTCTGATTGACAGCGGGTCTACTCACAACTTCATCAACGACAAAGTTGCTCAGCGGCTAGGCTGCTTTGTGTCTAACTCGACGCCCTTTGATGTCTTGATTGGTGATGGCAAGCACCTCCGAAGTGCCGGCATCTATACCCAGGCCGCACTCTCCATTCAGGGCCACACATTCGTGACTGACCTCTTCTTACTGCCGACGAAGGGGGTGGCGTGGTGTTAGGGGTGCAGTGGCTCCAAGAGCTTGGGGACGTTCTCTGGAACTTTAAGGACCTGGTGATGGATTTCGCATTGAATGGACAGTGGGTGCGCCTCCAAGGCTCTCAACTAGGCACTCTCCTTTCTGCTCAGGCGGGGGTCCTTATTCCGGTTTGCTTCACAGGGACTACTCCTCCAGCAGCGGGCATCGATAGACGTTGTGCAAGATGACTTGCCACAGGATCTTCTTGACCTCTTGGCAGAGTACGGTACGATGTTAACTGAGCCGAAGGGCCTTCCTCTAGTGCGGGCGCATGACCACTCTATCCCTATCATTCCACGTGCTTCTCCAGCCAATATCCACCCATATGCTATCTGTACATTCAGAAGGCTGAAATTGAATGTCTGGTGGTGGACATGCTTCATTCTGGTATCATTCGGCCTAGCATGAGCTCCTTCTCTTCCCCAGTGTTGCTAGTCCATAAGAAAGATGGTACTTGGCGTTTCTGTGTTGATTACCGGGTGTTGAATGCTATCACAGTGAAGGACAAATATCCTATACCGGTGGTGGAAGAGCTTCTGGACGAGCTGTCCTGCGCTACTGTATTCAGTAAACTTGACCTTCATTCAGGTTATCATCAGATCCGGATGCAGCCCACCGATGTGCACAAGACCGCCTTCCGCACTCATAGCTCACTTCCATGCCTCTCCCTTGGCGGGTCATGAAGGTGCCCTCCGCACCTATAAACGGGTCAGGCAGAGATTCTTGTGGCAGGGTGTACGTCACGCGGTGACTGCTTATGTGGCCACTTGTGATGTCTGTCAGCGTGCCAAGTCCGCCACCACCTCTCTTGCCGGGTTACTTCAGCCATTGCCCATTCCAGATAAGGTTTGGGACGACGTTTCTATGGACTTTGTGGAGGCCTTACCGTTGGTCTAAGGCAAGTCAGTGATCATGGTGGTAGTGGATCGGCTGTCCAAATATGCCCATTTTAGTGCTCTGGGTCATCCCTACACCGCCAAGTCTGTGGCAAAACTATACATTTGTGAGGTGGCCAAATCGCACTATGCCTCACACTATCGTTTCTGATCGCGACAGGATTTTTATCTCTCAGTTTTGGCAGGAGTTCTTCACTTTACAGGGCACTTCTTTGCACATGAGTACTGCCTATCACCCGCAGACTGATGGACAAACGAAGGTCGTCAACCGCTATTTAGAGCAGTACCTGCGCTGTTTTACTATGTCTCAGCCCCGTCATTGGCTTCAGCTCCTTCCGTGGGCCGAGTGGTTTTATAATACTGCTTATCACACTCGTGCCAGGTTTACTCCTTTTGAGGTACTCTATGGGCTGCCGCCCCCTACCGTGTGCTCCTATGTTCCCCATCGGTCCTCAGCGGCCGAGGTTGACTACATGCTCCAGACTGGGGATGAGGTTCTTCGCCAGCTTAAGGCGAACTTGTCTGAGGCTCAGAACAGAATGAAGCAGATTTATGATAGCCATCACAGAGCGCGAGTTTGCCGTGGGGGACTTGGTTTATGTCTCCGTTCTTCCTCAGCGCCAGACCTCCTTGTTCCAGCCCGAGTACTCCAAGCTTGCCCCCCAATTTCATGGGCCCTATGTTGTCGAAGAGCGCATTGGATCGGTTGCCTACCGCCTCACTCTACCACTGGGTTCGATGGTCCATCCTGTTTTTCACGTTTCTAGGCTGCGCCGTTGCATCAGTGACCCCTCCCTAGCTGTGGAACCTCTTCCATTGATGCATTCAGTGGCTTCTTCTGACCCCGTTCCTGCAGTGCTGCTTGATAAGCGCCATGTCCGCCGCTCTGGTCGCATTACCACAGAGGTTTTAGTTTCTTAGCAGGGCCAGCCACTTGAGGATGAGTTTCTGCTCCGGTACCCTTCATGGTCGCCTTGAGGACAAGGCGTGTGCGGAAGCGTGGTGAAGTGTTGTGCACAGATGAACTTGGCTCGGTTCAGTGGTTTATTTTTGTTATTTAGGCTAGTTTCCCTTACGTTAGCAATTGACTATTATTTGCATCTTGTTATTGAATTGTAATACGTACACTAGTGGACCACGGGTGGTCTGGGCCCACAAGTGTACCTATTACAATTCAATAACAAGATGCAAATAATAGTCAATTGCTAACATAAGGGAAACTAGCCTAAATAACAAAAATAAACCACTGAGCCGAGCCAAGTGCACCCGTGCACAACACCACAATTTGACTTTTCTTCCTTTAATTATATGATTTTATTCGCTTAACTAGATTTACAACAAAGTACCATAGCTCGTCAAAAATATAAATTTAATTGTTTTAAATGAATACGTACTCATTTGCTAAGTTCAAAAGAATAAATCAAACGTACTAAATGACATACTAATCGGACCTCATTTGGTCATGTTATATCCCTTACATCGATTAAAACCGTGGTAAGTTAAGAATGTGCCTAAAACGTTTTATCGTCTAAAGTTTAAAGAGACATCTAATTTATTTGTTATGTTTAGTAATAATGAATCAAATTAACAAAGTGATTCCACAATTTGACCATTCTTCCTTTAACTTAAATAATTTCATTCGCTTAACTAGTTTAAGAACATAGCACCATAGCTCGTCACGAATGTATGTTAAATTGATTTAAATGAATACGTACTATTTTGCTAAGTTCAAAAGAATAAATCAAACATTATTTATCAGTGAACCAATCGTACCACTTTTGGTCAAGTTCTTTTTGATCGATTAAAACCAAAGTTAAAAATGTAAACAAATTGTTATATCATTTAAAGTTTAAAGAGACCTCTTATTCGTTTGTTATGTTTTTTATAACAAATAAGATTGAAAAAGTAATTCCTCAATTTGACCGTTCTTCCTTAATTTATATAATTTCATTCGCTTAACTAGCTTTAGAGTAAAGAGACAAAGCTCGTCAGGAAGTATATTTAATTATTTTTAATGAATACGTACTCATTTGCTAAGTTTAAATTAATGAATTAAATGTACTAAACAATGAACTAATTAGACTCTTTTTGGTCAAGTTATATCCTTTTGATCAATTTAAACTGAAGTAAGTTAAGAACGTGCAAAAATAACTATATCATTTAAAGTTTCAAAATGCCTCTTATTTATTTGTTACATTCATAATAACGAATCAAATTAACAAAGTGATTCCACTATTTGACCATTCTTCCTTAGCTTATATAATTTCATTCGCTTAACTTAATTTAGAACAAAGCACTATTGCTCGTTACAAATATATATTTAATTATTTTAAATATATACGTACTTATTTGCTAAGTTTAAAATAATGAATAAATGTACTAAATGATGAACCAATCGGACCCCTTTTAATTAAGTTAGATTATTTTGATTAATTAAAACTGATGTAAGTTAAGAATGTATGCAGATTATTTAAAAAGACCTCTCATTCATTTGTTACATTTGTAATAACAAATCAAATTTAAAATGTGATTCCACAATTTGACCGTTCATCCTTAACTTATATGATTTCATTCGCTTAACTAGATTTAGAAGAATACACCAAAGCTCATCACGAATGTATATTTAATTTATTTAAATGAACACGTACTCATTTGCTAAGTTCGAAAGAATAAATCAAACGTATTAAAAGATGAACCAATCAGACCTCTTTTGGTCAAGTTATATCCTTGTGATTGATTAAAACTGAAGTAAGTTAAGAATGTGTACAAATCGTTATATTGTTTAATGTTTTATAAGGCCTCCCATTCTTTTGTTACATTTGTAAAAATGAATTAAATAGACAAAGTGATTCCACAATTTGACCGTTCTTCCTTAACTTATATGATTTTATTTTCTTAACTAAATTTAAAACAAAGCACCAAAGTTCATCATGAATGTATATTTAATTCTTTTAAATAAATATGTACTCATTTACTACATTCGAAAGAATGAATCAAACGTACTTAAGGACCAACCAATCAGACCTCTTTTAGTAAAGTTATATCTTTTTATCAATGAAAACAGATGTAAGTTGAGAATGTACACAAATTGTTATATCGTTTAAAGTTTAGAGAAACCTCTCATCACTAGTCACGTTTGTAATAATGAATCAAATTGACAAAATAATTCCACAATTTTACAGTTCTTCCTTAACTTATATTATTTAATTTGCTTAAATAAATTATGAACAAACTACTAAAGCTTGTTACGAAAGTATATTTAATTGTACTAAGTTCAAAATAATAAATTAAACGTACTAAACAACGTACCAATCGGAACCTTTTTGGTCAAATTATATCCTTTTAATTGATTAAAACTAAAATAAGTTAAGAATGTGTACAGATCATTATATCGTTTAAAGTTCAAAGAGACTTCCAATTCATTTGTTACTTTTATAATATCAAATCAATTTAACAAAGCGATACCACAATTTGACCGTTCTTCTACTTTAATTTATATGAATTTATTCGCTTACCTAGATTGAAAACAAAATACTATAGCTCGTCACGAATGTATATCTAATTATAAATGAATATGTACTCATTTGCTAACTTCAAAAAATGTATCGAATGTACTATATGACGAGCCAATCGGACCTTTTTTGGTTAAGTTATATATCTTATTGATCGATTAAATCCGAAGTAAGTTAAGAATGTGCACAAATCGTTATATAGTTTAAAGTTTAAAAGTCTTTCTATTCATTTGTTACATTCATAATAACAAATCATATTCACAAAGTAACTCCACAATTTCACTGTTCTTTCTTAACTTAAATGATTTCATTCAATTAACTAGATTTTGAACAAAGCACCAATGCTCGTCACGAATGTATATTTAATTATTTTAAATGAATATGTACTCATTTGCTAAGTTCAATAGAGTGAATCAAACATAATAAATGACAAACCATTTACTGAAGTTAAGAATATGTATAAATTGTTATATCGTTTAAAATTTAAAGAGGTCTCTCAATCTTTTATTACGTTTGTAAAAATGAATCAAATTAACAAAGTAATTCCACAATTTGACTGTTCTTCGTTAACTTATATGATTCATTCGCTTAGCTAGATTTAGAACAAAGTACCTAAGCTCGTCACTAATATATATTTAATTATTTTAAATAAATAGGTACTCATTTGCTAAATCCAAAAGAATGAATCAAACGTACTAAAGGACAAACCAATAAGACCCCTTTTTGTGAAATTATAACTTTTTGATCGATTAAAACCGATGTAAGTTAAGAATATGCATAAATCATTATATTGTTTAAATTTGAAAAAGTCCTCTCATTCATTTGTTACGTTTGTAATAACGAATAAAATCAACAAAGTGATTCTTCAATTTTATGGTTCTTCCTTAACTTATATAATTGAATTTACTTAACTAGATGTATGACAAATCACTAAAGCTCGTTACAAAAATATATTTAATTATTTTTAAATTAATACATGCTCATTTAATAAGTTAAAAATAAAGAATTAAACGTACTAAACAATGTACCAATCGAACCAATTTTGTCAAGTTATATCATTTTGATCGATTAAAACCAAAATAAGTTAAGAATGTACACAAATCCTTATATCATTTAAAGTTTAAAGAGACCTCCTATCCATTTGTTACTTACGTAATAATGAATCAAATTAACAAAGCGATACCAAAATTTAACCGTTCTTCCTTAATTTATATGAACTCATTCGCTTAACTAGATTTAGAACAAAGCACTATAGCTTGTCACAAATGTATATTTAATTATTTTAAATGAATATGTACTCATTTTTTAAGCTCAAAAGAATGAATTAAACATACTAAACAGCAAGTCAATCGGACCTTTTTTGGTTAAGTTATATATATATATATATATATATATATATATATATATATATATATATATATATATATATATATATCCAAAGTAAGTTAAGAATGTACACAAATGGTTATATCATTTAAAGTTTAAAAGTCCTTTTATTCATTTGTTACATTCGTAATGAATTAAATTCACAACGCGACAACAAAATTTAACCGTTCTTCCTTAACATATATGATTTCATTCACTTAACTAGATTTTGAACAAAACATTAATGCTCGTCACTAATTTATATTGAATTATTTTAAATTAATACGTATTCATTCGCTAAGTTCAAAAGAGTGAATCAAACGTACTAAACGACAAACAATCGGACACCTCTTGGTCAAGTTATATCCATTTAATCTATTAAAACCGATGTAAGTTAAGAATGTGCACAAATCGCTATATCATTCAAGGAGTCCTCCCATTCATTTATTACATTCATAATAATGAATCAAATCGACAAAGTGATTCCACAATTTAACCGTTCTTCCTTAACTTATATGATTTCATTTCCTAAACAAGAATTAAAACAAAGCACCATAGCTCGTCACAAATGTTTATTTAATTATTTTAAATAAAAATGTACTCATCTGATAAGTTCGAAGAATGAATCAAATGTACTAAATGATGAACTAGTCAGGCCCCATTTGGTCAATATTTCTCCTTTTGATTAATTAAAACCGAAGTAAGTTAAGAATGTGCACAAATCGTTCTATCGTTCAAAGTTTAAAGAGACCTCCTAAACATTTGTTATGTTCATAATAATGAATCAAATTGACATTCCACTATTTGGCTATTCTTCCTTAAATTAAATAATTTCATTCGCTTAACTAGATTTAGAACAAAACACTAAAGCTCAATGCAAAAGTAATCTACTATTTGACCATTCTTCCTTAACTTAAATGATTTCATTTACTTAACTAGATTTAGAACAAAACACTAAAGCTCGATACAAAAGTATATTTAATTATATTAAATGAATACATACTCATTTGCTAAGTTCAAAATATTGAATTAAACGTACTAACCAATGAACTATTCGGACCTTTTTTGGTTAAGTTATATCCTTTTGATCGATAAAAAATGAAGTAAGTTAATAATGTGCACAAATTGTTATATCGTTTGAAGTTTATAGAGGCCTCCTTTTGATTTGTTACATTTATAATAATGAATCAAATTGCCAAAGTGATTCCATAATTTTATAGTTCTTTCTTAAATTATATAATTTTACTTGCTTAATTAGATTTAGAGCAAAGTACTAAAGCTCATTACGAAAGTATATTTAATTGTTTAAATGAATATGTACTCATTTACTAAGTTTCAAATAATGAATTAAATGTTCTAAACAACAAACCAATCAGACCCTTTTTGTTCAAGTTATATCCTTTTGATCGATTAAATCCGATGTAAGTTAAGAATGTTAACAAATTGTTATATCGCTTAAAATTTAAAAGTCCTCTTATTCATTTGTTACATTTGTAATAACAAATTAAATTCACAAAAATGACTTGACAATTTGACCGTTCTTCCTTAACTAGATTTTGAACAAAGCACTAATGTTTGTCATCAATGTATATTTAATTATTTTAAATGAATACAAACTCAATTGCTAAGTTCAAAAGAGTGAATCAAAATACTAAATAACGAACTAATCGGGCACCCCTTGGTCAAGTTATATCCTTTTAATCGATTAAAACCGATGCAAGTTAAGAATGTGCACAAATCATTATATCATTCATAGAGTCCTCCCATTGATTTGTTATGTTTATAAAAACGAATAAAATCGACAAAGTAATTCCACAGTTTGACATATCTTCCCTAACTTATATGATTTGATTCGCTTAATTAGATTTAAAACAAAGCACTAAAGCTCATTACAAATGTATATTTAATTGTTCGAAATGAATACATACTAATTTGCTATGTTTAAAATAATGAATGAAACATACTAAACACGAACCTATTGGACCCCTTTTGGTTAAGTTATATCTTTTTGATTCATTAAAACTGAAGTAAGTTTGGAATGTACACAAATCGTTATATCGCTTAAAGTTTAAAGAGACCTTTTATACATTTGTTATGTTTGTAATAATGAGTCAAATCGACTAAGTGATTCTACTATTTGACAGTTCTTCCTTAACTAATATAATTTCATTCGCTTAACTAGATTTAGAACAAAGCACTAAAACTTGTTACGAAAGTATATTTAATTGCATTAAATAAATGGAAAAACAGGCTCATATAAACCTATATAAGCCCGGGCTCTATGGGCTGTTGGATTTACATCCGGTGGCCTATAATATTCATGGGTTTAAATGCTCATAAATAACCATGAGTATTATGGGCCACCGGATGTAAATCCGATGGCCCATAGAGCCCGGGCTCACATAGGTACATATAAGCCCGGGCTTATATAAATGGGACTCTTAAATAAATACATACTCAATTGCTAAGCACAAAATTATAAATTAAATGTACTGAATAACGAACCAATCAAACCCTTTTTAGTAAAGTAATATCCTTTTGATTGATTAAAACTGAAATAAGTAAAGAATTTACACAAATTGTTATATCGTTCAAAGTTTAAACAACCTCATATTCATGTGTTACATTTGTATCAATAAATCAAATTGACAAAGCAATACAATAATTTAACCATTCTTCCTTAACTAATATGAATTCATTCGCTTAACTAGATTTAGAACAAACTACTAAAGCTCGTTACAAAAGTATATTTAATTATTTTAAATGAACACGTGCTAATTTATTAAGTTCAAAATGATGAATTAAATGTACTAAGCAATGAACCAATTGGACCCTTTTGTGTCAAGTTATATCCTTTTAATCGATAAAAACTAAATCAAGTTAAAAAAGTGTGCACAAATTGTTATACCATTTAAAGTTTAAAGAGACCTCTCATACATTTGTTACGTTCATAATAACGAATCTAATTGACAAAGTGATTCCACTATTTGACCGTTCTTCCTTAATTTATATAATTTTATTCGCTTAAGTAGATTTAGAACAAAACACTAAAGCTCATTATGAAAGTTTATTAAATGGATACGTACTCATTTGCTAAGATAAAAATAATAAAGTGTTTTTTCCATATTGCATGGCCAAAGAATGAAAAATTCCATATTCCCTGGCTTTTGAACGGAAATGCCATAAAACCTGGAATAACACAATATAAGGTAAATTTGGGACTAAAATACCCCTAACCAGAGGTAGGGTTTTTTATTGTTTAAAACCCTCACAAAATCGCATTCATTGGGCATATGACTTCAAATGCCGGCGATTCCTCCAATTGAAAACCCGTTCCAATTCAAAACTCTGTTCTGATTGCAAAGTACTCTGGTTGAGCACCATTCATGCGGCGTGGGAGAAGATTTTGCGACCTATCCGACCAGACATGGAAGATTAGGGTTTTTTTGTTTTGAAACGAGTTTGTGAAGAACGAGTTTTGGAACGAGTTTACGAAGTTGAGTTTTGAAACTGTACTCCCCAAAGGTGGTTCTTCTTTGCAGTGTGGGTTTGGGTTTGTAGCGATCTGAATAAAGGAGTAAACTTAGTAGAAAAGCAGCGGCCAAACGAGTGGTTAATCCGGCTCAGTGAACAGTAGCAGAGATTCATGGTAAGGCATTTCAGATATTTGTATGACGATTTTTTATTTAGCGTGTATTAGAGCACATGATATAGGCAGTCGAAGCAGACTATTGTTGGGTCAGAAAGACGATGAGCTATATATCGTGTATTCAATAAGATGCTGGAAACACGATGTTCAACCATTATGATATCGTGTATGCGACTTCCTTGTAGCGTATGTTTGAGCAAACAATGAATATACTTATCGTATAATACAAGTTAGTAAGATAATGTGAATCGATGCGGCTATTGATTATGGTCACGACCTATTGCAGATTGACATATATTTATCAAATTTTGCAGACATAAAGTTAGAGTATTACATCAAATAGTGGAGTCAGTGAAGGTTGCAGAAGAGAAGATGAAGAGAATCTATGGGAGAAGACTGGGTCTGGGAAAGAATAGTTTGCCCACTGGACTACGTCTATCAAAAGACCTTGTAGATTCACGTCCAGTATGCAAGGCCATATTGGTGGAGACTGGGCTCTACCCAGTATATAATTGTGAGCCCCTCATCATCTCCTGGCCGCTCTTTGGATGTACTCATTGGTGATTGTTGGGACGACTCACTGAAGGTCTCCAACATAAGGTGCAAATGACTGCCCCATACTGTGGCTGAAGTGGCTATGATCACGGGTTTGATGGGGAAAGAGAACCCTGTAAATTGGAAAGTAGCGAGGGGAAGGTTGCCCAAGGCAATGGGCGATTCTACTAGAAGTTCTTCCAAGGGAAGCGGCCAGAGATAGGACTTGAAGAAATGTTGAAAGAAGTGGCTGACGAAACAAGGACTGATTCAGACGAGGACTTAGCATGGTCGGCGATCGTGCATATGGGCTCCTAGTGTGCTTCATGCAGACCATGGTGCAAGAGGTGGCTCAGATTTGCCCAACTTTTGGGTGATGTGGAGAAGGCTGATAAACTTGACTAGGCCGATGAAAAGGGGAGGAAGAAGATTCTAACTCATCACTGGATTAGGAAGTGGTACGAGGATGTCTTTATGAGGCTGAAGCCAGACTCGCAAATTATTATGCGCATCACACCAATAGCCAAAGAGGCGCACTTAATGGATGGCCAAAAGGAGACCCCGAAGGCAGGTACGCATACTGTTGGGGCATGTACATTCCGTCAAGGACGTCATTTAATCATTCGTCATGCCAGTTGATGTCATGATGGGAATTTGTGAAGTTGCTTTGGAGAAGGCTATTCTCTACGGTGAGCGGGGATGGAACACAGAGCAAGTTCAAGCTGCACTCTACGTGTTAAGAACGATCTCGAGGTGGCAACTAGCCTCATAGAATAGATGCAAACGCCTGATGAACCGGAGACAGAACAGCCGCCCGAACCCCCTCAACCAGAAGTCGCCCAAGCATCAACCCCTCCTCCAAGAACCGAAGGATCGCTGTTGGTTCATTTAAAGGCGAGAGCATCAAAATCCAGAGAAGCTCGCCAACCATCTATCCCGCAAGATCAACAAGTACATGTTCCTTAGCCGGTGGACAAGGGATTCATTTTGAGTAAGTACGATGTTGTAATATATCATGTTTCAAAAGGGATAATCTTGCAATCGAGGCCACGATAGACTACCCACTCGTGCATGAAGAACGATGATTACATTATGGTCGTGTCATCGATCACACTAGCATTGAAGCAAATGCTACAGAAGAAATCAAATTGCTTATGGCCATGTGATCGTTAACACGATTATTCCTTTTTTCATTTTTCTGTCAATAAGATATGCAGTTTTATCATGTAAGGTAAAAGATGACATAATCATTTATCATGGATGTACTAACGTTACTGCATACAAAGAAATGACAACCGAAAGCTACCACCAAACCAAAAGAGAAGACTGGTCTGAAGTTGCAAAGGACCGTAATAACTCAATTTTTATCAAAAATAAATACAGAATACCTGGAGCAACCCTGGGAGATTGAAGATCAACCCCCAGAGCTCGTTGAACAACCCTGGGATGTCGAAGAACAATCTCGGCAGGTCATGGAACCAGAACAACCCCAAGAGGGACCAGCAGAACACCTGGAGGTACCAAAACAACCCCAGGAGATCATGGAACTGGAACAACCCCGAGAGGGACTGGCAGAACACTTGGAGGTTTCGGATCAACCCCGGGAGGTCGAACAACAACTTCAGAAGGTCATGGAACCATAACACCGCCAGAAGGGACCGGAAGCACCTCAAGAAGTGAATAAAGGAGCAGTTCCAAAAAAAAAACAATAAAACTAAGAGTGAAGCAGAAAAGCTACTCCAGGCACTGAGGGATTGAAGAAGCCGAAGTTTACCAGCAGCTACGTTGAGGAGAAGTTAGCCAAGTTTGGACACATTGCCTAGTCTGCAAAGCCTAGAGATGATACTCCTCTGGCATCGGTCCCTGGCCCATACATTATTGTTCCCGTCCAGTGCAGTTGCTATCAATAGCTATCCAGGATACTTTCCTTTCAAGAAAGTTACATCAACCATTAGCAACGGCCTTAGGGTTGTTCTGAAAGCTCTCGTAACAGGGCCAAACATCTAGAATACTCTATTGAAGTTGTACCCACCCATTGGTCCGGGAATATCACATGATTTCACTGGCACAACAACACTTACTGGATTTATATATTCTATCTGCTTCCCGTAAGCAGTAGGATTCGTTTGGGTCACCATCTATTGAATCAGTCAGAACTTTACCTGTACGACCAAATACAATTTAGTAAATGTTATACGACACCGGCTTACGTCGTGTTCCCGATTGCACATCATTTTATGTTTTCGTGTGATTGGAATCCATTCACGATGACTGGTCGTGTTTATGGTAACACGATATTGATGTATGTAGTATGAGTGCATATTCCAACTATAGTTTAAGCGTGCAAATGATAACATTCTAGACTAACATATCGTGACACTAAATCAACACTTCGATTCTTCTCATGCATTACCTGCATGCCAGCATTTCTTGAAGTTGGCAGTTTTGCCCTAATGCTTCAAAATATTTCTTAGGTATAATGTCCACCGGGTCTTTAAAGAGGCCATAACATTTTCTCTCTATCCAAAGGTACGATGCTAGGTCTAATTGTGGTAATGCTATGTATATTTATCAATATAGACATAACAAATAAATGGGAGGAGTCTTTAATCTATAATAGCTATAATGATTTTTGTGTAATCTTAAGCAACTCCGGTTTTAATCGAATAAAGTGTTACCACAATTCTAATGTTTGTTAAGTAGGTCTAATTGTGGTAGCACTTTGTACATTTAGTGTATTATTACGAATATTACAAATGAATGGGTGGAGTCCTTAAACGATATTATGATTTGTGCGCGTTCGTAATGAGCTTCTATTTTAATCAAATAAAAGGATATAACTTGACAAAAATTGGTCCAATTGGTTTGTAGTTTAGCGGGGCTGATTCATAAATACAATCTTCATGAAGTAGTATGAATTTAAAAAAAAAACATTTGTGACGAGTTTACGTACCTTGTTTTAAAACTTGTTAAATGAATGAAACGAAATAATTTCAGCAGGTCTAATTGCATTAACACTTTGGTACATTTAATTCATTATTATAAATGTTACAAAGGAATGGGAGGAGTCTTTAAACTTTAAATTATATTATGATTTATGCTTTCATAATCGACATTAATTATAATTAAATAAAAGTATATAACTTAACCAAAAGTAGTCCGATTGGTTCATCAGTTTGTGAGTTTGATTTATGCTTACGAACATTACGAAGCAGTATGAATTTATTAAAAATTTAAAATATAAATTGATGTTGAGTTTATGTGTTTTTTTAAAAAACTTGTTAAATGAATGAAACGACTTGAGTTAAAAAAATGAGGTCCAATTGAGGTAAAACATTATGTATTCAATTCATTATTATGAATGTAACAAATTAATAGACGGAGTTTTTAAACTTTCATTAATATAATGATTTGTGTGCATTCATAATGAGCTTCAGTTTTAAGTGAATAGAAGTATATAACTTGATCAAAAGTGGTCTGACTTCTTCATCTTTTAGTTTTTTTTATTCACACTTATAAGCTTTATGAAGTAGTACAAATTAATTAAAATTTTGAAATGTATATTTGTGACGATTTTGCATGCATGTTCTAAACCTTGTTAAAAGATTGGAATGACTTAAATTAAGCAAATGAGGTCCAATTGCGGTAACATTTTATGCATTTGATTCATTATTACACATGTCACTAATGAGTGGGAGGAGTCTTTAAACTTTAAATGATATAATTATTTGTGCACATTTTAACGAGCTTCAATTTTAGTAAAACAAAAAGATATTACTTGAGAAAACATGGCTCGATTGGATCATTGTTTAGTAAGTTGGATTTGTTCTTGTTTTATTTACGAATTACTTTGAGTTTATTAAAACTTTCAAATATATGTTCATGGCAAGTTTTCCTATTTGTTCTAAAACTTATTCAAAGAATGTTACTACTTAAGAAAATAAGTTTCAATTGCAGTAATACTATGTACAATTAATTCATTAATACAGACATAACAAATGAATGAGAGGAGTGAGAGGAGTCTTTAAACCATAATTTATATAATGATTTGTGTGTATTCATAAGCAACTATAGTTTTAAAAGAATAAAAGGAAATAACTTGACCAAAAGTGGTCCGATCGGTTCATTGTTTAGTACGTTAATTTCATGCTTACAAACTTTTCATAGTAGTTTGAATTCATTATCCTTTTATTCAATTAAAACTAGAGCTCGTTAAGAATACACAGAAATCATTATATCGTTTATAGTTTAAAGACTCCTCTCATTCATTTATTACATTCGAAATAATAAATCAAATATACAAAGTGTTACCAAACTTCAACCTTAATTTATAAACTTTAGTCATTTTATTTGTTTGTCATGTTTTAAAACAAAGCACACAAACTCTTCATGAATGTATATTTTAAATTTTTTATAATTTCATACTCTTCGTAAAGTTCATAAACATGAATCAAACCCAGTAAATAACTAACCAATTGGATCACTTTTGGTTAAATTACATTCCTTAATTTTATTAAAATTGAAGCTTCTTAAGAATCCTAATAGTCATTTGTTATGTTCATAATAATGAATCAAATACTCAAAGTGTTACCACAATTAGACCTCAATTGTTTAACATAAAGTTGTTTCACTTATTTAACAAGTTTTAAAACAAAGCATGCATGCTCGCCATTAATGTATATTTACAATTGTTAATAAATTTGAACTACTTGGTAAAGATCATAAACAATAATAAAACCCACTAAACGACGAACTAATTAAACTGTTGTGGACGGTTGTCCACAAGCATGGAGTGGCACATGGAGACCGGGAAAGGGGATGGCCTGACCATCAGACAGAAAGGGGAGAAGCACAGAAGAAAGGGAAGAAGATCAGATAATTAATCATTCACTAATCAACTTAGGGCATAGCCCTTACATTTAAATAGGCTAACTAATAGGCTCACTAACAAGCACCTAAGGCCCATTAGCATAATTAACATAAATAATTAATTACCTCATTAACCAAATTACTTAAATACCCTTATTACATAATACTAATTAAATCCTAATTACCCTAGCATGTGGCTCCAGAGGCATCCTTAGAACGTGCACAACATTCCACCACGCTTCGCTTGCGCATCAGCTCGTCCTCGAGGTGACCTAAACTCTAGACATCGGCCCCAGCGAGGCTCCACAGTGAAGAACCAGTCCGGAATTGTGAAAATGGCATAGTACTGTGGAGTACAAGCGGCCGAAGTCAAAAAAGATAGCCTCCTAACACATGCTGAATTCATAGAGCTGAAATGATGCCGGAAGGACCGGAGGTAAGAGGGTCATCCTTGTACTATTCCTCTCGGCCAAGTGGCTAAACACATGGCTGAGAGCAGTGAAGACGGAGAATCAGTCCAATCCAGCAGCTGCTGTAGAACATCCAATTTACCTGCTTTGCACAGAAACATGATTATAAGTGCATCGCATGCTGTGTCCAATTGCACTTTGTCATCTGACATTCGTCCAAGCAATGCCATAGCCTCCTGCAGCAAACTATTGGCTAAACAACTCCACCATTCAGCTGCGCTCCCTTCACTGAAGTATGCGTCAATAAAAAAACCATAAGCTCCTGCAGTTGGCCGTTCATAATACGTTTGGGAGTGGACCTGGGAAGGATCTGCAACAGATGCCAGAGTAGTCAAAGCCCCTGCTTGCTCCATGTCCATTCTAGTCCGATGCAGTGCAAGCAACTGGCGACACTCCTCTGTTCTCCGTCCATGGCATTCACCAGAGACACCAAATAGCTTCTTTGCCATGTGAAACCAGACCCCTCTTTCAGTGGCATTCCTCAAAATAGTAGTCAAATAAGGCAGGACAACATCATAAAAATTTGGGAAGTGCTCCATGGAAGAAGCTGCAACCGATGCAAGCTCATCACTGCACTTGCAGCCATCTTCAGATGGAAATGCAACCACATCAGAAGTGCGGGTGGCCAAGCCTCCCACGTTCTCAACTGAGCCATTAGTAACTGCACCACCAGGTTTGGACTCAGCTTCATGTAGCGCAGGACTAAATGCCATATTGCTCCTAGGCATCATTGCCAACAAGAACCGAACCGTGTCCCGCTCGCCTGCCTGGTAGAGAGCCACGACTTTGCTCTCATAGTGTGCAGGCATCACCCTCCCATCCTTCATTGGCCCGAGAACACCCACTGCCTCCTCACGTAGGTCCTTCTCCACCAATTTCCCAATCAGGTTTCTGTATAAGCCCATGTCGACCTTCACGCCGGCCTCCACATTCACCATCTTGGCCAGATATCGGTGAGCATCACTTGACTTGCCGTCTCTGAAGTACCTGTTAATCATGAAAACCATAAGCCATCACATCATGACGCACCACTTCATGACCCAACACCTTGCTGGACATTTCATCAAACATTTCCTCTGCCTCTTCCGCCCACCCCTCTTTCTGCATACAATTGACTAATAAGGTTATTATGGGAGCCAACATCCATGGCATTGGACTTCGTCGTCTTCCCATATTGCAACTGAACCTCCACAGGGGTAGTGCAAGTCGCAGCACTCAGCCTGAATGGCCAGTCCGTCAGCTGCTTGTATGAATCCGTTGCTTCCTTTGCATTGCCCGTTTGGAAGTAAGCCGCCAGCAGTGTAACCTGAATCACTCCATTCGTTTTATAGGCAACAGTTCCCCGCCATAATTCTTCCACAGCTTCAAGACAAGCCTGGGCAATGTCTTGGAAGTAAGGGAAAAAAAAAGATGAGGAACCCAGATCGTCATCACCAAAATTTCTCTTCCGAAATTCATCTGCATTCCAAGAAGACAACAACTGCAGCAAATCTCTACTCATAAAACTGTCTACACTCCCATCAAAAGTTGCATGTACCATTAGTTTCATGGGCTCGGCAAGATTTTGACTGACCACACGGTCGCAAGTAGTCCTTATTCGTGAATCCGAGCATTGATCACTATGCTGTGCATTATGAGATGTAAGGTGCAAGCTCAAAGCCACTTCTATAATCGCATCCAATTCCAAAATCTCCACTGGATCAATGGCCAAGTTATCTCGATAGAGTAACAATAGTAATATCTTGTCAGCCGTGTCTTTTGATGAATCCAGTAGGAACCGAGCAGTGCTAAGATGGCTGACAACTTCAGAGATCTGTGAGGCTAAGGGATGTGGAACCATATCCTGAATCTGGCGCAGACTGCCTTCCAGAGTGTCGCGTATTCTCTCGACCTTTTATTGCCGAAAAGAGCTTGCTAGATTCAGCACAATGCTCCAGTAGCAACTTGGCTTTTTCTACAGCATAGTTCAGAGAGGCAGAATACCCGTCGTGCTTCCAGGCCAAGACGCTTCTACTGTTGGATAGTTTGAGCACATTGCATATTGAATTGTGCACGAGATATCCGGGGAGATGGCTAGACAATGCCAGAATGGAGCCGTCGTTGCCACCATTCCCAGGGCTAACAATCCCACGAAAATCTTTGCAAATAAACTGCCGCCGAGTCCGAAATTCAGCAAGCCACAAGGAAAACCATATGCAAGGAAAATCTTTGCAAATCTTGAAGATTTTACCAAAAAACAGGGGCGCTCTAGCCAGATCAAGCAAAACCACATGGCAAGAAAATTCCCTTAAGAGCAAGGCAATCCCTAGGAAGCAATTCTCATCCAACCCGTGCAAGGAAAGAAAATCCTGCATCAACAGACCACCTCCCGGAAGCCAACCCGCACCAGATCGCACGGTTGTTTCAGTCAGGGAAAGCAGATCCTGACGGTCAGAGAAATCCGGTAAGAAAGGGCCCAACTTTGGAGGCTTTGCCGCTGGAGGAAACTTGATCAGATCCCGAGCCGAAGATCGCGGCAGTTCTGCAGGAGGAGATGCCGACTGATCCGCTGGAGGCAGAGCACAATGGACGGCGAACGAGACGGTGGAATGGGATGGCGGAGAGGATGGAAATGGCTGTGGCGACGGCTGGGAACAGGGGGCCAGTGAGAATGACCAACGCCTGGGCCAGTGGCGCGGTGGGTGGCGAGAGAGATGACGGGCGGAGGAGAAGAAGGCGGCCGGGTTTCTGGTCACTTTTCCCCTGTTTTTAGCAGAGACCGCCCATTCCGCAATTGAAACCGGAGCGTCACCTCCCTGTCGGACTCGGGATTGTAGGCATAGAGAGTTTTGAGCCCGTGCTGGACCAGGCCCTTCCCCCGGCGATACAGTCGAATCGCCACCTCCGGGACCTTCGTCTTGTGGCTGGGATTCGGGTTCAGGGGGACCTTCTTCTCCTCCTCCGGCAGGCCGCTGTTGGTCTCAATCTCCACCATCGTCGGTGGAGCGACCTGGAGCGGGCGGAGGATCTTCTGAGTAGTATGATGTATCGAACAGAGATCTGGCCGAAGTGAATGATCGTGGGATGCCGAAAGCGGGCTCCTTGCAGATGACGGGGAGACGCCTGGATTGGCTTAGAAGATCTGTCCGGAGCTGTGCAAGTAGGGAACAAGCGGGGTGACCATGGAGGCGGCGGCCACTCAAACGCTGGACAGGGCATGGGCCGTGGGGAACCAGCCCTTAGCGCTGATCCCCGACGGTGGAGGAGGTGGTTGGTGGATGAGGTGATGCTGTTCGGGAGACTGTGACTGACCACCCTGGACAGGTGCTTCGAGCGCTGTCAGGCGTTGCGCAAGGGCTGCCTGCCGAGCTTTTAAGCTGGCCATGTATGCAGTGAGAGCCTGCACTGCCACTAGAATCTTTAATAGTTTGGCGTCAACTGTCACCGGGTTGGCCTTCGGGCTGTCTGCTGAAGCTGGAGTAAGAATAATGGTCGGGGATCTTAACTGCTCCGATATAAATGTTGTGGATAGTTGTCTATAAGCATGGAGTGGCGCAAGGAGACCGGGAAAGGGGAGAAGGGATGACCTGACCATCAGACAGAAAGGGGAGAAGCACAAAAGAAAGGGAAGAAGATCAGACAATTAATTATTCACTAATCAACTTAGGGCATAACCCTTACATTTAAATAGGCTAACTAATGGGCTCACTAACAAGCACCTAAGACCCATTAGCATAATTAACATAAATAACTAATTACCTCATTAACCAAATTACTTAAATACCCTTATTACATAATACTAATTAAATCCTAATTACCCTAGCATGTGGCTCCAAAGGCATCCTTAGAATGTGCACAACATAAACCACATTTGGTCAAGTTGTATCCTTTTTTTCGATTAAAGTCATAGCTTGTTAAGAATACACACAAATCATTATATTGTTTGTAGTTTAAAGACACCTTTCATTCATTTGTTATGTTCATAATAACCAATCAAGTGTACAAAGTGTTACTGCAATTAGACCTATTTTTCTTAACATAAATTATTTTATTCATTTACCAAGTTTTAAAACAAAGTATGCAAATTCATCACAATTGTTTATTTTAAATTTTTAATGAATTCATATTAATTCATAAAGAACATAAGCATGAATCAAACTCACTAAACGATGAGCCAATTGGATCCTTCTGGTCATGGTATATCATATTATTCAATTAAAATTGGAGGTCATTAAGATTGCACTCAAATCATTATATTGTTTAGTTTTATGATTCCTCTTATTTATTTGTTAATAATGAATCAAATGCACAAAGTGTTACCACCATTGGACCTCATTGTCTTAACTCGTTTTATTTATTAACAAGTTTTAAAACAAAGCACACAAACTCATCATGATTGTATATTCAAAATTTTAAATAAATTTGCACTACCTGGTAATGTTTGTAAGCATAAATCAAACGTACTAAATAATGAGCCAATCAGACCACTTTTTGTCAGGTTATATCCTTTTTTTATTAAATTTGGAGCTCGTTAAAAATATGCACAAATGGTATAATGCTTTGTGTGCAATATTAACAAGCTTTGGTTTTAATCGAATAAAAGGATATAACTTAAGCAAAAGTGATCTAATTGGTTCTTCATTTAGTGTGTTTGGTTTATGCTTACGATCTTTACAAATTTATCAAAAATTTGAAATATACATTCATGACGAGTTTGCATATTTTGTTCTAAAATTGTTTAAATGATAAAAATAACTTAAGTTAAGAAAATGAGGTTAAATTGTAGTAACACTTTGTGCATTTGATACATTATTTATAATGTAATGAATAAATGGGAGGAGTCTTTAAACTTTAAATGATATAATGATTTGTGCATATTCTTAACGACCTCCAGTTTTCATCAAATAAAAGGATATAACTTGAGCAAAAGTTGTCAGATAGGTTCGTCGTTCCATTTGTTTGATTTACACTTATGATCTTTATGAAGTAGTACGAATTATTAAAATTTTAAAATATACATTCCTATCAAGTTTGTGAGCTTTGTTGTAACACAAATGAGGACCATTTCTAGTAATACTTTGTGTATTTGATTCATATTACAAACGTAACATGTAAATGAGAGGAGTCTTCAAACTTTAAAAGATATAATTATATGTGTGCATTCTTAATAAGATCCAGTTTTATTTGAATAAAAGCATATATGTAAAATCCCTAAATCCAAAACCGATTATTTATTTAATTTGGTTGTTATTATGAGGTTTAGTGTAAATTTTGGTCGGTTTGACTTATTTTCAAATTTAAGGAGTTTAACAATGGTTTAAATCAAAATTTTTATAATTTTGATGTTTTTAAGTTAAACTAAGTCAATTCAAATTCTTTTGCTATTTTTGGCTTTTTTTTTAAATGTTAGGGCATGGATCCTCCCATGGGCTCCACAAGACATTAAAACCATCTTATTTAAGTAATTAAGTTTTTTCAAAATTTTAAACTTTGTTTTGGACTCAAAATGAACAAATTAGCTATTTTAGTATTAAATTTTATTTGTACCCCAATTTCCTATTAGGTATACCCATGACTAACTATAAATAGAAAGACTTGACCTCATTCCCATTTGGTAAGGGCTGGAATTTGGAGTCTAAGAGGCCCTAATCCTCATTCTAAAAGAGGAAAGGTAGATTAAAGTAAGATTAGCTTGATATCTTTACTAATCTCCTAGAGTTTTGCCTAATCTTTCTTAATCCCATCTTTTTAAGGTTAAAATTTATTTTTTACTACCAAAGTTTCTGATTTTGACCTCTATTTCAAACCTTTAATGAGGATTTTTGTTTTGGAACTAAACAAGCCCTTGATCTATAAGTTTTCAAGTAATTTAGGCTTTAATAATCAGATTTTTTAATGTTTTAACAAAATCCTAAATGTGGGTAGGGATTTGAAGAGATTAAAGCTTTGATTTAGGATTAAGAACTCACTGAAGGTGAGGGTTTTTCTTCCAAAATAGGTATGTGTTTCGGATATAAAGTTTGTAATGGTTTATGTGTGTTTTGCTTGAAGTTGAGCTTTAATGGTGGGTTATGTAAAGCTTAATCTTTTTAGTGATTTCATATTGTTTTAGTTGATAAATGACTAGATCTATCATATTTTAGACTTAGGTAAATATTATATAAAGTTTCATGAAGTTTTAGTAGTTTTTAGTGATTTTTTAGAAGAATTTTAGTTCAATTTTCATGAGGTTGAAAACGACTCTTAGGACAATTTTATCCTGACCGTTATATCGTTGATCTAACGGCCAGATCTTCACTAGATTATGTGAATAGCCCAAATAGCTCTTTTTTTTTTATTCATTACTATGTTTTGAATACTTCTAATTTTATTTTTTCTCTCAAATTTTTTCTGAGAGTATACTAACATGTTTAGATTGTATTCCTAATTATTAATTAATTTTTTGAATAATATGTATTTAATATATTATTTGGAATGCATATTGTTCATTAAAAATAACTCACTATTTTCATGTCTAGAAGCATGATTAGGGATGAAAAATATGATTTTTAGTTCCTTCCTTTTATGATGGATTGATACACATGTTATGAGTATTCTTTAATAAATTCAAGCTGTTTAGAGCATGATAAGCCAATGGAATAATTGTAAAATTGAAGGTCGATGATTTATGGTAGAGCTGCATAGTCATAGTAATTAAATCAAGAATATTATTTTTTGTACTTATTTTCATATGATATTTTTTTACATGTTAATTAAGCCTACGATATATGTATCTATAAATTTTAACATAGACTGGTGTTTATTTGTTATTTTTCCAAAATTATACAATTTACATATTGAGATTAAGCTAGAACATCTACTTAAAGCTAGTATAGGATAAATGAGTATATGTGCAATTTTAAGTGAGATTTTGATGATTTCTTCATAGTTACTACATGATATCATAGGTTTGACCATGATGATGCAAATATATGCTTTCATATGTCATATTAATTTTAGGTGTTTTAGCTTAAGTATGACTATGTTTATGTTTACCTAAATCTAGCATGAAGTTATATTTGACTTCGATTCATGTTTTCGATGGTTTTTACCTGCGATTTCAGTAAGGAGAAGCCACGATTAAACTATGATGTGTGTAGTATATGGATGGGTTGTTCATAATGCATACCCCTATGCATAGAATTGAATGTTACTATCATGTACACACACATGTGAGGGTTATTATGTTATTTGGTTCATACTTATGATTAGAAATGATGCATATATGGCTTATGAGAACATGTTTCATGAATTAGGATTCATGCAGTTATTACTCGCATATGTACCATGCTGCATGCATCACGAGAGACTTATAAATGAGTTCAGTCTCGCTCTGGGGTAGATTGAGATGTGTAAATGTGTTATGTTTTGCTCTGTAGTAGAGCGAGATGTGTGAATTCGTTGATTTGTTAACTTCTGCTTGACTCCGATAGATTACAAGTCTCACTATCACTCCGATTGAATATCGGTATATATATATATATATATATATATATATATATATATTTTAACATATATGATTTTGTTATGCATAATGTATGTTGTAGTCATTAGGCATAACTACGTTCGGATCTGATCGTATTGGAATAATATTATGAATGTTATCCATTACGTACATAGGCAACCAATGACCCGATCCAAATTAATTATAATAATAAGTTTTATTCTGATTTATATGCGATGAACTTTGAAGCTTCGTTGTGTGTATATGAATGTTACAATTGGAGTCTACATACGGAGAAGCTTTGAAGCTCCATAGTGCACAGGTGAATATTGTACCTCTTGCACAAAGATGATGATTCCTTGTTTAAGGAAGAAATTTTTTATTAGAGATTTTTTAAAGACTGGCTCGGGTTAGGGCATTACAAAAAGAGCTATGCTAACAAGAGGCGATGAGACCTAGAGTTTGATGTGGGTGATCATGTGTTCTTGAAAATCTCTCCTTCCCATGGTATGGTTCATTTTGGAAGGAAAAATTATCTCCTTGATTTATCAAACCCTTTGAAGTCCTAGAGGGCATTAACACTGTGGCATATCGGGTGGCCTTACCTCCTCAACTTGAAAACATCCATAACGTGTTCTATGTTTCACTTCTTTGATAGTATGAGCTGGATCTATCCCATGTGCTAGATTTTAAACTACTAGAGCTTAGGGAAGATCTATATTAAGTAGAGGCGCGGGTGCATATATTGGACAAGAAGGTGACGACACTTAGACACAAAGTGATCCCATTTGTGAAAGTCTTAAGGCGGAATCACAATGTGCAAGAAGAAACATGGGAGTGAGAAGGCAAAGTGAAGGAGAAATACCCTCATCTTTTTACCACCGGTTGATAGAGAATTTTGATAACATAGATCTTATAAGATGGGTAGGATATAAGATCTCTAACTTTAACCTAGTTTGACTTCTTTTTTATTATGTGAATTTGTGTGGTTTTACTTGTTTGCTGGTTTGACTTGATTTTGGGTTAAGGATTAGTAATTATGGTTTTAAAGAGGTTTAATTATATCTTTATATGCTTTAGTGTCAAACTTGATTTATCTAATTTTTATGGATTTTATTGTATTTTTTCCTTAATTTAGGGTGCAAATCCCGCCATAGGCCGTACTTCCACATTAGACGGCGTGTGACCCACTTGACCCCAAAACTCATATTATTTCATTTTAGTAGGTTTTGGAGTGATTAAACTCATTTTTAACCCTAAAATAACCCTAATTAGCCATGTAGGGCATTTTTGCTATATTTTACAGCTCTACAGTTTGTAAACATAGCCCAAAACATTACTATTCAAAGAGAACTCCTAGCCACTTGCCCATTTTGGGAAGGGCTATGCAAGTAAGATGGAGGTGCTCTACCCCCATTTCCCAAAAAGGAAAAAGGGATTAAGGTATGTTTTCTTGCCCTAAACACCCCTAATCTTACGATTTTAGTCTTAATCCCTCTTATCTTCATTTCCCCCAATGTGATTATTTATTCTTTTTCTATTAAAAATCTTATTTTGAATTTTAAATTAAACCCAAAGTCAGTGATTTTTGTTTTTAACCAATGGATATTCTATATCTACCTATTTTTAAGTTGATTTAAGCCTATTAATTATTTTTAATTAAGTTTTAAATAAAACCCTAATTTTTTGTATGATTTCTTGAGGATTGAAGATTCTTCGTAGATCTAAGGGATTCATAGAGGTAAGGGAATTTCATCTTGTATGATTTTAATTTTTGGATTGCATGCTTGAAGGTTTGTGTGGGTTCTTGATTCATTTTGAGCTTTAATGGTTACTTCGTAAAAAAATTTATTATGTATGGATATTTTCTTGTAATTAAGCATGAAAATGATTAGATCTATCATGTTCTAGGGTTATATTTTGATATTATAATATTCTATGGTAATTTTAGAATGTTTCCAATTTGAATTTCGGAAGGTTGAAGATGAATTAGAAAATGGGCATAAAGTAAACCACTAAGGGCATTCAAACGGACCCATAGGCATTTGAACGACCAGCCATTCAAATGGCCTATATGGCCGATCAAATAGGCAGGCATTCGAATGGCATGCCATGCCTATTGAACAATACCAACATAGTAGAATTGTGTTTTGGCCTATTTTAGAGCATTTTCAACCATTTCTTGTCACTATTCCAAAATCTAATTCCTTATTATTAAAATGACTTATGAATACCTATAAATGCTATTGTGGTTGCATGAGGACCATCTATGAATTATGATTTATCTCAGGCATGATTTAGGATATATTTGTTTAATTTTAGTATGATATTATACATGTTATAAATCCATGTTTAATGACATCTTCATAATTACTTCATTCTAGTAGGTCTTAGCCATGATCATGTATAATATAGCTTGCACAAACTGTTATAGCTATTAGACCTCATTTCCTTGAGTCGTTTCACCCATTCAACAAGTTTTCGAACAAAGTGCACAAACTCATGACGAATGTATATTTCAAATTATGAAAAAATTTGAATTACTTCATAAAGATTGTAAGACAATTAAACGCACTAAACAACGAACCAATCAGACCACTTTTGGTAAAGTCTTATCCTTATATTCGATTTAAATTATTAAGAATTGAAAGACTCCTCCAATTCCTTTGTTACATTTGTAATAATGAATTAAATTTACGAAGTGTTATCGTAATTGGATTTTATTTGAATTAACATGTTTTAGAACAAAGCACACAAACTTGTCATGAATGTATATTTCAAATTTTTAATCAAATGCACTAAACAAAGAATTGATTAGACAACTTTTGGTCAAGTTATATCCATAAATTTGGTTAAAAGTTGAGCTCGTTAAAAATGCACACAAATCATTATATCATTTAAAGATTGAAGACTCTTTGCATTATTGTTATGTTCATAATAATGAATCAAATGTACAAAATGTTACTACAATTAAAACTCATTTGCTTATCTTAAGTCCTTTCCCCCAATTAATGTGTTTTAGAAAAAAGAATGCAAACAGTTTACGAATGTATGTTTAGTTTTTTAATAAATTCATACTACTTCATGAAGATCGTAAGGATAGATGTAACGCACCAAATGATAAACTAATCAGACCACTTTTGATCAGGTTATCCTTTATTCGATTAAAATTAAAAGTTCATTAAAAATGTGCATAAATTATTATATCATTTAAAGATTAAATACTCCTCATACTCATTTTTACGTTTACAATAATAATTCAAATGCAAAAACCATTATCGCAATTTAACCTCATATGCTTAAGTCATTTCACTCATTTAACAAGTTTTAGAACAAAAAATACGATTGTGTCGCAAATGTGTATTTAAAATTTTTCGTAATTTTGTACTACTTCTTAATGATCGTAAGCATGAATCAAATACAATAAACAATGAATAAAGATGACCACATTTGGTAACGTTATATCCTTTTATTCGATTAAAATTAGAGCTTGTTAAAAATATGCATAAATTAATATATCATTTAAAGTTTAAAGACTCCTCCAATTCATTTGTTATGTTTAATAATGAATTACATATACAAATTTTTACCATAATTGGAACTTATTTTCTTAAGTTGTTTTAGCCATTTTACAAGTTTTGAACAAAGCATGCAAACTCATCACGAATGTATATTTCAAATTTTTAATAAATTTGTACTACATTGCACAACTTGTAAAAAATAATCAAATGCACTAAATGAAGAACCAATTGGACCAATTTTTATCGAGTTATATCCTTTTATTTGATTAAAAGCAGAGCTCGTTAAGAATGCGCACAAATCATTATATCATTTAAAATTTAAAAACACCTTGTATTCATTTGTTATGTTCGTAATAATGAACAAAATGCACAAAATGTTAACGCAATTGGACCTCATTTGCTTAACTTAAGTTGTTTCACTAGTTTATCAAGTTTTAGAACAAAACACATAAACTCGTCACAAATATATATTTTAAATTTTTAATATATTCATACTGCTTTATCAAATTCATAAGCATGAATCAAATGGACTAAACGATGAAACGTTCTGACAACATTTGCTCAAGTTATATCCTTTTATTAGCTTAAAATCGAAGCCAAAGAATTCATACAAATAATTATATCTTTTAAAGCTTAAATACTCTCATATCCATTTTTATGTTCTTAATAATAAATCAAATGTAAAAAGTATCACCGCAATTGAACCTCATTTGCATAACTTTACTCGTGTCATTTGTTTAACAAGTTTTAGAACGAAGCATGCAACTTCATCAAGAATGTATATTTCAAATTTTTAATAAAGTCGTACTACATAGTAAAGTTTGTAAGGACAAATCAAATGTAGTAAATGATGAACCAATTGGACAACTTTTAGACTTGTTATGATTGCACATAATTTATTGTATCATTTAAACTATGAAGACTCCTCCCATTATTATTTTGATATGTTCGAAATAATGAATTAAATGGACAAAGTGTTACCGTAATTGGACATCATTTGCTTAAATTAGGTCATTTCACTCATTTATCATGTTTTAGAAGAAAGCATGTAAACACGTCACGAATGTATATTTCACGATTTTTAATAAATTCTTACTACTTCATCAAGTTTGTAAGCACACATCAAATGCACAAAACGATGGACCAATAGGATCATTTTTGGTCAAGCTATATCGTTTTATTCAATTAAAATTGGAGCACCTTAAGAATGCACACGAATCATTATATCGTTTAATGTTCAAAGACACCTCCCTTTCATGTGTTATGCTCATAATAATTAATCAATTTACAAAGTGTTACAGCAATTGGATCTCATTTTCTTAACTTTGAGCCATTTCACTTGTTTAATATGTTTTAGTAAAAACCACACAAACTCATCACAAATGTATGTATAAATTTTTTATTAAGTTTATACTACATCAAGCTCATAACCATGAACTAATCAGACCACTTTTTGTCAAGTTATATCTTTTTTTGATAAAATCAGAGCTCATTACAAATATGCACAAGTCATTATATGTTTTACAGTTTGTACAGTCTACCCATTTTTTTGTTATGTTCTTAATATTGAATCAAATGTGCAAAGTGTTATTGCAATTGGACCTAATTTGTATACCTTGAGTCATTTCATTTGTTTATCAATAAACAAAGTACGCAAACTCATAATAAATGCAATTTTTAAATTTTTAATAAATTCATACTTCTTAAATTTTGTAAGCATGAATTAAATATATTAAACTACAAGCCAATTGGACCACTTTTGCT
Source organism: Saururus chinensis (assembly GCA_035235625.1). NCBI lineage: Eukaryota > Viridiplantae > Streptophyta > Magnoliopsida > Piperales > Saururaceae > Saururus > Saururus chinensis. The sequence continues at coordinate 32,167,275 of CP141144.1, forward strand.
CAAGTTATAAAACTGAGCTTGTTATGAATGCAAACACATCATTATATCGTTTCAAATTTAAAGACTCATTTAATTCATTTGTTACATTTGTAATAATGAATTAAATATACAAAATATACACGCAATTAGACCACAATTTTTTACATGAGCTATTTTACTCGTTTAACAAGTTTGAGAACAAAGCACACAACCCATCACGAATGTTAAATTTTTTTTATACATTTGTACTACTTTGTAAAGATCGTAAGCTAAAATTAACTAAATAACAAATCAATCGAACTAGTTTTAGTTAGGATATATACTTTTATTCGATTTAATCTGGAGCTCTTTAAGAATGAACACAAATCGTTATATTGTTTAAAGTTTAAAGACACATCTCGTGCATTTATTACATTCATAATAATAAAACTAATGTGTAAATTGTTATCGAAATTGGACCTCATTTTCTTAACTTAAGTCATTTAATTTTTTTAAAAAGTTTTATAATGAAGCACGCAACCTTGTCACAAATTTATATTTCAAATTTGTTATAAATTCGTACTACTTCATAAAGTTTATAAGCATGAATCAAATGACATAAATGATGAACCATTAGGACGACTTTTGCTGAAATAATATCATTTTGTTCGCCTAAAATTGGAGCTTGTTAAGAATGCACAAAAATTATTATATCATTTAAAATTAAAGGACTCATCATATTCATTGTTACATTCACAATATTGAATCAAATACAAAAAGTTTTACCCTAATTGGACCTCATTTTCTTAATTTAAGTCGTATCATTCGTGTAACAAGTTTTAGAGCAAAGCACGCAAACTCGTCACAAATGTATATTTCTAATTTTTAATAAACTTCTACTACTTTGTAAGTATCATAATCTCAAACTCATTAAATGACAAACCAATTGAACTAGTTTTAGTTAGGTTGCATCCTTTTATTTGGTTTAAACCAAAACTTGTTTGTATACGCACAAATAATTATATCATTCTAAGCATAAAAATGCATCTCATTAATTTGTTATGCTCAAAATTATGAATCTAATGCAGAAAGTGTTACCACGATTAGACATCATTTGTTTAAGTTGTTTTACTCGTTTATCAAGTTTTAGAACAAAGCATGTAAAATTGTCAATAATGTATATTACAAAATTTTTAATAAATTTTTACTACTTCATCAAGTTCAAAGCAAAAATAAAACACAAAATGATGGACCAATTGAACAACTTTTGGTAAAATTATATCTTTTTATTCGATTAAAGCTGGAAGTCCTTGAGAATGTGAACAAATCATTATATTTTTAATGTTTAAAGATTCTTCCCATTGGGCTATGTTCACAATAATTAATCAAATGTACAAAGTGTTACTACAATTGAACCTCATTTTCTTAACATAAGTCTTTTCACTCGTTTAACATGTTTTAGTAAAAATCATGCTAACTCGTCATGAATATATAACTCAAATTTTTAATAAATTGTATTACTTCCTAAAGTTCATAACCATCTACTTAAGCACTAAGTGACAAACTAATTAGACCACTTTTGGTCAAGTTATATCCTTTATTCGATAAAAGTAAGAGGTCAATAAGAATATGCATAAATCATTATATTTTTTATAGTTTATACTATCCTCCCATTTGTTTGTTACGTTCAAAATATTGAATCAAATGCACGATATGCCATTTGCTTAACTTGAATTATTTTATTTGTTGAACAAGTTTTAGAACAAAGTACATAAACTAGTAACGGATGTATATTTCAAAATTTTAATAAATTCTTACTTCTTAAGGATCATAAGAATGCATCAGACACATTAAACGACAAACCTATTGAACCAATTTCGATCTGATTATATCCTTTTAGTCGATTTATATTGAAGCTCATTAAGAATGTACACAAAATATTATATTATTTAAAGTTTAAAGACACATCCCAGGTTTGAAACAATGAATCTAATGCACAATGTGCTACCGCAGTTGGACCTCATTTTCTTAACTCAAGTCATTTAACTCGTTTAATAATCTTTAGAATGAAGCACGCAACCTCATCATGAATGTATATTTAAAATTTGCTATAAATTTGTACTACTCTATAAAGTTCATAAGCATGAATCAAACATACTAAATGGTGACCCAATCAGGCCACTTTTGATTAAGTTATATCCTTTTACTCAATTAAAACTAGAGCATGTTAAAAATGTGAACAAATCATTATATTGTTCAAATTTTAAAAATTCCTCCCATTCATTTGTTACATTCAAAATAATGAACCAAATGCATAGTGTCACCATAATTGGACCCTATTTGCTTAACTTTAAGTTGTTTCACTCATTAAACAAATTTTACAACAAAGTATGCAAAATCATCATGAATGTATATTTCATAATTTGAATAAATTCATACTTCATAAAGAACATAAGGAAGAATCAAATGCACTAAATGATGAAGCAATTGGACCATAACTTGTCAAGTTATATCCCTTTATTCAATAAAATTTGAAGCTCCTTATGAAAGTGAACAAATCATTATGTTGTTAAAAGTTTAAAGACTATTGTCATTCATTTGTTATGTTCGTAATAATGAATCAAATGCACAATGTGTTACCTCAATTAGACCTCATTTACTTAACTTAAGTTGTTTCATTCGTTTAAAAAATTTTAGAACAAAAACTGGTCACGAATGTATATTTAAAATTTTAAATAAATGTATACTACTTTGTAAAATACATAAGAATTAATTAAATGCACTAAACAAAGAACCAATCGGACTACTTTTGTTCAAGTTATAACCTTTTATTCGATTAAAACTGGTGCTCGTTATAAACACTTACAAATCATTGTATCATTTAAAATTTAAAAACTCCCTACATTCATTTGTTGCATTTGTAATAAAGAATCAAATGCACAAAGTGTGCCTACAATTGGACCTCAATTTTTTAACATGTCATTTTACTCGATTAACAAGTTTTAGAAAAAATCACGCAAACATGTTGCAAATGTATATTTTAACTTTTCAATAAATTTGTACAACTTTGTAAAGATCGTAAGCTCAAATGCAATAAACGATGAACCAATCGGACTAGTTTTGGTCAGGTTATATCCTTGATTCGATTTAAACTTGAGATCGTTAAGAATTCACAAAAATAATCAGATCATTTAAAGTTTATAAACACATCCCATTTATTTGCTACGTTCAAAATAATGAATCAAACACACAAAGTGTTTCCACAATTGGACATCATTTGCTTAACTTAAGTCTTTCACTTGTTTATCAAGTTTTAGAACAAAGCATATAAACTCATCTAAAATAAATATTTTATAATTTTTAATAAGTTCTTACTATAGCAAGTTCTTAAGCATGAATCAAATGCACAAAACAATAGACCAATCGGACATTTTTTAGACAAGTTCTATCCTTTTATTTGATTAAAATTGAAGCTCTTTAAGAATACATACAAATCATTATATCATTTAAAGTTTAAAGACTCCTCAAATTCATGTGTTACGTTCACAATAATTAATCAAATGCAGAAAGTGTTACCACAAATAGACCTCATTTTCTTAACTTAAGTTGTTTCACTAGTTTAACAAGTTATAGTAAAAGCACCAATTTATTTGTTATATTCGTAGTATTGAATCAAATACATAGAGTTTACCACAATTATAACTCATTTGCTTAAGTAATTTTATTCGTTAACTAGTTTTATAATAAGGCACACAAACTTGTCATGAATTTATATTTCAATTTTTTAATAAGTTCGTACTAATTGCTAAAGCTTGTAAGTATAAATCATAAGCACAAGTCATTATTTTATTTAAATTTTGAGGATTCCTTGCATTTATTTGTTACATTCATAATATTGAATGAAATGCACAAAATGTTACCGTAATTGGACCTCACTTGCTTAACTTGACTCATTTCATTTGTTTGAGAAGTTTTAGAATAAAATACGCAAACTAGTCACGAATGTATATTTTAAATTTATAATAAATTTGTACTACATCATTAAGTTAGTAAGCGTTAATCAAATGCACCAAACGATGAATAAATCGGACCACTTTTGGTCAAGTTATATCCTTTTATTCGATTAAAAGTGGAGCTCATTAAGAATGTCCGCAAAGCATTATATCATTTAATGTTATGGGACTTTTCCCATTCATTTGTTAAATTTGTAATAATGAATCAAATGTACAAAGTATTACTGCAATTGAACCTCATTCACTTAGGTCATTTCACTTATTTAACCAGTTTTAGAACAAGGCAAGCAAGTTTATCATAAATGTACATTTCAAATTTTTAATAAATTCATTCTACTTTGTAAAGATCGTAAGAGTGAACATAGTGCGCTAAACAATGAACCTATTAGACCATTTTTGGTCAAATTATATCCTTTTATATGATTAAAACCATAGTTCATTAAGAATGCCTACAAATCAATATATTGTTTACAAATTATAGTGTCCTCTATTTCATTTGTTATGTTCATAAAATTTCATTAAATGTACTAAGCGTTACCACAATTAAACCTCATGTGCTTAAGTCATTTCCTTCATATAATAAGTTTTAGAACAAAGCACGCAACATGGTCATAAATGTATATTTTAAAAATATTTAGTAAATTTGTACTACCTCGCAAGGTTAGTAAGTTTTAAAATGCACTAAATAACAAACCAATCAGATAACTTTTAGTCAATTTATATCATTTTACTCGATTAAAACCATAGCTTGTTAAGAATCTGCACAAATCACTCTATCATTATCAAATGCACAAAGTGTTACCCCAATTGGACCTTATTTGCTTAACTTAAGTTACTTCACTTGTTTAGTAAGGTTTAGAACAAAGTATGCAAAATTGTCATGAATGTATATGTTAAATTTTTAATAAATTTGTTCTACATCATAAAGTTTGTAAGAATTAATCAAACTCATTAAACAACGAACCAATCAGACCATTTTTGTCAATCATATCATTTTTTCTATTAAAACCGGAGTTTGTTAAGAATGTACACACATATCATTATATTGTTTAAAGTTTACGAACTCCTCCTATTCATTTGTTACATTTGTAATAATGAATCAATTGCACAAAGTGTTATCACAACTGGTACTCATTTTGCCCGAAAGTGTTATCGCAAGTTTTAGAAGAAAGTAAGCAAACTCTTCACAAATGTATATTTTAAATTTTAATAAATACATACTACTTCGTAAAGATTATAAACATGAATCTAACGCACTAAATGACGAACCCATTAGTTCACTTTTGGTCATGTTACATCCTTTTCTTCGTTTAAAACTTGAGCTCGTTAAAAAGCTGCAAAAATCATTTTATACTTTAAAGTTTTCGGATTCCTAAATTTTTTTTGTTATGTTGATAATATTGAATCAAATGCACAAAGTTTTACCGCAATTAGACCTTATTTTCTTAACCTAAGTCATTTCATTTGTTTAAAAAGTTTTAGAACAAAGTACGAAAACTCGTCATGAATGTATGTTTTAAATTTATAATTAATTCATTCTACGTCGTAAAGTTTGTAAGCATTATTTAAACATACTAAACGATGAACAAATTTAACCACTTTTGGTCAAGGTATATCTTTTTATTCGATTAAAACTAGAGCTCATTAAGAATACTCATAAATCATTATATTGTTCAAAGTTTAATGACTCCACCCATTCATTTTTTACATTCGTAATAATGAATCAAATAAATAAAGTATTACTGCAATTAGATGTAATTTGCTTAACCTAAGTCGATTAACTCGTATATCAAGTTCTACAACAAAGCATGCAAACTCATCAAAAATGTATATTTTAAATTTCTAATAAATTCATAGTACTTTGTAATGATCGTAAGCATGAATAAAATGCACTAAACGACAAATTAATTGGACCACTTTTGGTTAGTTATATCTTTTTATTATATTAAAACTAGAGCTCATTAAGAATACACATAAATCATTATATTATTTAAAGTTAAAAGACTTGCCCTATTCACTCATTATGTTCACAATAATTAGTTAAATTCACAAAGTGTACTGCAACTAGACCTCATTTGCTTAAGTTCTTTTATTCGTTTAACAAGCTTTTGAACAAAGAATGCAAACTCCTCACAAATCTATATTTCAAATTTTCAATAAATTTGTACTACTTTGTAAGATCATCAACATGAAGCAAATGCACTAAACAACAGAACAAATGGACTCCTTTTGGACAAATTATATCCTTTTATTCGTTTAAAATTAGAGCTCGTTAAGAATGCACATAAATCATTATATTATTTATAGTTTAAAGACTCTTCTCATTCATTTATTATGTTCGCAATAATGAATCAAATGTACAAAGTTTTATCGCAATTGGACCTCATTTACTTAACTTAAGTCATTTCATTCATTGAACAAGTATCTAAACAAAGCTTTCAACCTCGTCACGAATCTAATTATCAAATTTTGAATAAAAAAATATTAGTTCGTAAAGATCATAAGCATCAATCAAATGCACTAAATGACAAACCAATTATACCACTTTTTGTTAAGTTATTTCTTTTTATTCGTGTCACAACCCAAATTTTTAAAAGCCTATTCAAAATAGCATGAACGGTAGTCACGAGAATTTTTTTTTCTTCTTCTTAAATATAAAACAAACCATCCGATCAAATATCCAGGTCATGATAACTGGGGTTCACAAATACAGACATCAAATCATATGATGTTATTACACGTCTCAAAATTCAATAAGAACAACTCATCTATCTAAGTACAAGTTCGTCATTTGTCTAAAAATAAATAACAAGTTGACTCCATGCTAAAGATATACTAACGTATCAGAGTTGCAGACATGAAAAACTTCATCTTGTGCTCGCCTCTTGGTCTCACTTGTCATCGTGTGGAGAATCTGCAACCAACCAAACCAAACAAGCACAACAACAACAATGGAACTTCTCCGCCTTCAAGAGAAGAGCTTCTATAAGGACAAAAAATTTTATTAATATTTTTTGGATCGGACCAACATCACCTGATGTTAGTTGTTTACGTATTCATCAAACAGCATGTCCAATGTTTTCAATAAGATCGGATCTAGACATAGTTCTGCCTAGATACTACACTATCCTCAGAAACATAGCAGCACATATGCAATGCTTAAGTATTTTCAATTAACCTACATTTTATGCAAGTCCTTCAATCATTCCACTTGTCTAATTAATAAGCTATATCAAACAATGTTATTAATTATCTTACAACCTTTAATAAAATACAAAACATCCTATAAACAGTACCACATATGGTAATATACGTAGTACTAGATATCAAATAAACAACACTCCCAAACTGGCCTTTAACTAATGCAAACCTGAACAACTCAACTGATATCTACACTGTTCAGAAAACAACTCATTATTGTTATCTAAAAAACCGACTCCCTTTCACAAGGAATACTGCACTTTAGTAGGGAAATCCTAACATCCCTAGGGATCTACATGGATCAGCCATGGGTCTAAAGATGTAGGTGCCAGCAATGCTCATGGACACATTGGCCGAAGGTAGATGAGCCTTCCATGATGCTCAAAAAACTAGTTTGCGCATTTGTAGGGATCCATCGTCCCAAAGGAGAAGAGACCACAAAGGTCTAAAAGATTACCACCATGGCTATTGCTCTGAACTAACACAATGCTATACAAACATATGACTTAATGCATCGAAAAATAAATACTAAACACAACCTATCATGCATGCACCCGACTCTCATGATTGGTAAGATAATAGGCAAATTTAAGGCTTAAGCATGTGAACTAATCAACATAACAATGACTCATACTTATGTTGAGATGAACTGACCACTTCAACATTATAAAGAAATGGATTGAGGCTGAGATGAACAACTCAAGTTAGCTACCTAACATGACAAATTCAAGTTGATACCAGTGTTTTAAAAACCGGCCCGGCTATCGACCCGGAATGGTCGCCGGGCCGGTTCAAATGGGTTCAACCGCGGGTTAACCCGGGTTGACCCGTTTCTCAATATATTATATTAAATTTAAAGTCAGTCACATCTATACATGTAAAATCGCCATAGCCCAGTGGATGAAAGCGAGTGTGTTCTCTCACTGGGCCTGGGTTCGAATCTCGCCTCTATGAGGATTTTTTTCTGAAGGCATTATACAGTTATAATATGTTTATATATAATAGAAATCACTATTTCACCACTTAAAACCTGTGGCCCACTGGGTAAGGCTTGAAGTTGTGCGTTGTTTGTGTGAGTTCGAATCCCATTTGGGAAAATGTTTTTAGTTTGGATTGTGAACCGGACCGACCCGGCTGGCCGGGTTGGCGGTTCAACCGGCCGGGTTATACTGACCCGACCGGGTCAATACGACCCGGAAAAAAGGAGACCCGGCCCGTTTTATAAGCCGGGTCCGGTTGAACCCGGTCCGACCGGCCGGGCCGGGCCGGGTTTTAAAACACTGGTTGATACAACCATCAACAATCAACCTAAGGTATATCACAATCAAGGCTAAAATTCAATGACAACATAGGCTGAAATTCAGAAGCTTCTTAGGCTAAAATTCAGAGACTCAATAAGCATGAATACATCATGTACAAAGGCTCAAAAATTAGGGATTCATTCAGCAATATTATAACCTAAATCAAAGCTGAGAATCAACTATTAGATAGATAATAATACAACCTAAACTAGGGCTGAAATTTAGGTATTCGCTTAGCATGATTATAACATAAACCAAGGCTGAAATTTTGGTATTAAATTGACCAAAGTAGAGCCTGAACTAAGGCTTCAAATCACAATTTAAATGACAAAAGTATGGCCTAGACTAAGGCCACAAATCAGAGATTAAATAGGCAAAAGTATAGCCCAAACTAAGGCTACAAACCAAGGATTAAATAGACAATGGTATGGCCTAGACTAAAGGAACAAACCAGGGATTAAATAGGTAAAAATAGGGCCTAAACTACGGCCACAAACCCAGGATTATATAGGCAAAATAATAGCTTAAACTAAAGCCACAAACCAAGGATTAAGTAGGCAATAGTATGACCTAAACTAAGGTCACAAACTAGGGATTAAATAGGAAAAAATATGGCCTAAACTGTAAGGACCCTCATCTTTAAACCGGTTTTGGTTTTCTTTAATTATTGATTATCGTGAGATTTACGTGTTTTCTGATCTTATTCGGTGATTTTGTAAATAAATAGAGTTTGTGATGGTTTTAACCAAAATTAACTTCAATATTAGTGGTTTTAAGTGATTTTAAACCAAATGTGAATTTTTGAGATTTTTCGGAATTTTCACTATTTTCCCAAAAATTAGGGTTTTGGCGGGACCCCTGTGGGCCCCACGGTCGAAAATTTTATTTTTGTGTCAAATGACCCTAGACATATACTTAAGGTCACACAAAAATTTTTAGAATTTTATTAGGCTTAATTCGTGCTTAAATTTGCAAAATAACCACTTTTAGCCTACTTTTCATATGTACACCCCAAAACTTACCTATGCCTACCCCAACCCTTACTATAAAAGGGCAAACCAGAGCCATTTCCATTTTTGGGAATAGGCTAAGGAAGGAGGTCTGGCCTAATCCCCACTTAGGCCCGAATTAGAAGCCGATTAAGGTAAGCTTGCTCTAATTAAGCACTAATCCATGGCTTTTCTCTTAATTTCTTCTAAATCTACTATTTTCCCCTTGATTTAATTCGTTTTTGACCATCAAAAGCTACTGATTTGCGTTTTACTACAAACCCTAACATTCAAAATTCGATTTTTACTACCAACAAGCCCTAGATCTAAGATTTAATTAGGGATTTCTTAAGTAAATCGATTTCCATTGGTGTTTAATTCAAACTCATTGTATTTTCAAGGATTTCAAGAAGGGTGACTCTTCAATCCGAGCTTAATCAAGTGCTGAGGTAATAGGTCTTCTAAATCTCTGTTTATCCATGGTAAAACTCTTCATTTTTGGCTTATTTCGAAATGGTTTGCTTGATTTAGTGTGTTAATGGTAAGATTAGAAAATGGAATTATTTAATCCCGATTTCTTAGGGTTTTGCATTATTATGGTTTGGTTTGATATTCTGGAAGTCAAGGAGGACTTTTGATGATGATTAGGGTGCTAGATGTGGATTTGAAGTGTTATCTATGGTGTTTCGGTTTGATTTTGCGAAAGGAAGAAGATGACTGTTCTGCCGTGTTGGCGATCGATCGGCCTTGCAGGGCGATCGATCGGCTGAACTGAAAATTTCAAAATTTTGCGTGTAACCAATCGAACGGCCTGAAGGGCGATCGATCGGCTACACAGAAAATTGCATGTTGAGTGTATGATGCCTATTTTGATGATTCCACTTTGGCTTGCCAATTTTATACGAATGTGGAGTGTTTTAAGCTATGTTAGGCTACTGGAAATGTATGCTATTATGTTTATGGAGTTGAGATATATGCTTAGTGATGGTGGAATGACTTATGTTTTGTGGCATGATGTTGGAATCGTTATTTTGAAATTATGAATAGTTGTTTCCCTTTGGTTAAGCATATTTCAGTAGGACTATAATCATTGTTGGACAGATTTGTCATGATAAATTGTGATTAATGGTGTGTGAATGTTGGTGAATACCATGACTCAATGATGGAATGAGTGATGTTATAGGTGTTTAGCCTTTGTGGTTGAGTTTTGAATCTAGCTAAGATTTCAACGATTCTTCTACTATGATTTCCGCTGGAATTCATGTTTAGGTAGAAATTCACATGTGTAGTGTGGTAGCGAGTTGATTTTCAAGCATGTTAATATGCATCATGTGAAAGGCTTCTACTAGTTACACACACACATGTGGGGGTTAAATGATGATGTTGAAGCTTAATATCGTGATTATGAATGATGCATTAGGGTCTGGTGAGAGCACTTATCATGATTAGGGTTCATGTATGCTTTGCCCACGCATGTACCATGTTGCACGCATCATGAAAATGGATTTCCAATTGAGGCTTCATCGTGATTAATCGAATTTGACCGATTGGATGCAATGTGATGGAATTGCGTGCCGGGTTTATCGGTCGTGGATTAATTGCAAGTTGATTGGTCCGAAAGGACATATTTTGATTTGAAGTTCCTGTGTGGAACGATTTGAAGTTCCTGTGTGGAACGATTTGGAGTTCCTGTGTGGAACGAGTGCACTCCCCGGGTTGAGTCTTGTTTAATGGAATGATGTGGGGACGAGTTGTGTACTTGTCTTGCGGATATGTGAGAATATCATTATGTGTGTCATCTGGACCCTGAGAATCCAGTGTGGTATGCCGTGTGCACCCCGCTACCACGTGTTCTAGGGTTCTCTGTGTGAGAACTCGGGCTCTTCCCTCCGCAGGAGATGTCCCTGGCCGAACACCCCTGCTCTAGATTCTCTGTGTGAGAATGGGACATCCTTGGCCAGGATCGTCCACGGCGAGCAGTATTAGGGATTGACAACCCCGATCTTTCTTGAATTCTTGTGTAGAATTTTGTACCATGACACGCCTTCGTGGCCTTGTCTATGCTCCCGTCTGTGTGACGTTAACGTGTGATTACTCCTTGATGGAGGTGGATTGTGATGACATTATGCATGTGGGAATATGTATGTTAGAGATACATCCATGCATGTTGATTTTGATGTTATGCATGTGGAATATGTATGTTAGAGATACATCCATGCATGTTGATGTTGATGTTATGCATGTGGAATATGTATGTTAGAGATACATCCATGCATGTTGATGTTGATGTTATGCATGTGGAATATGTATGTTAGAGATACATCCATGCATGTTGATGTTGATGTTATGCATGTGGAATATGTATGTTAGAGATACATCCATGCATGTTGATTTTGATGTTATGCATGTGGAATATGTATGTTAGAGATACATCCATGCATGTTGATTTTGATGAAAATGCATGTGGGAATATGTATGCTAGAGATACATCCATGCGGGATTGGTTGTGATGACATTATGCATGTGGGAATACGTATGTTAGAGATACGTCCATGCGGGATTGGTTATGATGTGAATGCATGTGGGAATATGTATGCTAGAGATACATCCATGCAGGTTGAATTATGCATTTTTATGCAGTGTTAAGTGATATGAATGTGTGATCAGAAAGTGATGCACCATGTAAATCTTTGATCTGAAACGATCTCATTTCTAAGCTATCGTATTTTCTATGTTGACAGTGATATTAAAACCATTGTTGAGTGTTAAAACTCACCCCTCTTTTGTGTTTTGATTTGGGGCTGCGTGGTGCGACACGCAGACGGACAGGATTGCCTTTTTGAGGAAAGGTCAGAGGTAGCTTGGGTGTGATGATGGAGATTGTTGCGTGACTTATCATCGTTCTTTCATGTTTTATGTTAGAACCTATGTGTAGGGTTCTTTGTTGTGGATTTATGTCACATGTTACAGTTATGTTTGCTTATGACTTATTTTGAGCCGGTGTGGGCTTTACTTAAAACTAAGCTTGTGGGTTTGAGATTGTTGTTTACTTTGTGTTAAGCAACACCTTTTCTTCCCCTTTTATTTACTCTTGCTCAAAGGATTGTGCGCACTCCGTGTTGCTGTTAATCGCCCGTGGTTAGGGATTAAGTCTTCCGCTAGAATCGTTTCTCAATTTCACTTCGTCGCCCCCGCACGCTATGACCGGCCCTTGGACCGGGTTCGGCTCGGGTCGGGCATGGCCGGGGCGTGACATAAACTAAGGCCATAAACCATAGATTAAATAGGCAAAATTATGGCCTAAACTAAGGCCATAAACCAGGGATTAAATAAGAAAAAGTATAGCCTAAACTAGGCTGAGATAAATCAGGGTATATAAGTGGCATAAAACTCATCATAAAGCATGAGTAAATCAGGGTATATAAATGGCATAAAACTCAGCATAACCTAGGCACAAATCAGAGTATACATCATGGAAAAAACTTAGCATAGATTAGGCACAGAATAGGGCAAAAGATGGAGATCAGACTCAGCCTATGAGGCATCAACCTAGGCAGGGAACAATCATCAAACCTAATGGCTAGGAGTGAAAAAAAAGATGCACCTACTTCTACTAATTCATCCCCAAAGCTAGTAGCCCTTGCTCTTATGTTTCTAGGCCTTAAATTCAATCCAAAATGGCTGCTTTGTGGCCTCTAAAGCTACTGATTATGTAGGTCCTTACTGAGAGAAGGAAGAGGAGGGAAGAGATGGGAGAAGAGGGAGGCTGAACAATGCAAAAACCCAAGACTATCTTAACTATCTTGCAAACAAGTCCGCCCCTAGCTGAAAATTGCATCAAGCCTCGCTGAATTGCTGAGGGTGGTTCACCCCTTGGTTGAGTGCACACCCAGCAGCTCCTCCAAGTTGTTAACGAAGTGTTTGCTGCCCAACAATCCTCCGATACTGTTTCCAAAGCTTCCAATCCGACCCTTGCAAATTTCTAAGTTTTGAATGCTTGAATCACCTCCCCTCTACCAACCATGACTCCCTCTTTATATAGAGGATTGGTCGGGAAGCCTAGTACCACTAGGATCATCCTAACCTTAGTTACAACTTTAGAATTCCAATCCCTGCCCCATTACAAATAGGAAACCAACCCACATACATGCTCAAAACAGTCTCAAAAGAGTCATAACCCAACTAGATGTATAGTTGATCCCTCCAAGTTTTTCACCATTCCTAGCACCCTGGACTCCTACTTTGGCTAGAAGTCCTCTGCTCGCATGCTATCTCATCTCAGCAAAATTCTAGCTACGTCCTCTTCTTGTTTTGAGTCCTTGTCCCGTTAGGACTCTCTCCCTCTTTTAATTCCTAGTTCTTTTGGGACTTCTAATTCCTAATTCATTTAGGATACCCAACTCCTAGTATATTTAGGACTCCCAACTCCTAGTACGTTTAGGACTCCTAACTCCTTGTACGTTTAGGACTCCCAATTCCTAGTAAGTTTAAGACTCCCAACTCCTAGTATGTTTAGGACTCCCCACTCCTAGTACGTTTAGGACTCCTAACTCCTAGTACGTTTAGGACTCCTAACTCCTAGTATGTTTGGGACATCTAATTCTGGTAAATGGGCCCTATGCGATATGCTTAACTTTGAACGGTAATATCTCCCTCATCCAAACTCCGATTTGCACATTTTAGGTGGCGTTTCGAAGCTCTTTCTATATACTTTTCATCAATATATGTTCCAGCCACTAATCCCAACTGACGATCAAGTTATTCTCACGAGAATTTAAAAGGGTCTAATACCCTAGTTTTCACATGGTCGACTTCGGGAATTTAGAAAAATCCTGGATGTTAGAATTCGATTAAAACAAGAGCTCGTTAAGAATGCAGATAAATTATTATATCATTTACAGTTTATAGAGTCTTCCTATTCATTTTTTAGATTCGTAACATATAATCAAATGCATAAAGTGTTATCCCAATTTGATCTCATGTTCTTAACTTAAGTCATTTCATTTATTTAAAAAGTTTTAGAACAAAGCACACAACCATATCACAAATGTATATTTTTTAAAATTTTAAGCTATCAAACGCACTAAAAATGATCCAATCTGACAACTTTTTATCAAGTTATATCATTTCATTTGATTCTAACCGGAGCTCATTAAAAATGTGCACAAATCATTATAACATTTAAAGTTAGAAGATTCCTCCCATTTATTTGTTATGTTCAAAATATTAAATCAAATGCACAAAGTGTTGCCGCTATTGGACCTTATTTGCTTAGACTAAGTCATTTCATTTGTTTAAAAAGTTTTAAACAAAGTACACAAACTCGTCAAAAAAGTATATTTAAATTTATAATAAATTCATACTATGTTGTAAAGTTCATAAGTATAAATCACATACACTAAATGATGATCTAATCGGACCACTTTAAGTCATGTTTAACCTTTTATTCAAAGAAAATCAGAGCTCGTTAAGAATGCGCATAAATCATTATATCATTTAAAGTTTAAAGGCTCCTGTCATTCATTTGTTACATTCGCAATAATGAATCAAATGTGTAAAGTTTTTTGCGTTTGTACCACATTTTCTTAACTTAAGTCAATTCATTCATTTAATAAATTTTTAAGCAAAGCATCCAACCTTGTCATGAATGTAAATTTCAAACTTTTAATAAATATGTACTACTTCATAAAGATCGTAAGCATGAATCAAATTAATGCACCAAGCAACAAACTAATCAAACCACTTTTGGTCAATTTATTTCCTTTTATTCGATTAAAATTAGAGCTCCTTAAGAATGCGTAGAAATCATTATATCGTTTAAATTTTATAGAGTCCTCCCATTCATTTGTTACATTCATAATATTTAATTAAATGCATAGTATTATCACAATTAGTCCTCATGTTCTTAACTTAAGTCATTACATTCATTTAACAAATTTTAGAACAAAGTTTGCAACCTCATCACGAATGTATATTTTTTGCACTTTTAATAAATTCGTACTAGTTCTTGAAATTCGTAAGCTAACAAACATACTAAATGGCAATCCCATCGGCAACTTTTTGCCAAGTTGTATCCTTTGATTGAAATAAAATTGGAGCTTATTAAGAATGCGCAAAATCATTATATTGTTATGTTCAAAGACTCTATCATTTCATTTGTTACTTTCGCAATAATGAATCAAATGCACAAATTGTTACTGCAATTTGATCTCATTTGCTTAACTTATGTTGTTTAACTCATTTAACAAGTTTTCGAATAAGGCATACAAACTTGTCATGAATGTATATTTAATTTTTTTGATAAATTCATACTATTTCATAAGATCATAAGCATGAATTCAACGTACTATTCGAAGAAACAATCAGACCACTTTTGGTCAAGTTCTATCCTTTTATTTAATTAAAACTATAGCTTGTTAAGAATGTATACAAATCATTATATTATTTATAGTTTATAGTGTCCTCCAATTTATTTTATATGTTTGTAATATTTAATCAATTGTATAAAGTGTTACCGTAATTAGACCTAATATGCTTAACTTAAGTCATGTTATTCATTTAGAAACTTTTAGAACAAAACACACAACCTCATTACGAATATATATTTTTAATTCTTTTTCAAATTTGTACTACTTCATGAAGTTTATAATCCATCAAATGCATTAAATGATGAACCAATCGGACCACTTTTTCTCAAGTAATATCCTTTTATTTGATTAAAATTGGAGCTCATTAAAAATGCGCACAAATCATTATATCTTTTAATGTTTATAAACTCCTCCTATAAATTTGATATGTTCATTATAATGTATCAAATGTACAAAGTGTTACACCAATTGGACCTCATTTGCTTAACTTAATTTGTTGTACTCCTTTAACACGTTTTAGAACAAAACACGCAAACTTGTCATGAATGTATATCTTAATTTTTTAATAAATTTGTATAATTTTATAAAGTTTATAAGCATTAATCAAACACACTAAACGATGAACCAATCAAACCACTTTTGGTCAAGTTATATCCTTTCATTCGATTAAAACTGATGCTCGTTAAAAATGCACACAAATGATTATATCGTTTGAAGTTTGACGATTTCTCCCATTTATTTGTTACATTCGTTATATTGAATCAAATACATAAAGTGTTACCATAATTGGACCTTATTTTCTTAGCTTAAGTCTTTTCATTTGTTTAAGAAGTTTTAGAAAAAAGTACAGAAACTCGTTATGAATGTACATTTTAATTTTTTTTATAAATTTATACTACATCATAATGTTTGTAAGCATTAATCAAATGCACAAAACAATGATCCAATCATACCACTTTTGGTCAAGTCATATCCTTTAATTTTATTATAATTGAAGCTCATTAAGAATGAGAACAAATCATTATATCATTTAAAGTTCAAAGACTCCACCCTTTTATTTGTTATATCCACAATAATAAATCAAATGGACAACTTGTTACATCAATTGGACCTTATTTGCTTAACGTAAGTCATTTCACTAATTTAATTAGTTTTAAAACAAAGCATGCAAACTTGTCGCAAATGTCAAATTTAAAATTTTAATAAATTTATACTACCTCATAAAATCATAAGCATGAATTAGGCATACTAAACAACAGACCAATCAGACTACTTTTCGTCAAGCTATATCCTTTTATATAATTAAAATCAGAGCTCTTTAAGAATGCATACAAATCAATGTATCCTTTACAATTTATAATGTCCTCTAATTAATATGTTATGTTCGTAATGTTTAATCAAATGTAAAAAGTGTTACAACAATTAGACCTCATGTGTTGAACTTAAGTCATTTCATTCATTTAAGAAGTTTTCAAACAAAACACTCAACCTCTTCATGAATGAATATTTTTAAATTTTTAATAAATTAGTACTACTTTATAAAGTTCATAAGTTATCAAACACACTAAATGATGAACCAACCGAACAACTTTTGGTCAAATTATATCTATTTATTCGACAAAAACATGAAATCATTAATAACGCACATAAATCTTTATATCATTTAAAGTTTATAAACTCATCTATATATTTGATAAGTTCATAATAATTTATCAAATGTAAAAAGTGTTACTGCAATTGGAGCACATTTGCTTAAGTCGTTTCACTCATTTAACAAGTTTAGGAAAAAAAACATGCAAACTTGTCACAAATGTATATTTTTAATTTTTAATAAATTTATACTACTTCTTAAAAATTTTAAGCGTTATTAATTAAATGTACCAAAAATTGAACCAATTGGACCAATTTTGGTTAAGTTATATCCTTTTATTGGAATAAAATCGGGGCTCATTAAGAATGTACAAAAATCATTGTATCATCCCGCATGCTGGAATAGGGGAAATGGTGCATCTCCTCAGAAATTTTTGGTTTGAGCCCTCTCTTGAACGTGCCCACCAAAGCGGCCACTGGCCAATCATGGAGGCAGTTGGCCACCTTCATGAACTCTGTGTAGTATGCTTGAATGGTGGATGTCTAGCATAGGGAGGAGAGCATTTCGTTGAAGTCTTGGAACTCATTCGGCCCGAACTGGACGCACAATTCATCGGAGAAGGCGGTCCAAGTGGGGTAGCGCACCTCCTTCTCAAAGCTCACTTCCATGCTAAGGGGGAGACATGGAAGTGGGCTATGATACGCTGTCGTAGGTCTGTAACCTCAGGCACCCAAAGATGGTCTTTCCAGAAGAGAAGGCCATCCTTCCAGGCAAAGCATGGGTGTGCTGATGGGTCAGACTAGAGGGCCGCAATCAATGTGGAGGTCGGGGAATCATCATGATACGTCTATTTCAATTCAGCAAGGAATGGACAAACCGGACCGAAAATAGCCAAACACAAACCTGGAGTGGAACGGCGAGACAGTGCGTCCGCCACGGTGTTGTCTGATCCCTTCCTATACACAACCTCATAGTCATAGCCCATGAGCTTGTTGACCCACCGCTGCTGTGCTGGATTGGACACCCATTGTTCGAGAAAATACTTGAGCGGTTGGTGGTCAGTGCGAATGAGAAACCGCCGGCTAAGCAAATAAGGGCGCCATTTGTCGACCGCGAGAACTATGGCCAGCATCTCTTTCTCATAGATAGAGAGGGACAGGGAGCGGCCAGCCAAAGCCTTGCTAAAGTAGGCAATGGGAGGCTCCTCCTGAAGTAGTACTGCCCCCAGGCCAGCATCCGAAGCATCGGTCTCAACCACAAATGGTCGGCTGAAATCAGGAAGAATCGAAACAGGGGTGGTCGCCATAGCTTGCTTCAATTCTTCAAAGGCCGCGTGGGCAGTGTTAGACCAACGGAAGGCTCCCTTTTGTAACAGCTAAGTAAGAGGGTGAGCAATCTCACCATAGCAGTGAATAAAGTGCCGATAATAGCTAGTAAGGCCAAGGAAGCCTCGCAGTGCCCGGGCAGAAGTAGGGGATGGCCAGGACAACATGGCGGCCACCTTAGAGGGGTTTGTAGCAATGCCGTCACGAGAGATAATATGACCCAAGTATTCCACTTGTGGGTTGCCAAATGAACACTTCGAACATTTAAGAAACAATGAATTAGCTATCAGGATATCAAAGATAGACCTGAGATGCTCCAAGTATTCGCCCCATGACTTGCTATAGACAAGGATATCGTCGAAGAACACCAAAATGAAGCGGCAGAGGAAGGGCCGGAAGAGATCATTCATAAGGCTCTGAAATGTGGAGGGGGCGTTTGTTAGGCCGAACGGCATAACCAAGAACTCGAAATGGCCGTCATACGTGCAGAAGGTGGTCTTGTGCACATCTGTGGGCTGTATCTGAATCTGATGATAACCTATGCGAAGGTCGAGTTTACTGAATACAGTAGCACCGGACAGCTCGTCCAGAAGCTCCTCCACCACCGGTATAGGATATTTGTCCTTCATTGTGATAGCATTCAAAGCTCAATAATCAACACAGAAGTGCCACGTACCATCCTTCTTACGAACCAGCAACACCGGGGAAGAGAAGGGGCTTGTGCTTAGGCGAATGACCCCGAATGAAGCATGTCAGCCACAAGATGTTCGATCTCAGCTTTCTGAATGTACGGGTGTAAGGACAAACATTGGCAGGAGAGGCGCCTGGCAGGATAGGAATAGAGTGATCATGCGAGCGCACTGGAGGAAGGCCACGCGGTTCAGCAAACACTACACTATACTCCACCAATAAGTTAAGGAGGTCCTGCGGCAATGCCTCTTGCAGTACGTCCACCGACGCCCACTGCTGAAGAAGGAGCCCCTATGATGCAAACCGGAATAAGGACCCCATCGACTGAGCAGAGAGGAGAGTGCCCGGCTGAGAGCCTTGGAGACGCACCCGCTGCCCGTTTAACACAAAGTCCATCACTAGTTCTTTAAAGTTCCATAGCACGTCCCCGAGTTCTTGGAGCCACTGCACCCTTAGCACCATGTCCGCCCCTTTCGTAGGCAGCAGAAAAGATCTGTCACGAATGTATGGCCTTGAATGGAGAGCGCTACCTGGGTACATACACCGGAGCTCCGGAGGTGCTTTCCATCACCGATCAAGACATCAAAGGGCGTCTAGTCAGATACGAAGCAGCCTAGTCGCTGGGCGACTTTGCCGTTGATGAAGTTGTGAGTAGACCCATTGTCAATCAGAATGACCACCTACTGTGGCTTGAGATAACCCTGTACTCACATTGTGCGGGGAGTGAATGCCCCGGAGAAGGCATGAACAGAAATCTCTGGCAGCGTCTCATCATATGTCGCTGAGTCAGACCCATCCACCACCTCCCTCTCTTCATCGACCTGCTCTACCAATAGACTGCCCTTGACGGAACAACAGTGCCCCGAAACAAACTTCTCATCGCAGCGAAAACAAAGCCCTTTCGAACGACGTTCCTCCATTTGAGCAGGAGTGAGACGGCGAGCGCGGCCAGCCACTGAACTGCTGGCTGCGGTGGCAAGAGGGGAGGCGGTCACAGCAGCCCGAGGAAAAGGTCCATGCCTGCCTCC
Organism: Saururus chinensis; assembly: GCA_035235625.1. Taxonomy (NCBI): domain Eukaryota; kingdom Viridiplantae; phylum Streptophyta; class Magnoliopsida; order Piperales; family Saururaceae; genus Saururus; species Saururus chinensis. Next base: position 32,187,739 of record CP141144.1, read on the forward strand.
ATGCCTCTGTCTAGTCAGTTTCTCTTCCTCTATGCGTGCATGACGCATGACATCCCACATGCTGGAACAGGGGAAATGGTGCATCTCCTCAAAAATTTCTGGTTTGAGCCCTCTCTTGAATGTGCCCACCAAGGCGGCCACCGGCCAATCAAGGAGGCAGTTGGCCACCTTCATGAACTCCGTGTAGTATGCTCGAACGGTGGATGTTTGGCACAGGGAGGAGAGCATTTCGTTGAAGTCTTAGAACTCATTCAGCCCAAACTGGACGTACAATTCATTAGAGAAGGCGGTCCAAGTGGGGTAGCGCACCTCCTTCTCAATGCTCTGAAACCATACCGCGGCATCCCCGTCGAGGTGAAAAGCCGCTATACGCAGTCGTTCAGCCTCCGACTGTGTCCCCTGGTAGCCGAAAAACTTCTCCGCCTTGTACAGCCACTCCACGGGGTCGTCGTCCCCATTATAATGTGGGAACTGTAGGTGGGTCAAATGGGGTTCCGCCCCACCACGGGGTGCTCCGCGTTGTCCTGGGTACTCCCAGTCATCCTCTATCTCCTGGTACAAGTTTCGGGGAGGCAGCACCATTGGGGCATTTTCCCGAACACCTGGTGTGCCTCGCGAGTCCCAGGCCTGGCGCCTCCCATCCATGGCTTGGTTGATAGTGCCAAAGCGCAGACCGTCCTGGGAAAAGTGCATATCGCGGTCTGCCGGTGCTAGGAAGTCAGAGCGGAGGGGTTCTGGAGCATGGGACGAACCCCCTTTCTCCATGGAAGCTAGTGGCGGCTTGGACAGAAGAGGTGGTGAGCGCTCTGCTTGAAGCTGGGCAATGGCCAACCCCAAAGCATCGATCTTTGCTACTCTCACACTCAAAGCCTTGATCTCCGCCATGAGTTGTGCCATCATGAACTAGCCGTTGGATTCATGCTCTGTTTTGGGACTGTTCGCAGAGGTGAGAACCTCCTCCTCAGGCTGACTTTTTGGGGCCGTGGCAGCTTGCTTGCCTCGAGCCATGGCCGGGGATCGTAAGAGCTCCGATACCCTTCATGGTGCACTTGGCTTTGGCTCAGTACTTTATTTCTGTTATTTAGGCTAGTTTCCCTCATGTTAGCAGTTGACTATTATTTGTATTTTGTTATTGAATTGTAATGGGCACTGGTGGACCTCGGGTGAACCGGGCCCCACTAGTGGCATGACTCCCCATAAAGGGTTGTCTTCCTCCTTGGTTAGGCATGCTTATTGAATTCTAGTTATTTTCTTCCCTTTCTTCCTACTTCTTTCCCTTTCTCTGCGTAGAACTCCTGTGTACCGATTGTGCCCACATCGGGCACAACACATTTAAAGTTTGAAGACTCCTATTTATTTGTTATAATCATAATAATGAATCAAATGCATAAAGTGTTACCACAATTGAACCTCATTTAGTTCCACCCGTTTAACAAGTTTTACGACAATGCATGCAAACTCGTCATGAACATATATTTCAAACTTTCATGATTTCGTACTACTTCATAAAGATATATACGCACTAAATGATGAACTAATTAGATTACTTTTGGTCAAGTTATATTATTTTATTCAATTAAAACCAAAGCTCGTTAAAAATGTGCACAAATTATTTTATCATTTAAAGTTTAAAGATTCCTCTCATTTATAAGTTGCACTCGTAATAATGAATCAAATGAATAAAGTGCAATTGCAATTGGTCCTCATTTCCTTAACATAAGTCATTTCATTTGTTTAAGAACTTTAAGAAAAAAGTAAGCAAACTCGTCATGAATGTATATTTTAAATTTTTAATAAATTCAGACTGTGTCATAAAGTTTTAAGCAGTAATTAAACACACTAAAGGACAAACCAATTAGACTACTTTTGATCAAGTTAAACCTATTTATTTAATTAAAAATGAAACTTGATAAGAATACATACAAATCATTATATCGTTTAAAGTTTAGGGACTCCTTGTATACATTTGTTAAGTTTGTAATAGTATATCAAATACAAAAAGCGTTACCGCAATTAAACCTCATTTGCTTCACTTAAGTCTTTTCACTTGTTTAACAAGTTTTAGAATAAAGCACTCAAACTCGTCATGAATGTATATTTCTATTTTTTAATAAATTCATACTACTTTATAAAGACCATAAGCATGAATCAAACGCACTAATTAGTGAACTGGAGCTTGTTAAAAATGAGCAAAAATTATTTTATTATTTCAAGTTTAAAAACCCCTCCCATTCATTTGTAGCAAAGTGTTACTACAATTAGACCTAATTTGCTTAACTTAAGTTATATTTCTTATTCAATAAATTTAAAAAAAAACATGTAAACTTCTCACAAATGTATATTTGAAATTTCAAAGAAATTCATACTACTTTGTAAAGTTCATAAACATGAATTAAACAAATGAAATGATAAACCAATCAGACCACTTTTTGTCAAGTTATATCCATTTATTTAATTAAAACTCAGGCTCATTAGGAATGTGAACAAATCATTATATCATTTTTAGTTTGAAGACTGCTCCCATTTATTTGTTACATTCATAATAATGAATCAATTGCACAAATTGTTACAAAAATTGGACCTCATTTGCTGAACTTAAGTCATTTCATTCATTTAACAACTTTTAGAACAAAGCACGCAACCTATGAATTAAACACACTAAACGACGAACCAAGCATACCACTTTTGGATCAGTTATATTGTTTTATTCCATTAAAAAAAGAGCTCATTAAGAATGCGCACAAATCATTATATCATTTATAAAGTGTAAAGCTTCCTTCCATTCAATTATTACATTCGCAATAATTAATCAAATGCGCAAAGTTTTACCACAATTGGACCTCATTTATTTAACTTCAATCATTTCGCTTCTTTAACAAGTTTTAGAACAATGAATACAAACTTGTCACGAATGTATATTTCAATTTTTTAATAAATTCATACTACTTTGTAAAGTTTGTAAGCATGAATTAAATGTACTAAATGATAAACTAATCAGAACCCTTTTTGTAGAGTGACATACTTTTATTCGATTAAAACTAGAGCTCGTTAAGAATGCACACAAATCATTATAATATTTCTAGTTTATAAAGTCCTCTCATTATTTATCACATTTGTAATGTTTAATCAAATGTACAAAGTGTTACCGTGATTATACCTCCTTTGCCTAACTTAAGTCATTTCATTCATGCCACATGCTTTAGAACAAAGTATGCAAACTCATCATAAATGTAGATTTTAAATTTTTTATAAGTTGTATTATTTTATAAAGTTTATAAGCATGAATCAAATACACTAAACGATGAACCAATCGCACCACTTATGTCAATGTATATACTTTTATCCGATTAAAACTTTAACTCGTTAAGAATTTGCACAAATCATTATATTGTTTATAGTTGAAAGACTCCTCTCATTCATTTGTTACGTTCATAACATTAAATCAAATGCACAAAGTGTTACCAGAATTGGACCTCATTTGCTTAGTTTAAGTCATTTCACCCGTTTAATAAGTTTTTGAACAAATCATGCAAACTCGTCATGAATGTATATTTTCAATTTTTATAATTTTATACAACTTCGTAAAAATCATAAGCATGAATCAAAGTACTAAATGATGAACCAATAATACCACTTTTGGTTAAGTTATATCCTTTTATTTAATTAAAACCAGAGCTAATTAAGAATGCACACAAATCATTATAACATTTAAAGTTTAAAGATTCTTCCCATTTATTTGTTACATTCAAAATAATGAATTAAATACACAAAGTTTTCCCTCAATTAGACCTTGTTGCTTAAGTCGTATTACTTGTGTAACAAGTTTTAGAAAAAAGGACGCAAACTTGTCATGATTATATATTTCAATGTTTTATGAAATTTACACTACTTTGTAAATATCATAAGCATGAATCAAAAACAAAAAATAACGAACTAATTGGACCACTTTTGGTCAAATTATATCCATTCATTCGATTATAACTGGAGCTCGTTGAGAATACTTACTAACCATTATATCATTTAAAGTTTAAAAACTCTTCCCATTCATTTGTTATGTTCATAATAATTAATCAAATGCACAAAGTGTTACAATAATTGGACCTCATTTGCTTATGTCATTTTATTTATTTAACAAGTTTTAGAACAAAACATTCAATCTCATAAAAAATGTATATTCAAAATTTTAGTAAACACATACTACATAAAGTTCATAAGCATAAATCAATAACACTAAACAACGAACCAATCAGACCACTTTTGGACAAGTTATATCATTTTATTTGATAAAAACTAGAGCCTTTTAAGAATGAAAACAATTCATTACATCATTTAAAGTTTAAAGACTCATCCTATTCATTTAATACATTTATAATAATGATTCAAATGCACAAAGTATCACTACAATTGGGCCTAATGTGCTTAACTCTAGTCATTTCACTCGTTTAACAAGATTTAGAACAAAGCATGTAAACCCGTTACAAATGTACATTTTAAATTTTTAATAAATTCATACTCCTACGTAATGATCGTAAGCATGAATCAAATGTACTAAACAATGAACCAATTTAACTACCTTTGGTCAAGTTGTATCCTTTTATTTGATTGAAACTAGTGCTCTTAAAAATGAGCACAAGTTATTATATCGTTTAAACTTTAAAAACTCCTCCTATCCATTTGTTATGTTTGCAATAACGAATCAAATGTACAAAGTGTTACTGCAATTGGACCACATAAGCATGAATCAAGCACTCCTCCTTTAAGTTATTTCACTTGTTTAATAAGTTTTAGAACAAAGAACATAAACTTGTCACAAATATATTTATTTTAAATTTTTATTAAAGTAGTACTACTTTGTAAAGATTGTAAGTATGAATCAACTGCACTAAACAATGAACTGATCTAACAACTTTTTGTCAAGTTATATCATTTTTTTTTATTAAAACCATGGCAAGTTATGAACACGCACAAATCATTTTATCTTTTAAAGTTTAAAATACTCCCCATATTCATTTGTTACATTTATAATAATGAAGCAAATGCACAAAGTGTAATGCAATTGGACCTCATTTGCATAATATAAGTCATTTCATACATCATGCAACCACATCACAAATATATATTTCAAAATTTTATTTTATTTGTACTAGTTCATAAAGATCATAAGCATGAATGAAAAGTACAAAACAACGAATTAATTGGACCACGTTTGGTCAAATTACATTCTTTTATTTGATTAAAACTAAAGATTGTTAAGAATATGTAAAAATATTATACCATTTAAAGTATAAAGATTCATCCCATTAATTTGTTACATTCGTAATAATAAATTAAATACACAAAGTATCACTTTGTACATTTGATTTTTGATTATGAAGTTAACACATAAGCAGGTCTCTTGAAGCATTAAACTACACAATGATTTTTACACATTCATGACGAGCTCTGTTTTTAATCGAATAAAAGTAAACATTGTCATAAGTGGACTGATTAGTTTGTCATTTAGTGCATTTGATTCATGATTACAAATTTAGTAAGTGAGTTTATATTTATTCAAAACTTTCAAGTCCACATTCGTGACAAATATAAGTGCTTTATTCTAAAAGTAGTTAAAATAATTAAAAGACTTAAGTTAAGCAAGAGCGATTCAGTTGTAGTTTTACTTTATACTTTTCACTCATCATTACAAACGAAACAAATGAATTGGAGCTCTATTTAAACTTTAAACATTATATTGACTTGTGTACATTCTTAACGAGGTCCAGTTTAAATCGAATAAAAGAATATAAGTTGACCAAAAGTGGTCTAATTTGTTGGTAGGTTAATGCTTATGTCATTCTTGCATGTGAACTTAGCGAATCAGTACGTATTTATTCAGAATGAATAAAAGGACTTATCAAGCAAGAGCAGTCCAATTGTGGTTTCACTGTGTGCATTTGATTCATGATTACGAACATAAAAATAAAATGTTGGCCTCTATTGTAAAATTTAAATTTTTTACTCGGAAGTGCACAAATCTATAGTAGTTAAGCAGCTAAATCGAGTGTCGATCCCTTAGAGATGTGAAATTAGAATACTAAATTTAATCTAACTCAAGTAAACCCTAATCTAGTTAATAAATAAAAAGAGAAGAACTTGACTAAAGTAACTAACAACAGCAAATAAGAATTTAAAGGCAATTAATCTTATCTAAATCAAAATTCTAAATCTTTAATCTAAGAAATAAGAAAGTAATGCAAAATAACCAAAGTATCAAATAAACAAAAAAAGGGCATAGGAATCCACATTCATTAAATCGTAGAAACTCATGAGTATGACCACTAATCATTTTTTTTACATTCATCTCATAATAATCTAGAATTCAATCTTAGTTATTATGGAAAATATCATCATTAAACTTTCATGTATAATAAATAAATACATTGTTTCTCATCACTTCAAAAGATTAAAATCAAGTCCTTAATTGTATCAACAATTTGCAAATCACAGCTAATACCCAAATTCAATATTAAAGAAGATAAAACCACGTAAGAAACTAATGAGAACCAATTTAAATCATGAGAGAAGCATGACTAAATTTATATCCAAATCAATCTCATCAATTAAAAAGGTAAAAATAATTAACACTAAATCCACCATTAAAAAAATAATCAAATCTCATAATTATGAAATTCTATAATCTAATGAAGCTTCATTTAATCCCTAGGAAAGAGTTTTAGCTAATCATTGTTATAAGAGATACAAATTCCATTGATAAAAAGAAACTTAAAAGAAAATTAAAGATAAAAAAAATAAAACTCTAACTTGGCCAACATGATCTCAGCTGCATTCTCTTTTTCTTCTTCTTCTTTGGTTTGTTCGCTACACTTTCTTTTGGTTTTCCTTTGCTGTTTCCTTCACTTCCCTTGTTGACTTGAGGCTTCACTTTGCTTCACATTGGAGATCCTTGAAAGAAGATGATAGCTAGACCACTTCCTCTCAATTGGCTGTGCACCTCTTGCTTTTTATTCCATTGAGAGGAAGTCTCAATCAAGTAGGTGCCTAGGTAATGATAATGGGGCCTACTACTACAATATTCTTTCCAAACTTAATTGATTTGTTGCCTTCTCAATTTCATCTTTTCCTCATTTAGTATTTTCCTAGCTTGGGTGATTTGTTCTAAACTAGTTAATCGAATATAATGACTTAAGTTAACCATGAGCTTACAATTGTGGTATCAATTTATGCATTTGATTCATGTTTATAAAGGTAATAAATGAATGGCAGGTCATTTTAAACATTAAATGATATAATGATTTGTACACATTCTTAATGAGCTCTAGTTCTAATCAAACAAAAGGATAAAAGTTGATCAAAAGTGGTATGATCTGTTCGTTGTTTAGCGCATTTGATTCATGCTTATAAACTAGTACTATGTTATACAACTAGTTAAAAGAATAAAACCACTTAAGGAAGAAATTTTCAGATGTGGTATGTCTTTGTGTAGTTATTTAAAAGGAGTACCCATTCGTTACAAGCTTGGGTGTTTAGTTTTAAAACTAGTTTCAGCAATAGAGGTCCAATTGTGGTATCATTTTGTGCTTTTGACTCATGATTTTGAATGAACAAATGAATTGGTGGCCTCTTTAAACTTTAAATAATATAATAATTCGTTCACATTCTTAATAAGTTATAATTTTAATCGAATAAAAGGATGTTATTTAACCAAAAGTAGTCCAATTGGTTCGTTATTTAGTGCTTTGATTCAAGCTTACGAACTTATTAAATGATTGTGTATTTAATTAATCTTTGAAGTACACATTTGTGATGAGCTGGGGTGGTTTGTTCTAAATTATGTTAAATGAATGAAATGACTTATGTTAAGGAAGAGCATTCTAGTTGCAACATCATTGTGTATTTATTTAAAACATTGTAGTATACATTGGTAATAGGACTTAAGTCAAGCAAGAATGGTCTAATTGCAATATCATTTTGTGCTTTTGACTCATGATTTTGAACAAAAAAATAAATAGAACGTTTCTTTATATTTTAAATAGTATAAGAATTTGTACACATGCTTAACAAGCTCCGGTTTTAATCAAATAAAAGAACATTACTTGACTAAAAGTAGTTCGATTGGTTTGTCGTTTAAAGTGTTTGATTCATACTTATAAACTCAGCAATCGAATGTGTATTTAAATGCAAATTTTAGGTACATGTTCGTGACGTGCTTGTGTGTTTTTTTTAAAACTAGTTAAATGCATGAAATGGCTTAAGTTAAGTTAGAGCAGTCCAATTGCAATATCAATTTGTACATTTCATTCATGATTATGAAGGTAATAAATAAATTGAAGGTTTTTTTATATTCTAAATGATATAATGATTCTTATACATTCTTAACAAGCTCTAGTTCTATTTGAATAAAAGAACTTACCTTTACCAAAACTGGACCGATTGGTTTGTCATTTAGTGTGCTTGATTCATGCTTATGAACTTAGTGAGTGCGTACTTATTTAAAACATTCATGTATACATTTATGACGAGTTTGGGTGCTTTGTGTTGTGAACCAGTGTCCACAACGGCCTGGCAGTTAGGGTAAGGGAAGGAAGTGGCGCTTGATGACTGGGAACGGGGAAAGGAAGCAGCATGGCCGCCATGGAGGGAGAGGCAAGGAAGAAAGGAGAGAAGATAAGAGACTCAATAATTCATTCACTAACTAATTGGGGCATAGCCCTTACACTTATATAAAGAATCTTAATGGGCTCACTAACATAAGCCTAAAAGCCCACTAAGCATTATTAATGGGAAATAACAATAAACTCACTAATAATTATGAAATGACTAATAACTCTAAGCAACCCTAAGGCCTACACCCCCTTATTAATAGTAATGTAATTAAAGCCTATTGCACTAGCATGTACCCCAATGATAGACCCTTAGCACATTCACAATATTCCACCATGCTTCTGCATCACCTCATCCTCGAGGTGACTAAAAAAACTCATAGGATCAGCCCATCATAGCGAAAGCGAGGAATAGCCGGTCCGGAACTTGCAATGAAGGAAGGATGCTCAAGTGCTATGAGGGAATGATCCGGGGAGGTGCAGGGTGCATGGGTCCACTTGGAAGCACTAGGCGGCAACTTGGCCGACTCCAAAGAGCCATTTCCACTTGCTAACGTGGTTGGAGCCAAATAGAGGGGTAAGCAGAAAGTTGGATGTGCTCATACTCAATTCAAGCCCATGACACAAAGAGAAGTAGTGTTGCTTAGTCTTTCCCATTCTCAAGTGGGGCCCAACTTCTTAGCCCGATGTTGAGAAATGTCCGCCTTGAAAATATTCTCTACCAATATATTATACCAAATTGGGAGAGGGAGCATAGTTGATTCAATGGCAATGAAAGACACCTTTCCAAATCTGTTCAAGGTAAAGAGGAGCTGGTGATGTGCAGAAATCATGGACCAATATTTGCTGCATTGAAGATGACGCCATGAGGTAGATTTCCTGACATTTGTGAAATATTTGTTGTCAATCTGATCTCCCAAAAAGCAAATCATGGAAAGTATATTGAAGGAAATCTTGGGCTGCCCTTGTAAATTTGGAGGAGATATTTCTAGGTAAGGCAAGCTAACTAGAAAGATTATTGCTAAAATTTGTTCCCAATTCCAATCATGGTGTGGCGTACACAAATATTGCAATGAGATTTCTTGCCCGCGAGAGAAGAAGAATCCTGGATGTCCAATATTTTCTAGCCCGAATGGAGAAGGAACTGATTCTCCACAATCACTCGCATGCAATCTCCACAAAATCAGCTTCGGATATCCTTTGCCATCTTGCCATATTGCATGAAGATACTCGCCATGGCTGTTGGAGAAAATCTAGGGAGAGCCCTCCTTAGGACGATCTTGTCGTGATTCTCAGAAGGCAAATATTGCTCCTTTGCGCTCGAAAGAGAAAGTTGCTGGACAAAGCTCAATTTGCGGGAGAATCCAGCTGTGATTTCCGCCATAGGGTAAGAGGTCAGTCTGGATATTCTCAATTGGATCACCAGTCAGCAAAAAGTAGATATGGCAGGAGGTCCCATAATAGAAAGTAGCTAAGATTTTGTTCCTGAATGAAAAGATCTTCCAAAGTATTCCCAAATCAGATGTTGTCCCGGAATGTTTAAGGAAGGGAGATCAGCAGAAATTTTGTCAGTGATAATTAGATTTTGAGTGAAATCTTTTCGGATGAAAATACTGCAATTAAATCTTTCAGCGGTTAGTAGGGATATTCCAGCTAGGAAGATCAGAACCATATGGCAAGGAAAATCTTGTAAGATCAGAGCCATCTCCAAGAAGCTAATTTCATCCCATCCTTGTCGCCGCTCAAAAGGAACGGAAATTTTGAACTGATCACACAATAGATTTGGCTGCAATCATTGGGGAGAATTTCGGTCCTTGGAAACTTGCCTCGGTTCCATCATGGCATCATCTCTAGGCAGGAAAGTTGGCATTGAAATTCCAAAAAAATCCAACATAATCCCGCACTTAACATAGCCAGCATGGAAAGTGCAATCGCCATGGCCAAAGTCCTTTGACAGTACTTGCTGCACTCTCCAAGCATCGGAGAAGACAAAGGTCGATGCTTTAGGAAGAGTTGACCCAATGGTCTTCCCCACATCGGCAGAGCAACGACCTTGCATGCTGGGGTTGGGAGCAGTGAAAGCCCCTCGAGTGCCACTTGGGTTGGGAACATGGTGTTGGAATTGGAAGGAAGGGAGGCCCGATGCGGAAAAGCCATTTGGGTGCTGGGGTTTGGTGTTTCACAGGCCAGTGTGGGACATGGCTGGCTGGAAAGAATGAAAATAGTCGGGTGATGCCATTGCAATGGATAGAGTCACTCCAGTTTAGCAGCAGATCCTGTGCCCCTTCAATAGCAGAGAAGACAAGGGCGGTGGGATTGTTCGGCATGGATGAGGGGCATGAAGTGGCAGCTTCCAAACTGGCTGTGGGAAGAAGTAGAAACATCTTTGTCATCTCTCCTCGAAACTGGTTGCGATGGAAGGAGGACGACGGTGGCTGAAGATTGATAGGACTACTGACTTGGTTCTTCTTTGGGTCTCCTTGCTCCAGTTTCAAACTTTTGTCAATTGCTCGATCCAAGATGTAGTTGGCAGCCAGCCATGAAGAGGGAGATGAAGTGGCACTCGTCCCTGGTGAAGGAGTGGAAATGGCAGCCTTTCGGAGGTGAAGGAGCAGCAATGGCTTGAATAGGTCTCCATGGTGGAGCAGAGACATTGCGAATACATCCCTTTTGTTTTCTTGTCTGTTTCTAGAATGGGTTTCCTTTGCAGCGAAAGGCCATTTGTTTGACTTGCTGCATCTTCTTCTTCCAATCAAATGACGGTGGAGGCGTTATGTCAGCCTGAGGCAGCACCTTGGCCGGTGGAGAAGACATTGGTTCAACCCAAGGCAGGACCTTGGCCCATGGTGGAGGTGTTAGGGCGACCTGGGGCAGCACCTTGGCTGGCTTGGATGCCATTGTCCACATTAAAAGCCTCTACAGATTCTCGAGCCTAGCTGCAACCTCCGCGAGTATCTCCTCCTGTTGTCCCATGGAACTTTGAGCTTTGATACCAATGTTATGAACTGGTGTCCACAACGGCCTGACAATCAAGGTAGGGTAAGGAAGCGGCGGTCGATGACCGGGAAAGGGGAAGCGGCATGGCCGCCATGGAGGGAGAGGCAAGGAAGAAAGGGGAGAAGATAAGAGACTCAATAATTCATTCACTAACTAATTATGGCATAGCCCTTACACTTATATAAAGAATTTTAATGGGCTCACAAACACAAGCCTCAAAGCCCACTAAGCATTATTAATGGGAAATAACAATAAACTCCCTAATAATTATGAAATGACTAATAACTCTAAGCAACCCTAAGGCCTATGCCCCCTTATTAACAGTAATGTAATTAAAGCCTATTACATTAGCATGTACCCTAATGATAGACCCTTAGCATATTCACAATACTTTGTTCTAAAATTAGTTAAATAGATTAAAGGATTTAAGTTAAGCCAAAGTGAACTAATTGCGGCATTACTTTGTATTTTTCACTCATGATTAGGAACAAAATAAATGAATGAGAGGTCTATTTAAACTTTAAACAATATAATGATTTGTGCATATTCTTAATGAGCTCTAATCGAATAAAATGATATAACGTGACTAAAAGTAGTCGATTGCTTTGTAGGGTTAGTACATTTGATTCATGCATGTGAACTGAGTAAATGAGTGTACATTTATTTAAAATTTTTATATTACACATTTGTAATGAGCGTGGGTGCTTTGTTTTAAATCTATTTAATTGAATAAAACAACTTCTACTAAACAAGAGTAGTCCAATTGTAGAATCACTTTGTATATTTGATTCATGATAACGAACATCACAAATGAAAGGGGGGTTTCTTTAAACTTTAAATAATAGAAAGATTTGTGCACATTTTTATTGACCAAAAGAAGTTTGATTGGTACGTCATTTAGTGCATTTGATTCTTGCTTAAAAAACTTAACAAATAAGTACATATTTATTTTAAATTTTGAAGTTACATTTGTATTGAACATCAGTACTTTGTTCTATAACTTTTTGAACAAATGTAAGGACTTAAGGTAAACAAGAGTTGTCTAATTGCGGCCTGATTTTGTGCATTTGATTCATATATACGCACATAGCAAATAAATGGGAGGTCTCTTTAAACGATGTAATGAACTCTAGTTTTAATCGAATAAAAGGATATAACTTGATCAAAACTGATCTAATTGTTTGGTGTACTTCATTCATACTTATGAACATAAAAAATAATTGCATGTTTATTGAAAACTTTGAAATACACAATTTTTACCAGTTTAGGTGTTTTTTGCTAAACTAGTTAAACAAATAAATGGACTTAAGTAAAGTAAGAGCAGTATAATTGCAGCATCAATTTATGCATTTGATTCATGATTACAAAGACAACAAATGAATGAGAGGTCTCTTTAAACTTTAAACAAAATAATGATTTATTCACATTCTTAACAAGCTTTATTTTTAATGAAACAAAAGGATATAACTTGATCAAAAGTGGTACGATTGGTTCATTATTTAATATGTTTGATTCATGCTTATGAACTTAGCAAATCAGTGTCCATTCTTGATGAACTTGGGTATTCATCACAAAACTATTTAAACTAATAAAACCACTTAACCTAAGGAAGAGGATTCCAAATGCGGTATCACTTTGTGTATTTATTTAAAAAATTAAAGTGCACATTCATTACTGCTTTGTTCTAAACTAGTTTAAAAAATGAAAGGACTAAAGTTAAGCCAGAGAGGTCCAATTGCGGTTTCACTTTCTGCTTTTAACTGATGATTTCAAACAAAACAAATTAATTATAAATCTCTTTCACTTTAAAACAAACATATAATGATTTATTTTCATTCTTAATGAGCTCTGATTTTACTCGAATAAAAAGATATTAATTAACCAAAAGTAGTCCGAATGGTTCGTCATTCAATGCATTTGATTCATGCTTACGAAGTTAAGAAATGAGTGTGTATTTAATTAAAATGTTGTAGTTTGTTCTAAAACATGATAAACAAATGAAACAACTTAAGTTAAGGAAGAGTGTTCTAATAACTGTATCACTTTATGTATATATGTAAAATAATGAAGTACACATTCATGACTAGCTATAGTGCTTTGTTTTGAAACTAGTTTAATTAATTAAAGGGCTTAAGTTAAGCAAGAGTGATCCAATTGCGGTATCACTTTGTGCTTTTGACTCATGATTTTGAATAAAACAATTTAAATGGGAAGGCCCCTTTAAACTTTGAACAATATAATGATTTGTACATATTCATAGTGTGCTCCATTTTTAATCGAATAAAATTATATTAGTTGACCAAAAGTGGTTTGATTGGTTTGTCATTTAGTGTATTTGATTCATATACTTATGAACTTAGCCAATGAGTGTGTATTTAATTAAACATTTGATGTACACGTTCTTGACATGCTTCAATGCTTTCTTCTAAAACTAGTCAAACGTATGAAATGACTTAGGTTAAGTAACAGCGGTCCAATTGTCGTATCACTTTGTGCTTAATGTTGATGATCATGAACATAACAAAGGAATGAGACGTCACATTAAATTTTAAATGATACAAAGAATTGTGCATATTCTTAACAAGCTTTGATGGTTGGCTCCTTAAATTATTAACTAAATAAAGGATATAATTTGACCAACATAATTCCAATTTATTTGTTGTTCAGAGTGTTCAACTTATGTTTAGGAACTTAGTAAATGAGTATGTATTTATTGAAAACTTATAAGCACACATTCATAACGAGTATAGGTGCTTTGTTCTAAAATTAGTTAAACGAATAAAAGAACTTAAGCAAGAGAGGTCCAATTGCGGTATCACTTAATGCATTTGATTCATGATTAATAACATAACAAATGAACAAGATGTCTCTTTAAACTTTAAATGACAAATACTTTTTATACATTCTTAACGAGCTCCTTTTTAAATTAAATAATAGGATATGACTTGACAAAAGTTAATCCGATTGGTTCTTTGTTGAGTGCATTTGATCCATGCTTATGAACTTAGCAAATGAGTGTGTATTTAATTAAAATATTGAAGCACATTCATGACATTCTTGGATACATTGTTCTTAAAACTAATTAAAAGAATGAAAATACTTTGAAAGAAAATGACCCATTTGCAGTATCACTTTATGCATTTGATTAAGGTTATGAGTGTAACGAATGAATGGGATATCACTTTAAACTTTAAATGATAAAATGATTTGTTTATATTCCTAACAAGCTACAGTTTTAATCGAATAAATGGATAAACTTTTTTAAATGAGTTTTGATTGATTTGTCATTTAGTGTGTTTGATTCATACTTACGAACATAGTAAATGAGTACGTATTTATTTAAAACATTGAAGTACATTTATAATGAGAGTGGATGCTTTGTTTTAAAACTAGTTAAAGGAATGAAAGGACTTTTGTTAAGTAAGAGTGGTCCAATTATGATGTCACTTTGTGGTTTTAATAGATAATTACAAACTTAACAAATGAATGAGAGTCGTCTTTAAATTTTAAAGTATACAATTATTTTTACACATTCTTAATGAGATTGTTTTAATCAAATAAATGATATAACTTGACTATAATTGGTCCAATTAGTTTGTTGTTTAGTACGTTTGATTCAACTTTACAAACTTAGTGAATGAGTGCATAATTATTTAAAACATTGAAGTACACATTCATGACAAATTTTAATTCTTTGTTCTAAAACTAGTTAAACGAATGAAATGATACAAGTTAAGTAAGAGAGGACTAATGGCGACATCACTTGTGCATTTGATTCATGATTAAAGACATGACAAAAGAATGGGAGGTCTCTTTAAATTATAAACGACATAAAGATTTGTGTGCATTCTTAATGATCTACGGTGCTTTGCTCCTGAGCCTGTTAATTGAATAAAAGAATATAACTTGACCAAAAAAAACATAATTGGTTCATCACTTAGTTCGTTTTTATCATGCTTACAAACTTGGCAATTGAGTGCGTATTATTTTAAAACTGTAAAGTACACATTCATAACGAGTGTGGGTGTTTTGTTCTAAAACTAGGTAAACAAATAAAAGGACTGAAGTTAAATAAGAGTGGTCCAGTTGTGGTATTGTTTTGTGCATTTCATTAATGAGTACGAACATATTAAATTAATGGGAAGTCTCTTCAACCTTTAACCGACGCAATGATTTTTGCAAATTTTTAAAGAACTCCGATTTTAATCAAATAAAAAGATATGATTTTACCAAAAGTAGTCTAATTAGTTCGTCATTAAGTACATATGATTATTACTTACTAACATAACAAATGAGTGCATATATAATTAAACTTTGAAGTACACATTCGTAATGAGCTTGGTTGTTTTATCCATGAGGATCCTACCAATACACCTTCTACTTCTAAAATAGGCTATGAACTAGATCAGAATCACTCTCAACGAATCCATAAGAAGTTTCGAATTTAAATACCTTTTATTTCCACAAAATGGTGCTTTAGATTCGATTAGTTGGTCATTTAATGCATTTGATTCAAGATTAAGAACTTAGCAAATGAGCATGTGTTTAACTAAAACTTTGAAGTACACTTTCGTGAAGTGCTTAGGTGCTTTGATCTAAACTAGCTAATCTAATGAAATGACTTAAGTTAAATAAGAGTGATCCAATTGCAATATCAATTTGTGCTTATGATTCATGATCACAAATGTAGTAAATGAATTGGAGGTTTCTTTGAACATTGAATGATACAAAGATTTGTGCACAATCTTAACAAGCTACTGTTCTTTACTCATTAACTTAATAATTGAATAAAAAGATATAACTAGACAAAAAGATGTTCAATTCATTCGTTGCTTAGTTTATTTTATTCTTGATTACGAACTTAGTAAATGTGTGTGTATTATTTATTTAAGACTTTGAAATACACATACATAATGAGCGTAGGTACTTTGTTTTAAAAACTAGTTAAATGAATGAATGGACATAAGTTAATAAAGAATAGTTCAATTATGGTATCACTTTGTTCTTATGATTCATTATTATTGTCACGCCCCAGCGCTGCCCGACCCGAGCCGAACCTGATCTAGGGGCCGGTTAAGCGCGCGGGGGCGACGAGGGAAAATTGAGAAACAGATTAGCGGAAGACTTAACCCTAAATACGGGCGATCTAACAGAATTACGGAATACGCACATTCCTTTGAGCAAGAGTAAATAAGTAGAAAAGAAAGAGAGTCGTTTAACTCAAAATAAATGACTAGTCTCAAACCCACATGCTTAGTCAACCATAGCCCACTCTGGCTCAAAAATAGGTCTTAGACAACACAACTGTATAAAGAAACATAAATCCCACAGAGAACCATACACAAAGGTTCTAAACATAAAGCATAAACCAGAAAAATAAGTCACATAAGAGTCTCCACGATCACATCCAAGTCATCTCCAATCTTTCCACAAAGAGAAGATCTTGTCCGTCTGCGTGTTGCGCCATGCAGCCCCAAAGCAAAACACAATAAAGAGGGGTGAGTTTAAACAAACTCAGCAATGGTTTTCTAATATACTATCAGCATCACATCTTCTGATCACATATGCACATCACCTAAACTTGCATCATAGTGTTTAATCCACATAGTGTCATTCACATCATAACAACCTGCATGAAATGTATCTCTAACATACATATCAATCATGCTTCAACACCATATCAATCCTGCATGAGATGTATCTCTAACATATAGATTCAATCATACATCGCATCATATCAACCTGCATGAAATGTATCACTAACATACATATCAATCATGCTTCAACAATCATATCAATCCTGCATGAGATGTATCTCTAACATACATATTTAATCATACATCACATCATATCAACCTGCATGAAATGTATCTCTAACATACATATCAATCATGCTTCAATATCATATCAATCCTGCATGAGATGTATCTCTAACATATATATTTAATCATGCTTCAACATCATATCAATCCTGCATGAGATGTATCTCTAACATACATATTCAATCATGCTTCACATCATATCAATCTGCATGAAGTGTATCTCCAACATACATATTAAGTCATGCATCACATCATATAAGGAATGCCTCCCTCAAGGAGTAAACACAATCATTGCCGCAAGTTTGGACGTGGTCCAAATTTCCTAACTGGAAACCTGGGGCATTGCCCGCTCAGGACACAGTCCGAATTCCATAAGAGAAACCAAGATGTAGGGGTAGTCAGCCCCTCTGCTCGCCAAGGATAATCCACACGGGAAATCCAAATTCCCCAAAGGGAACCTAGAGCAGGTCTGCTCGCTAAGGACAATTTTGGCCAAGAATGTCCAAATTCCACGTAGGGAACCTAGAGCAGGGTGTTCGCTAAGGACATTTCTGCGGTGGGGAGAGTCCAAATTCCCGCATTGGGAACCTAGAACATGTGGTAGCCAGTGCATGAAGGCATACCACTCTAGGTGCTCAGTGTCCGGATGTGACTATTCTCAATAGATAAATCTCAACTGCAACAAGTATACGACTAGTCCTCATATAATCTCATCTTGACTCGACTCAACCTGGGGAGTGCACATGTTCCACAAAGGAACTCAAATCAAAACATGTACTTTCGGACCAATCAAGTTTCGATTAAGCCAACGACCGATTAATCTGGCACGCAATTTCACCACATTGCATCCAATCGATCAAACTCGGTTAATCTCAATAAAGCCTCAATTGGAAATATATTTGCATCCACTTAACTAGATTCAACCCGCCTCGGAGTGTGCACCTAAAAATACTTCTATGTCGACTCTAGTCCTTACGTCCCATACCATGAGTATTTGTGACGCCATAGAAGCAAATTTAACTACGCATTAGCGCAACGAACCTTAGAGCTATTCATCGACATAATGCGTCCTATACCGCAAGTGTCTAATGGTTTCTCTTCGGCTGTTCCACACAACCGATCAATTCCGATTAACCAACGGTAAAACCTCAATTAGAAATATATTTTCATGATGCATGCAACATGGTACATACGTGGGCAAAGCATACATGAATTCTAATTCATTATAGGTGCTCTCATCAGCCCTTCATGCATAATTCATCATCATAATAGCAAACCTCATCATCATCATTAAACCCCACATGTGTGTGTGCACACATAGTAGAAGCACTTCACTCAACGCATATCAACATGCTTGTAATTCACTCACCATTACACTACACATGAGCATTAACATCTAATCATGAATTCCAGCGGAAATCATAGGAGAAGAATCATTAAAATCGTAACTCAAATCAAAGCTTAACCATAAGCTAACCACATATAAGATCATTCACTTCATACTTGAGGCAAGACATAACACTAACATTCACACATCAATTAACCACATCTTAACATGACATATCAGCCCATTAGTATGTTGTAGCTCTACTGAAAATACACCTAACCATAGAGAACCAACTATTCATAACTTCAAGATGGTAATTCCAACATCATATAACCAACCACAAGCCATTCTACATAACTTTAAATATATATACCAACACTTCTAACATCAATAGAATGCTCTTCAAGTAGCTTATTATATATCAAAATACTCTACTTAAACATAAAAAATGATATTTTGAAGTAGATATGTCGAAATAAGCAACATACATAAAATTGTCAAATCCTGCAGTGTAGCCATTTGAACGCTCTGCAGGCCGTTAGACGTCTAAACAGGAAAAATGCCAAAACTATAGTGTTTCCGTTCGAATGTCCTCAGGGCCGTTCTAACGCCAACAAAGCAATTTTGGTCATCTTCTTCATTTCAAATTTTCAAACCGAAACTCTATTAATAAATCTTAAAATCTCCATCTAACAACTCAAATACCTTTAAAACTCCACCATAACTTCCAAAAAGCAAATCTACATCATAACAAGATAAAACCCTATGAAATCGAGATTAAAGAATACCATTTACTAATCATGTCATTAAAGTACTAAATCAAGTAATTTCATTTAAAACAAACCACGAAATCAAGAGTTTTACCATAGGAAGACTGAAATTTCGAAAGTCCATTACCTTATCCCTTAATTAGGCTTGGATTTGATGGTCACCCTTCTTAAAAACCTTACAAATACATAGAGTTTGAATTAAACTCCATTAAAACCAATTTAACAAAGAAAACCCTAATAAAAAACTTAGATATAGGGCTTGTTGAACATAAAAATCGAATTTTTAGAGCTAGGGTTTGAAGTAAAGATGCAAATCAGTAGTTTTGATGTTTAAAAATGAATAAAAACAAAAGGGAAATGGTAGATCTAGAAGAGATTAAGAGAAAAGCTAGGATTTGGTACTTAATTAGAAGGGACTTACCTTAAATATCTTCTAATCCGGGCCTAATTGGGGATTAGTGTCGCACCCCGGGATTTTTGGAAGCATATAAAAATTTTTTTTCATAAAGATATCGGAGTTTACCCGGGCCCGCGACTGGAGCCGCTCGCCTTATGCGATAATAAATAATAATTTCCTCAGGAACCACGGTCCATGTACAAACACATAAGGGAAAAATAATGAGAGTTCTTACTCATTTTGGTACGGTTGAAATCTTTGAAATCACATTGATAAAACTCGAAATAGGCCCTTCTACCGCACACTAAGCTTCGTCGAGTCCTATAAAGTCTGGGGGTGGTGAGTATTTTAAAATACTCAGTAGGGGAGTTTATACAATCAGGAATGACTAAACACATGGCAGTTTCACAGCACATATTATATATAATATTTTTTAATGAAAATAGGGTGTGCCTCTCACCCAAAACCACCCCTAGAGCTTCTTCCTACGTATCGAAGATGCTACTTGGGTTTGCAAGCTCTCATGGCTCGCTACCAATGTCCCAGACACACACACACACACACACACACACACACACACACACACACACACACACACACACACACATATATATATATATATATATATATATATATATATATATATATATATATATATATATATATATATATATATATATAATAAGAATTTACTGCAGGTACAAAGCAGTAACCTCTTACTTCTCCACAGATCATCTCAAAATATTTCGTGCTTGTGGATAGAAGAGCCACCCGTGCTCATGGGGTTCCGGGATCTAGAGAGTAGAGAGTCTTCCCATGATACTCTCTACCCTAGCGCACATAGCCTTGATAGTTGCCCTTCGTTAGGGGTAAATCAGGGGTCTTGCCCTTCGTTAGGGGCTCACCAGGCTAAAATAGGTACCGTGCAACCGATTCCAAACCGAATTAATTGTGCCCTCATCTAGTCAACGGAGCTCTATCGGGGTGCCTAACAATAGCTCCGGACAACCAAAATACTCATGAGTCCCAGACTTATAGTCTTGAGTCCCAAACTCATAATCTTGAGTCCCAGACTCAATCAAAATATCCTAGAGTTTCCAAACTCCAAAAAGTTGCAGTTTTCTTTTAAAACATCCTGTCCCAATGTTTATCCTCTTGAAAATCATAGCTCCGCCTCTACAAGACATGGGAGTGTCACTACCAACGACTACAAAGGCAAGGTTGATCTCTCATTCTAATAAGACAGTTACCCCTTTTTTGTCTCGCCTTAGTGACTCAATCACCATGCTTATACGTCTTTTCAAAATAATTTTGAGTATCCTCCTTTCAACAAGGACGAGTCCTCTAAAACCGTCTTTCAAATATACTATATTTATTCGCAATGAAAACAGTGGCGAAGCTAGTTTGTCGCTATCTCACACGCTCCACCGTGTATAATTTATATTGAAAACCACGGATAAACATTTGATCAAACTATTCTATATGAGGCAATCATAATACATGTAGTATAAAACATATCCGCTTCCAGCGACAAATCATTCAACTAATCGAATATACATAATAGCATTATAAATATACGATATAAAAATCATATTTTATCTCAACGATTAACCATTCAACAGATCGGATATATGTGCATAAATCATAACTTGAAAGTAATCTCTAACGCATAGCATGCAAGAGTCATATAAATAATAAGTTAAAAACACAACCAAATATCATAATCATGCCATAAGAAGGATAAAAGCCCCTACCTCGCTTTTCGTACGAGTTTGAAACCGATAAACTAGACACCACAAAATTAAATATCCACTTCTGGGGTTCTGCAGGTCCCAACCAAGAAAATAACCCTGCCACAGTGTCCAGCACGCTCAATTTAGGTAAGAACGCCTCTTAAATGACTCAAATCGAACTTAAAACAAGTGAGAAATGAAGAACATAAGTTTCTGAACGTGGGAGAGAAATCACTTCTTCCCTTAAACTAGATGATGTGGATGCTATTTATAGAAAAACTGGATAGATGTGAGGTTGACACGTGTCAATTCTATCCACTTGCGTCAACTATCCTATCCGCTTTGTCAACAATCCTATCTAACATCCCTATCTACTTCTTCTTCAACCCTATCCACTTGCGTCATCAATCTTATCCGCTTCATTAGCAATCTTATCCACTGCGTCCTCAATCCTATCCAGAATGATATTATTTTATTCAAATAATATCCTGACCTCAAAACGCGATAACTTCCAACCTTGGCATTGGAATTGCATGTTCTTGTTACCGATGGACTCGTGTCAAAGAGCCCTTCGAAATAAGACCACATATGTGTAGGTATCTCGCACTTTTAAAGCGGGTCCCGCCCATATTGCATATTTCCCGAGGTCATAACTTTCGCTCCTAATCTCCGTTTTGTGCGTTCTTGGGTTCGTTACACTCGTCTCACTGAGCTCTATCAACCCTTATAAAAACTTTCCAAATATTTACCTCTAAATAATTTAAAATAATTAAAAACTCATAAAATAGTTTTATTAGAGGCAAGAAATCATACCAAAAATTTGCGGTCGTTACAATTAGGCCTAACCTCTCCTTTCTCAGCCTATTCCCAAAATAGAAATGGCTAAGGTTTGGCCTTTTATAGTAGGGTTTCGGTTGCACTAACTGAAATAATGGGGTGTAAGTAGAATTTTGGGCTAAAAATGGGTATTTTACAAATTTGAGCACTAATTAAATCTGAGAAAATTCTAAAAATTTTTGTATGGGCTTAAGTTGATGTTTAGGTTCATTTGGTCCAAAAACCCAAATTTCAACGGTGGGGCCCATAGGGGGTCCTGCCAAACCCTAATTTTTAGAAAAATAGTAAAAATTCATATTTGACTCAAAATCACTTAAAACCAGTATCTATAAAGTTGATTTTGATTAAAACCATGAGAAACACCATCTATCTTTGAAACCACCAAATAAATCAGAAAACATGTTACCTCATGATAACCAATAATTAAAGTGAAATGAAAACTGATTTAAAATTAGAGATCTTACAATTATGACTGTAAAAAATGAATGCGAGGTCTCTTTAAATTTAAACAATATAAAGATTTGAACACATTGTTAAAGAGCTACAAAGCTTTGCACCTCAACTTGTTAATTGAATGAAATGATATAACTTGACCAAAAGCAATCCAATTTGTTAATCATTTAGTGCCCTTGATTCATACTTATGATCATGTATTTATATAAAACTTTAAAGTCCATATTCATGACAAGTTAGGTTTCTTTGTGTTTAAACTAGTGATATGAGAGAAATGACATGTTAAAAAAGAGTGATCCAATTGGGTATCACTTTGTGCATTTGATTCATTATTATGAGCATAACAAATGAATGTGAGGCGTCTTTAAACTTTAAATGATATAGTTATTTGTACATATTCTTAATGAGCTTCAGTTTTAATTGTATGCAAGGATATAATTTGACCAAAAGTAGTCTAATTGGTTCGTCGTTTAGTGCATTTGATTCAAGTTTATGAACATAAGAAATAAGTATGTATATATTTAAAACTTTGAAGGTCACATTCGAAATGAACATGGGTGCTTTGTTCTAAAACTAGTAAAAGGAATAAAAGTACTCAAAGAAAGAGTGGCCCAATTGTGGTATCACTTTATTGTTTTGATTAATGATTATGAGCAAATAAATGAATGGGAGGTTTCTTTAAACTTTACATGTACTAAGATTTGTGCACATTTTTAACAAGCTATGATTCTTTACTCCATTACTTGTTTATCGAATAAAATAATAAAGTAGAACAAAAGAGGTTTGTGTTTAGTGTATTTTAATCATGCTTACGAACTTTGCAAATGAGTGTGTATATATATAAAACTTTAAAGTTAATATTTATAATGAGCTTGGGTGTATTATTCTAAAACTAGTTAAACAAAAGAAAGGACTGAAGTGAAACAAGAACGGTCCAATTATTGTATCACTTTTGTACATTTGATTCATAATTATGAATGTATCAAATGAATGAGAGGTCTCTTTAAATTCTAAATGAGACAGTGATTCATGAACATATTTAACCAACTCCGGTTTTAATCTAATAAATTAATGTAACTTGACCAAATGTGGTCTAATTTGTTTCTTGTTTCGTGCATTTGATCGAAGCTTACGAACTTTGCAAATGAGTATGTATTTATTTAAAACTTTCAAGGACACATTCGTAACGAGCATGGGTACTTTGTTCTAAAACTAGTAAAAGGATTAAAATGACTTAAGCCAGAGCAATCCAAATGCAAAATCACTTTGTGCTTTTGATTCACAATTAATAATGTAACAAATGAAGGAGAGGTCTCTTTAAATAATAAAATTACTTGTGCACATTCTTATCGTGCTCTGGTTTTAATTGAATAAAATGATATAACTTGAGTAAAAGAGGACTGATTAGTTCATTATTTAGTATGTTTGATTTAAGCTTATGAACTTCACAAATGAATACATATTCATTTAAAACATTAAAGGACATATTCATAATGAGCGTGGGTTCTTTTTCCAAAAAGGACTTAATTAAAAAAGAGCAGTCCAATTGCGGTATCACTTTGTCCATTTGATTCAAGATTCCGAATATTACAAATAAATACAAGGACTCTTAAAACGATAAAATGATTTATGCACATTCTTAACATGCTCTAATTTTAATCGAATAAATGGATATAACTTGACCAAAGTTGGTTCAATTGGTTCTTTGTTTAGTGCATTTGTTCATGCTTATAAACTTAGCAAATGAGTGTATATTTAATTAAAACTTTGAAGTATACATTTTTTTATGAATTTGGGTGATTTGTTCTAAAACTAGTTCCACAAATTAAAGGACTTAAGTTTAGGAATACTGGTCCAATTTTGGTATCACTTTGTGCATTTGATTCATTATTATAGGCATAACAAATGAATGGGAAGCCTCTTTAAAACTTTAAACAAAATGGTGATTTGTACACATTCTTAACAAGCTTTGGATTTAATCGAATAAAAGGATAATTTGACCAAAAGTGGTCTAATTGGCTTGTTGTTTAGTGCATTTGATTCAAGCTTGCAAACTTTGCAAATGAGTACGTATATATTGAAAACTTTCAAGGGCACATTTATGGGTGCTTTGTTTAAAAAATAGTAAAAGGAATGAAAGTACTTAGGTTAAGTAAGAGCGGCCTAACTGTGTCAGTTTGTGCTTTTGATTCATGAATGCAATAAATGAATGGGAGGTTTCTTTAAACAAGCTACGATTGTTTACTCCTTTATTTGTTAATTGAATAAAATGATATAACTAAGCCAAAAGAGATTCAGTTGCTTCGTTGTTGGTGCATTTAATTCATGCCTAAAAATATAGCAAATGAGTGTGTGTTTATTTAAAACTTTGAAGTAAATATTCGTAATGAGTGTGGATGCATTTCTAAAACTTGTTAAATAATAGAAAGGACTGAAGTGAAATCACTTTGTACATTTGATTCATAATTACGAATGTATCAAATGAATGAGAAATCTCTTTAAACTTTAAATGAGATAATGATTTCTACACAAACTAACCATCTCCGGTTTTAATCAAATAAATTGCTATAACATGCCCAAAAATGGTCCAATTGGTTTTTGTTTTGTGGGTTTGATTCAAGCTTACAAACTTTGCAAAAAAATATGTATTTATTTAATACTTCAAAGAACACTGATATGCATGATTTTTTTACATTTATACACCTATCTACCTTATTTTTCTAGTGTATGGTTAGGTTAATTAAGGGTTAATTAGAGTTTTTTTATGTTAAGATAGATATTAGTGGTGTGATTTAATTATTAGTTAATTTAGGCAATTTTAATTGTTTAGGAGTATATTTGAATAAAATCAGTGTTCTACATATGTCTCACACGTTTGAAATATGACTATTTATGTGTTTTAGGTCATGTACACTTCCTGACGTAGATGGATGATGTTAGATTTTACAATACTCTTGATATGCCTACAAGTGATTTGGACAACTTTTGGAGATGTGGACACGTTGGAAATATATATGGACATGAATAGAAGTGCTTAATGAACAAAGAAGAAAACTAAACAAGAAAATGGACTATCTAGTGAACATAAGTCACCTTCCAAAACACGAATTTGGATAGTAATTGGATAAAATTGTCCATATTACATAAAACATACCCAGAAGTTTAAAACACCAAAATTAACCACTGTATGGGTTGTAATCATATCAATTAACTTAGGGTTTTTGTTCCCAACTTAAAGATAAAGAAGAGGGTGATCTCAAACTCAGATTTTGGGCCACAGAAGGTTGAATTCATGATTGCGCAGTGAAGAGTCAACTTAGATTACTGTAACAGCAACCATTAATGAAATTTTGAAGCTTGTATGCTATTGGAGAGAGGTTTTATTAGTGTAAAACTAAAGCCCATTATAAGTTTTATGGTGATAAACTTGATTCAAAGTCTAAATTAAGGAATGAGAGCTGATTTTGATTGGAGCATGGAGATTTCGTGGCTGCCATTGTTGAACTCAAACCAGAAATTCAGAGAGGAAATTTCTTGAACGGAGTGGACCCACTTACCATTCTTTGAAGGCTACAAAAAGTGAATTATTTGCATTAGGAGCTGTCAATATTTTATAAGCAAAGGAGAGCACCAGGACATGTCGGAAGATCAATTTGGAATATGCCATATGTGTTTCACGTGAGCAATTTGAGAATAGAATTAAAATAACCGGAAGTGGCAAAGTTCAAAAGCAGATTTCCGAAGTAGAAAAAAAGGAAGAAGACAAAATAAAAGCCATGTCTAAATTCAGTAGCCAAAGCCCGGGACAGAAATACAGTTCGAACCAGAAATTGCTGCATGGTTCAGAATGGGAGTAGAGAATGATGTAGTGTTAAAATTAGAAGTGGGCTATAATTTGGCAGTAACCAATGGGAAAGAAACCAATGTGAAGACAATATAGAATTCCAATTCATAGAACTAGAATTCTTATCGATACTGGAACTTATAGGGAAGAAAATGGATTTATGGATGAAATCAAATATGCAGTCTTTACATAAAAAAGTATTCGGTTATTGGGGAACAATCAATATACTTCTAATGTCGAATCAGGATCAACTAGGACAGAAATAAAGCATTGGGTCGAATTCTTCTTTGGTGTCAAGGTAATAGCTATGAATAGTCATCAATTCCCGGGAAAGGGTAAAAGAATGGGACCTATTATGGGACATACAATGCATTACAAACGTATGATCATTACTCTTCAACCGGGTTATTCTATTCCACCTCTTATAGAGAAAAGAACTTAAATGAAAATACTTAATAACACGGCGATCAATTTATACAAAACTTCTATCCCGAGCACACGCAATGGAGCCGTAGATAGTCAAGTGAAATCCAATCCACGAAATAATTTGATCTATGGACAGCATTGTTGTGGTAAAGGTCATAATGCTAGAGGAATCATTACCACAGGACATAGAGGGGGAGGTCATAAGCGTCTATACCGTAAAATCGATTTTCGATGGAATGAAAAAGACATATCTAGTAGAATCGTAACCATAGAATACGACCCTAATCGAAATGCATACATTTGTCTCATACACTATGGGGATGGTGAGAAGAGATATATTTTACATCCCAGAGGGGCTATAATTGGAGATACCATTGTTTCTGGTACAGAAGTTCCTATATCAATGGGAAATGCCCTACCTTTGAGTGCGGTTTGAACTATTGATTTACGTAATTGGAAGTAACCAATTAGGTTTACGACGAAACCTAAAAATCGATCACTGATCCAATTTGAGTACCTCTACGGGATAGACCTCAACAGAAAACTGAAGAGTAACGGCAGCAAGTGATTGAGTTCAGTAGTTCCTCATAGAAAATTATTGACTCTAGAGATATGGTAATATGGAGAAGACTAAATTGTTTGAAGCACGGACAGAACCGGAAGCGCCCCTTGTTTCAAAGAGAGGAGGACGAGTTATTCACATTTCATTTGATGGTCAGAGGTGAATTGAAAGCTAAGCAGTGGTAATTCTAAAGATCCCCCGGGGGAAAAATAGAGATGTCTCCTATGTTCTATTCAACTTAGGACTAGAAATTCTAAAGTTCTATATAAGTAGCTCTAAGGTAGAAGAAAAAAAACAGAAAAAAGAAACACAGAAAGAGGAAATGCAAAAATTAGAGAGGGCTCCATGCTAGGTTGTTGGGTTGTGAACAGAAATTCCAGATTTCAAGTTGCTCACGGCTAAAGTGGAGGGAGCAATCCAAGTTTTTTTATTTTTATTTTTCCTTCAATACTTGTAAGTTTATTTAATTTTTAGTAGAGATTATGCTAATTAGTGTCTAGTTTTCTTAACTAAGGTTAAGATGAACCTCTTATTAATTTTGTAGAGATGTCTAATCTATGTGATTTGGTTTATTTAAAAAGGGTTTTATGTTAATTACTTATATCTCAATTTAATTAGTGGATTAATTTGGATATGAGTCTAGTCATATTTTTCTCATGATTTAAATTAATTTTTATTAATTAAATGCTTGGTTTTAGTTTGATTATTAGTAGAATTGGGTATGAGTTGCGATTTATTCATATGGATACAACTTACAACTTGATTTCCTTTGAAGCGTGGTAGAACATAACTTTAGTATTTTGATTGAAGGTTTAGAAGATGTAATTTTTCATGATAAATAGAATTGAATTCTAATTTATTGTGAGTTGTATTTGGGAAATAAATTGATGATCATAGATGTAATAATTTACAAGTTAATAAGAGGGGATTTTGAAACCCAGTTTAATTTTCATTTGATATTTTCTACACTTTTAATTGCTTTCTTAGTTTAATTGAATTTTAGCTTTAATATTTTATTTGAATTTTTCTTTCTTTTGTGATTTAGTTAGCTTTAGTAATTAAAGTTTATTCTTGTTTATTATTTGATTTAATTCTTCTTAGTTAGTTCAGTTACTATTGTTATAAGTTGTTAACTAGAGTAGAATTTACTTAAGTTAGATTAAATTTGGCTTTCTGATTTCAAGTCTCTGTAGGATCGACACTCGATTTAACCGATTAACTACTATAGGTTCATGCACTTGCGAGTAAATAATTAAAATTTAATAATAGACACATTCATAACAAGCACGGGTGCCTTTTTAGAAAACTAGAAAATGGAAAAAAAATGACTTATGTTAAGCAAGAGCAATCCAATTGCAAAATCACTTTGTGTTTTTTATTCATG
The DNA here is from genome assembly GCA_035235625.1 of Saururus chinensis. Classification (NCBI taxonomy): domain Eukaryota; kingdom Viridiplantae; phylum Streptophyta; class Magnoliopsida; order Piperales; family Saururaceae; genus Saururus; species Saururus chinensis. Next base: position 32,216,891 of record CP141144.1, read on the forward strand.
ATTACGAATGTAAAAAAATGGGGAGGCTTTAATCCTTTAAAAATAAAATAATTTGTGCACATTTTGTAACGATCTCCGGTTTTAACCTAATAAAAGGATATAATTTGACCTAAGGTATTCTGATTGGTTTATTGTTTTGAGCATTTGATTAAAACTTTTGAACATATCAAATGAGTGTGTATATAATTAAAACCAAGTAGTGCAATTCGTGATGAGCTTTGGTGCTTTGTTCTAAAACTAATTAAATAAATGAAATGACTTAAATTAAGCAAAAGCATTCTAGTAGTATTATCACTTTTGTCAATGAGGATCCACTAAAGCACCTTCTACTTCTAATAGGCCATGAACTAGATCAGAATCATTCTCAACGAATCTATAAGATTTTTTGAATCCAAATTCACTTTATTCCTCCTAAAATAATGCTTATTGTTGATTATGAATGTAACAAATGAATAGGAGGTCTCTTTAAACTTTAAACAATAATATGATTTGTGCACATTATTAAAAAAACTTTTATTTTAATTGAATAAAAGGATATGAATTTACCAAAGTTGGTCCGATTTGTTATTTGTTTAGTGCATTTGATTAATGTTGATTAGCTTAGCAAATGAGTGTGTTGAATTAAAGCTTTGAAGTATACATTTATCTCATCTTTGGTGCTTTATTTTAAAACTAGTAACAAAAATGGAAGGACTTAAATTAGGGAAGAATAATCCAATTGCGGTATTACTTTTTGTATTTGATTTATGATTACAAACATAACAAATGAATGAGAGGTTTCTTTAAACTTTAAAAGATAAGATTATTATGCACATTTTTATTGAGCTCTGGTTTTAATTTAATAAAAAGATATAAGTTAACTAAAAGAGGTCTAATTAGTTCATTAATTAGTGTGCTTGATTTAAGCTTATGAACTTTGCAAATGAGTGTATATTTATTTAAAGCATTGAAGGAAACTTCATAATGAGTATGAGTTCTTTATTCTAAAACTAATAAAAGGAATGAAAGGACTTAAGTTATAAAAGAATAGTCCAATTATAGTATCACTTTATGCATTTGATTCATGATTACAAACATTACAAATGAGTGCAAGGACTCATTAAACTTTAAAAGATAAAATAATTTATGCACATTCTTAATGAGCTTCTATTTTAATCAAATAAAAGGATATGACTTGAGCAAAGTTGGTCCGATTGGTTCTTCATTTAGTGTATTTGGTCTATACTTACAAACTTAACAAATGAGGATGCATTTAATTAAAACTTTGAAGTATACATTTGTGACAAGCTTGGGTGTTTTGTTCTAAAACTAGTTCCACAAATGAAATGACTAAAGTTAAGGAAGAGCGATCCAATTTTGGATCACTTTGTGCATTTGATTCAATATTACAAACATAACTTATGAATGAGAAGTCTCTTTAAATTTTAAATGATAAATGATTTGTGCACATTCTTAATGAACCCCAATTTCGTCAAATAAAAGGACATAACTTGACAAAAAGAGGTCTAATTTGTTTATCATATAGTATGTTTGATTCAAGCTTACAAACATTGCAAACGAGTTAGTTTCTATTCAATCATAGAAGGACAAAATTTTCACGAGCATGGGTGCTTTGCTCTAAAACTAATAAACACAACACATGACTAGGAGGTCATATTAAACTTTAAATGATACAATGCTTTGTACTCATTCTTAATGAGATTTGTTGCTATTTTCCTATAGTAATCAAATTGTAAAAACAAATATAACTTGACCTAGAGTGGTCCAATTTTTTCGTACTATAGTGCCTTTGATTCATACTCCTAAACTGAACAAATGAGTTCATAGTTATTTAAAAGTTTGATGTCGACATTCTTGACAAGATTGGGTATTTTTTCCCAAGCTAGTTGAACAAATAAACGGACATAAATTGAGCTAGAGCAATCTAATTGGAGCATCACTTTTTGCATTTGATTAATTATTACGAATGTAACAAATGAGTAGGAAGTCTCATTAATTATATTTTAAACAAATGACTGGAGAGTGGTTATGATCACTTACGTTCTGACCAATAGAAATGTATCGGGTGTACCTAATTGGGCAGCTTATGACCTAGATGAAGTACATTTTCGTCACTTTCGTTGTCAGAAGGATTTGAAATCCCATTTGCTAGAGGCAAGGTAGTTTGTAAGTAGTGGAGTAGGATACTCTTTTCACCTCATTTTGGAGATTCATAGACAAAAGTGGCTTAATTGATGATTTTGAGCCTCCAAAATTGTGGATGGCTAACTACTTTGACACTTGTGAGTGTTATTGTTACCACTTATGATTTTGGGAAATTTGGTGTGAATTCAGTGTGCATTTGATGATTTGTTGACTGCTCAGTGAGTAGTTGTAGTTCCTCATAAGAAACATGCAATGTTTATGTGCCCTAAAGATTTAAATTTCATATTAAAGGTATTTGAAAAAGGTCAGCCTTATACTTAGGGTGAACTGTTAAGGCCCGGTGATACACGACTAAATGTTGTAGATCCTTTTGGTGTGTTTGTTTGAGAAGTTGTGCGAGGGTTTTAGTCTACAAGAGCTACATAGTGTTAGGGATTTTCCAGACCTATTCCCTGAGAACTTTGTTAGTCAGCATGAGACCCACTTGACCCCTAACCTTCTATTATTTCATTTCAGTAGGTTTGCGTGTGATTAAATTCGTTTTTAGACCCAAAATAACCCTAATTAGACACTTATGACATTTAACCTATTTTACAGCCCAATAATATATTTATCTAACCCAAAACCCTCACTATTGAAAGATACCCTAGCCAAGACCTATGTTAGGAGAAAGGTGATGCTCTACCCCCATTTCCAAAAGAAGAAAATTGGATTAAGGTGTGTTTTCTTGCCTGAATCAACACTAATCTTTTGATTTTGATCTTAATTATGATTATCTTCATTTCTCCAATCTTGATTCTTGATTTCTTTCATTAAAAATTTTATTTTTAATTTCAATTTAAAATCCTAAAAGGGTGATTTTCATTTTCAACCTGAGCTTATCCTAGATCTACCCATTTTCAAGTTGATTTGAGACTATTAGTTAATTTTAATTAAGTTTGAACAAAGCCCTAATTTTTTGGTAGGATTTCTTGAGGATTTAAGCTTTTTTGTGGATCCAAAGGCTTCACAAAGGTAAGGGAGTTTTATCTTGTGTAGTTTTATCCATTGGAATGCATGATTTTAGATTTATATGGGTTCTTTCTTCATTTTGAGGTTTAATGGTTATTTATTAAAAGCATGTTATTAATGGTTACTTTCTTATAATAAGTATGAAAATGATTAGATCGATCATGTTCTAGGGTTAAATTTTGATTATATGACATTCTATGGTGATTTTAGAATTTATCTTAAATTTTGAAATGGTTTCAGTTTGAATTTTGAAAGGTTGAAGATGAACTAGAAAAGTGAGTTGTTCCGGCCGATCGAACATACTAAAAAAACATTCAAATGGTCAGCCATTCGAACAGTCTATTTATCTATTCAAACAACTAGGGCATTCGAATGGCCAAATGACAGTTTTGTGCTTTGGCCTATTGTTGTGTATTTTCGGTTATTTCTCATTCTCTTCTTATAAATCTAATTCTTTATGTTTATAATGACTTATGATTACTTATAAATGCTACTGTGAATGTATGAGAACCATCTTTGAATTATAATTTAGCCAAAGCATGAATAAGGCTATACTTGTTTTAGTACAATATTCTACTTGTTTTAAATTCATGTTTGATGACTTCTTCGCAAAAACCTGATGATTCCAATAGGTCTTAACCATAATAATCTGTATATTCTTGCACATGTTATATTAATTTTAAGTCAATGATGTTTCACATGTTTTATCTGTAGTATGGATATGTTTATACTTGTCTAAGTCTAATACGATGTTGTATTTATCATGAACCCGTATTTTAGTGTTTTCTTCACATTACTCCATGATTCGTGTAGGATAGGCCTATGATAAAATTATTGATGCTTGCATATATAAAATTGATTATAGTTTGTTCATGATTTACATGTTTTAACTTAGGTTTGAACGCTGTCACTTATGTACACTCTTGCACATGCATATAATTTTATTTGACAAAAATGGACCATGTTTCAAGCACATAGGGACTTTAGAGTATGTTCAATTATATTTGGATTCATTTATCATTTGCTCATGAATGTATCATGTTGCATGCTTCATCAAAATGATTCATAAAAAAGGATTAATCGTTATTAGCTGTGATTGATTGGTTGTATGCAATTGGATGTAATTGATCATCGATTAATCATTTGGAGGGTTACTAAGTCGGTTTTGAGTCCGAAAGGACATGGTTTTTTTTACGCTCCTTTGAGAATGTGGTGCACTAGCTTACCACGCCGCTCTAGTTTTCCTTTCAAGGAATTTAGACTTTCCCTGCAAGGTTTGTCATGTGCGAGTAGGCTGCTCTAGTTTTTCTTATTGAAATTTAGACTTTCCTTTCTAAGGATTATCCTGAGTGAGCAGGGGGTACCTTCCTAGTTAGGGAACCTACCCAAACAGCTCTAGTTTTCCACAGCAGATTATCCTGGGCAAGCGGGTGAATTAATTTTCTCATTTATGAGGCATTCACCAATGATTGTTACATGTGTATGGAAGATAATGCTCTTCAAAATAGGTTGTGTAGGAACAATGATTTGATGTAACACATGTGATTATGGAAATGGATTCGCATAAATATGTAGGATGGTGTGATTGATACACTTGATTTTGTAGGGTGAGTGTTCATACTGAGACATGATTATGAGACATGATTATGCATGATATGTATGAATGATGAGAATCGATTCATTCTAGATGGGATTGTTATAATGAGATTCATATGATTATACATAATGTGTACATGTGTTAAGAACTATGGATGAACCCATGATGCATATGTATCATGATTATATGCTTATATAATATAGGTTATATAATGATATGCAGGTGTCATGATTATATATTTATAAAATATATTATACATCATGATATAAAAGTGGCATGGTTATGTGTATATGAATATATTGGATATGATGCATAGGTGGCATGAGTATATATTTATGGAATATAGATTATAATATGATGCATAGGTAGCATGGATATATATGAATTGTCCTGTGTTGAATGGGTGCAGCGAATGAATATGTGATGAATGATATGTTGATAATGCATGTGATACCATTATGAGTTTACTTTCCATATTAAAACCCTTGCTGAGCAATAGTTGTCCCCTCTTTGTTTTTGTGGTTTTGTTTTGGGGCAGAATGTCGTGCAATGCAGGTGTTTTGGATGGGCTCTACGTCGAGTATGAGATTGGCACCAATCATTGAGAGGGGTTTATAGATGCTTAGATTTATGTTATGTTGATCCACGTTATGTTAAACTTATGCATTTGAGTTTACTTCACATTTCATTTAGCCATATATGGCTTAAACTTGTTTAGCCATTGTAGGCTTTCTTTACTTTATGACTAGTTTATGTGGGTATGAATGGACTAATACATTAATTGTAGTCCTTTCTTTACTCAATTTACTTTTGTACAAAGTGGTCATGCACTTATTCCATTGTGTGATCACCTAACGATGAGTTAAGTCTTCCGCATTTTAACTTGACTTAGTCACACCACGTGCCATGTACTCCTTGGACCGGGGTCAGGTCAGGGGTGGCGTGTGGCAAGGCATGACAAAAAGAATGATAGGGCACTATTTTGTGCTTAAAATAGTTTAGAAATAGAACATTTAATCTAGAGTTTAAGGTTTGAACCATGGAGAGTGATTATAAATTAGCCAACCAAAAGACGCAAACCTTAATATTAGAGAATAGATTTAAGGAAGAAGTGGGAAATCATACCACAATCCAAGCGGGCTTTTAGACAAAAAATTGATTACACAACATCCTCAAAATGGAAGGTTTAAAAATACTTAAGCATGAATTTGGATGAATTGTGCCTTTCTATTGTTGTCGTCCATCACTTTAGGCATAGACACTCATAGTGGATTTGGGGCAGAGAGAAGAAGGGTAGCAACAAATATAGGAGATGGTCACTTTCGCCATAGGAGAAGAAGTCGGGTGGATGAGGAAGAAAGTGGTCATGGTGGGAGGAGTTGGGGCAAGGGGTTGTACTGGAGAAGGGGGAAGGGATTTAACATGGAAGAACACAAAAAAATATTTGCCAGGTAAACCATGGTGGAAGGAGAAAGGGAAAGGCCATTACGGGAGAGGAAAAGGCGTGGGTGAAAAGGAAGAGATTGTGGGAGTGACTTATGCCATGACATGGAGAAGGGTAAAAACACCAGTAATTGATATTTTTACTTGTCAATATGCTTTTGGCCTAAACCTCCATGGGAGGAGAGTTAGGCAAAAAGTGGGTGTCAAGCAAAAGTAGGCCAAAAGCGAAGAAAAGGGATTTTTGAAACAAAGCAAGTCTTTGAGTTTAAATTGTCCAACCAAACAAAATTTACCTACAAAATGATAAAAAGAGGGCAAAAAGCATGTGCAAAGGACCATCCAAACAATGCCATAATAAAGCTCAGTGTATCAAATAACAAACTTTGTTTACTTCTATTGAGATGAGCATTACAATTGAACTGGGTTGTAGTTGGCTTTAGCTTAGGTTGCTATTGTAACCCGTGGGGGACACAAGAGATTTAGGGAAGAAGTTGCAGGGCAGTGAAGAGAGCTTATAGAGGAGGCTAGACAAAGAGGACAAAGATTTAAGGTTGAAAAAAGGACGATAGATTAGTCTAAAAAATGAGAAGGATAGTTTTTCCATATTGCTTGGCCAAAGAGTACAAAATTCCATATTCCCCGCATTTTAAACACAAATGCCATCAAATCTGGAATAACACGATATAAGCTACTTTTTGGAAAAAAAATACCTCGGATAGGGTTTAGGGTTTTATATCGTGTAAAACCCTCACAAAGTCGCATTAGAGGCGATCAACTTCACATACCGGCTATTCCTCCGTGAGAAGACTTTGTTCCTATTTTTGACCCATCTCACCATCAATTTTGTCATCTGGAGTAGTAAGCAGCATTCACGCAGCATGAGAGGAGGTTTTTTGACCCATCCGACCAGCGATCGCGAAAAGCTCTAGTCAATATTTCAAAGATTATGGTTTCTTTTGTTTCCAAAAGGAGATTTCAATAAAAAACTCTGACATTAGTTCCGTTTCATCTTGTTTTTGCAAGGTGATTTTGAAACTTTCTGCCCCAAAGCAAGTTTTGGCTATGTAGCGAGGTTCCGTCTGACGCAATCCTGCTAAAGGAGTGAACGTTGGACAAAATCAGCAGCCGATCGAGGGGTTAATCCTACTTGGATTAGTTTCATGGAAAGGCCTTTCCAAAATTTACATTGTATATTTGTATGAACAACTTTAGGTATATCGTGTATTAGAACACATGAAGTAGGTAGTCAAAGTAGATTATCGTATTTTCAGGAATACGATAAGTCATATATCATGTGTTTGATAGCACGCTGGCCCATATGTTGTGTCATTAATAACACAACAAGCAACATGATATTCAACTGTTGCGATATTTTTATGAGAGGTCCTCTTATCATGTATCCGATAACACAATATATCTACTTAGTGTATATAAGGAAGTTAGTTACATAATGTGAATTAATGCAACTATTGATTATGGTCATGACCCATTGTTGATATATATATTTATCCAATTTTACAGACATAAAGGTAGAGTAATACAACAAATGGGTGAGTTAGTGAAGGCATCAAAAGATAAGAAGAAGAGAATCTTTGGGAGGAGACAACTATTTCCCTGCTAGGTGGTACAACCCACTAAAGAGTGACCACGACCACCACTTTACAGAGATGACAACATAAGGAAACGTGTTGCATAGGCAATGGAGAAGGCCCTTCCCATATAAAGGGAGCAACAAAGTAGCCAATGACTAAGATCAACAAACGCTTGTATCAAGAAACAAATGAAGATTGTGGTGTATTCTCATGTACTACATAACGAAGATGGAAGGGGGCATCCTTTAGCCTGATTTTACACAAATGGAAATAACATGCTTGGCCAAGCCTTAGATCTGTGGTGCTACCCTTCGGGCCTGAATCGACAAGGAATTTAATCCTAAGGTAGATGAATTGTAATTAGATAATAGACATTTTACATTATTTAAACGAACTATACACAAATTGTAAACACTCAAAATTGTTATTGACAATACCCAATTAATTGACAACTTTGTTTTTTTCGATGCCATATTGTGCAATTCTCCACTGGAGACATTTTGTAATCATGTTTGTTTCTACAAAAAGCCACATTCAGTCATGTGTCCAAATGTACAACCAATATTGAGATCGCTTTAGTAAGCATACGATCAACACGTTATTACTTGGGAGACAATTAAGTGAACAGACGGCCATTGATGATGTTATGTACTCGCTCAAACAATATGTACCACTGTCGGTTCCCAGAAAATGCGATAACGAACAAAATTTCATCCTATCCTATTTTTGATATCACGATAGTTGCTTAGGTCATGTTATCATTCAAATGACATCTAGTATATCGTGTCATTGGTCACACAAAATGTTTCAAATAACTTAATAATCATTGTGTTTTTAACAACGCAATTTGCATGTTAGTCATGTATCTGAACGGACGACCTCCATATCATTACTCGATTGGCTTGTATGGGAAAAGAATATTGTTATTACTATTTTTCTTTACAAAACATTATGCCATTACAGAACTTAAAAAAACAAAATAAAATAAGGATCTTAATGTCCTAAAGGCTCTATCTCAGCCCCCAAGATCAGTGGGTGAGAATTCTCCCTATAGACAAATATGAATGGAAAAAACTTTAAAAACATATCTTTATACAACTTTAAAAAATGCAAAGTAATGAACAATCTGAAGACCGATGAGGCCTGATCAAATAAAATATGATAGAACATTCACGACATTGAAATAACACCTGATAGTAAATCATGCCCTCCATCAGTGGCTGGTGAGGATAGGTACTGATGGGATGATGAATCACCATTCGGCGCTATAGCAATATCTGGAATTATATGTCTCAATGCCGAAGATCAATGGACCACCACCTCATTCTCTCAAACCGAGTACCCATGCTTAAGCGAGGGATGCTAATTGTCTTATATAGCAAGCTAGGTTCGAGAAGGTTATGAGGGCTCTGAACTAACAGGCTAGGCAGCCCGAACTAGAAGGTTTTTGCCTACACCAGAAGGTTCGGTTGGAACCAAAAGTTTCGGCCAAAACCAAAAGGTTTGGGCAGCATGGCTTTCCATTATGTGTTCGAATATACAATCAATATATCTATCATGTTAGTAAGCATATAATCATTTCATTAGTACCTAGATAAAGACAATGAAACATATGACCGTTGATGCTGTCATGTATTCGACAAGATGATATGTACCACTATTGTGTCCCAGAAAATGCGTTATCCAAACAAATTCATCATATCGTGTTATTGATGTCACGTGGGGCGATAAGGTCATGAAATAGTACAGACAACATCTAGTATATTGTGTCATTGGTAACAAAGAATGCTGAAAATAAATGAATAATCATCATTTTAGTAAGAACATGAGAGGCACATTAGTCGTATATCCGAACCGACGCCCCACTTTTTTTGTTGTATTATTTGGTGGCCATGTGCACGTCATTGAATGCACGATGTTCCGACTATCTTGTAAACTTTAACGCAATATAGATGATTTTGTACAAAAATGAAATATACTGGAAGATAACCATGAATGGGAAAAAATATAACTATTATTAACATTTTTCTTTACAAAATATTATTCCAATACATCCAAAAAACATATCTTTATATAACTTTAAAAACTACAAAGAAAATAATAACAATCTGGAGACCACTTCAGAGGCTAGTGTGGACCGATCAAATAAAATGTGATAGAACATTCGTGAAATTAATATAAGGCCAAATAGTGAATCATGCCATCCATTGGTGGCTTGTGAGCACAACCACTGAAGGTGGGACGATTCACCATCTAGCACGATGGCAATGTTCTGAATGCTTTGTCTCGGCATCAGCAATTAGTAGGTATGCCATCTCCTTGCAGACTCCTGGACCAATCCATTCAAATGGGATGGAACATTCGCCACATTGAAATAATACCAAGGAGTGAACCCGTTCTCATCAAAGGCCGGTGAGGACCGCATCTGATGGGGTGATGAATCACCATTTGGTGCTATAGAAATATTTTGAAGGCTCCGTCTCATCTCAGTCTCATTCTCCTCTCAAATTCAATAAGCCCAAGGGTCACCGTTATATATATGGGCATGGTACGAGGGATACGAATAGCCAGGATCAATGGACCAAATAAGAAGGTTCAGCCAGTTGTTCATGTTTAGGACTGAACCAGAAGCATGTGACATCAGTTGTAGTTGTGATATGGTAAACCACGACTGATTACTCATCATGGTCATGTTAACACGATATTTACGTCAATCGTGTGAAAACAAAATGGGAGTACATTATTAGTGTGTGGTAAATAACAATCGATCACAATATAACTAACATATATGCTTCAATTAGTCTCATAAGTTTTATTACATGCGCGCCAACATTTCTTGTAGTTTGTAGTTATGCCCTAGTGTTTTGAAATATAACTTGTTATAATCTTAGGTATAATGTCTACTGAGCCTTTAAACAAGCCATAACATTTTCTCACAATCCAAAGGTGTAATGCTAGGGGAAGGTCAATTGACTTCTTTTGGGTTCCACATAAATGGTTCAACACTAATCTTGTGATAGTCACATGTTCTCCTATATTTTGAAGCCCTTATGTACCAATTACAAGAATTATTGGAGCACTTTTCAACGAATGTATTCTTGTTTTCATCCACAACACAGTATGTGAAATTTTCCTTTATTGCTAAATAGATCAAGACCCTCTTTAAATGCAACAGACTAAGAAAATGTGCACCCAATTAGAGGAGCTTTTGGTAATTCTTTGCTTGCAACCTGCCTGTCATTAGCTGGCCATCACCAATGATCGGTTCTAACCAGTTTAGATCATCGATTGTCTCCCACTCTGTATCTACTTCAACATTAAAGTTATTGGGACCTTGCTATTTCCGCATTCTTCGTGGTTAGACATACTTTCCATGTTAACTATATCATTATCGTTCCACTGATCGTCACCCCACATTTCTTCAAATTCTTCACTATCGTAATTACAAGGGTTATATGGAGGTTAATAGTTATCAAATGAAGTCCTGGTCACACCCATCCTTGGTGAAGGTTCCTGTTATCTATTTTGATTGACTTCTATCCTAGGTTCTGTAGTCATTGGATTGGTGAGAGAAGATTAACATGGATTTGTTGAGGGCAAGTTTTCGTGTTCTCCCAATCTGCATTGTATATTATCGTGTTAAAAAGAATGCGATGTAACTCAACACGTGTATTCAGTTACATGCTTACAATTCAAATCTTGTTACCAAAACCATGATATGAATGCATGTCATGTTATTACATCTATGCTAAAAATCATTATTGATATATCACGTGTGCATGTTGTATCATTACTAATGTAATATATTATACATTGTGTTCTTTCTTCACATGATATGATTTGAACGTAACACGATATAGTCTCTATCATGTGCTCGAGTATAAGATAAAGATCAATCTCGTGTATTCTAAAGTTTCATTGTTAGGTGGCAGTTTCAAATGTGAATTGTGTTTCATTGACTCTAGTTTGAAATTCAACATTAGAGCTGGGCTGAGTCATCACGATCGATAATTTAGCTCTATTAATTGTATGGTTCCTTTATATGGATGGTGGCTTGTAACTGTTGTCAGGTTCTTTCATCTCGGTATATAATGTTAACACCTCCTTATTTGTCTTCTTATAAATGGAGAATAATGATTACAAGTCATCATCATCTTCTAATTCATATATCATTGATGATTGTGATGATGAAATTAAATACTTGAAAGTGACGATACAATTGAAGGCAAATCGTGCTTTCACTTGAAGCAGTAGCTCTCCGAACCTCACCAACAGATCAATATTCATCAATCGTGCCTTTTCACCAATATACACATCATCATTGCATACCTCTCCATTTAATGTATGCAAATACCGATCCTATGCATAATCGGCTTAAAAAGGTGATTAAATGCGCAAAATGCAGTCTTTGGAGACCAAGTAACAACTTTTGGGCTATAAAAAATAGGTTTTTTTAATAAACAACAAAACTCGTTGGGGGGTCACCACTAGTCACCTCCTGCCGGTGAATTCTGTTGGCTACCGATAAATCCCAGCACACCGGAATGGCGGAGCACTACTCCGGTCTTTATTTATTATTACATATAAAAAAAGTGAAAAACTTAATGGTGATTTGTCCATAAATACATCATATAGCATTTGTGCTTAAAATTTAAAAAATATAAAATTTTGTAACTATTCGGCTAAGGAATATGGAAAAAACTGGATAAAGATGCTGAACAACTTAATTCTATTTACTTGTTTGACTAATTAAATTTGGGCTTAATAAATAGGCCTAAATAACTAATCCTATAGAGCTTATTAATTCTGCACCATAGGCCCGTGGGCCGGGTCGTGTTTGCACTTTAGAGGTACAGACTAACCAGACCTCAAAGCCCCGAGCACAGTTTTTTGCCAACTTTACCACCAGATCGTCCGCCCTTGTTGTGGACCTTCGTGTTCTGGTTCCGAGTGGAGATATATTTGGTGAATGAATTTCCGGGACAACCCCGCTTCGTGTTCGTCGACAAACAGAATGCCTGAGTTCAAGGTCGTTGACCAAGCGGACTCAAGTTAAATTGGGCTTGGGCTTCTAGAAGCCGAATTCAACACTGGGCTGGGCCAGCGCAATAGAAAGCCCATTTTACTATTTCAACTGACCCAACGTGAGAGACCTCGTGACTTGTGTTGGCTTTCACTTCCTTTGCCATTTGCCATTTGCCAGGGTGGCATGAATTTGACCAAAATTTTCCATTTTGAACTTACGTAACCTCATTTAAATGGTGGCTGAGACAGAGCGGACATAAATGAATGCAGATTTCTCACGAGACGTAGACAGTGTTTTAATAAGTCGCTAAAAAGATTAGCAGTTCTCTTTTTCGAAAAAAGTGAACGAAACATGCATGGCACTTCCAGTTTTTTTCATTTGATAATTTAATGCATTGGATTCATCATCAAACTCTCATGTTATGTCTATATAGTAAGCTCCAAGAAATTGATTTAACCCCAGAAAACTAATTTAAGAAGCCACAATATATATATATGGAGGTTTTTGTTTTCTTTTGACAAAAAGTAAGTCTCAGTTTGTTGTCCTTCTTTGATATGTTAGGTTGCCAATGGACTTCACTTGTTTTCTTTTGATAATTTAATACATTATATAATTCATCATCAAACTCTCAAGCTATGTCTGTATATATTAAGTTGGTAATGGTAGTGAAGGAGGTCATCTCATTAAAGGTCATGGTCTCATCTGTGCCTCTACTTCAGGAGCTCAGCTTCAACAAACTGACCTTCTTAGCTCTCTTTTTTACAGTTTTCTATTTACTGATCAAACATGTGGCTCGACAGGCTGGTAGGAGGAAGCTCCCGCCTGGACCAGCAGGCCTGCCTATCATCGGAAACATGCACCAGCTGGGCAAGTCTCTGCTGCACTACACCCTGTGGGAGATGGCCAAGGTGCACGGACCCCTGGTTCATCTCCGTCTCGGATTCACACCCACGCTGGTTGTTTCCTCTGCAGACATGGCGATGGAGGTCCTTAAGACCTATGACCTTTCTTTCTGCGGGAGGCCTCCGATAGCAGCCATCCAGAAGCTCACGTACGGCTACCTCGACCTGGCTTTCTCGCCTTATGGGGATTACTGGAGAGAGATAAGGAAGATGTGCGTAACGGAGCTCCTCAGCCCGAGCAGGGTCCTGTCCATGCGATCTATTAGGGAGGACGAGGTGGGCACCCTCGTCCTTGCCATCGCTGATGGCGGTACCAAGCCTGTAAACCTGAGCGACAGTTTCTTTCTCCTTGTGAACAATATGATAGCTCGGGCAGTGTTCGGGGAAACATACATCGTGGAAGGGGAGTGTGGGAAGAGCCCATTTGAGGAGCTGGTCCTCGAATCCACACGGATATTTGGTACTTTTAGCCTGGCGGACTACTTTCCTGGATTGGGCTGGGTCAACAAGTTCACGGGCCTGCAGGCCAGGATAGACCACAACTTCATACAAATGGACGCCTTCTTGGAAGAAATAATAGAGTCGCACCTCAATGACAGTGCTGGTATTGAGCCAAAGCAGAATGACCTCGTTGACTTTGTTCTCCGTCTTGAAAAGGACTCCACCGCCAAGATACCTCTCACAAGAAATCATGTTAAAGCTATCCTTCTGGTTTGATTAACCCCTAATTGTACATATAATCTTTGCTAAATTAGATATTATCGTTTCTGTAATTTTAGCTATTGTGTGAATGCAGAATCTTTTCATTGCTGGAACCGACACAACGTCCGCTGCACTGGAGTGGGGCATGACAGAGCTGATGAGGCACCCAAACGTGATGAAGAAAGCACAAGCAGAGATAAGAGGCGCTTTTGGGACTAAAAATAGAGTGGAAGAAAACGATTTGCAGCAACTTCCTTACCTTAAACAAGTAGCACAAGAGGTCCTTCGCTTCCGCCCTCCTGGTACATTATTGATCCCTCGGCTCACACGCGAAGAGTGCACTGTCGGCGGATATGACATCGCCAAAGGAACACTGGTCTTCGTTAATGTGTTCGCCATTTCTAGGGACCCCAAATATTGGGACTCCCCTGATCAATTCTGCCCTGAGAGGTTTCAGGATAATCTTGTTAATTGTAGGGGGCAGGATTTTCAGTTCATACCATTCGGTGCTGGGCGGAGGGGCTGCCCCGGGATGTCCATGGCGGTGTCTGTGCTTGAACTTACACTCGCAAATTTGCTGCATAAGTTTGACTGGGAGATGCCTGATGGTATGACCAAGGAGATGATCGATGTCGAGGAAGCGAATGGACCTGTTGTTCATAAGAAATCTCCTCTTTGTGTGGTTGCCATACCCTGGAATGCGGTTGATGGAGATAGGATTCAATGATCCTACATCCCCACGAATCTAGTTGTAAGTATTTGTTGGATCCTTGGTAAATGGAAAAAATGTTAGAGATAGATTCAACAAATGTCGAAAATACAAAAACAGGTTAGGTACTTCAATTTTGCATAATTAGATTTACGCATGTTCCACTTTCCCACATGCACACTTAAATTGTCGATAATACCTTTAGGCTATATATATAAAATGTGAAAAGCCTTCATGGGAGACGAAAAGATCCAACGAAAGCTTCCAAAGAGGGAGCTGCCGTCCTCCTCTCCTCCTTCCCCGTCTCCTCCCGCATCTTCTTCTAGATATGGGAGTCACCGTCCTCCCCCGTCTCAACCATCAACTTCTCCTAGATACGAGAGCCATCGTCTGCTCCTCGTCATTTCCACATCCGAAACCGTTCAGTTGAAGAAGGTCCCTTGTCCGCTTAGATCGTGCATCGGCACTATCGAACCCAATTCATCTGTTGTTGCAGGGTGATCGGAAAATGGCTACAAAGTGAAGATGCATGGCGGGTTTGAGGTGTGTAGTTTTTGAAATATTGCTTTGTTAGAGTCCATTAAAAGCAGGGCGATTTGTGCTTGGTTTGATTTTCACTAACATAGGGGTGCAGATCTGGGGTCTTGTGACTTGGCTGAGTAATGTTAGTTTGTGTTGAAAAATAGATAGTTTGTAAAATGTTTAGTTATATAGTTTGTGATAAAAAATATTTGAGAGAAAAGGGATTCAATATTTGTTTTCTTTGTGTCTAGTTGTTTGCGACAATTTCCCGTCAAATGGGCGATTTGATTGTATCAATTAGGTTTGTAATGTATGATTGTATTTTGATAGTTTATGATGGATTATGTTATTATGAGGTTGTATAATAAACAAATTAAGGGTAAAAGTAATAGATTATGTACTTTGCTTGTATGTTTAGATTACCTAATGATTTGATATGATATCTAGCGAGGAGGAGACAATTGGACCTAGTTTACATGGGTAGCACATAGTTAACTGATGTATCCTAACTATTGTCTGGTAAATGGTAGGAGGTTATTATTCGTTGAAGTACATTGCGTGGTCATTAGATTTGAGCAAGATAGGTTGAAAAGGTAGGTTTTTATGATGTGATCAGACATCTAGCAAGGAGGGGACCAAATGACCCATTTTTTATGGGCAAATCAAAGTTAGCTGATACAACCTAGGTGTTAACTGGTATATGACAGGATGCTTAACTTTGGCCTAGCTTATTTTGAGGTAATTAGATTTGAGAAAGGTAGGTTTAAATAGTGTGATCTAATATCTAGCGAGGAGGAGACCACATGACCTATAATATATGGTTAAAACAAAGTTAACTGATAAAACAAACTGCTGACTAGTAGATGGTAGGAGGCTTTTTATTTTTTGAAGTACATTGTGTGGTAATTAGATTTGCAGATGGGTTTACAAGGTAGGTTTTAATGATGTGATATGATATATAATGAGTAGTATATTATATGACCTAGTAGATGGAAGAAAACAAAGTTAACTGATACGTCATAACTGTTGATTGGTAGATGGTAAGAGGCTTATATTTTTTGAAGTACATTGCAAGGTCATTAGATTTGCAATAGTTATGTTTACATATGGGTGGATAAATAACAGTGTTATTAAGTAAATATGTCAACTTGATCTTCTGTATTTGATGCTTAGTTAGTATGCTTGTAATATATTTTAATTAATGGAAAGTAAGTAAATGAATATATATGTTTTGTTGTTAGGGTAAGTAAGAAGAATATACGTAATTAGTTTTACTCATGACTATGATGTGATCTGATATCTAGTGAGGATGAGACCATATAACCTAGTTTATATGGTTAAAACAAAGTTAACTGATGCATCCTAACTGTTGACTGGTAGATGGTAGGAGGCTAATATTTTGCGAAGTACATTGGGTGGTTATTAGATTTGCGCAATTTGTGTTATATTATCATGAGTATGATGTGATCTAATATTTATTGACGACAATACTATATAACCTAGTTTATATGGTTAGAAGATAGTTAACTGATTTCAATTAAATGTTGACTGGTAGTTAACTGATTTCGACTAAATCTATCTCTTCACTTCACCGCAACACACTTATATATCCACCTCCCCGAGGCATGCAAGGGGTAGTGGAGGAGAAGCCAGAACAGAGAACAAGTCAGTGGAGGCCAACGTCGAGGTGCCAGACAGTTTCACAGTGTATAGAGTGATTATGCTAGATCAAAAGATGGGATGGATTTGGAGCAAACATTCTGCACATAACAAAGTTTCTTCATTAGGTATTGGTGGTGGTAGGTGGAAGTATACAATAATCATTACTATCGATTCGGACGATGAAGATGTTAAATCTCTACATTAGATTTAACATCTTCATTGTTTGAATCGATAGTAATGATTGTTTTATTCTTCCTCTTGCCACCACCACATCCGAATGATTAAACTTTGTAATATGCATGACTATTTGCTATCCAAATCAATTACATTATCTGATCCAGAATAATCACTCTGTATAATCAACAAAAGAAAATGTATGAACATATTGCCATATACTGCCAACATGACATCATATGCTGCACATGATAGAGTTAATGATATTTTGTAAGAATATATGTAATTAGTTTTACTTGGGAGTATGCTTTGATCTGATACTTATGGATGATGAGACCATATGACCTAGTATATATATATGGTTAAAACAAAGTTAACTGATACAGGCTACTTGGTGACTGGTAGATGTTAGTAGGTTATTATTTGTTGAAGTACATAAGTGTGTTCATTAGTTTTGAGTAAGATAGGTTTACATGGTAGGTTATAATCATGTGATATGATATTAGTGAGGACGAGACCATATAACTAAGAGTATATAGTTAAAAGAAAGTTAACTGATATTGGCTAACTGATGACTGGTAGATGGTAGCTAGCTGATATATTTCGAATTAAATTTTGGCTCATTAATTTTATTATTGATTTGAAGGGACAGCGGAGGAAAAGATGGAGCTGATGAATAGGTCATTAGAGTCGGACATTGAGGTGCCCGCCAGCTTCATAGTGGATAGAGTGATTATGCTAGATAAAAAGATTGGATGGACTTGGAGAACAATCATTCTACACATAATAAAGTTTCTTTGTTAGGCGGTGGTGGTGGCATGCAAAAGAAGAAAATTATAATTATCATAGTCTCAAATTCTGAAGATGCTAAATCTAATGTGAGAAATGATATGTTATACAATCATGAAATAACTCAGTGATAGTATAACATATCGGTTCTCACCTTAAATTTATCATCTTTAGAATCTGAGTTTATAATAATTATAGGTGTGTAACTTTTTCTTGCCACCACCACCTCCTAATGATTAAACTTTTGTAGTGTGTATGACTAATTGCTCTCCAATTCAGTTACATGTAATCACATACCGCCCATCATAGACTTAATGATATTTTGTATTTTTAGCATCATTGGGCACGGTGGATAATGTATACCCAAATTGTATTTAATGGTTAGAAAATGCCTTTGTATACAGTTTGGTTGATTTGTACAAGCGAATGTTTCTTAGAGTTAGAACTGCCTTTATTTATTGATTATGGTGATTGGATTGGTGGAAATAGAAATAGTGTTTAATGCATTCAATTACAATTTAGTGGTTCTTATAATCTTGATGATAAATATTATTTAGAAAATATAAATATCGATGGGCAGAAATGTTATTTTTGTTGACTGGGGCATTTAAAAAAGAGTCATGTTTATATGAGCCTGGGCTCACGCACACTTGTGTGAGGCTCTATGGGCAATCAAATATACATCCGATGGCCCATAATACTCATAAAAAGATGAGCCCGGGCTCACGCACACTTTCGTGAGGTTGGGCTATATGGGCAATCAGATATACATCTGATGGCCTATAATACTCATAAAAATGGGACTCATAAAGCCCGAGCACATGCAAGTGTCCGTTAGCCTGGGCTCATATAAACGGTATTCAAAAAGAAAAAGTTTATAGGAGCCCGGGCTCACGTGCGTCTACGTGAGCCCGGGCTCTATGGCCAATCGGATGTACATCCGATGGCCCATAATACTTAGGGGTATTTAAATCCTTTAGTATTATGGGCCATCAGATGCAAATCCGATTACCCATAGAGCCCGGGCTCACATAGACGCGCGTGTGCCTGGGCTCATATAAACTTTTTCCTTTATAATATATACATTTAGCTACATATTTCCATTGTGTATCATAAGAATCAAGAAACATTGCCACATTTGAGATGTCCACACACGCGCTGCATATAGCAGAAATGGGCCATACCTCATCATAAAGGTGAAAACCGTGAAACACCCCTACAGTTTCTTAACATTCGAAGGTTTCTTCCCAGGCTAACTTCTGAGGTATTCTCTTACGGCCCCATATTCTCGTCTCCCTACTGGCAGATCATGGGACTTAGATTGGCGGAAGGTAGATGTCGAAGAGCAGTGATGGAGGAAGACACAAATAGTTGCGTTTCTACCCAAAGGTGGCCCTTCCGGAGCAGTGGTAATGTTGGACGTGGAGAATATGTTGATGTTTTTACTTGTGGATGAACTACTTCTTACTTGATATGCTGTGAAGATGAAACAAGAAATGCAACTAATTTTTAGGTGTGGAGAAGGTCGGCGGAAGCTTTAACTGATCCGGCTCAATTGATAACTGGCTGACATAGGTAACTCGCGGGTACACATAATCTTGTCTTTTGGAGGTACTTATATGGGTGGGTGTGCCACATGTATAGTTGTAATATAGGAAGTAATGATTGAGGTTAATAATCAAATTGATGACATAAACACAAAGTTCTTTCAATTTTGCAACGAAAAGCATTGACTGATAAGTATCAACTGATAACTGTTAGAGCCTCTGTTATGTGTGTGTGGGGGAGAGTGGTATGCAAGTCAACACAAGTATGATTGCTCCAATGCCAAGTCAGATCTCATATTTGTTAGAAGCTCATTGACGTATGAATCCTTGGTGCCCATGGTTTACAAAGTAATAGGATGTTGTAGCAAGGAATACTCGTTGAAGATGAGTTTTATATATCCTTTGGCAATCCCCCTAGACGTACCTCCAATGAAAATACATGATACTAGGACTCTTCAGTGTTTTCTGCACTATGCCAAGACCAGACACGATGGTCTACCATTGATAATAACTAAAGTGCGACATGTACACGTGTTCTAGGAATGTGAGCAGAATTTTGATGTATCCGAGGAAAAGATTAACGAGTCGATTATTTTGAATGATGCCGAAGTGCATAGTAGACATGCAAATGAAGTGAAGCAGAAGGTGGAAGTGAAGGAAGTAAGAGTGAGGGATGCATTTGAAATCAATGATACTTTTGCAAGTGGTGCGGCGTATAGGGACATTTTGTACATGAACACAATGGATTTCAGTGACGACGCATAAGTAGATGACTTACTGCGTGAGGCCAGGGAGTTGGAGGCAAAGAAACCTCCTCCTGTTTACTTAAATTTGCAATCCGATTCTGATGAAGAACTAGTAGATGTCCCCATTGCAAGGTTTGAAGTGGATAAAGTGAACATCTCAAATATTGAGCACAATAAGGCCAACTTAAATAAGGGTAATGATGCTGAAGGAGCTAATGATGAAGAAAGTGGGCCCAACATAATGTATATCATTGATGAAGAAGATGTCATCTACGATGGATGGCAAGAGCATCTTGAGGAAGACATTAAATGGGATAAATTTGAATTGCATGATTATGATGAGGATGTCTACATTGTGGGAGGAGATGATGACATTTGGTATGGAAATGGTCAAAATATGACTGCCACAGTATGGAAGGTGGAAGAGGTCCGCCTCCAAACTTAAATAAAGTGACAAACATTGACATGGCTGAAAGAAAGTGGTAAGAAGTATACAATCATTATTATTATCCATTTGTTTGCTAATTTATCAATGTGTACTAACTTTGTAGTGGTTTTAAATGCAGGGACGATGAAGTTCCAACAAGAGCTAATTGAACAATGTCACTCATAAATGACGGAGATGGTGGTGGAAGGGGGAAAGCACCACCATCAAGTAGCATTTTTGGGAAAACTTCGGCACCAGAACAACTTCAAAGGTCATATCATATCTTACGTAGTCAATTAACTAATTATACCTAACTTATAACTGTTTGTCTCATTCTAATACCAATATAAATATAATCGTTCAGCAGTTTAGATGTGGAGGTGTGTGTGCACGAAGAGCACAACATGGCTATGGAGGTTGATTTGTATGACTATGGCAAAGATTCGAAGGTTGTTCTACTTGGCCAAGAGTTTATGGATAAGGACTCTCTGAAGCTACATGTACCAAGTATGCTATGCATAATAACTTTGAGTTCAAGGTAAAATATTCAAATAAATCTCGATTCACAGTTGTGTGCAATGTGTCGGGATGTCCATAGAGGTTACATGTTGCAATAACTAATGGGTGTAGTATCTTCAAAGTGAAAGCTATGAACAATGTTCATACATGTGAGAAACCAATATTTAGATGAGATCATATACAAGCAAAAGTGGGTATTATTGCTAACTCTATAGTGAAACGACTTAGGAAACGTGCTGCTTATACTCTCAAGGATATTCAATTTGATGTCAATTTGGAATATGGAGTGAAGATGAATTATTCGAAGGCATATAGGTCGGCGTTTAACAAGTTAAGAGGATCCTATAAGTCATCGTATGCTGAGTTGGCTGCCTACTTATATGAGTTGGAGAAGGCAAATCCGGGCACCTCAACTGCTCTCTAGTACAACTCATCAGATTTGACCTTCAAGAAATGCTCTGTTACCTTTGGAGAAGCCATGGAGAACTTCAAGAAGTACATGCGACGGGTTATATGTATAGATGGCACATTCTTGAAAGGAAGGTACAAAGGGACTTTGTTCGTGATATCTACATTGGATAGTGAGAACCATATATACCCAATTGCTTGTGGTATAGGAGAAGGAGAGAATAATGATGCATGGGGTTGGGTCCTTGCATATTTGGAAACCTGACTTGGTTATTTGGAGGGCCTAGTGATACTTTCTGATCGGCATAGATCAATCACATCACAAGCAGCTCAAATGTTTCCATATGCCGCACATGGATATTGTGCTTTTCATATATCTCAAAACATGTTTGCACATTTTAAAGACAGAGGTTTGTACAATAACTTCTTCAGGGCGGCAAAAGCTTTTAGGCCGGAGACACATATGGAAGAAATGACTATCATTGAGGAGAAAAACCCTGAGGCCTACAAGTGGTTAACTGAAATTGATAAGTCATGGTGGGTTAGTGCTTACTTTCCATCGCCCAAGTATAATTTAGTCACATCCAACCCATGCAAAGTCTTTAATGGAATGCTTAGTGAGCAGCGACACTTCCCCATTGTCATGATCGTTGAGGCCATCCGTTAGAAGGCTCAAGAGATGTGGTATAAGAGTGGATTGGGGCACAACATTGGAAGGGATACTTGACTAAATATGTCGAAGGAAAGATTTAGAAGTGCAATGAAGCAGCTAGAGGGATGATGTGTTATCCCATAAGTGGCCATGAGGTCTTAACTAGGTCTGAAAGAGGGGATGATCAAGTTGACCTTATCGCAAAGACTTGTATATGTAAAAAGTTTCAATAAATGGAGTTGCCTTGTGAACATGTGTTGGCAGCATGTGGCCACCGAAGACTAAATTATGTTGACTATTGCTCGCCGTTCTACACAATGGAAACTTATAGGCAAATCTATAGCAAGGGAGTTTATCCGGTCCTTGAACATAAAAGATGGGAGACTCCTGAAGGTGTGAAGAGCCTTTTAGTTGAGGCCTCCCAAGGATAAGGTACGACTAGGCTGGATAAAGAAGAAGCAAATTTTCTCTCGAGGTGAAGAAAAAAGGAGAGTACAATGTCATATGTGCAAATAATATGGTCACTATTGCAATACTTGTAACGTGGTAATTGGAGAGAACCCAGTCAGGGGCCATACTCCTCATCCATCCACAGCTACACCCCCTTCTTCTCATGGCCAACCCCCATCACCAACTCATGCTAACCAAAAGTTGTCAACATCTACACAAGTCCCACATGTAGTCGACAAGGTGGGTGGTAAAGAAATAAGGAAGAAGGTCAAACATGTCCAATCCAGTCGAAGATCAGCCATCTAACTCCAAAGGGGAAGAGAAAGAAGAAAATGAGACAAGTGGCTGAGCTCAATGCATGTACACTTGAGGACAAATTATGCAAGAGACCAATCGCAGTGGACAAAGTCTTACATTGTTGTTTGCTTGACCTTTATTTGGGAAACCTTTATTTCAGATTGGAGCACAATATTTTGGCAATTCAACCAGAAATTCCAAGTGCTGAAACTTCAATTCTCAACATGTTTTTGTTGTCTAAGTTATTACATTTTGACAAATTGTTGTTGAACACGTAAGGTAATGCACAGAGAGGAAGAGTCTAATGGTGCAATGTTGTGTAATTATGCAATCGAACAGAACACACTTCTAATATGAATAGACTTATCAACCATATGCAAATGGATGATTTAACCACAGTTGACAAAATCATTTAGATATTCAAGGATGTGGATTTCTATGTGAAGCCAGGTATAATATAAATTTTGAGCTCTTGTAATGGACTTGATGTGGCGGTGTATGTGTGTTCAAAGTTGCTCATATCTGTGGTGCTATTCAGTGATATGTCTTGCAGTTGACAAGGATGAGTTTATATGTCTACATATGCACTATGTCCAATTACCATTTTTAATTATTTCATGATTGTTGTGACTCCAAACGGTTCGACAATACTTTCTTTCCAGTAGACAAATCCAGAGACCAAAAATACTTAATTTTGTCATGAAGCAATACTTCAAGTACAAGTTCATAATAACAATCTCCTTATTTTTCCCCAAGCAAAGTGGTTTAAGGTTTAGAAGCTGTAAAAAATAAGCCAGCCAAGGCATGCCTCCTGAATTGAGTTCCTTCCCAAAGGGATTTTATAGGCCAATCAACTGTTATATGAACATATTGATTTTTATCAATGACACATCTTTATCTGCTCAATGAACTTCTGAACATATTGATTTTTATCAATGACAAATCTTTAACTGCTCAACATACTTCATTCCTGCACATGCCAAATTTCATCTAAATCTAACCAATCAGGAACAATATCTCAATCCTATTGTACCATCAAATACCGCAATGACCCCTGTCCATTATCATCTATAATTTTGGTCCTTATCATAACAACGTCATTCAAAAAATATTGATTTCTCATAATTCAACATAAGCCAAAAACCGACAGAAACCATTAAATTATATTAGTCAAGTACCAACACAAATAACTTCAAGATTTAGTCAACATTAAACAAACTGATATGCCTCCATAAATTATTCCTATAAACCAATAGTGAAACACACACCGAATCACATAGTCAAGGACAAACACCATCAATTTAAGCCACATCTACTAACAAGAAAATGGTCATCATATGGAATTTTGCAAAATTTGGTATGCAACCCTATGCCTCATGATGCGTATGTCCTCTCTGGTAAAGCTAAATTGGTTCCCATGCGACAGGTACCACATATAAATGTATATGCAGACACTGCAATCATTGTTATTGATTTGTTGTGGGTGTCCGGTTATCTCTCTCACTGGGAGGTGCAAGGTAGCAGCTGCTTCATATCCCAATTTCAACAAAACTATTGGCAAAACATTTCTAAGAATCGCCAATTTCTTGTAGTACTGCTTTACTTCAATGCCAAAGTAATATGGGTCCATTATGTATAGGACATCCTTTCTCAAGTCAAGAATAATGAGAGTCCAATGGTTATCGTTTACATGAAGAGGGAAGTGGTGGACCTCATATTCCCATAAGTCTTTTTCATTCACCTTCAACAACATCAACAAGTTGGTCGGAACTTCTAGCCATGCTTTTGCAATGGCGTCGCTGGAAACAGTTGCATCCTTTTCCTTCATCGATGCGTAAGGGTGAGGAGGGTAGATGCATCCATCCTCATAAGCTCCTGTTGAATTAGAAACAAACACCAGTCAAGTAGTTGGCAGCTGTCAGTTAAATATGAAATTAAAAACAAATGAAGGCCTACCATAAAATGGACAAGATGGAAGGCTTGCTTATTAGTTGGGTTCCCAAGTGCCTTCTTCCGCAAAGCCAGCACATACACATCCATATGCTATAGCAGAGGAATCGAACATCGAATGAGAGTATCGTATATAATATCTATAAAAATTAGAATAACTATTATTGTGTGTACAAACTAACCAAGTACTACTAGTACAACTCAAATTCGCATATACATAATCCCAAAGGCACCTATGCTGCTGCATAATGGACTGTATAAACTCAGATGTCAGTTGGATTCCACCAATTGCCGGCCGGCTTATCAATAATGAATGCTTCGAATGTCAACACATATTTATGTAAATGAAAAATAAAATTGATCATTATGAAATGAAATGTGTATCAAACCTAATACTATACTATGAACTCAATCAGATTTTCAACCCTTCCTAAGGCTCTTTTGAATGGTTTTATCTTCTTCCGGTGTTAGGGTATGTGGTTTAGGACATGCCAACTCCAACAAGGCTATCTCTGAGACAGCAACGAGTCCACATATTTTGCTTCTGTGGACTTATTGCCCTGCTGCCATTTGTCCCTTAGGTGGGTTGGCAGTAACTAAATCTCTTCCATCTTCAATTTGATCCAGTAAAATTAGCCTGCCCATCTTCTTCTCCCTTGTAGTGAACATCGTCGTCATTTAAGGGCTCTCCAGCAGTCTCATCTTCTTCAACATCACTTGGGCCCCTCACCAACCTCCTCTTGCTTCTCCTTGGCGTCGTATAAGGGGTCCTTACATATTTGCTGGTAGTCCTCTTCCTACCATGGACATTGGGGGCACAACCTCTTTGACTTTTGGGGCATCACTCCCAATGTCGATCCCTGCCTCACCAACGGCCACACCAGATGCACCATCAAATCAGAGGACTTCATCTGCGATGATTTCCTTTGAAGACATTCACATATGAGTAGAAGTGCAAATCATAATATAAAAATATTAGGACAATGTGCGGCAATTAAGAAAGAAAAGTATAACATTGAGGCAAGAAAATCATGTCCTTCATATGAAAAAAAGTTTGCATTCACTAACCTACAGACAAGAAGATTCATTGATGGGGTTTTCATGGGCTTCATCTTCATGAACAAAATTATCTTCAGCATCCTTCCCTTCCTGGTCAATATTAAATATTGTAAACCATAGTATGATTATTGTGGAAATACAAGAATAATAAAACTTAACACTTGTAAGAAGTCATAATAATTAATATAATGTAGCTAACCTCAAATGGGTCTGATGACCTCTCATTCATGGACAACAAAGCTGAAACATCTTGAGACAATTTGTCTACCTTGGCCTCCAACTGGTCGAATGCATCATGTTTTAGCTAAATAAGGTCAATTGTGCCAACAAGCTTGACTAATATGTCCTTTATCTAGTCCAATTGGCTATGCACATTTTGTCCCCCTATAGCATGTGGCTGTCCACTTCCCTCTTGCCACACGTCATCAACAAAAGAAGCAATTGTTTCATGAGCTCACCGAGGCTCCTCCTCCATATCTACTTCTACATGTTCCTCTGCCCCTTGCAAGGCACCACCAACGGGGACCTCAGATTTATCAAAAGTTATCCGGTCCTCCTTTAGAAAATTCTTCAGCCCTTTGGCTGCTGGACAATTTACTCATCAAATAGCTTGGGTCAACTCCAAGCGCTTGTGCACCAACACGTAAAAGACAAAATATTTTCATTATTAGTTATCATATATGTCGTTTGCAAATTATAAGTCATAGTAAGACGAAAAATAACAATATATTACCTTCTCCCCTCCAAAAATTACTTCGTCAATTGCCATCAAAACTGGGCTTCTTATAGTTAGCCCAATTCAGCAATCTAGGATAACATCCTGTGCACATCTCGCACATAAGTCCCCAAGCAGAGGAATCCTTTCCATTGCCCAAACCTGCATATTCAAACCATGGACATAAATGTCTTAATCTCATATGCAACATATTACATTAAAACCTCAATCAAACTACCCAAACAACGTACCAATAGTGCCGGTACAAATCCATGCACAATGTAAATGGTTTTGGTTAGGGCCTTCCTTGCTTCCTCCATGCCATGGAGGGTGTCTCAATATACAATGTTACCCCAATCGAACTCCTCCACATCATCAGCCAACAAAAAAAACCACCGGTCCACCTTAGGCTCCCACCCTCTACCCACAATGAAAGAAGCCAATACCAGTATGTGGGACAACTTCACCGCATCTTCATCACTTTTGCTTATGATGATCTTCTGTATATCTGCTCCTTCGTTATGTGAAGCTTCTCCTTACCGAACACCCTACAAAGTAGGGAGTCCTTTCTCAAAACTTTTGGCACTGTTGGAAGGGATGGGAGCACATTAGTCATACGTGGAACGGTTACTTGAAACCTTCATTGAATAGGCTTCTGTCACTTGAAACCTATACTCTCCCTGATGCATTTT
This sequence comes from Saururus chinensis, assembly GCA_035235625.1. Classification (NCBI taxonomy): domain Eukaryota; kingdom Viridiplantae; phylum Streptophyta; class Magnoliopsida; order Piperales; family Saururaceae; genus Saururus; species Saururus chinensis. The sequence continues at coordinate 32,244,627 of CP141144.1, forward strand.
TATGATGTGGTGTAAGGCTTGAAGGGGGAACATGAACTTCACTATGTCTAGCTGCTAGTATTTGCCGAAACATGATCCTTCAAATAGTGTTGCTTGTCATCTATGCTTATTGAAATGCTCTTCAGCCTCCTTATGTAAGCATAGGTTGATTTGGGTTGAGGGTCGCCCTAATGGACTCTACCCTTATCACTTTCCACTGGCTTGAAGATCACTTCAGCATTACTTGGTATCTTCACCCTGCAATGTTTAACAATTCCATTTTGCAAATGTGTTTTACTTTATAATAACCATCTATGCAAATATATGGTAATATACACAACACACACAACAAGTTCATACCAATCAGAGGAGGTATTTTTCACATCAAGCTAAGCATGGTCATAATTTGGCATGTAACCCACATGTACCACATACATATTGGTTAATATTTAAGTAAACAACACCTATTTTGCATCACATAAACAAAATTTGTAGTATATCAAGCGCATGCACACTAAGCACCAAACACACAATATAAGTTTGACAATATAACTTACATACACTCTTCAAAAAATCCTTATCTACCCTTACGTAAACCTCACTTGATCAAATTAACTTACCTCACAATGTAATATTAGTACAAAAAAATTATCAATTCTAATGCCCTATCAGTTAACTTTGTAAGAAACTTATATCATATGACATAAAGTCTAAAGCTTGCACAATGTACTTTGCAAACAAAAAAATAAAAGATACCTAAAACCTACCAGTCAACAGTTAGGCCCAATCAGTTAACTTTGTTTTAAGCATGTGTACTTACTTAAATTGTCTACCCATGTTTTTCATCATATCACATATCACAGAGAACGGTAAAAAAAAGCCACTAATGAGCATACAATTTACAGATGTAGCCTAGCAAGTACATTTCGACACTGCAATAATTTTTTCCCTTAGTTTTGCATTCCGTAAAAGTCATCCATGTAAGCTAAGCCCCAAACACACATTATACATTTGACAACATGAAAGCCCCACACTCCTATTAATCTACACAATATATAGATAGACCTAACTATATCAAGTTTAATGTCGGCACAATATACTTTGCAAATAAATAAAAGATACTTAAAACCTACCAGTCAATAGTTAGGCCGTATCAGTTAAATTTGTTTTAAGCATATATACTTGCTTAAATAGTCTACCCTTATTTTTCATCATATCACATATCATAGAGAATGGTAAAAAAAAGCCACTAACGAGCATACAATTTACAGATCTAGCCTAGCAAGTACATTTTGACACTGCAATAATTTTGTCCCTTAGTTTTGCATTCCGTAAAAGTCATCCATGCAAGTTAAGCCCTAAACACACATTATACATTTGACAACATGAAAGACCCACACTCCTATTAATCTAAACAAATATAGACCTAAATATATCAAGTCTAATGTCAGCACAATGTACTTTGCAAATAAATAAAAGATACCTAAAACCTACCAGTCAAAAGTTCGGCCCGATCAGTTAACTTTGTTTTAAGCATGTGTACTTGCTTAAATGGTCCACCTGTATTTTTCATCACATCACATTTCACAGAGGATGGTAAAAAAAGCCACTAATGAGCAATAATTTACATATGTAGCCAAGCAAGTACATTTCGACCCTCAAATAATTTTGTCCCTTTGTTTTACATTCCGTAAAAGTCATCCATATAAGCTAAGCCCCAAACACACATTATACATTTAACAACATGAAAGCCCCACATTCCTATTAATCTACACAAATACAGACCTAACTATATCAAGTCTAATGCCGGCACAATGTACTTTACAAATAAATAAAAGATACCTAAAACCTACCAGTCAACAGTTAGGCCCTATCAGTTAACTTTATTTTAAGCATGTGTACTTGCTTAAATGGTCTACCCTTATTTTTCATCACATTAAATTTCACAGAGAATGATAAAAAAAGCCACTAATGAGCAATAATTTACATATGTAGCCTAGCAAGTACATTTCGACCCTTAAATAATTTTGTCCATTTGTTTTGTATTCCGTAAAAGTTATCCATGTAAGCTAATCCCCAAACACACATTATACATTTAACAACATGAAAGACCCACATTCCTATTAATCTACACAAATATAGACCTAACTATATTAAGTCTAATGCCGACACAATGTACTTTACAAATAAATAAAAGATACCTAAAACCTACCAGTCAACAGTTAGGCCCTATTAGTTAACTTTATTTTAAGCATGTGTACTTGCTTAAATGGTCTACCCTTATTTTTCATCATATCACATTTAACAGAGAATGATAAAAAAAGCCACTAATGAGCAATAATTTACATATGTAGCCTAGCAAGTACATTTCGACCCTCAAATAATTTTGTCCCCTTGTTTTGCATTCCGTAAAAGTCATCCATGTAAGTTAAGCCCCAAACACACATTATACATTTGACAATATGAAAGCCCCACATTTCTATTAATCTACACAAATACAGACCTAACTATATCAAGTCTAATGCTGACACAATGTACTTTGCAAATAAATAAAATATACATAAAACCTACCAGTTAACTTTGTTTTAAGCATGTGTATTTGCTTAAATGGTCTACCCTTATTTTTCATTATTTCACATTTCATAGAGAATGGTAAAAAGAGCCACTAATGAGCAATAATTTATAGATGTAGCCTAGCAAGTACATTTCGACCCTCAAATATTTTTGTCCCATTGTTTTGCATTCCGTAAAAGTCATCTATGTAAACTGATCCCCAAACACACATTATACATTTGACAACATGCAAGCCCCAGACTCCTATTAATCTACTAATATATAGACATGACTATATTAAGACTAAAGCTTGCACAATGTATTTTGCAAAAATAATGAAACCTACATTCTACCAGTCAACAGTTAGACCCTATCATTTAACTTGGTTTTAAGCATATATACTTGCTTAAATGGGCTACCCTTCTTATTCATCATATCATATCACATATCATAGGGACTTAGCCTAGCAACTCAATTTCTATCTTCAAAGACTTTTGGCCCATGCTTCTATAGTTCTTCCAAGCCATGACCACAAACTAAGCACCAAACACACAATCTATGTTTGACAAAATCAATCTACCCATGGTTATAACAGCCTATGCCAAGTTTATTAGCCACACAATTTACTTTTAAGACCAACCTATAATGTACCAGTTAACAGTTAGGCCATATTAGTTAAATTAGTCTGTAGCATTCAATAATGTTTCTATGGTCTCCCCCTTGTTATTTTATCATATCTCATATAATAGAGCACAGGTCCAACTTAACTAATCCGCTATATTTCTCTTCCTTTTCCTACCTACAATATTTTTTTCATCAGAGATTTCATTTTCAAAATTTATCATGAGATCACATCCTTCAAATATTTAAATCAAATTTATTTTACGACATCAAATACACTAATCATAGCAGTACATACGGCCAATTTACACACCTATTATGAATTTAATCTCAATAAATTTCAAACCAAACCATATAATACAGCTAAAAAAGATATTCGCTTCTTCAATAACCATACAGCGTTGTAAGATCTTACCTTGCCATTTATATCATCTTCTATTGATCAACGGCTGGGGAGATTAGTCAGATGGCCAAGTGAAGAGGCAGAATGTAGATTAGGGCCAAACATTGAAATGCGGGATGCAGCTGCTAGAAGAGAGGGAGGGACGGAGGGAATGGAGATTAGCAAAAAGTCTTTAGAGGGGGGAAAGGTGGCCGCAATATATGTCTCCGGTTGTCAAATGACTGCCGTAGTGAGATCGCCGGAGTGGATAGCGAAGGATGGAACAAAATGGGAACTTTCTCTGCAATACTGGAGGAGTGAAAAATGGGATTGGACGACTGATAGCGGAGAAGAAGAAGGTGACGGATGGGATATAAAAGGCTAGATGAGGGGTTGCCAGAAGGGAATGCGATTCTCGTAATGGTCGAGAGCGGTCGCGAGTGTCGGATGGAAAACCAAAATCTGAATTTGGGATGCAACCGGTGAAGTAGGGTCGAGTCTATTCATTTCCATTGCTCAAGGGTATTATTGGTAATTCAAGCACGCGTGTGGGAAAGTGGACCATACATAAGTCTAATTGTGCAAAATTGAAGTACCTGGCCTATTTTTGTATATCTGACATTTGTTGACTCTATTTCTAAAATTTTTTTCAAGGTAAATGTTTTAAGAATATAGACCAAATAATGACTCACTTACCTCATTTCTCGCTTTCCCTAGGTGAAATTTTAAAAATGTCTTATTTATATTTCGTATTTTTCTAAATTTTTTTATAAACTTGTACAACCCCCACTCTTTCACTTACCACATTTAAGCTTACCTTAAGGTTTCTTTCTCTCTCAATTAGTTGAGTCACTATCGCCGTCAAAGTAACATATAATAGTGATGGATATTTACCCTATAATATTTATATAATAGACGGTAGATATCCAATGTCATCCTCACAATAATATTGATGGATTGTAGTCTTGGTGAATGCTATTTTGGCGTTAGCAGCAGTAAGGCTCACTAGTAACTTTGCATGAATAAAGAAAGAAAATGAAATATGATGAAGAGGGGAATGAGAAGAAGAAAAGACAATTTCTAAGTTGAGTTTTAGTTAGAGTAATAGTAAATAAATCTTAGATGGAGTAACAATGAGTAAATTGTTTGGTAAAATATGGGGTAAAGAAGAATAAGATAATATGATGAATTAGTTTAGAAATGGGGTAAGCAAGTGATTATAGAGGTCTAAATAGTTGTCCATGTTTTAATTATGGAAAAAGTAAACTCAGGTGATCATTGTGAGAAAAGAGTATCTCCTATTGATTTTCAAAATTAGCCCTTTTAAAGGAGCTTAGGCACGTGCAATTGTGTGAGCCCAAGCATCGCACTCCTTTGGATTTTCACTTGATGGTGCACATGACTTAAGGAGCAGATTGATTTTTGCTCCCTTGCGCCCGCTATATGCATACCTTTTGTATGTGTCCATCTACTTGGACCTTAGATCATATTAAATTTTATCCAACTCTATCCACCATGGATATAGGCGGAAACAGATGAGTACAAACATACATTAAAAACCCCAAATCTTAGTCTAATATATATGTAGCATGTTATTATCCTAACATGCTACATAGTATATTAAATCCTATTTTTTTTTTACAGGGAATCACAAATTGGACTTGGGGTCAGAAATTATATTCAAAACAAGCCACCGCCTGGATTGTAAATAATCTAAAATGGGGTATGGGATAACATGTGATGAAATGACCTTGCTACCCTTCTTGCCCTCATCCCCATTCACATTCTATCTTCCTCATCTCCATTCACTCATTCAATTCTTACTTTGATCTACCCACTTCATAACCATGCCCCTCTGTTACATCTTTTCCTTCACAATCATCCTCTTTTCCCTTCTCTCCTTTACCTTCTTCCTTTGCAACATTGTCTCCTACGCATTCTTCCACTACTCCCTAGTATGTGTTTCATATCAACCTCCTCCCTTTCATGGTAGATGCTTGCTCATGAGCTCTTTTATTTCGGCAAGGAAGATGATAATTACACTACAACAAAATGTATCAATAGCGATGCTGTTATTAGCTACACAAATAGAAGCGTTGCTAATTTTTTTTTAAAAGTTATGTTGTTAGCAATGCTTTTTAACAAGTGTCGCAAATAACATTGATAATAGCGACACTTGTTTACAATTGTCACTATTAGTTATCTTAATTTAATTTATTTAATAAATAAGTATATAATAAATAAATATTAAAAAATTAAAATAAACTTCTTAAATATAATATATTTTATCCAATATTTACTATTGTATGTGTAATAAAGATTAAATTTTCAATAAAAGGTAGTGTCAATAATATATTAAATTTTCACTATTTATATATAATATATTTTATTTTTAAAATTATTTTATTAATCTTAAAATATAATATATAATAAAAGAGAGAGAGTGAAGAGAGCAAGAGAGAGAAAGAAGAGAGGAGGAGAGAGAGAGAGTAGAGAGAGGATAAGGAGAGAGAGAAGAAAGGGGGTGAGAAGAGAGAGAGAGGAGAGAGAGGGTGAGGAGATATAGAGGATGAGGAGAGTGAGAGAGAAGAGAGGGGTGAGGAGTGAGAGAGAAGAGAGGCCAAGGCGAAGAGAGAGAAAAGAGAAAGAGGGGAGAGAGGGTGAGGAGAGAAAGAGAGGGGAGAGAGGGTGAGGAGAGAGAGAGAGGGTAGAGAGAGATGAGGGTTGAGAGAGGAGAGAGAAAAGAGGAGAGAGAAAATAGCAGAGAGAGAAGAGAGAGAGAGGGAGGAGATATAGAAGGTGAGGAGAGAGAGATGGGGTGACACTACAAAAAAATGTATTGCAACGCTTTTATTAGCGATGCAAATCGAAGCGTCGCTAAAAACTGCTATTTGCGATGCATAAATAAGCATCACAAAAAATATTTAATATTAGTGATGCTTTTAATTAAGCATCGCAAATAGTTACCTAATAGCGACGCTTATTATCAAGCGTTGCTAATTAGATAACTATTAGTGACACATAAAACAAGTGTTGCTAAAAGATATTTATATTAAAAAAGAACAAAAGCATAACTATTAGTGATGCTGTTCTTAAAGCATCGCTAATAATTTTAATGATAGCAACACTTGTTATCAAGCATTGCTAATAGTTATGCTATTAACAATGCTTAATAAAAGTGTCGCTAATAGTGATGAATTTAAAATAAAAAATTTAAAACTATTATTGACGCTTTTAAACATTTGGTGCAAATATCATTCATAATAGTGATGCTTGTTTATAAGCATCACTATTAGTTTTATTAATTAATTTTATTTAATAAATAAGTATATAATAAATAAATATTAAAAAAATTTAAAATAAACTTCTTAAATATAATATATTTTATTCAATATTTACTATTTGTATATATAATAAATAATTATTAATTTTTTAATAAAAGACAATGTAAATAACAGATTAAACTTTTCCTATTTATACATAATATATTTTATTTTTAAAATTTTCTTATTAATTGAAAATTATAATTTATAATAAAAGAGAAAGAGTGAAGAGAGCAAGAGAGCAAGAGAGAGGAGTGAGAGAGAGAAGAGATGAGAGAGAGGGTAGAGAGAAAGGATGAGGAGAGAGAGAAGAGATAGAGAGAGAGGGTAGAGAAATAGAGGGTGAGGAGAGAGAGTTGTTGAAAGGGGGGGTGGGGGCAGAGAAGAGAGAGAAAGAGGGGAGAGAGAGAGTGTGTGAGGAGAGAGAGAAAGAAGGAGGAGAGAGAGAAGAGGGTGGAGTGAGAGATGGGGTGAGGGGAGAGAAAAGAGAGAGGGGGAAGAGAGGGTGAGGAGAGAGAGAGAAGAAAGTGAGGGGAAGAGAGAAGAGAGGGAAAGAGGGGAGAGAGCATGTGAGGAGTGAGAGAAAGAGGAAGGAGAGAGAGAAGAGTGAGGAGTGAGAGAACTGAGATAAAGAGGGGAGAGAGGGAAAGGGGAGAGAGAGAAGAGAGAGAAAGAGGACGAGAGAGAGGGTAGATAGAGAAGAGAGAAAGAGAGGAGAGAGGGAGAGAGAGAGGAGGAGGAGGGAGGACAGAGAGAGGATGAGGGGAGAGAGAGAAGAGAGAGATGAGGAAAAAATTTTAATTATAAATTATTTTTCAAAATTTTTAAAAATAAAAAAATATCTAGTAGTGACGCATAACTGTATGCGTTGCAACTACCGGTAGTAGTGATGCATAACCATATACGTCGCTACTACATGATTATATTAGCGATTCATACTATTATGCATCGATAGTACAATTTTTTATTTTTAAAATTTAAATAAAAGAGAGAAAATGGAGAGAGAGAGAGAAAAGAGAAAGTAGAGAGAGAAAGAGGGGAGAGAGTGAGCAAGAGAGAGAAAAGGGCAAGAGAGAGGGGGAGGAGAGAGTATGAGGGAGGAGAGAGAGAGAGGAGGGAGCAGATAGAGAAAGAGGGAAGAGAGGGAGAGAGAGGAGGAGGAGAGAGGGAGGAGAGAGAGAGGATGAGGGAGAGAGAAAGAGCGGATGAAAAAAAATTTCATTATAAAATATTTTTGAAAATTTTTAAAAATAAAGTAATATCTAGTAGAAATGCATAACCATATGCATTGCTAGCGATGTATAACTATATGCATCCCTACTATATGAGTATAATAGTGACGCATACTAGGATGCGTTGCTACTACCTTGTGTAGTAGCAACACATACTGTTATGCGTTGTTAATACGATTTAAAAAATAAATAAATAAAAGAGAGAAAAGGGAGAGAGAAGAGAGAAAGAAGAGATATAGATAAGAGAGAGAGAAGAGTGAGAAAGAGAGGAGAGAGAGAGAAGAGAGATAGAGGGGAGAGAGGGGAAGATAAGAGAGAGAGGAGGGAGGAGAGAGAGAGAAAAAAAGAGGGGAGAGAGGAGGAGAGAGAGAGGGAGGAGAGAGATAGAGGGGAGCAGAGAGAGGATGAAAGGAGAGAGTGCAAGGAGAGAGGGAGAGCGAGGAGGAGAGGAGAGAGAGGATGAAGGGAGAGAGAAGAGAGAGAAAGAGGGGAGGAAAAAAATTTAATTATAAATTTTTTAAAAAATTTTAAAAAATAGAAAAAATATGTAGTAGCGACGCATAACCGTATTGTTGTGAACGAATGTCCACAATGGTGCGGAAGCCGGCGTAGGGGAAGGGAGCGGCGCAAGAAGGCCGGGAAAGGGGAGAGGGGATGGCATGACCACCGGACAGGGGAAAGATATAAAGAGGAAAGGGAAGAAGAGACAAGATAATTAATCATTCATTAATTAAATCAGGGCATAGCCCATACATTTAAATAGGCTAACTAATGGGCTCAATAACAAGCACCTAAGGCCCATTAACATAAGAAAGTACTAATAACCAAATTACCTAAATGCTTTATTACATAATTACCTAGTTACCTTAGTACGTGGCCCCAGTGGCAGCCCCTAGAATGTTCACAACATGTACACGTCGCTATTACTTGAGGATAGTAGCGTCACATATTGTTGTGTCAATAATACAATTTTTTATTTTTTAAAAATTTACATAAAAGAGAGAAAAGGGAGCGAGAGGAAAGAAAGAAAAGAGATGGAGGAGAGAGAGAAGAGTGAGAAAGAGGGGAGGAGAGAGAGAAAGAGGGGAGAGAGAGAAAGAGGGGAGTAAGGGGGACGAGAGAGGGAGAGAGAGTGGAAGCCGGAGAAGAGAGAGAGAAAGTAGGGAGGAGAGATAGTGGGAGGAGAGATCTAGAGCGAGAGGGGAGGAGAGGGAGGAGAGAGAGAGAAATTAGGGGAGAGAGGGTGAGGAGGGAGGAGAGATCTAGAGAGGGAGAAAGAGAGAGAAGATAAAAAATTTTAAAAAAATATTATTAGCAACGCATATAGTACTATTTTAGTTATTAGCGATGTATAAGTTTATACATCACTAATAACCTACTGTAGTAGCGATGCATGTCTTATGTGTCGCTACTAGTTCACGTATTAGTGAGACATAGTTTATGCATCGCTAATAGCTAATTTTTTGGTCCATGTGGGCAAAAATTTTGCCAGCACGAGCAAAATTTCAACCGCATGTGCGAAAATTTCGCCTACGAGGTTATTTAATGCTCCCCACCCCTCTCTCCCTACAGCTGCGCCCCTTCGGATGCCGGCCTCACACATATGGCTCTGCCCCCTCCAGCCGGCCTCCCCCTCCCCCTTCTTTCTCTTCTTCAGCCGTGCCCCACCGCCGCCCGCCACCCCCTCCATGATCCAGCCACGCTCTACTGCCACCCACTTCCCAGCCTTGCTCTGGATGGAGGCAGCCGAAGCCCTCCCTCCCCCTCCTTCCCCATTCTTCCCCCTCCCCTCCCCCTCCCCCTTCTTCTCCATTCCGGCCGCCACCAGCGGGAGCCTTCTTCTCCCCCTCTCCTTTGTTCTCCGCTCCGGCCGGTAGTTTTTTTAATTATTTAGTATATTAGCGATGCTTTAAAAGAGTCGCTACATAATTTATTTATTTTATAAATTTATATTAGTGACGCTAATGTTTAATATTGATGCTTTAAAAGTGTCGCTAATACTTTTTTTTATAATTTTTTTCTTTTTTATTAGTGACGTTAAAGCATCGCTAATTTTTTTATTTTTTGTAAATGTTTTCTTTTTATTAGGGACTCATATAAGCAACACTAATAACTATGTTTTATTTTTTAGTTTCACAAAATTAATAGTCGATAAAAACATAATTTTTTAAAAATATTTTAATATTAGCGATGCATAAAGAACGTTGCTAATAATAATTATTAGCAACATAAGTTAGTATGCGTTGCTAATAATCTCTTAAATGCGACGTGTTACGGACTTGGTCCGAACCCCTTTGTAAATACTTTGTAAATACCTTTTGATGTCTTTCTTTATGTTTTTATGTTTTTATGCATTTTCCTTTACTTTTATGTAACCATGCCCGTACGGCCACTTTGGCTGCCACTCCAGCAATATCCAAAAAATCCCTTATGCTATATAGGGGGAGGGTAGTGCTTGAATGGTTGTCATTGCTTTGTAAACACGTTGATAGTGAATGCAATCCACTTTCTTGCTTGTGTTCATTTGTTTCTTTGCAATGTTGCACTCTCTTTCCCCCTGCCTCTTGCTTTGCAAGGCCCTTCGCACGTGATCCGCGCAGCGCCTTGTCTAGCAAGAACTCTTGTCCCTTCGATAGGCTGACTTGCCGGGCGGAAAGCCTTGCAAGTGCCGCACGGTAGCCTTTCCATCGAGTAGGGCCGTGACAGTTGGTATCAGAGCCTTGGTTTTGGACATTCAATCTTCGGAAGAGATGCCGAAGTCGGTGGCTGAAGCGAGCGGGGTGGAAGAGCCTGCCGCCATGCCATCAAGGACGTTGAAAACGTTGTTGCGTGTGGAAGCTGTGGAAGAGCAGCTTTCTTCCCTCACAACCAATTTCGGCAAGCTGGATGATAAGGTTCACTCCCTAGAAACATGGGAGGAGAGGAACCGTGATTCGAGTTCGGTGAATCGCGAGCTGATCAATGAGCTTCGCGATGATGTACAGGTGACCGTGGCTTCCTTACAGGAAAAGATTCGTGGCTTGGCAGCCCAGGTGTCGCTCCTCATGCGCAATGCTGCTCGCCAAGAATCTCCGGGTACGATGGGCGGACAGAGACGCCCCAAAGTGCCAGAACCCACTCCATACAGTGGGGCAAGAGATGCTAAGCAACTCGAAAACTTTTTGTTCGATATGGAGCAATACCTTCGGGTTGTTAACCTAGAGACTGAGGAGGCAAAAGTGGCTATGGCCACCATGTATTTGTCCGACGATGCCAAGCTGTGGTGGAGGACTAAGTATAATGAGATGACGAGAGGCCTAGTCCGGATTGAGACATGGGAGGAGCTGAAGAGTCAACTCAAGACTCAATTTCTTCCCGAAAATGTTGAGTTCATTGCTCGGAGAAACCTTCGACGTCTCCAACAGACAGGGACTGTTCGGGATTATGTTAAGCAGTTTTCCGCCCTCATGCTAGACATTCGTGACATGTATGAGAAGGATAAGCTATTTTTCTTTTTGGAAGGACTCAAGCCGTGGGTTCAAACTGAATTAAACAGGCGGGGTGTAAGGGATTTGACCACTGCCGTTACAGAAGCAGAACGCCTTACCGACTATACTAACGAAGGCGGTTTGAGAAAGAACACCACCAACCAGAGGGATACCCGATATGGCCAGAAAGATCAAGGGTCGTTCACCGGGGGACAAGATAAAGGCAAGGGCAAGATGGGCGAGAGGAGACCTTTTTACAGGAACGAGGGACAAAGGACAGACAACGTAGCATTTCAACCACGCAAGCTTGCGTGTTTCCTTTGTAATGGTCCGCACCTCGTTCGAGATTGCCCACAGAAAAAAGAGCTCAACGCCCTATATGCTCGAATATCAAGTTCTGAAGCTGCCGTTGAAGGGGCATCTAGCGACGAAGAGGCAGAACCAAAGATGGGGGCATTACGATTGATCAATTCACTCAAGGGACAAGATGTGACCAAACCCTCTCAGGCTAAAGGTTTGATGTATATTGGGATTTGCTTAAATGGAGTCCCAACTCAAGCCATGGTCGACACTGGAGCTACTCACACCTTTGTCTCCAACAATGAGATCAAGCGCCTTGGGTTACAGTTAGTAAAAGACTCCAGCCGGATGAAGGCCGTGAACTCCGAAGCTCACCCTATAACTGGATTAGCCAAGGATGTTCCCATTTCCATCGGAAACTGGTCCGGGACAATTAATCTTATGGCTGTTCGCTTGGATGATTTTCAGGTTATCTTGGGGATGGACTTTCTACAAGGTGCAAGTGTAGTGCCGATGCCGCACCTAGGATCGATATGCATGTTCAACAAATCCAGCCCATGCATGGTCCCAGCCATTCAGAAGGACAAGCCCGCGATTGAGCACTTGTCAACCATACAACTTGACAAGGGCTTGAGGAGGGGTGAGTCCACTTACATTGTCGCCATGCGAATGGAGGATCAATCGCCGGACGATGCACCTACTCATCCAGAAGTTAAGGCGGTCCTTTCGAAATATGCGGATGTGATGCCGAAAGCCCTTCCCAAACACCTCCCACCAAGGAGAGCTATTGATCATCAGATTGAGCTAGAACCGGGTGCCAAGCCTCCAGCTCGCGCCCCCTACCGGATGGCACCACCCGAGCTTGCAGAATTGCGAAGACAACTTGACGAACTTCTTGAAGCAGGTTTCATCCATTCAGCTAAAGCACCCTTTGGATCTCCAGTCCTCTTCCAAAAGAAACATGATAGAAGTTTGCGTTTGTGTATTGATTACCGTGCCCTCAACAAGTTGACGGTGAAGAACAGATATCCCCTTCCACTCATTGCCGACCTTTTTGATCAACTAGGAGATGCCCGATACTTCTCAAAGTTGGATCTGCGTTCGGGGTACTATCAAGTTCGAATTGCCGAAGGGGACGAAGCAAAGACCACTTGCGTTACCCGCTATGGGGCCTTTGAGTTCCTCATCATGCCCTTTGGACTAACGAACGCCCCAGCTACGTTCTGCACCTTGATGAATGATATTTTTCGGGAGTTCCTCGACAAGTTTGTGGTTGTCTATTTAGATGACATTGTCATTTACAGCAAGACCTTAGAGGAGCACCTTGATCATCTGAAGACTGTTTTGGAAGTTCTCCGGTACAATCAACTGTATGTCAAGTTGGAGAAATGTTCTTTTGCTAAGGAGGAGATCTTATTCTTAGGACATATCATCGGAGGTGGACAAGTCCGTATGGATACATCGAAAGTTCACGCAATTGATGAATGGCCTACCCCGACTAAGGTGCGAGAGTTGCGAGCTTTCCTTGGTCTGGCTAATTACTATCGGCGGTTCATTCAGGGGTACTCACAAAAAGCCACCCCTCTGACTGACTTACTCAAGAAAGATCGTCCCTAGTGCTGGTCTGAGAAATGCCAAACGGCCTTTGTTGAACTGAAGAAGGCTATGACTGAAGACCCTGTGCTCCGCCTCCTTGACTACATGAAGCCCTTTGAGATGCAAACGGATGCCTCTGAATACGCCATCGGAGGTGTTTTGGTTCAAGATGGACACCCGGTAGCTTTCGAGAGTCGCAAACTGAATGAGACCGAGCGAAGGTATACCGTGCAAGAGAAGGAGATGACAACCATCATTCATTGTCTTCACACTTGGTGACATTATTTGCTAGGTTCTCAATTTGTTATCAAGACTGACAACATTGCTGCCAGCTACTTCCAAACCCAGAAGAAGCTCTCTCCGAAACAAGCTCGTTGGCAGGATTTCCTTGCCGAATTCGACTTCACCCTGGAGTACAAACCTGGCCGAGACAACACTGTCGCCGACGCGTTGAGCCGGAAGACTGAGTCTGATGATCTTGCCACCATCAAGTTAAACAAGTTGGGCCGTGTCAGCCAGTGTAGAAGCGACCTACATACTCGACCCGGGTTGCACTAAACAAAGATACATTGGCACCCTCTCTTCTCCAGCAAGTCACTGAGGGAAAAACTCGTAAGTTTTGGGTGGAAGATGGACTACTGATGACAAAAGGGAAGCGCCTCTACGTGCCAAAGGCTGACAATCTTAGGAAGGAGGTCCTTATGGAATGCCACGACACACCGTGGGCTGGACATCCAGGTATCCACTGCACCCTAGCTCTCTTGGAAAGGGGGTATTTTTGGCCTCACATGGGCGACGATGTCGAAGAGTATGTTCGCACCTGCCTCACATGCTAACAGGATAAGGTTGAACGAGACAAACCTCGTGGCCTTCTGGAGCCACTACCCGTGCCAGATGGGCCATGGGAGAGTGTCTCCCTAGACTTCATCTCCGCATTACCAAGGGTCGGTGGCTATGGATCGATCTTGGTTGTGGTCGATCGCTTCTCAAAATATGCTACCTTCATCCCAGCGTCGAAGCACTGTACGGCTGAAGAAGCGGCACACTTATTCCTCAAAAATATTGTCAAACTTTGGGGAGTACCGCAAACCATTGTGAGCGATCGCAATGCGCGGTTCACTGGCCGTTTCTGGACAGAGTTATTCAAGCTATTGGGTTCAAAGTTAAATTTCTCCTCTAGCATGCATCCTCAGACAGATGGTCAGACTGAACGCATCAACGCCATCCTCGAAGAGTACCTTCGCCACTTCATCAGTGCCAATCAAAAGAATTGGGCGAATCTACTTGATATTGCCCAATTCTCCTATAACCTCCAACGGAGTTCTGCCACCAACCATAGCCCCTTTGAACTTGCCATTGGGCGTCAACCGGCAACACCACTTACTCTAGCGACTGGATACATAGGGAACAGCCCGCCTGCCTTCCACCTAGCAAAGGATTGGCACCTTCACGCAGACATTGCGAAGGCCTATCTCGAGAAAGCGCGTCGAAGAGCGAAGAAGTGGGCCAACTTAGGCCGGAAGCCTTACACATTCCAGGTGGGAGATTTGGTTCTTGTCAAACTGAATCCAGCCCAATTGAAGATATTTCGGCAGCTCCATCGAGGTCTTGTTCGTAAATATGAAGGTCCCGTCCCCATCACTAAGCGGGTCAGGAAAGCCTCTTATCAAGTGCAGTTACCAGCCTGGATGCAGGTCCATCCGACCTTCCATGCCAGTTGTCTGAAGCCATATCATGTCGATGCTGAAGACCCCTCCAGAAACCAGATTGATCGTGGCAACCCGAAGGTCACCACCGACGTTCGAGTCTTAGAAGAGTCTTGGCGGATCGCGAAGTTCTCCGCGGCAAAGAACAAGTACAGGAATTCCTCATCAAGTGGCGGGGCCTTCCACATAGCTGGGAGCCCGAAGACGACCTCACCATTCAACAAGCACAACAAGCCAAAGCCTACCTCCAGCAGCAGCGTCAAGCCAAAGCCTACCTCCAGCAGCAGCGTCAACGAGGACGTCGACAGAGTTGAGTGGGGGAGAATGTTACGGACTTGGTCCGAACCCCTTTGTAAATACTTTGTAAATACCTTTTGATGTCTTTCTTTATGTTTTTATGTTTTTATGCATTTTCCTTTACTTTTATGTAACCATGCCTGTACGGCCACTTTGGCTGCCACTCTAGCAATATCCGAAAAATCCCTTATGCTATATAGGGGGAGGGTAGTGCTTGAATGGTTGCCATTGCTTTGTAAACACGTTGATAGTGAATGCAATCCACTTTCTTGCTTGTGTTCATTTGTTTCTTTGCAATGTTGCACTCCCTTTCCCCCTACCTCTTGCTTTGCAAGGCCCTTCACACGTGATCCGCGCAGTGCCTTGTCCAGCAAGAACTCTTGTCCCTTCGATAGGCTGACTTGCCGGGCGGAAAGCCTTGCAAGTGCCGCACGGTAGCCTTTCCATCGAGTAGGGCCGTGACAGACGCCCATTTATGCATAGCAAAAAATGTTGACATTAGAGGTTTAAATATAAGTGTTGCTAATATTGCACTATTAGTGATGTTTTTGTGTAATCGTCGCTAAATAGTAGTAGCAAATAGACTTTTTCCAATGCTTATGGCGACGCTTACGGGACCATTAGTGTGAGGGGAGAGAAGAGAGAGAAAGAGGGGAGAGAGGGTGAGTAGAGAGAGAAGAGAGAAAGAGGACAGAGACAAGAGAGAGAAAGAGGACAGAGACAAGAGAGAGAAAGAGAGATAAAGAGGGGAGAGAGGGTAGAGGGAGAGAAGAGAGAGAAAGAGGGGAGAGAGTGTAGAGAGAGATGAGCGGAGAGTGAGGAGAGAGAAAAGAGGAGTGAAGAGAGGAGAGAGGAGGAGAGATAGAAGAGTGGGGAGTGAGAGACGGGGTGAGGGGAGAGAGAAGAGAGAAGAGAAAGAAAGAGGGGGAGAGAGGGTGAGGAGAGAGAAAGAGGGGAGAGAGGGTAGAGAGAGAGGGTGAGGAGAGAGAGAAGAGAGAGAAATAGGGGAGAGAGGGTAGAGAGAGAAGAGGGAAGAGAGAGAAGAGAGAGAAAGAGAGGCTGAGGAGAGAGAGAAGAGAGAGAAATAGGGGAGAGAGGGTAGAGAGAGAAGAGGGAAGAGAGAGAAAGAGGGGAGGAAAAAAATTTAATTATAAATTATTTTAAAATTTTTAAAAAATAAAAAAAATGTATAGTAGCGGCCTATAACCGTATGCGTTGCTACTACCCGAGTATAGTAGCTATGTATACCAGTATGCATCGCTACTAGCTTGTGTAGTAGCGATACACATTGTATGCGTCGCTACTACAATTTTTTTTAAAAAAATTAAATAAAAGAGATAAAAAAAGAGAGAGATGAAAGAGAAAAGAGGAGAGAGAAAAGAGGAGAGGGAGAAAAGAAGAGAGGGAGGAGAGAGAGAAGAGTGAGGAGTGTGAGACGGGGTGTGGGGAGAGAGAAGAGAGAAAAAGAGGGGAGAGAGGGTAAGGAGAGAGAGGAAGAGAGAGAATAGAGAGGTAGTAAGCTATTTTTAGAGGGTGGAATTAGATGCTTAATGTAGCTGACAGCAGATGGGATGCTACACGGGTTGTATTATAACAGCGAAAAATACCACTAACTACATAATAGAAATGTTTAAATATGTAAAATCTGGAAGAAAAGAGTACGTGATTGTTGCATCGTTTTTTTTTCTGTTTTGAAAATGGTAGAATATCAGTTCCACGTTTACAGTAATATGAAGTGATTGGTGATTTAAAAAACAGAGCCCCTGTTCTGAATTGTGTACGATTAATGTCCTTTTGTTACTAAAACGTGCTTTGACTAATCTGCTAGTTTCATATGAAGATACGCATCAAAGGAATCTAGAACTCTCATTTCTTTTAAATTCTTAATAGTGTGATGGAATTCGGTGGGAATTGATTTTTTTTCTTGTAGAATGGGAGCTGGAAGGAAAACACAGACTTTTGTTTTGGATACGAAGAAAGAGACCTCAGATGACAGACCTGCTAATCGAACTGCAAGTGCAAGACATTTAAGAAAGGCAGATTTAGGCGGCAATCACGGCTTGCGTCAAACGATCATCAAGGTAGGCTTGCTTCAAATCATCAATAAATGGATAGGATAAAGTAGAGAAAGCCAAGCAAGAGCTCTGGAGAGGGATGCAAGAGAGAGCGTCAGCCACGGTGTTCTCAGAACCCTTCTTGTAAACGACTGCATAATCATATCTAAGTAGTTTGCTGATCCACCGCTGCTGAGACGGAGTGGACACCTACTGTTCCAAAAAATACTTCAGGGGTTGGTGATCTATGAGAATCAAGAACCAGCGGCCAAGTAAGTAAAGTCGCCACTTGTCGACAGCGAGGACGATGGCCAACATTTCTTTCTCATACACGGACAGGGACAAAGAGCAGCCAGCCAAGGCCTTGTTGAAGTAAGCAATGGGACATTCGTCTTGTGGAAGAACCACCCCAAGCCCTGCATCCGAAGCGTCCGTCTCCACCACAAACGGTCTGCTGAAATCATGCAAGATCAAGGCTGGGGCGGTGGACATAGCTTGCTTCAGCCCCTCGAATGCCTCTGAATAGCCACGTTCCAATCAAAAGCCCCTTTCTTGAGAAGCTCTATGAGAGGCCGAGCCAACTCCCCATACTGACTGATTTACCGCCGATAGTAACTAGTGAGGCCCAGAAAACCACGGAGCGCTCGACGCATGTTGGTAATGGCTAAGACAGCATGGCGGCCACCTTTGCTGGATCCGTGGCCACACCGTTCCCCGAAATAATATGACCTAAATAATCAACCTGCGGGCTGCCAAAGGAGCATTTCGAACACTTAAGAAATAAGGAATTATCTCATAGAATAGAGAAGACTGACCTGAGATGTGTCAAGTGCTCTGCCCATGAGCTGCTGCTGTACACCAAGATATCATTAAAGAAAACCAATATATAGTGGCAAAGGAATGACCTGAAGATATCATGAGGCTCTGGAATGTGGAGGGGGTGTTGGTCAGCCCAAACGGCATGACAAGGAACTCAAAATGGCCATCATGAGTCCAGAAGGCGGTCTTGTGTACATCGGCGGGCTGCACCTGAATTTGATGGTAACCAGAACGAAGGTCAAGTTTACTAAAGACTGTGACACCGGTCAGCTCATCCAACAACTCCTCAATCACCAGGATGGGATTTTTGTCTTTGACAGTGATTGCATTCAGAGCGCGGTAGTCAACACAAAACCTCCATGTACCATCCTTCTTCCGAATAAATAAACACTGGAGAAGAGTAGAAACTCGTGCTAGGGTGGATGATCCCGGACTGAAGCATGTCCGCTACAAGACACTCAATCTCTGATTTCTGTATGCGAGGGTAACGGTAAGGGTGGACATTGGCCAAGGCCGATCCAGGGATGATGGGAATCTGATGGTCGTGAGGCCGGACGGGAGGGAAACCCTACGGCTCAGTGAACAAGTCTTGGTGTGCTGCAAATAACTCCTAGAGATCTGGGTGCATATCGTCCTGAGTCACCTCGATGGTGGCGCACTGCTGCAAAAGAAGCCCTTGGGGGGTGAATTTGAAAAAAGAACTTGAAGGCTGGGCGGAGAGAAGGGTGACCGGCCTAGAGCCTTCAGCCAAACCCGCTGCCCCTGGAGCTCGAAGTCCATCAACATATCACAGAAGTTCCAGACCACATCGCCGAGCTCCTGAAGCCACTGCATGCCTAACACAATGTCCGCCCCCTTCGTAGGCAGCAAGAAGAGGTCGGTGACGAATGTGTGGCCTTGGACAGAGAGCATTACCTGCGCACACACCTCGGTGCTCCTGAGGTGCTTTCCATCACCAATCAGCACGTCAAAGGGCTTCAAATCAGAGACAAAATAGCCTAGCTGATGGGCTACCTTGTCGTTAATGAAATTATAGGTAGACCCGCTGTCGATCAGAATAGCCACTTGCTGCCGCTTGAGGTAACCTTGGACTCGCATCGTGCATGGAGTAAATGCCCCCGAGAAGGCATGAACAGAAATCTCGGGTAGCACATCCTCAGCAGCCAACGAGGCAAAGCCGTCTGCCCCCTCTCCATCATCATCAACCTCCCCCACTAGAAGGTTGCCCTTGATAGAACAATGGTGCCCGGGCACGAATTTCTCATCGCGGCAAAAACATAGCCCCTTAGAACGACATTCCTCCATCTGAGCCGGTGTGAGGTGACGAACAATTGGGACTGCTGGGGCGGCCTGCTGGCCGGGGGGGCCAGCTACCAAGCTATTGGTGGGCCCGGCCAAGGGGTTGGTACTGAGGGCAGGCCGAGGCAAAGGCCCAAGCTGCCCCCCCTGCGCTGCCTAGCCAACTTCTCCTCCTTGATGCGAGCATGACGCACTACGTCCCTCATGTTAGCACAAGGAAAATGCCACATCTCTTCCAAAATCTCAGGCTTGAAGCCGTGCATGAACATGCCCACCAAGGCAGCCACCGGCCAGTCAAGAAGGCGGTTGGCCACCTTCATAAACTCTGTGTAATAGGCGCGAACAGTGGTGGTCTGACGCAGGGTGGAGAGCATCTCGTTGAAATCCTGGAACTCATTCGGCCCAAACTGAATACAGAGCTCGTTGGAGAAGGCGGCCCAAGAGGGGTAGCAGATCTCCTTCTCGAAGCTATGAAACCATACAGAACCATCCCCGTCCAGATGGAATGAGGCGATGCGCAGTCGTTCAGCCTCTGACTGTGTGCCCTGGTATGCGAAGAATTTTTCAGCCTTGTATAGCCACTCCATTGGGTCGTCATCCCCATTGTAACATGGGAACTGTAGGTAGGCCAAATGGGGTTCAGCCCCTCCCCGAGGACCACCCGAGGGCCTGGGTAATTAAACCCTTTGTAAGTGTACAAGGTAATTGTACTAGGATAAGTATCTAAGGGTTGTTGAACCTCAGGGACAGATGAATTATTACTAAATCTAAAGAGGAATTTGCTGATTAAAAACTAAAAAGAACTTAAACTTAAATTAAGCAAATGAAAATAATCAACTAATTTAAAAGCAAGAGATTAATATGATGGAATTTACTTAGGAAATCGAATCCACTATAAAACCATAACAATTTTTTAATTTTTAATCTAAATTTATTGTGAATATGAACAAGTATTCTCAGCTATAAGCTAGAATTACTTCAGAAAGAATCATTAATTAAATTCCATGGCATGAACTATCTTCGACAATAGCACGAATCATTTACACTAAACTAGCTATAGGCGTGACTCATCTAATCTTACTCATCCAAGTCATTAATTATCTGAACATTAAAACTATTGTATAACCATCTCATCTAAATCACATAAATTAGAATTGATGTAAATATTAAAACCATATCAATCTATCATCTACAAGACAATAAATCAACATAGATTTCAATAAACATGAAAAGCTCTTCCATTAAAAAGGAAATCCTTATCATACAATTGTCATAATTTACAACTGAGATCTAAATTAAAAGAAAAGAAACTGAAACTTATCTATAGCTTCATCAACTCCTAAGTAAAAGAAAAGTCTAACCTTCTATTGTAGATGAAAGTACTTGAATTTCCATTAAAAGCTTTAAGTTCTCTTCCATCTTCTTCTTCCTTTTTTTCTTTAGAAAATCTACTAGCCAACCCCCAATTTTGAGCCAAATATGTCTTTATATAGGCATAAGAACCGTAGGAAGGAGTCCAATATAAAAAGGACTCAAAATTGGCTTAAATAAGGAAATTGCGCGTTATCCCGTTCGAACGCCCTTCATGCCCGTTCGAACTCCTATACTACATTTTTCTCTAAAATCACGTTATCCCGTTTGATCCTTAAAAAGGCCCGTTCGAACGGCTACACTGTTTCTACAATCTGGACAGTTTTTCTGGTCAGTCTATTTTCTGTTCATTAAGCTCTTTCTTTCATGTCCATATTAGTTTCCAATATGTTTGTAACTCCAAAAAGTTGTCCAAATCACTTTAAAGCATGTCAAGACTATTTTGAATTATTCTAAACATCGTTCAAGTACTTCAATAAGCGCATTTTACCTACAAAGCATTAAACATCACATTTTAGACATGTAAAATATAATTAAGATCCCAACTTGATTCAAATACATTCTAAAACTACTAATAACTCTCAAAATTAATTAATAATCAAACTAAAATACTAATATATATCTTAATCTAAATAAACCATAACTAACTCTAAATTAACCTAATCTATATTAGTAAATAAGGTAAAAAGGCATATCAAATAGATATATATTTCGTACTTATCAGGTACTCCTCCCAGTCATCATCTATCTCCTGAAACAGGTTCCTGGGGGGCTTCATCATTGGGGCATTCGCCCGAACACTTGGCGTGCCTCGCGGTGGCCAGGCTTGATGTCCCACTTTGGCAGGCAAGTCGGCCTATCCAACGTGCAGGGGGGCATGAGGCGGATGTGCCTCCATGTTTGCTGTGGCTGGGAGACTAGGAATGAGTGGTGACATCATTGGGGCATTCGCCCAAATACATGGCAGGCCTCGCAAAGCCCAGGCCTGGCATCCTTCTTTAGCAGGCAAGTTAGCCTGCCCAATGGGCAGGGGGGCGTGGGACTGACGTGTATCCCTGTCTGCCATGACTAAGGGACCAGGAGCACACCTGTCAGGGCCTTGAGATGAGTTCCCAAGTTCCATGGCGGCATCCTGGGGTTTGGCGAGGAGGGGCGCTATAGGCGCTGACTGTGCTGCCTTGATTTGTGCAACATCTATGGCCAACAAATCTATCTTGGCGATGAGTTGCGCCAGCGTAGGGCCGTCCATGGCAGCCAGAGCGGCCGTGGTAGCGGCGGAAGGGCTGTCCGCTGAGACATCAGTCTCCTTCGTGGGCTGAATTTTAGGGGCGACAGTAACTTGCTTGCCTTGTGCCATGGCCGGGGATTGATGAAGCTCCGATACCTATGATGTGCCTTGTATAGGCACAATCGATATCAAGGAGATTCATGAAGGGGAAAGGGGAGAAACAAGGATGAAAGGGGAGAAGTTCAGAATTGTCTTAATTGCATAAACTCAAAAGGAGTCTCCCCTTATAGGAGACGACTAGTCACCTAGGAAGTCATGCCAACTCCCAGTGGGCCAGCTTAGTTCCCTAGGCAAACACACCAGTTAGTGGGCCAAGCTAGTCCGGGGCCACTAACTGAACCAATAACGATTTACATAATCAAATAACAAACAAACACTACATTATTATAAAGGAAAATAGTTATAATGCAAAGAAGTAAAAGAAGTCTAGGGAATCGTGGTTGATTGTGCACAACAGAAGACTTTATGGAGGCATGGTATGTAATGCCATCATGACCGATGCTGGCTGCAGACAAGTGGTTCATTACAGGTCCTTATATAAAGGGTGATGGGCAAAAGGCAAGACCGTGGCTATTTTTTTTTTTTTGTAAATCATGGTTTGCAATTTATTTAAATAACTTTTAGAAGCATAATAATTAATATTTATATTTTTATAGATTTAAATGTTTAACTTATATGTATGATTTTTAAAGTATGAGAATGTGGCTTAATGTGTATGAGTTTCTTACTAAGCATAAGCTCACGGGTAGTTTTTGTTTTACGTGAACTTGTCCACCGTGTGTACTTTACACATATATGTGTTTGACTTTGCATATACTTAGCGAGAAGATTTTTGAGAGCACGGAATAATATTTTTTTTGTGTGACGGGGGGGAGAAGACTAGTTGTTGCGAGAATGAAACTCCTAGTTGTTTCTTTTAATTTCAAAGTATTGTAATAATTTCCATGAGACAAATCTTTTGGTGGATTTATTTGCTTTAAGTTGGATTATTTATTCGAGCATAATTTGTAGTACATGATTATTGTACTCAAGTGGGCCACATTGTGTTACTCGCACTCCCCTTTTGTCATGGGTCGGGGTTCTCAAGGTCAGAGTCATGACACTTATTTCCCCTTTGAATATGTTTTTACAACAAGCTGTTTGTTAGACTGACCTTTTGCAGTTTTTCGCATTTCTTGTAATACTTTCATTAGTGATAAAAAAAATTAACAATCCAATACAAAATTTTCAAATGGACACACTACAATACATAAATTAATAGTTCTGTCAATAAACAAATCACTTTCTTGAAGCTAATGAGTAAAACCAAAGTTAGCAGTTCCCATATATTATTTCGGGAGGAGCATTTCTACTCTGATAAAACACATAAAAGAAATAAATCTTTGATAAAAAATGTAGTTTCAGTTTTCTAATTTTCCAGTTCTCGAGACTTACAATTTTCTTGCTTTCTAGTCTTTCACTCTTTGAGACACCCATAGTTGCCAATAGATGCCTAAATTATTTGAGACCACTACGAAATTAACTACAAGAACGCTTCACATATAATTAAAAATTGCTTGCCATATCATAAATAAATTATCCAGTTCTCAAGTTAGTGTTCCAGTCCACACTAGATGCTAGTCGATGATAAACTAGTTCATAGCATTTTCCAGTCTTAAGGGGAAAAATGGTACCTTTCTTTCATAAGGGTGAGAGAGAGATTCAGTCAGACACAGAGCTTCTCTGCATTGAAAGACAGCGAGCGTTGAGTCAAAGGAAGAGATAGTGACATTTAAGCGGCGATTGGCGAGTTTCCAAGCGGATGGATGAACTTCCTGCAGCAAGCAGCTAATCATAAGGGAGAGACAGACGGTACAACAATTGGCAAGCAGTGAGCAACAGGCGGCAACTGGCAGCTTTCATGATAGAGGGAGACAATTAGGCGTCACAAGAGGGAATCAAAAAGCAGAGAGCAGCATTGCAAGAGGAAGAGGGTGAACGGCAGCCGGTACAAGAGGGAGACGGTGAGCAACGACCGGCAATAGGTAACCTAACAACCGAAGGGCGCAACACAAGGTTCTAAGAGGGAATGGAAAGGGGAAATGGCATATTATCTGAGTGCCTGAGAGTGGGCAAGGTTCCGATAGTTAAAAACATTCTGTCAAAAGAGAAAGGGGGCCTTTCCTGTCACACATTTGGAAATTCACACGTGCTGGAGTCTATTTAGGTGAAAAGAAAAAAATAGGTTACAAAATAGATATATCACTAAACTTAGAGTCTAAGTTTAGTCATTTCCTCTTAAATTGCGATAATTAAATGCTACTGCTTGTGTCTCGTTCGTCACCAATCATTGACAAGAAAACTACTTGAAATAAGCAATCGCAAAAAAATACTGGCCATTCCACTTGACATGTAGAGTGATCAGAATTGTTGAGAGAAATGATGACTATAACCGTCAATCATATTACTTTTCTAAGCTTCATATCCCATATGGACAAGAAAAAACATTCAAAAGAATCGTGATTAGAATGACAGGCATCCTTATCCCCCCTGGTCTGAATTAAGATTGTACATGCATAATAAGCTCCCAATTATTTTCGTATTAACAGTTACCAAAGGATCAATCTACATGAGGCAACCAACGTAGTGTGCTCCTGGGTATCCACTACGCAGTTGTGGCCACTGGACAAAAAACTGATCAGCAATACATAACTTGTATAGAATCAAGCCGCTAAGTGAAAGCTTTCTCACTCTTGCAATGCTTTCAACATAAATAATGGATGACCACTTGATACCAAAAACCTGCAGTTCAAATCTATCAGCTTTATTTACAAAAGCCTATGAACTTTCATGTCTTAATCCCTAACAAAAATAAAAGGTGGGTCTATGATGTGCAAATAAAGCTTTCTAAAAGCAGAAATTTGTCCGATAAAGTTACCTTAAGAAGGAAAGAAGCTGCACAAAGGGGAATACAGGTGCCAGGGCCATTGCAAAGAATCTAAGAACAAGGATAAGCATATAGAAGTTGGTATTTGCCAAAAAGGACTTCACCCCAATAGAAAACCAGAACCATGACAAGTAATTAATAAATTGTAAAATTACCACTTCAGGTCTTATCTTAGATATCAACCAGAAGGCATGAAACATGGCAATTAAAGTAGTCCCAACAGAGGTCAAATATGACTGCCCCACTTCTCGACTACGATATATCTTCATGAACTGAGCATCTTGTATTACTTTCCTCGCACTTGACTGCATTAAACAGCTTAGTGTGACGTCATGATAGAATTAGAGCTAGATTCAAGAAACTCAATTTTGTACACATACAGGGTCTTCTCATCGATTTTGACATATTTTGCTTAGGTGTTGCATATTATTCAAGTAATGAATGTACTTGTCTTACATAACATCTTAAACAATGCACAGACAAGAATCTTGCCAACTATATCTGGGCAAACAATAATAAAAAATCCTCATCTGGGCTAAATGATGGCATTGCCAATTGCTTGCAAAGATGACATTCTATTGTGGACATCGCAAGCATAAAATGTCTACTTTGTTTATGCCACAGACGTAATCAATAAGTTGGCATTCAGCATCGTGCCAGTTTTTATTATCTTCATACTTGGATTGTTGAGTAGAATGTTGCAGTATTTTCAAGTTGCAAATTTAATTTGCAATGTCGATTAGCTAATCATATCTAATTGCAAAAGACTGATTTAGAAGAGCTGATACATTGCTTTAAGCAGTTGCATCAAACAAGACAATGTGATTTTTCAAAACCTGAAGTGAACCACAAGAGAAACGAGGTTTGGCAGTTACTAGACTTCTTCCTCTTTCTAGCTAAACCAAAATCAGCTTGAAGTTGAATTATAATGTTGATAGCATGCCTTAACATTAGATGCGAGAATGATGCCATACCAACTCATCTTACAAGCAAGCTAGAAAAGATCAGGCAGCAAACAGCTAATGTTGTTTAAAAGCAATCCTTCAGTTTCACCATGCAAGATAAAATCTGTCAGTTCAAAGCAACTATTGCTAATAGCAAGTATTATATTTCATTTAATACTTTATGCTAGATTTTTCTTAGTTGAAAGTTGATAATTGCAAAAAAAAATATTATTGTCACTATCGGACACAATACTAGTTATAAGATAAGATCTTATAATCTATTTCACAAACATGCAAAATTATCTATAATTTTCATACAAGCAAGAGCATCAAATAGAGTCAAAGTAGTTTAGTAAGCATTATCAAAATTAGTGTCTTTAAAGTGGTTGCAGGAAATGGAGGAAAAAATAAATAACTAAGCATATAGATCAGTCCTTTAAAATGTTTAAATATAAAATGTAAGCGGCTATGCAGAACTGACCTCTCTTTTTTTTTTTCTTTTTTCCCCCTCTCTCATCCATCGATTGCAGATCTGCTCATTTAGATTTTCTGCTCTTTTTTAACACCACCTCATTTTTTCACTTCTATAGCATTTTTGTCTCTCTTGAATCCCCTTCATTTTCTCTTCTCAAATACTCTCTTTACTTATCTTTTCATATTTTTCCACCCACCTCTTTCTTCATCTTTTCCCTCTTCAACTTCCACCTCTCTCGTCAAAGTTACATGTTCAAACTGCTGCTACTTCCCATCTTGGTGCAAATTAATATGAAACAAAACATGAAGTATCACCTCAAAATTTTGCTCGTACCGCCTGAATTCAGCGGTTCACCTAAAACACAACGAGATATGTATCCATATAAAATGGAAAGATTATGTAAAGGCAGCCAGGGGTATGTATTAGCCTTACAAACAAAGCGCCAATACTCATCCAGAGAAAAGGCACTTAAACAATGTGTGCAAATTCTACAACCCAATCAAAAGATAGTCTACTAGCGAACTGCATAAAACTCATAAAAAGCTTTGCATAGCTCATGACTGGACATATGACACCGATCTTTTAAAAATGAGAAAGAAGTCAGATAAAAGCCTGTGAAAATGTACCTCATATTCCGACTCTTCCAAGACCTTGGCTTTCTGCAGACTCATATTATCCATAGCTGCTGAAACATAATATCTGGGCCAGAACCTTTCTTTATGAAGCACACGTACAAGATTGAGCATTTCTGCTGTATGCCCCCCTACATAATTAGAACAAAAGAGACATATGAACCCATGCCCCAACTCCAATTACTAATGGGTATAATGTAATACTTCCTCTGTCTCATATTAAGCGTCCTATTTGTTTTTTTAAAATGAACTAATTTTAGTTCATTTTGAAAAACCAAATAGGACACTTAACATGAGACGGAGGGAGTAATACTCCCTCTATCCCACATTAATAGCTCGACTTAGATTTTCAAAATGAACTAATTTTCGAAAATCTAAATCAAGCTATTAATATGGGACAGAGGGAGTACTTTCTTTATACTGTCAGTCTCAAGCCTAGAAAAAGGAGATTGGCAGTAATAAAGGCGTCCCTTAGAAGTGAAGCAGGGATTTTACACTGCCCATTTGAGCCAATGCTAGGGCGTCTTTTAAAAGTGAAACACTACCGTGCTCATCTGCAATGGCAAGTAGGTAAGTTGGCCTATGTTGTTCCCTATTAGGGATACATAGCATTGCAACCCGATTGTAGACTTTGTAGTGTCCAAGATGCAAGATGTTGGACAACAAAGAAAATTCATAGAGATAAGATAGACTGTCACAGACACGGAAATGTTCTGATGGATGAATGGGAAAAATAATAGGGATCATATTAGAAATGACCTTATTCTGGGGATAAGGGCACTCCCAATTTGTGACCATAAACAGCTCCTACGAGATGTATTTTAATGGCTTATAAAGCCCTTGGAAGATAATGGAGAAAAGCCTAGATGGCATGGAAATAACTACTGAGAAAAAAATTTGACGAAGTATTACTGGGTTTTAAAATGCTCTATATGACAGGCCGGCTGAACGGGAGAGTAGAATCTGTGTTTCCAACCCACAAGACATGTAATTAAATGTTGATTGTGATGATATTGAATCCCATAAGTTCAATAATCTTAATAATGACAAAAGTAGTAAAAAAGAAAAAATAAGCACCAAACAATACCTGATCCAAGAATGATGAGAGTACTAAAATGCTTTTGACGTGAAGCACCAAGCGGTTTGCCAGTTTGAAATAGAACATATACACCTCGTATTATGACGGAAAGAATGATGATTGTGATTATTATAGGAAACATTGCCGTGACCATCGAGCCTTTCTTACTACCTTTAAAGCACCAATGCACTAGAACAAAGATATTTTCCATACTCAAACCAAAAGGCTATCTTTTTAAGCACCCAAAAATATGTTTGCAAAGTTTTCTAACACCAATATTAAGCAGAAAAAGGACGTGTTAAGCAAGTTTCAAATTTCCTATTTCAAGTTTTGCACAATGTTTTCAAGATTGAAAGAATACTCAACAAACTAATTGAATCGGGTCAAAATTTTCACTTCACTCGTAGTCGAACAACTTAAGTAGAGCAAGTTGGTTGATCATAGAATTGGGGCAGGGTGGTTGAAATGGAGATTACCAATCCATTGGGCTTAGAAGCGGAGAGGAAGGCCTCAAGTCGTCCGGAGGAAGGCCTGGGAGCTCCACCCACACACGAACCCAGGCGACCGCCAGGTGACATCCAAGTTCCACGGGTTGAAGCAAGCAGCCGAGCTCACGACGCCCGCCTACACGCAGAGCTCGATCGCCGGGGGAAGCGCAAGCTAAGTTACGCAGAATTCGAGAAAGAGCGCGCGCACCAGGCCACCCAAAAGGCCGAAGAGGGGCGGCGGAATGCCGAGGAGGAGCGCCGTCGCCTAGAAAGAAGTCGACGACTAGACGATGAACCTCCGAGGCCCAGAGTGCGTAGGAGGAGGTGCCTATGGGCCCACGGATCCCCTCCTTTTCAGTCTTTAGAGTACGGCCCATGAGTCCATGGGCCGGCCCTCTGAGACTCCTTCGGCTTCTCCCTTGCCAACAATCTAATTGGTGTTTATTAAGTGGGCCCGTCCCAGCTCCTCTCGTCTAAACGCCGTCCGTCCCAGCTGCTGGTGTACGAGTACATGGAGAAGGGGAGTCTGGACTGATGGCTGCATCGGAAGGGAGAACCGGCGCCGGGTTCGGAAGAGCAGCTGGACTGGCAGGCAAGGCACGCGATCGCGGTGGGGGCCGCGCGGGGGCTCGCCTACATGCACCATGACTGCTCACCCTCAATCGTTCATCGAGATGTCAAGTCGCGTAACATCCTGCTGGATTCTGAGTTCAGGGCGAGAATCCCCGATTTTGGTCTGTCCCGGATGCTGGGCAGGCGGGGGAAGCCCCAATCCGTGTCCGTTGTTGCAGGCTTCTTCGGCTACATGGCTCCAAGTGATTATTCAAGCACAAAAATGTTTCTTACATGTTGAAACGAATTTCCTTCTTTTGAAAATTGCAATTAGGATTTACAGGAGGGATAGCGTTTTTTATTGGCAATTTCTTGACTTGAATCGGAGCATTGCCTATTAATTTCGTGAGTGGAGGATTTGGACTCGATAAATCCTGTTTCGGGACTTCATGGAATAGAAGACTGTAGCTTCAGATTTTTTTAATCCTGTAGATGAGGGCTAATGTCAATTTTATGGAAAAGATTCAAATTTAACAACTGCACGATGTCGAGGAATGGGGGCTTGGTTAAGTAAAGAGAGATGCTCATATGGGTTTCCGCCTACAAATGTATTTGTACGTTGCTTTTGTTTCTGACAGAAATGAAACGAGTTGAGGGAATTCCAACTGATATCTGCTTTTTTGAAGATTAAAAAGTACTAGCTGAATGTTAGGATAAGCAAAGCATAGTATCCAAAGTTACATTCTCTAAGTTGGAGAATATCACTAGCTCCATGCAATTATTGATGCTTGTCATAGTGGCACCGTGTTAGATTTACCACTCCACTGCAGAATGAAAAGGTATTTGCCTGCTAAACTTAATTAGAGTTTATAACTAAGAGATCTTACTCCGTATGATTTTCTGTCATTGTTGATCTTCTGAATTATCCTTTTTCAATTTCGAAACTATTTCTAATTTGTTGTACTTGTTCTCCTACCAAAGGCAAACCGCATTAAGAGTTGGTAACCCTGTGTCACTAGAGGTCATGCAACATATATTTGCGGCTCTTGTAATTCTAGTGTTATGCTTTTGTGAAAACATGCTACCCTTCAGTAAGCTACAGATTGAAATTTCGTTACAGTGCAAAGTCATTGATGTTAAAATTTTTAATCATTCTGTAATAACTCTCTGTTTTCTCTTCAAAGCATATAGACTTACTGATCTGTAACTGGAATATTTTAATTTGCTAATATATATGTGACTTGTAATGTAGGAGCGGGCGATACATATGGGAGGGACCATTGTCCTCGTTCAGGTATATGGAAGGGGAAAAATGGTGGAGAGAACATTTCGTTCTGTGCCTGTGATGATGATCGGACTTCTGCAGATACTTCAGTAAGTTGTCTGCTTCTTTTTTACTCTCAACAGAAAGTGGAGAGAGAAACTGATGGATTCACTGCATCGGATCCGAGGTTGGGACTGATGGGGTTCGAACCTGCAGCTTCCACCTCGATAGGGCGGTGCTCTGACCGATTGAACTACAATCCCAAGGTGAGATGTACAACATACCTATTTTTATGATTTGTTTTCCATTACTGGACATGTGTGAAAGAAATATTGTGACATTACATTTCTATATTGTAATGGATGATTCCATCGCTTATATTCGAAAAGAAGAGTTACAAGAGGTTTTTCAAACCAAAAGAGGTCTTTACCTTTCTCATCTTTAAGTATTTCCCTTCCATTCACTCGGATCTCTTCTGTTTCTTCTAGTTTGTCTGGATCCCTCTTTTCTTCTGAACAAAGGGAAGGGTCTTCCTGGGCACCCCTTCATTTCAGAAGTCGTTTCTATTTCTACATCTATTTCTTTCTCATTTTCCCCTCATTCTTCTATTTCTAAGGTGTCTTCTAGTTTCTTAGTGACAATAGGCACGACATTCTACCTAAATAGTAAACGGAGGTGATAAATAAGAGAATACTAAAGATTCGAGCCATAGAATTTCTTAATTCTGACACAAGGTACTCATTAGATTGAATAGAATGATTTTGCCGTATCCAGAATAATACCAATTCAACCCAGTGAATCTACCTTTGTAATTGTTCCACGGTATGGTCCATTGAAAAACAGATCATACCATTTAGGCAAACATTGGGCACCCCCCTTTTCCCAGCCCGATCATTAGGGTAATGAAATATTCCTACTTTAATTCTCTATTATTTTACATATAATGGATTTATGGGGACCCGTACATGATATTCTTTTAGTGTTTTTTGGGATCAGGTTTTATATTAGGAAGTCTAGGCGTAGTATTACTTACAAATACAATCTATTCTGCCTTTTCTTTCAGGGAGAACCAAAGGATTGTTTAGCTTCGCGATCCCATACTGTTAAAAAAAAATGTTTTTTTCCCCTCCTTTTCATTGGATCTTCTTGAGGGAATCTTTGCTTAGATCTATGCCAAGGTTTGGTTTTTCAAAATGAACTACAATTAGTTCATTTTAAAAAAACAACTAGGACATTAATATGAGACAGAGGAAGTATTACATTATACCCATTACTAATTGGAGCTGGGCCATGGGTTCTTATCTCTTATGTTTGGGGGCCATACAGCAGAAATGCTCAATCTTGTACGTGTGATTCATAAAGAAAGGTTCAGGCCCAGATATTATGTTTCAGCAGCTACGGATAATAAGAGTGCAGAAATTCAAGGTCTTGGGAGAGTCTTCCATCTGACTTCTTTCTCATTTTCAAAAGATCGGTGTCATAAGACAATGCGAAGCTTTTTATGAGTTTTATGCAGTTCATGATTAGACTAACTTTTGATTAGGTTGTATAATTTGCACACATTGTTAAGTGCCTTTTCTCTGGATGAGTATTGGCGCTTTGTTTGTAAGGCTAATACATATCCCTGGCTGGCTTTACAAAATGTTTCCATTTTATATGGATACATATCTCGTGTTTTAGATGAACAAGTGAATTCAGGCAGTAAAAGCAAAATTTTTAGGTGATACATCATGTATTGTGTCATATTAATTTGCACCAAGATGGGAAGTAGCAGCAGCTTGAACATGTAAAAAATGTCATTCTGTCGTGGCTTGACAAGCTCTTCTAAAGTTGTACATCGGTTTTGGTTTTGGTTTTTTAGCTCGCTCTTCTAAAGTTGTACTTATTTCTTTTTGCATTGATCTAAACTCGATAGAATTCCAGTAAAAAATGTCATTCTGTCGTGGCTTGACAAGCTCTTCTAAAGTTGTACATCGGTTTTGGTTTTTCTTTTAATTATTTCTATACTTATGCTTACATAAGCAAAAGTACAAGGACAAGAACACCGAACAGGTTTGAAAAGCGTTTGTGACGCTGTTTTCTTAAATCCCGAAATAAATAGTTGTTTTCGATGAATGAATTTGGACCCAGTTTTTCTTAGCTTTAATTACGTCTATGAATTTTCTGCATGCAATTTTCTGCATTTTGCATGCGTGAAACTTTGGTGTGGATTCTATGCATGCATGCTGAGTTCCCATCCATTGATTTTGACGGGACAACCATGCATATCAATTACGACGTATATTCCATTTTATAAGAGCTGATACATTGTTTTAAGCAGTTGCATCAAACAAGACCATGTGATATTTCAAAAAACTGAAGTCAACCATGGGAGAAACGAGGTTTTAGCATGTATGAGACTTCTTCCACTTTCTAGTTAAACCAAAATTAGCTTGAAGTTGAACTATAAAAATGATAGCATTGTTGGACTAGGCTATGGGCTTGGGTCCATTTCGGTCCAATGTTATCATAGTTCGAGTGAGCTAGTATGAGCTACGGGATCTAAAGGTGGTGAGAGCGGTTGCGCTGACATCATATGTCTTTATTACACTAATTCAAATAGGACATGCATATGTCACACATGTATATTAGGTATGCGACTAGGTTGTGCATTAACACGTTTTTGTGTCAGACATCTGAATTATGTGTCGATGGTGGGACTTGTAGTTAGCGAAGGGTCGACCCTGTCGCGTGTCTTGTTGTGTGTAGGGGGTCCAGGCTTTTTAGGCTCTAAGAGACAGAGCCCGCTCTCGTTGTGTTTGACCTTCAAGTTAAACTGGAAGAATTAGAGCAAGAAAGCCCTATTAGAATAGCCTACACTAATGGCCCATTCAAGTGAGATTAGAGAGATGTATTTAAGGGAGAGCAAGAGAGGAGGTTGCCCTAACTTTGGGTCATCCCACTCCCTCATCTCTCCCAATTTCCATCCCCTCTCCCTCTTTGGTGCGGCCTGCACTAAGCTTGGGAAAAGCTTGCTGGCCGCCCCTCTCCTCTCCTCTCTCACACCTCTTTGGTGGGCTGATTGAAGGAGAAAACTCTCCTCCATTGTTGGGATGTGTTGGTGGATCATTGGGCTTGAATCCTTACAGAGTTCTTCATTTAAGAGTATTGGTTTGTGAGAGATCAACATATAAAGGTAATCCTTAATCCCTACGTTTGTTTCTTGGGATTTAAGAGCACGGATTGATTAGTTCAAGGGTGTGCAAGGGGTTAGAATGCCAAAGGTCAATATGCTATTGCCCTAATTTGATTTCTTATTTGCATGATTAATAATTGGATGGTGTTATATTGCTCATTAACTTGAAAATTACGTGCATGTTTTTGTAGGTTAAATGTTAAAGCTTGATTTTGATTAGTGTGCCACCCCCTACCTACCTTGCTTCTACTGGTCCGACCACTCGACAGTGGTATCAAGGACTAGGTTGGGGCTGTTGGTTGTTGATCTAATGAAAATTTGTTTTTTATTTACCCGATTTAGGGTTTTGTATGCTAAAATTGAGAAATTAAAAAAATTAATTGATCTATAAGTTTCATCCATAGGGCTTTTGATATAAATTTGAAATTAAAAGCATATTGGAATGGTATGAATGATTAGCATGCTGAAAATTGTATGATTAAGAGTTTAAACTATGCCAAGGATCCAAATGATAAGAATTTCACTGCCGGATTTGTCTTAATGTTTGGAGGTGGTGGCTATATTGTGGGCGAGGAAGAAACAGAAAAGTGTTTTTAAGTTTACGATAGAAGCTGAGTTTTATGTATGCAGTATTGCAGCTTCCTAAGTAGTATGGATAAAGAAGTTTCTTGCAAAATTTGGCTAGAAGATTGGATTGATGCTCTTGTTCAGATATATTGTGATAATTTGGCAACAGTGTTGACACTTAAGAATGAGGAGATCAATATTAGAGGTACGGACATCGAGGTGCTTTATTATTACATCTTCAACATACTATAGAGGGGAAAAATGATTGTGAGTCATATTCCTACTATTGAGATGTTAGTTGATCCGTTCACTAAAGCCTTAACTTAGTCTTCAACAGGACTAGTGCTAGTCGTTGTTGGACCATATGAGTCCTTCACCCATTGTGGGAGATGTTGGACTAGGGTATAGGCTTAGGCTTGTTTCGGTCAAACGTTATCGCGGTCTGCGTGAGCCAATATGGGCCATAGGGTCCAAGGGTGGTGGGGGCAGTCGCGCTGACCCCACATGTGCCTTCGTTACACTAATTTGAATAGGACCTGCCTACGTCACACGTGCACATTAGGCATGCGATTAGGTTGTGTATTAACACGTTGTGAGGCTTATATGCACGAATTATATGTCGATGGTGGGACCCATGGTTAGCAAGGAATCGACCCTGTCGCGGGCTTGTCGTGTGTAGGGGATCCAGGCCTCTACGGGATCTAAGAGACAGAGCCCGCTCTCGTTGTGTATGACCTTCAAGTTAAACTAGAAGAATTAGAGCAAGAATGCCTAATTAGAATATCCCACACTAATTACCCATTTAAGTGAGATTAGAGAAAGGTATTTAAGGGAGAATAAGAGACAAGGTTGCCCTAACTTTGGGTCGCCCCACTCCCTCCTCTCTCCCAATTGCCGCCCCCTCCTCTCCCTTTTTGGTGCGGCCTCCACTAAGCTTGGGAAAAGTGTGTTGGCCGCCCCTCTCGTCTCCTTTCTCACACCTCTTTGGCGGGTTAATTGAAGGATAAGGCTCTCCTTCATTATTGGGACATGTTGGTGCATCGTTGGGCTTGAATCCTTATTGAGTTCTTTATCCAAGAGTATTGGTTTGTGAGGGATCAACATGTAAAGGTAATCCCTAATCCTTATGCTTGTTTCTTGTGATCTAAGAGTACATGCTAATTGATTCAAGGGCGTGTAAGGGGTTAGAATGCCAGAGGTCAGTATGCTATTGCCCCAATTTAATTTTTTATTTTCATGATTAATGATTGGTTGATGTTATACTGCTCATAGACATGATAAATATATGCATGTTTTGTAGATTAATTGTTAAAACTTGATTTTCATTGGTGTGCCACCCCTTTACCCACCTTGCTTCCGTTGGTCTGACCACTCTACAGGTATGTCGATTCGACTTGACTTAAATATGGTTTGACTTAAAGTAGCTCGGCTCAAATATTTTTTACTTAAGTTTGAGTATACCGTGCTCGATTTGACTCGGCTCGAACAGAACTCTAATCGACTCGTACTCGAACTCGAGTGAAATTCGTAAATATATTTTATAATATGCATAAATTTATATTGACATTAATGTATACATATGCACAATTATCAATCCTAATTTACATTTTTAACATATACATATATATAATTAATTTATATATTATTAATGAATGTATAATGTCTATATATTGAGTATTGCCTTATATCACACATGATAAATTTTTTTAAAATGTAGACATTTAAAGAAACATTATACATATATATTCACATGTGATATGTATTGAAATTTAATATATCATAGAAATAAGAATTAATAAAGTATATGCATATATAGTACAACTGAGAAAAAATGGGATATATTGTACTACATATCTAACAATATGTTAATTATTAGATAATATATTATGGTAATATTATTTACTACCTCTATACATCAAATAAATTATAATATATATTTTTAAATTTTCTTTGGAGACTATTGTTTGAATCCTTAGAAATTCAAATTTTACAATATTTTTTTTAAGAATGGGATATATTGTACTGTTGGAGTCTCTTTTTTCTTCGTAAGATTAGGATAAGTTATACTCCCTCTGTCCTATATTTTTAGCTCCAATGAAAAAAAATTATGTTCTATATTAATTGCTCTATTTTGCTGAATTTAAACCTACATACGTCTCTAATGCTTCTCACATAAAAACCTACTTATATTCATCCGTTGCATTTTTTTCTTTGTCAATTCAGAACCATCACAGAATAGGCCAAATGCCCGAGAGGTGCACCCCATCACTATCTGACCCATCGCTCCAGGGTATGGATCCGCTCCCACCATTTGATCCCCGACCTTCCCTTTTGCTGTCTCCTCAGCTCCTAGATTCAGACACGTTAATAAGAACCCTTCAATTTGCTTCATTTGCTTGACCTTTCCAATCGCTAGATTTTTGTCGTAATCAACAGATCCCACTCCTCTCGACAAGTGCCAGGTTTTCAATCTCATCAAAAGACAGCACTGGCTAGAGCTTAAGATGATTATCGGAACCTCCAAACCCCGTGAGTTCTTGTAGTTCCTGTTTGATTTTGGCTCCTCCACTGAAATCCTTCTCTCCTACTTCCAATGGTTGCAGAGGGAATTTGGCGTCTACTACGATCTCGAATTTCAATGGAGGCTCTCCCACTTGTTGGTGGATGAGATGAGATACTCGGACATTAGGGCATAGATCAACTTGTCGGTTAGGCTGAGGTATTTCTTTGTTTCTTCCTTTTTACACATGCTTTGCGTGCCCGCGTCGAATCGGTTTTGTTACAATTCTATTATCACCGATATGCTGGTTCTGGCTTATGTGAAATTTTTCGAGATTGATCTTGCCATTGAAGCCTTTGAGTGGACAGGTGATTATGGGTTAGTATTAGACGCGTGAAAGAGAGATGTGATTACTATCTTAATAAAAATAACAAAAATTAGATATGGAGCTATTAATATATGATAGAGGGAGTATTTATTTGGGATGGGTCTAAGATAACATCAAGTTATAAATTATTTAGAAGTAAATATTTTAAAGAGACATAATATACATATGTTATATATGTGATATTTACTAAAAAAATTATTTATGTATAATAGAAATAAATGATTTGTATATATAATATTTCATATGCACAAATGTAGTTAATTAAAAAGACACTATTTTTTTCTTTTTGGTGATTATAAGATGACACTTTAGGTAAGAAATGAATACAAAAACTATTAAAATAATGGAGACTGACGTAGACATTGCGTCAGCCATGCTAGCTAGCACAACTGGTGTGTGCCATGCAAGGTCAAGCCCATGTGATGCATGACATATCAACTGTGCAATGCTCAACAAGTTCTCTATTGGGCCCATGTCGTGCGGGACCAGCCCGTGCAACGCAAGTTGCACGCGTCATGTAGATACGACGTGCGCACTCCCCACACTATGTGGCACGCAAGCACATCTATAAATACCAGGGAGAGGTTGTTTTTCAGTTATTTCCAAATTTCTCACTCCTTAAACTTTTTTTTTTCTCATTTTAGAACATTTGAAGTCTGAATCTAGGCATTCAAGAGGCGCTCTCCACTGAATCGAGCACGACAGAAGTCATGGTGGGGTTGATTATGCTATCTGAGACATCTACAATTACGAAATTACTACCCTCAGGTTAAGGTAAGGGGTTTTAAACTCTAAATCCATGTTCTGCTTATAGAAGTTAATTCCTCTATACTATTTTTGCTTGGTTATGCTTATTAGCTTTATTTTTTAAAAAAATATTGTATCTGTGAATTGATTTGTATGCAGTGTATTATGTTTTGAGTACGTGCACTCTTTGGGAAGTTACGTAGTGAAACTTGAGATTATCAATATTCTCTAGATAGTTCTAGGTTAAAATATGGGATTATCATATTTTGTCTGCATACCCATTAAAAAAATAATTTGTATCTAACACGTACATATAAGTGTAGAGTATTATGGAAATGCTTTTATCTTTCTGAGCCTCTTGTTGCCCTATAAGCATTGGGGGAACGTAGTTCGGTATTAGCTTGTGGTTTTATTATCATCAAACGAACCGATGATTTCTAAATTGATTTCTAAATTAGACTGCTTCTAAAAAATTCATTTTTTGACAAAAGATATTACAAATTATTATATTTGTTTTCATAATTTTCTGTTTTGCATTACTTTATGCTTTAACTCAACCAATTGAGTATAAATATTTTTACCCGCCTCTAAATTCTGCAAGTAATGTAGCAAAGATGGAGGTGACATTGAAATTTTTTTTTAAATAATTTATCTAGTTGATACTTTATACGTTTTTGTAATTATTTATGTGACTAATATTTAAAAATATATTATGCTTAGATATTTATTACTTTTGTATAACTATCAGCTGTATTTACAATGAACGTTAGCATATGTAATATATTGTTATTTTATGCTAAATGTATTAATTTTCATGCAGTTCTAATATATAATATTTGTGTTATACAATGACTCTATTTATGCTATGACGATCATACTAATATGTGTAAGTTTTGTATTTATTCTTCACAAATAACCCTCATGTTTGGTCACATAGGTGATAATAATACATGGTAAACGAGAAAATTGTGATTATTATATAAAAAAAGTGGCAGTTGTCACAGCATTGTAGTCCTTGGACACCACCTGCATTTTCATCCACCAATCCAATTTTCTTTGTCTCTTTCACTTCCCCATTACAAACAAATTTAGAAGTTCCAAATCCACTCACACTACAACGAGCACCCACACTGCCCAGTCTCTGAAATAGCCCCTGAGACTGCCTGACAACCAACAAAAACAAGAGTGGATTTGGTTCCCATTGATTTCAAACAACTGCCAACCTCATTTTCTAGTGAGAACTTCCTCTTCAAACTACAAGTGGCCTGCTGCAGGTCAATGACTTGTGGGGTCAATCAAGTTTATCATCCAAATATAAATTTCAACAATCATAACATGGCAAAAGGTTCAGACAAAACAATATAGAAGAAAAAATATTAAATAGCACGCAACGAGCATATCATGTATATATATTCAAACAACCGATCAATCACTGAGAAACTGCTAAAATATTTGATTTTTATAATAAAAGAGATACGTGATACACAACATGTATAGTGCATCCTTTCATTTGGCCATAGTAAAGGACACAAGCCGTTAAAAATATCACTAAAAACACTATATCATTTCAAAAAAGCCAATTATTTAGTTAGAAACTAAATAAGAGTAAAATTAATTTAGTTTTCTTTAATATAACTAAACACAAAGATAAAAAAACTATCAGATGGAGCTCCTGGTGGCTAGGCTGCCAGCAAGAGCCATCATCAGATGTCAGAGACTTTGATGAAGGAAGTCTCGGTGTTAGCGCAACCTATATTGTAGTAAACGCAATTGATTCTAAAAATACTTTTCAGAAGTTCTATTTACGAAAAAATTTTAATTTTTTATTTAATGAGAGGGTCCCATCGTTCAAGAATAACAGAGTACAAAAATATGATCAAGAAATTGATTGCTGCCATGCTTTTTTAAAACACTTTGAACTAACTAGTTTCAAAACAAGAAAGTCGCATTCTATAAATGTAAATACATCTTCCGTAAGTGATGCAGAAACAGACTACTGCATGCATCAACCTTCGAGCATTCAATCAAAGAGAAAGTAGTGAACTAGTATAACTATCATACAAACATTTAAAACCCATCCTACCTTAAGGCCAGCCTAGAAGCTCTTTCCATCCAGGCACCGAGTTCTTCCCCACTAGCCACCTGAATGGGGAAGGGGAGGGGAGGGGAGGGGAGGAGTTTTAAACAGACTCCCACTAATAGCTGTAGGGAGGGGCGAAGCGGGGTGGAGTGAAGGTGGCGTTAGAGAGTCTATGACTCAACATGCACAGGAGAAAAGAACTAGGACGGAATCCAATCTGATGATTTGGAGTCTGATAGATAAAGGTCCTACCTTAGGAGGATGCAACGCCTTTCACTCTTCAAGCAGGTCCACTCCCTCCTCAAGGACTTCTAAGCTTGAGGCCAGAGGGAGAGACGTTGGAGGCACTAGAAGGAGGGACGTCGAGGTAACTGGAGGGAGGGGTGATGAGG
Organism: Saururus chinensis; assembly: GCA_035235625.1. Lineage (NCBI taxonomy): Eukaryota > Viridiplantae > Streptophyta > Magnoliopsida > Piperales > Saururaceae > Saururus > Saururus chinensis. The sequence continues at coordinate 32,285,122 of CP141144.1, forward strand.
GTTGGAGGGCAGGGATCGGATTGAGAGGAGAAGATCGGGAGTCAGGTTTATTTTTTCAGAGGGATTTAGATGGCAGAACACATTTGACCAAGGGTGCTTTATTTTTGTAGGCTGAATTTAGTCCCAAACAAACTCTCTGAAAAGCTTGACTTATAAGTAGCTTTTTATGAGATAAATTAGTTCAACTTTGAATTACATTGACCCTTAAAGCATTTTTAATTCGGGATGCCAAATTGTTGTGGTGTCTCGCATGGCAATTGTAACGGACAAAAATGGCACCCTGGCTTTTGTAACTAGGGCACCATTTTCGAAGTAGAAATGGGCCATTTCCAAATCTCCCCTCCAACCCTCAACCAAAGGGTATTATTTGGAGTATTGATTTTTTTATCTGTTTTCCACATGATCGTTATTTTATTTTTCAAATATATTCTTCTATAAATTCACCTTCCCTAGTTTTATTTCTCATATATCTCCATTATTTTTTGCCAAATATTTCAACATGCTTAAATAATTTATCTTCATTGACTTCTTTTAATAAGAGAATGTGCATTGGCAAAACCTCATCAATTCTAATTCTGATGAAGAATTGGAAATTGAGATTTTAGCAATGGCAACTCTACAAGAAAAATGAGAAAATGCCAAGAGAAGGCGGAGAAGATGTCTTGTTTTTATTCCAGGTTACGTAGTTATAAACAGAGGAAGAACTAAAGGTCATCAGAGACGATATAATGATCATTTTGTTGAAAACCCTATGTACACTACAACTTAATTCCGGAGGATGTTTAGTATGCATTGATCTCTATTCCTTCGCATTGTAAATGCAGTGGAAGCTTGCTACCTATACTTTATCCAGAAAACAAATGCTATGAGTCCTCTTAGTTTATCACCACTTCAAAAAATCGCTCCTACTATGAGGATGCTTGCAGATGGTCTTGTAGTAGATGTTGTGGACGACTACATATGGATAGGTGAAAGTACTCCCACTGAAGCACTAAAAATGTTTATTAAAGTAATCATCAATGTTTTCAAAGATGAGTACTATAGAAAATTGAACAACACTGACATTTGTAGATTGCCATCAGAAGGTGAGCGACGTGGGATTCTTGGGATGTTGGGTAGCATTGAGTGCCACTTTGGAAGTGGAAGAATTGTCCAATTACGTGAAAAGGTATGTATGTTTGTGGAGACCACCATAAACCTTCCTTAATTCTTGAAGTTGTGGTTCTTGTGATCTTTGGATATAACATGCATTTTTTTTACCACCAAGATTGCACAATGATATGAGTGTGTTGGTTCGACTCCTTTATTTACTAGCCTTGCCAAAGGTTGAGCCCCTCCAGTCAATTACTTAATTAACGATCATAAGTATATGATGAGATATTATCTAGTTGATGGCGTATATATGGGCGACATTTGCTAAAATAATTTCATGTCCACAAGGGCCAAAAAATGTTAATTTGGCTACAACATGGGAGTTCGCAAGGAAGAATGTCGAGAGAGCTTTAGAGTTCTACAAGCGCGTTTTGCTATTATTCGTGGGCCCGCTTGTTATTGGAATCGTCAATCACTTCAACATATCATGAAGACATGCATTATAATGCACAACATGATTATTGAAGATGAAAATAATAAAAATATTCTAATCATTTATGATGCAAGAGAGTGTGACAATGATGTACTTGCAATGTCGCATGAGCAAATAATGGCATTTAAGGATTTCATTCAAAGGCACTTGCAAGTTCATGATAGATGAACACATTCTCAACTCCAAGATGATTTAGTTGAGCACTTGTAGAATTTATAGGGGGATGGTAATAGCATATAATTATTTTACTTATATTTGTTCCAATGTTATTTTATTTTATTTTTGCTTTTTATGTATTTTTTTTTTAATGTAGTTTTTCATGGTTATGTATTTTATATTTTTTATTTAAGTAAATTTGAGATAAAGTAAATATAATATTAAAATAATAAAATTGGTATCCATAGTTGTTCATAGGTCTCCATTTTACTACATAGGCAAATAAAGATGCCACTTGAGGATCTCCAACAATTATTTTTGAAGACCTCCATTGGAGATGTTCGTCGTGTCTTATCCCAACAAAAGGTGTGGAGGCAACTAACATCGATTCCATGTTTATATATTTCAAACTCTTTTGAGATTGTTGTGATGATATTACTACTTTATGTAGAGAGCGAATAATGGTGCAATGATTGTTATGTAAACCTTTTCTTGTATAAAATAAAATTTGATATTTTTCCTTAAATGTAACTCTTAAAACTATCAAGTTTAATTAACATATTTTAGAAAAAAATTAATATGTACACCGTAGCATATTAAAATATTTACACTAATTAGAAATGTGAGTTGTTAGATCATATTTTATGGCTTGTATCATATCAATTGGAGAAGGCAGGTAATTCAAATTTACTTGCCTCATAAGTAATATAAGTGGCCTAAAAGTGTCCAATGCATATAAATAGTTCGTTCTTTTCATTTGATCTATTGTTTTAATAGTCTATTTTGGATTAGGGTTATAAGTATAAAAGAGATGGTATTTTTTTGTGTTGTATGGACATCATACTTGTTTTACACTAGGAGGTTTGTTACAGTTAATAATTTCTATATCTTATATTAATAGTTGAATTTAATTTTTACAAATTAATTAAAATTTATTTATTTAAATAGTAAATAAAAGTACTATTAATTTAAAATAAAGAGATTATTAATTTTACATTTATTAAAAGTTCTCTTAATGACTCTTTGATATTATTTATTTATTTACTACAAATAATAATGGGAAAATTATTTTAATAATAATTTTTTAAAAAGATATTTACCAAATCAACTTACTTTGGAAAATATTTTCTATAGTGGTGTTGCTTTTTGCCACGTAGGCGCTAGCCAAGCTGGTGGCGCCTGCATGGCTTTTTTTTAAAATTTTATATGATTTCGTCCTTCTAAAGGAGGAAATCGGGCTACAACAGATTAAGTCGACTTCGTTCTTTAGAATGACGAAATCATCACACTTCGCAATTTGGCCTTTAGTTTGTCTAAGCCAAATGCGATTTCGTCTTTTTAAAGGACGAAATCATCTTCATTTTTGACCCGACTCTACTTCTCCACTCCAGTTCATCTTGTGCTCATTTTTCCTCCGTGCTCGTTTCCCTTTCTGCCCCGGCATTGTGCTTCGTGTTTGAGCACTGCTGCCAAGATCCTATCCTTCAGTGTCCTTTGCCCTCCTAGATCTCATCCTTTGTTGTATTTCAGGTTCGTTTTCCTTAATTTAGTTGGTTCCTTTGCCCTAATTTCAATTTCAGGCATTGATTGATTTCTCGTTCTCCGGCTTTGTTTGACTAGTGAGCAACTTGGGTGATGCCCGTGATTGCGGGCTGTGATTTTAATGCGACCAAGTTTGATAAGATACAGACATGAAAAAATTTAAAATTCAATAAAATATTTATGCCAAATTAATAGACATGGCTACTCTTCCTAATTATTCTTTTCTCCAGCCATTAGGACAAAATTGTCCAATGAGGTCGATCTGCCTCTTTATTTACCCTTTAATTTAATGTTGTGGTTTTTAAATGCCGAAATAGAACGAGGAAATTTGGTGCATAAAGAAAAATAACCCAACTGGATCTAAATTACTTAGTTTCTAAATTACTTTATTTTAGGAGTAATGGTGCTAGGGGACCTCAAGCAAGGCTTCCAATTGCGCCTTCTCCATTCTATAATCACTCGTCTGATCAGCCCAATATGACTTATCAAGTCAGGTCGGGTCATGAGAAATCCAGGTAGGTGCCCTAACTGTTTTTTTAGCAAGTTCGCTATTAAGCACTATTTTAACATTGGCACTGCAGAAGGGCTGACGGAGAAGGAGGGCAAACTCTCTGGCATATTGTTGAGAGGCCTGAATGTTAACACGGAGAGTGGTTTCATTCTTGTCTATGTCAAGGGCCACTTTCTCTTGCTTATTGTCTGCTGTAGGGAGAAGCGATTTAGATGGTACAATCCTTTAAAGGGTGAACACGGTCATGACTTTGCTGAGGTGGACAGTGTCAGGAAACATGTTGCCAATGGAATGAAGAATGCACTTAAGATAAAGGGTGCTTGGCAGTGGCCAATGACTAAGATCAACAAATGCCAGTACCAGGAAACAAATGAAGATTGTGGTTTGTTCGTCAGTACTATGTAGCGAAACTGGCAGGGGTGTTAGACAACTCGAGATAACAGGCTTGGTTAGGTTGATAGTCTACCTTGCTATACTTCGGGCCCGAATCGATGAGGAATTTGATCTAGATACGGAGGAATTGTAAAAAGAAAATAGACTTCTTTCACGCTTCTATTAACTGACAAATTCAATGTTCGACCAATTGTTTTGTAATTAACTACTGGAATAGAAATACTTGCACCAATGTCAGATGACATATATTCGATTAAACGATTTGTACTAATGTAGTATCTTTGATAAGAGTGAAACGGAAGTACACATATATCCGATCGATGATAGTTCTCAAGATTTCCTATTAGGTAGTGTTATCACATATATGCCACCTCGTATTAGGTCGTGTTATCGTTTACGAAGACATCTCCTATTAGGACGTCTTTGATGCCATGTAATCAAACAAACGATATTGACACATGTCGTTGATCATAACCGATGACCAAATGTTCTCGCGAACGAGGATGGCCATACGGAAGTTTTGACCAATTATTTTGTAATTATCAACTGGAATAGAAATACATGTACCAAAGTCAGATGACATATATTCAATCAAATGATTTGTACACATATAACCGATCGTATAATAGTTCTCACGATCTCCTATTAGGTTGTGTTATCGCATACAGAACATCTTGTATTATGTCATGTTATCGCATACAACACATCTACTATTAGGATGTCTTTGATGTTGTCTAATCAAATAAACGATATCAACGGATGTCGTTTATCCTAACCGACAACCAAATGAACTCACAAACGAGGATGGTCACAGGAAAGTTTCAAACAGTAAACCAAATCAAATAACATTCTTGACGACCACTTCAGAGGAGTTGATGACCAATATGTTGCGAAAGCGATGGATCATTGTAAACATTGATGTATTGCCCTCTAGATGAAAACCGTATCCGATGGAGAGCCAATTCACCAGCTGCCACTAAAGAGATCTCTCGTATGATCCATCTCCACGAAGAATAGGAGTGTGTCTATGATCTCCATGCACACTCCACCAATAGGGCGCGACTGCGATGGATCATTTGAGGCATTGATATATTGTCGACTAGCGAATCTTGCCCTCCATCGGATATAGGTGAGGACCGTATCCGATAGAGGGCCGATTCACTAGCTGCCGCTATAGTAATCTCCCGAATGATCCATCTTGTCGCCGAACACAAGCTGGCTAGGCATGAACCCTAACCCTAAAATATAGTGAGAAAGGAGCAAACATGACGATTTGGCCACACAAGAATGTTCTATCATCCCTGAACCGATAGGCTCGGCAGGCCAAACGATAAGGTTCAGGCCGCACTACAAGTTTGGCCCGAATCATGAGTGACATGTATCTCACGTATTGCTAATAAGAACACGAGTGACACGTATGGCCGGTTATTCTGTCGTGTTATCGAGAATATGATATGTACCAATGTTGTGTATTCGGACGACCGACGTATTATTTCGAATAACTTGGTGGTCATCATATCATCGATCTTATGATAATAGTTTAGGTCATGTTATCAGAAATATTAAGCTACATCTTCTTATCGTGTTTGTTTTTACACGAAGCCTCATTTCGTCATATGTTTGAATGTACGACTAATATTGAGATCATGTTCGTAAGCAAACAATCATCGCATTATTACTTGGAGACAAATAAGTAAATAGATGCTCGTTGATGATGTCATGTATTAGATTAAATGATATGTACCACTAATGTGGCCTAGAAAATGCGATAAGAACAAAAATTCATCCTATTGTAATATATGAGAAGACAAATTTCAATGGGAAAAAGATATAACTGTTATTAATTTATTACATCTAAAAAAGTAATCTTTACATAACTTTAAAAATACAAAGAAAATAACAATCCGTCTCGGTGCCAATGATCAGTGGGCTTGCAATCTCCTTGCAGACTCTCGGACCCATCAATTCAATTGTGAATGAGAACATTCGCGATATTCATATAACGCCAAGTAATAAATCGCCCCCTTCAGAGGTTGGTGAGGACTGCGTCTGAAGAGGGGACAAATTACCATCTCGCGCTATATGACTATCCCGAAGGCTCCGTCTTGTCTTTGTCTCGTCCTCCTCACAAATTTGGTAAACCCAGTGGTCACCGTTATATATATATATAGAGGGCCGCTGAGGTGAGCCTAGGCTCACGTGCGGCTGCGTGAGCCCAGGCCCATTGGGCTGTCGGATTTATATCCGACGGCCCATGTTACTCAGGGGGCTCAGCATTGGCAGACCTTGCTGAACGAGGTCGATAGCGCTTTTGTCCAAATCAGCCTCCATCAGCCACGGGATTTTGTGACCACTCCCGATGTAAATTTCTTCGTCCCATACATCAGAGAACCAGTCAGAGTCCTCCAATGGACAAATATTGATTTGTCACAAAATTATCACCGGTATTTGGACGACTTCTATGTATCCTCCTTTTTTCCAGAATGGAGGAAGAGCACTTCTGGAGATACGCCATCTTTCAATAAGGTACCATAGGAGGCAAAGGACTTCTTTAGGGCAATAGTAATAATTCCGAAAACCGAAAGGGTAGAGATAGGCATAGTCAGGGTGCGGGATTTGGAAGAAAATAGGCTCATTTCGGACTAAGTGAACTTTAAGGTAGGCCGTGATTGAGGTGGTAGTCCGGAGTGGAAAAGTGAAGGTGGCTAGTAAGTTGAGGAGTTCTGGAGGGAGGTTTTCGCATTCTTCAATAGGGAGTAGGTCAAGGAACAAGTTTTGCTATGGAGAAATGGATGGAGGGGAAGGCCATAGGTGGGAGAGAAAATCAGCAAGAATATTGTCCTTTCCTTTAATCTTTTTTACCTGGAACTTCCATTAGGAAAACCAATCATGCCAACGTAAAATTTGTGCATTAGACAGCTATTTTTGCTTGAAGTGCAACATCTGAGGGAAAGCACTTATATCCATTTCCACGGTAAATTCATGACCTATTAAAAAGAACTAGAACTTGGTAACGGCCATTTTTACCGCAAGGATCTCCTTGTATGTGCTATGGTAGTGCTGCTCAGAGGGTTTAAAGGATTCACTCTTGTAGCCACAGAGATGTCTCTTCTGAGTTTTATCAAGGACGAATGCTCCCCAAGAATGATCACTAGCATCTGTCTGTAAAATACGATGCTGATGGGGGGACGGGATCTGTAGTGGTGGCAACCTTGGAATAATCTCCTTGATAGCTTTGATGGCTTTTATATGTTTCTCAGACCAAGTGGGTGGAGCTTTCCGAAGGAGTTCCGATAGGGTGGCTTTGTGCTTTGCTATATGGGGAATAAAATCTGAAACATAATTCAAAACACCAAGGAATGTTTGAACTTGTTTTTGGGACAATGATTCTTCAGGAAAGTCCTTGAGCTTTTATGCAATATGGGTCAAAGGAATGTATTTGCCATTGCGGATTTTCATTCCAAGGAAATCAATGTCCGGTGTGTAGAGGACAATCTTGTTTTCGGTGAGTATGATGATGTAACTACAGCAGATAGAATGGAATTCCTGTAGCAACTGTAAGTGCTCTTCCTCTGTTCTAGAAAAAAGGAGGATATCATCGATATAGACAAGTGCCGAATGGAGGAGAGGGTGGAAAATTTTCACCAGAAGGAGTCCCCTGAGTAACATGGGCCGTCAGATATAAATCCGATGGCCCAGTGGGCCTTGGCTCACGCAGCCGCGCATGAGCCCAGGCTCACCTCAACTTTTCCCATATATATATCAGGATGTGAGGGATAGAAACTATCGAGATCGGCAGACTGAACTAGAAGGTTCGGAGTGTAGGCCCGGGTTTCCATATATCGTGTAAGGCTGGGTTATGAAAATTATTCCATATATAGTGTAGGTCTGGGTTACCATATTGTATTATCCGAGTTTGACACATTGGAAATTGAAATTGGAAATGATTCCTCATGAATTGGTGATTCTAATTTAATTGAAATGTTGGGAATTGTGGTGATTCTTCGGGAATTGGGTGGTTAAATTAACGCAATTGTCGTGTGTTCGATCGCACAACATGACCAATATAGTGTAATTGACTACATGTCTACCAAAAATATTCATTATCGTAATCATGAGATCATAAAACAGGACTGATAAATCATTGTGTTCATGTTAACACGATATTTACATAAGTCGTGTGAAAACAAAATTCGAGTGTATTATTAGCATGTCGATAACATGATATATGAACATTTCGTGTTAAGGCATTCACGCTTCAACAAGTATCATAAATTTATATTACCTATGTGCCATCATTTCTTATATTTTGCAGTTATGCCCACCATCGCCATTATTGATATATTGCCATCTAGCAAATAAGTCATGAATGCGACGAATCATTGGAAATATTGATATATTGCCATCTAGCAAAACATGCCCGCCATCGGATATAGGTGAGGACCGTATCCGATGGAGGGCCGATTCACCAACCACAGCTAAAGCAATCTCCTGAATGACCCGTCTCTGTGAAGAACATCATTGTGCGAGCGATTCCCCTGCAAAACTCCTCCGATACATTGCAATACAATGGGATTTCACTGTGTTTAAGTCAGATGCAATGGGACGGACCATTTGAGACATTGCAATAACGATTGGTTGTGTTCTTCCCCCCAAGATGCAGGTGACGACTGTATATGAAGGTACACCATCAAACGCAAAAGTAATCTCCAGAATAATCTGTCTCGGCGTTGGCTATCAGTGAGTGAGCATTCTGCAAACCTTAACCCTAATATATATAGGCAGGGTGAGACGGTTATGGACCTCCTAGTTATGGAAGGTATTAATGCAGCAAACACTGTGGTGTTGCTTTGGGAATAACAACTCGGGAATTGGGACTCTATAATCATGGAATTTGCGTGGGTTTGAACACATGATATGACCAATATTGTGTAAGCAATGGACCCTCTTGACAAAAGAATTAATAATTAATTGGTATTATCATGTAATTAGTAACACGTAACCCTTTGTGGTCATGTTGTCGATTACACGATACAAATATACAGTATACCCTATGTACAATATTTTGTATTTTTAGGAACACGTTAATTACATATTACATGTTGATAATATGATGTATATACAAAAATTTTAGCTGAAGAACAAGGGTGGAAAAGATAAGCCTGATCGATGCTCCCCTTCCTTACGCCATTTGTGTATGCTATTATTCAACCTCATTCGGCTTGTCATTGGGACATCTACCACATTGGGAGGCCCCCCTTGTGAGCTACACATTGTTTGTCATTGTGACCTAATATACCGCATGTTCCACATTTTCATGGGGCTTTGAGAGGCAGTTCTCACTCTATCCATTTTTTTTAGGATGCTCCCGCTGCTTTTGAGGGATAGGTGAGCTGAATATAGGCATAACTCTAGTCGGTGCCCACTGGTGCCAATCCTTCGTTGGGTGTATGGGCTTTTGATAGGTCAGTTTATACATTTCAGTAGAGTACCATCTTTCGTAGTACTCGGACACATGGAAGTGTCTATTATCAATTGTTGCGATTGCATGCTTACATGGTAGACCCAGATGTTGAAACTTTCCACAGGTGCATATACGATCAAACAGGTTTACCGTATCCTATGAGGAAACTATTGTATGAGTGCACAATAAATGACTTTCTCATGTTCTCGATTACACTACGTGTCATACAATCGCTACGTAAAATCATATCTACTTACACGATAAATGAAAATAATGTGTTTAAACTAACACAATATGAAGCCCTAATGCAAAAATGAACACATGCTATGTACATCGCCATATGAATGCAATGTACCTAGTGATATAGCGAGTTAACCTGGAATTTATACATTGATACAGGCAATACAATCACATTCCTTGCTTCTTCTCGCTTGTTTTTGATGCATTTTTAGGCGAATGGAGTTAACTCTTCCATCATATTATGCCTGTCCGTCCGACATTTTTCAAATGATGCTGTCGTGTGCTCCCTTGTGTGCTCAATTAAATGAGTTATAGGCATCGATCTGGCTTTTTTGAATATTGCATTTGCACTTTTAGACCTATTGAGCTAAGGATCCCATATCTTTTCCCTAGAAATGATACATTGGCCCAGTGCTCTAAACCCACCATCTTATTTAACCAAGCATATGCTTCCAGATTATATTATTTAATGTTGTTCATTATTTCATCATACACATTCTGTCTGAACGTTTCAGCTGCAACATGGAGTTGATTCTTTAGGTAGTTGTCCTTGAATCTGTCTAGCATATTTGCTGCTATGTGACAGATGAAATATCTGTGGTGTGTAGATGGGAAAAACTTCTTCACAGAATTTGTCAATCCTTTTTGTCTATCTAAAACTATTGTATCCAACTCGGTTGGAGGATTAGAGAATAGATTATTTTTAAGCAACTCAAGAAACCAGCACAAAGTTTTCTCGCACTCGTTCTCAACCACTGCAAATGCAATGCACAACATATTATTATTCTCGTCCAGTGCAGTTGCTATTAGTAGTTGCTCAGGATATTTTCCTTTCAAGAAAGTTGCATCAACCATTAGCAATGGCCTCAGGGTATTTTTAAAAGCTCTAACAATAGGGCCAAACATCTAGAATACTCTTTTAAAATTATACCCACCCATAGGTCCGGGAATATCACATGATCTCACTGACACAACTACACTTCCCAGATTTATATATTCTATCTGCCTCTCTTAAACAGGAAGTAAGCGATAGGATTCGTCTGGGTCATCATATATTAAATCAGTCAGAGCTTTACCTACATTACCAAATACAATTTAGTAAAGGTTATACAACAACGGCTTACATCGTGTTCCCGATAGCATGACATTGTATGTTTTCGTGTGATCGGAATCCATACACAATCACCAGTCATGTTTATGGTACCACGATATTGACATATGTCATGTGAGTGCATATTCTGACTATAATTTAAGCATGTAAATGATAACACTCTAAACTAACATATCGTGACAATAAATCAACACTTCAATTATTCTCATGCATTACCTGCAAACCAACATTTATTACAGTCCAAGGGTGACTATTGTTAAAGAAAATCTAAAAGCAATGTATTTTTATGTATGAAAAATGATTACTATGTGATTCTATTATAAAAAACCAGCCCCTATTATCACATTTTGTATAGATTATTTTAATCTGATGTTTAGGAGCTTTGATTCTAACGTTTAGGAGGAAATTTTGACCATTGGGCATATATTCGGGAAAGTCCCATGCTTAGTTAGCTAGCTCTCAGGTATGTGATTTTTTTCCTGTTTGCTTGGGTTCATGTGGGTTTCCTTTGAAATGGTGATTTAGTTAATAATTATTGGGTTTTTTTTTTTCTTTTAAGATAGAAAATTGGTTGAATTCATTGAGTTTTTATCAATCAATAATTAGAGTGAAATGTGTAATTTAGTATTTTATTATTTGGTATTGCATATGTTTGTTAGTTTATATATATAATTGTTGAGTTGATAATCTCATGTTATGTTAAGTAAAGTAGTTATTTTGAGACAATTGCTTAATCTAATATTATTGTAATCTATTGTTTATGAATTGAGTAGAGATGGAAAAAGAAATAGTTAATTTTTTTTACTTAACTATGATGGATGCGCAGATGGATATAAATTAAAAAATTGTCTGCATATGATGAATTTGATATGCAAGTAGCTAGCAAAGTTGGGTGGGATTGAAGATGAAAAATTACTATAAAATGTAATATTATGACATATAGATCGAGAATGGGACTAATATGTATAAATGATGATGCATCAATGAATTTTATGTTTTACTACTCGCATCACATAATTTGTTTCGAGTTATTTCTCAAAAAAGAAGCCCAAGTGCCTAATGAAAGACGAAGTAGTTCATACAGGAGCTCACACAAGAGCTCTAAAAGAAATGTGAACAATGAAAGACATGCAAATGCTAGTGGACTATAAAGAAGAAGAAAATTTATCTATAATAGTAGTTTCAAATGAACGTCATAGGTCGTCTGCCCCTATTGACGATAAAAGTGGACCTAATTGGAGGTAAGGTTTATTAAGTTGTGAATCCTTTTTGAATCTTATAATTATCAATGAAATATGGGACGCTAAATTTTGAATTTTATGTATAATATGGAAGGTACACATCGTATACACACAAACCATTTAGCTTTCAAATGTCTCAAGGCGGTGTATGGTATGGAACTCAAAGTTCGAATGACATTCATTACCCTTACACAAGTGTTGGTCGTATCGATGTTAGATCATCCCATCAAAGGTGAAATATATATTCATAAATGAATATAACATTTTTAAGCTTTAAAGAAGGGGTTAAGTCATGAAATTTAATACATATGTGATATTCTATGTAGGGGCACTTATGTCTATGATGAAGATATTGATGGAAATGGGGTCAATGAAGGTGAAAATAATATTAGCGAAGCAAGTGGAGAAGATTTTGACATGAACAAAAAAGGGGTCAGAGGTGAAGAAAGTGCTCAACAGATGGTTGACAACGAAGGGGATGATGTAATAGACAATGTAATTACCACAAATGATATGAATGTGGATGATGAAGAGCCTTCATACTATGACGAGGAGCCACTCTATGCACACATCACAAATGAGAAGATAGATGCGGCAGTTAATTCTGCCATGGATATGGACTAGGGCTGCACTGGAAAACCGGAACCAAACCGAACCGGGTGAAACCAAACCAAAATTTGGCTGTTCGGTTTGGTTCGGTTTTAAGAAAAAAACCGAAACCAGAACCAAACCAAAACTGAACTGAAACCGAATCAATTTAATTAAAATAATTCCAGTTCGGTTCGGTTTTAAGGGAAAAAATAAAATTTTTATATAAAAAATATGTAATTTTATATTATATCTACTTGATTTTAATTTATTAAAGTAATTTAATTAAAATATTCGGTTTTTATTCGGTTTCGGTTCCTATGTCGGTTCGGTTCCTGAATTTTGGTTCTTAAATTCGGTTCGGTTTGGTTCCTGAATTCAGTTCGGTTCTTGCAGGAACCGCAAGAACCGAACCGAGATGCAGCCTTAATATGGACCAACAAAACAAAGATGAGTTATATGTTGGCCGCATCTTTGAGAATAAAGAAGCATTTGTTACATCCTTGTAAGAGTGTTCCATTAAAAATCATGTCGAATACAAGGTTGTACGCACAAATTTGTGAGAGTATACAGTGAAGTGCATTGATAGTACTTGCTCTTGGAGAGTTCACGACTCAATAAAAAAGGGTAGAGGGTACTTTAAATTGAAGACATACAGAGGTGATCACACATGTCGGAACTCCTAGCTTAGCACAGATCATAGGCAGTGGAATGCATCATTTGTTTCGAATGTCATAATGTCTGCTATTAAAGCTGAATTAACTCTCACACCAGGTGATATTATTTAAAGAATGAAGGAGAGGTTTCATGTTAACATATCTTATAAGAAAGCATGGGCAGGAAGGAATATGACTATAAAGGCCATTTATAGGGATTTAGTAGAATTATACATATTGTTTTCAATGTACCTCAGGGCAGTGCAAGAAGCGAATCCCAGCACCTATTACAACTTAGAGTATGATGAAGTAACTCGGCTAGATGGTGGCATGTGTAGGAGATTTAAGTGGTTATTTTGGGCATTTGGGCCGTCTATAGCAGAGTTTCGACATTCTATCCTGGTGATTAGTGTTGATGCCACTCACTTGTATGACCGGTATCCCAGAGCTCTTATGGCTGCAACAACGACAAACAGAAATAATGAGTTATTTCCTATAGCATTCGGGATAATGAGAAAGGAAGATGAAGACAATTGAAAATGGTTCTTAAGTGAAGTGAGGGAATATGTACTGATGGACTTGCCAAATATCGTAGTTATTTCAGATCGACGTAAGGGGCTTCAGAAGGTCGTGCCTAAGGTTCTTCCTGAGCCTATGTACTACCATTGTTATTGCATCCGTCACATAAAGGGAGATTTTAAGGAGTTTAAAAATGATACACTGACGGACTTGATTGAGGTAGCAGCTTGTTCACTTGATTAGTCAAGAGAGTCCTGGGGCAAAACATCTCCTCTTAGGAGGAGAATTGCATCCTACACAATTATCTCTTGCTCATGATGGTTTTAGGAGATTTGACATGATGATTACAAATATGACTCAAAGTTTAAATAGCATCTTGAAAGGGGCACATGGATTACCCATGTAGGCTTTACTGTCAGCTATTTTTTATTGGGTAGTAAAATGTTTTGTTAAACGATCTTCTGCCGCATCTGCCATGACCACCTCATATACTCTCAAAGTAGAAGCGATAATTAGATAACAAATAAGAAAAATTGGGGAGTATATAGTTAATAGGATCAATAGCAACGACTACGAAGTGATGTCAATTCGTGGTTGAAAGGTTATGGTGAATGTGAGGGTTCATACTTATACATACAATAGCCCTCACGTCTATTTGTATCCTTGTTCACATCTTATTGCCATGTGAGGAAAGCAGTAGGAGCCTATATAGGCAGGACCTTGTTACACATCTACCACTTACAAAAATGTGCACTCGGCACAATTCTATTCTCCTCATGGTCAGGAGTATTGGGAGAGGGATATACCTTATGTATTATTCCCTTTGAGAGTAACAAGACAACTCGATCGCCCACGGTCCGTTCACATTTGGAATATAATAAACTGTATGACTATGAAGAGAGATGGTAGAGAAGGGTATAAATGCGGGAGGTACAAACAAAGTGGGCATAATAGCAAATCATGTAGAAACCCTCCCGTTGATTGGTAAATATATAATCAATCTTTTTATTTATTTTTTATTTTATGTATAATTATATATTTCTAACGATCTTAATTCTTCGCATATCATATGGATTATGTTGAGCCTTTTTACAGGCCAAGCCAGATTGATGAGTCAGCACCTATCTAGCAGGAGTCGCATAAGTTAGCTTCTATTTGGCGAAGAGAGGTATGATAACTCTTTATAAATTTTATTTTATTTTTTTATATTATAAATTACATTGGGTTATAATTTTAAAATTTATTATAGGACCCAGGTGCCTTGAGTGCACCGAACATCCATTGGCCCATAGGTGAGCATATGTTACCGTATATCAAGCGAGCAGGATTTAGAGATTTTATTCATCTACAGTACGTTCATCTGAATTGGCCTTTATTGAGAGATCTCATTGAGAGATAGAGGGAGATGCAGACATTTCACCTGCCCTATGGAGAGATGACCATCACTCTTATGAATGTGGCAGTTTTTTTAGGACTTTGCATTGATGGAGCTTTTGTGGCGGGCACGACAGGAGGAGGTTATTTAGACTTATTAATCAAACTCCTTGATAGAGCTTTTCCTACCATAGTGATGCGTGGTAGCCGAATGAGTCTTCAATGACTGTTAGGCGAGTTTCGTGAGCTCCCAGTGGATGCTACAAAGGTAGTTATCAAGCAGAAGTACGGGCTTATTTATTACATTTACTCGGGGCTATGATATTTGCGGATACCATGAGTAGCCATGTACATCTTTCATATCTCTCCCTCCTTGTGGACTTCGACATGGCGGGTACTTATTCATGGGGCAGTGCTACTGTTACTTTTTTATACTGACAGTTAGGGAAAGAATGTCAGACAATGACCTCGGGGATTGCATGTTACTGACCCTTCTTCAGGTAAATGAATTCATAATTTCAAATATTTTTTTGCATGTATAATTTCTTACTTTTTTTAATAACTTTTATCATATTTTGTGACACAGTTATGGTTGTGGGAGCATTTACACGTCGGTCAACCAAGTATTGAGATGGTTAACTTAGTCGAGGGTGCTCCATTAGGAGCGAGGTAGGCTCTATTTATTTTTAACACTTAATTTTTTTTTAATGGTTTTATTTACATATGATGAACTCATTTTTTAAATTTAACTCCTTAAGGTGGAATGTTTGAAAAGGAAAAACTGAAAATCCACAAGGAGTCTTCCGATTATATAGAGGAGAGTTAGACCACCAGCGGTCATATTAGGTAATTTTATTTTAGTATTAACTTTTTAAAAATGATTATAAGATATGTAAGGTTATTTAAACTTAATTATCTTTATATATTGTATAGGTTATTTGACAGTCGTACTCACTAGAAGTATTGGCTGTGTTACCTCCTGTATGCACCCACAGTCGAGATGTGTGGCTGTCGCGAACCCCACTAATATGTTACGAGATTATAGAGATGTATGTGTCGGATCGTGTAATACTCCAGTTTAACTTGGAGCAAGTAGTCCCACCTTCTACCGTCGAGTTTATCTATCGCAGCACTCAGCAGAGCTGCCATATTACCGACTGGGCTATATATAATGCAGTATATATCGCTCGATAAGATGATAGGAGAGTCACTGTTATCCATGGGGAGATGGCCACAACATCACTAGATGTTCATAGCGTATATATGCAATGGTATTTATCGATTACACAACGATATATTTTATTGTATGATGAAGTATAGGAGATGACATATCAGCCTAGGGGTGCGTCTGAGATAGCTTTGGTAAGTATAACTTTGTTAATTAAGGCACATATTATTTTTTTATTTTTTATTTTTTATTTATCTTATTTTTAATTTATATTTTATAGCTTTGTTTAGTGGGACGTACACATGTGTATTTGACTAACACAATTAACACCTGTACTTCGGGTGAGGACTTTTTAGCATTATGCCAGTCAATGCTTAGGGAGCATGATAATGTCCTTCATAGCTTGCCACTGCTTTAGTCGGTGATTACGGATGTTTATAGACATTATCCTCTCGACGTGGCCGCTCAAGCACAGTCGAGGCATGATTCATTCTCTGATATTCTATCTTCATCAGCAGCACATAGCTCTCCTCCCTGTTCTTCATTTCCTGTCACTCCACATGTAGCTTATCTTCAGCTAGATCCAATATTATATTATAGACGACATCGACCAGCTCGTGTTGAGCCATTTTTTACTTATGTAGAACTGGAGCCAGAGCCACAGCGGGAGCCAAAGCAGGCGGATCATGAGGAGCAGGCAGACTATGAGGAGGAGGAGCTCATACGACAACGTCGGGTCGAAGTTGACGACGAGGTCGAGGATGTAGGAGATCATGACATTTAGTGTATTAGATTTTTCATATGCTTCTTTTAAACTAAACACCTTATTAACATGTGATGTAATATATTTTATAAATATTCATATTTTATGCTTGGTTTTTTGTTGTGCAGATGATGGTTGATGACAATAACTTTGATGTTATGTGAATAATAGTTAATGTAGATAAGTTTGATGTTTTATAGATGTTAATTTAAACATATGTATAGAATATGTGTCGAATGAATGAACAGGGGATAGATATATTTGTATAATGTGTGTCGATTAAATTTATGATTGTATAATGTATTGAATAAATGAACAGGGACATGTGTTAAATTTAGTTTAAAAAGAATTTTTAAAAATTTTTTGAATTAGATTTCATCTTTCTAAAGGATAAAATCAATTAAAAGTAAGATGAATGTAAAATGTGGTGATTTTGTCATTTTAAAGACGAAATTGCTTTAACTTGATTTCGTTATTTAGAAGGACAAAATCAGTTTTAAGTTAAAAGATGAAATCAACTTACATCTAAAACTTGCCTGCGACCAACTATAAGGGTGGAGATTTCATTCTTTAGAATGACAAAATTATTTTCTTATAACTCAATTTTATAATTTAGAAAGACGAAATCAACTTAAATTTTATATTATTATTTTAAATGATAAAATTATATAATTTTTTTTTTAAAAAGCTATGTATGCATTGTAAAAAAATAACACTATTTTAAAATAATTTTTTCAAAATAAGTTAATTTAATAAATATTTTTAAAAATTATTATTTAAATAAATTTTCTAATAATAATTCTACCCATTTATTTACATGAAAACCTATTCCAATCTTTTGATTAGACCAAAAAAAACATTCATAACACGTCCAGCTGCAAATTTTAATTGTACGTAGCTCAGCAAGCACCCGAAAAATCTACTCACCTCCCGTTTCAAAACACAAAGAAAAGTCTTATCCTACCTGCCTCCACCTTTATTAACTTTAATGTACCCAAAAAGTAAGAATTTGAATGTTAAGGTCTTATTACAACCGTAAATGCTCTAGCTGTCGAGCACCTCGGCTTTTACTAAATTCAGAAGCATTAAAAGCAAGAGAAATCTTCTGCCACATTCAGAAGCATTAAAAGCAAGAGAAATCTTCTGCCACATTCAGAAGCATTACAAAAGAAATAGGAAAGTTCTCATCTGAGGAGGCGTCCGGGCCGAGGCTCCTGAAGCATCAGTGTCAACGGGGAGAGATAGACGAAGTTAGAAAGCGATGGTTGGCCCGAGTAATGATAGAGCACAGTGATAAAATATTGTATCCTTCTACCAAAAAGAGAGACGTGCCTCAGTCGCTCCCCTCTCTCCTTCTCGAAATGCCGTAGTTTTACGTGTAAAAATGACTTGGGAGTTGAAAATTAGGAGAAGTTTGTAGGTTGGTTATTTATTTTTTTATTTTTATGCCAGATTGATTGATTGAAGGCGTTTCACAACACACTCACACAGAATCGGATGGGGGTCCTTGGATCTTGCTGTCCTCCATCACCTCGGAGTTATCAGCCTCTGTTGTCTTATACTGCCTGGGATTTTGATTTTAATTTTGCTTTTCTGCGTAAGGCTCCCGCCCCACGACAAAATACCATGGATTTATCTATGCGCGTGGGTAGATAGTTTTTCACGATCCTTAACTAATAAAATTTGTATTTATAATTTTATATTTTTTATAGAAAAAGTTTATATTAGTTTAAGCTCATATAAATATATGTGAGCCTGGGCTCTATGGGCCATCGGATTTACATCCGATGACTCATAATATTTATGAGTTTAACTAATGAGTATAACTTATGAGTATTATAAGCCGCTGGATGTAAATTCGACGGTCTATAAAGCTCGGGCTCATATAAGATTATATAAGCCCGGGCTCATATAAATGGGTCTATTTTTTAATGTTTAAAAATTATAAATAAATCTTTTTATTAATATAATTATTAATTTTAAATTAAAAAACCTTTTATTTACTTAATCTATATGTAGTCAATGGGGCTATGATCACAACAGGGATAGAGACTGGAAAAATTAGGTAGGAAAGTTATTAAATTTGTAAAAGCTATAAAGGGTTTAGGGGCATTACAGTAAGTTTAAAAGTTTGACTTGGCTAGAGGTTGACTCAATTTGACTTGTGTTCGAGCTCGAGCTTCACTCATATTCAAGCTCAATCTCGAACTCAAAGTTAGTTAAGCCAAGCTAAAATATGCTCAGCTCGAAGCTTGATGAAAACTTAAACTCATATTAAATATATTATTTTTTTAAATATATATGTGTATATATTACACATTATATATAAATTTTATATCTCCCAATTTTTAACTCTTTTAATAATTTATTTTTTTTATGTACAACTACACCAGACTTTTTGTTATAGGAATCATATAATATATCTCATGAAATCTAGAACAATTTTTTATGAAATTTTACTCCCTCTGTTATGTAATATAGTATAACTTAAAAAATCAAAATCAACAAAGGCTAGTTCTTTTGATTTTTTAATCTAACACATTAGACCACCTAGTAACCATGTTCCTTTTAGTGTTTTTTCTCTAAATACCTCTAAGTCACCAATTACAAAATTAAATAACGATTACAAGGCATAACAACTAGACTTGGCTTGAACTTGACTCGAACTCAATCCGAGCTCGACTCATGCTCAAAATTAAAGTTTTAAATTCAATCTTGAACACTTTAAAGCTTGATGATACTTGGCTCATTAACACCCCTAAAGGGGGCTATATGGTCTCACCTAAATAGAAAATACATGAGACCATATAATGGTCACCTAAAAAGAAATGTATAAATTCAATTGGCTAGGGGGGCCATGGCCACCTCTAGCCTCCATGGCTTCATCCCCGATCGATAGAGAGTGTGATAAATGCACCACCTCTTTTGCCCGTTTAACCATTCTTATTATTATCCATAGCCTCAATGGTAAAATAGGTAAATATATTTTTATCATTTAAAGATATTTACCAATATTTTTGTCAATGACAACTATATATGTGTAATTTTTAAAACATTGAATAAAGTTCAAAGGGGTTTAAGTACAATTTACCCTTCTTCTTTCTCACAACAAGGCCAATAGACTAAATGGTATTATATCATATCATAGTTTTATAAAAAATATCATCTTTTATAAAAAATGATCCTCAACTATAGTGTATTCTTAGAAGATATATCTAGCTCGATGACGTACTATAAATAGTGAGCATGATCATGCTACATAGTGTGCTAAAAATAGTACATAAAGATTCTTCTCACCTCTATGTACCATGTTAGGAGCCCCAAGTAGCATGGATAAGAGTGCTAGTCAAGAAAACATTTTCATTCTTAGAAATGCCATCAAACTTCAAACTTCTTAGTATTCTTAGAAGTGGTCATGCAACTCATGCCCACATGTGAACCCCCACCTGATATGTAGTAGGAAAATTTTGAATTACTGCTCTCCCTTCTTCCTTGTCGCTGCGCTAACCCATTAGACAAAACTGCTTTCCCCTATTCCACCAGCCTTATCTCTAACTTTGTCTCCTCCTCTTCCACAATGCCACCTTTTTTCATCAATTAGCCCCCTTTTCTGCCTTTTATTCACCTTCCCACCTTTGTTTTTCAGCAACTCCCTTTCTCATAGACCAAGATCTTGAAATTCAATTTTTACATTTCTCATAGTGCTAAAACACATATAAACATTTATCATGTTTTAAATACAAAATAATTATGTTACTACGCAAATTAAGATTATTATTTTTTACACATACGTATAACTAATCACATAATTTACAAGAATAACACTATTAAATAGACCAAAGACGACCTTGCATTGCAACCTAAATCATGTTCCATATATACAGGTACAACACATAATATAGCACCACACAAACCTACAATGCTATCCCTCGGTAAGGATCTATTACTTTGCTAACATCATGCTTACACAAGCCCTACTAGCGTTGGCTATCTCAATTGAAAGAACCTACACCAAAAAGATGCATGAGTATATTAACATATACACAAGATCAAAAGCTAAAATTAAACACAAGATATTTATGGTAGGGTTAATTAATTATACTCACTCTTTTTTAAAATTACACTTTTTACCTTTTCACATAATTTGTGGCTTAGGGCCCTTATCATATTTTTTTCTGCTTTACAAAGTACATAATTTATATTGCAACTTTCTTTAGATGCTTCTATTTTAATATCTACATTTTATCACCTTACACTTCGAAGCATGTCGACAAATTTAAATTCTGCTCCTTGGAGTTAAATCTAGTCCAAGTAGACTGACAAACCAATCACTCACGAAGGTGAAAGCCGCACCATGTTGTTCATGGATAACAATGTCATGACCTGAGTTTTCAAAATACATAAAAATTAAATCAAAGCTTGCCAAGGCTTCGACCAGGGTATTTGCCATAAGTATAATATAAATATTTTATTTCCTCAAAAATATATCATATGTGTACAAACACATAAGGAGAATATAAACAAGGCTTCTTGAGCCAAACAAAACTAATAAAATGATTGAAGACCTACAATACATTTGTTGATCCTCATATTTTCCTCGAAAGGTCCCAAAATTTTCTTTTCTACCCACAGACTATGCCTCGCAGGGTCTTGCAAGGTCTAGGGGGTGGTGAGTATTTTAAAATAGTTAGTAGGAGAATTTATACTATCATATGTAAATGTAGCATAACAGTTTTCAAATCACATAATTAGAAAGATTGGTAAAACTTTTAAAAAATTAGGGTGTACCTCTCACCCAAGATATCCCTTAGAGCTTCTCCCATTGTATAAAAAATGCTACTAGGGTTTGCAAGCTCTCATAGTACTACCAGTGCCCTTGACACCTACTCCACCTTCAGGAGTCTACTGCGAGTACAAAGCAACTACCTCTTACTCATCTACAAGTCTTTTGCAAATAATCATGTGTTTGTAGAGAAAAGAGCCACCCTTAGTACTCATGGGGCCCTGAGATCAAGAGAATAGAGAGCTTTTCCATTATATTGTCTACCTTAACATGTGTAGCATTCTTATAGGTTATTGCCCTTCGTTAAGGGCTAACCAGGGATCATGCCCTTCATTAGGAGCTAACTAGGCTAATATGTGTTTCAAGTTAACTATGCCCTTCTTAAAGGTTATTTCCCTTCAGAATAGAGTTGTGAACTTATCTATTCATGGAGCTCAGTTAGTACGTTTACCAAGTTAATGGTCAAGACAAACAAATTAATCTTAAATTCACTGACTCATAAAGAGAAGTTTTCTTTTCAAAATATTTGGTCCTAATATTTAGTCTTTCAAACCCTAGCCTCTCCTCTACAAGTCATGTGCGTGTTAAGGACAATGGAGATAAAGAGAGGGTTGGCCACTAGTTCCAATGAAACAATTATCATTTCTTTACCTCATCTCAATAACTATGTGGCATGCTTGTATGTAGTTTTTTTAAAATATTTTGTAAATCATAGCTTTGACAAGGAAATTATTCTCTAAAATCGCCTTTTAAATATATTTTACTCATTTATAATTAACATAGTGGCGAAGCTTGATTTTCTCCATATCACATGAACCACAATGCATAATTCATAACTTACTTTAAAAAATAATAATTCAATAAAATAAACACATGAGACAATCACAAAAAATTCATTTGAAAATAACTCAAGTACTTATTGTGGCAAAGTCTTGTGTACATTAATTTCAAAAATAACCTATGTAAACATTTATGTTTTAAGAAAGGATAAAAACCCCTACCTAATTCTTTGTCCGAGTTCAAAGGCAATAAACATAACTCCTCCCTTGTATGACAATTTTTACCTTTATAGAGTTGTCAATTCTTCAAAATGAGTTTTTCATATTGTAGAGCACACATGAATAATGTAAAAATGCTTCTTGAACAACCCAGATTGGACTTGAAATGATCTCAAAACATGAAAAAGAAGGCTGGAAGAGGGAAACCCCTCTTTAAATAGGTTGGCGCACTAGAAAGGAAGCGAAGGCACACATCACTGAGCTGCGCATAGCACAAACACTACATGGTATGGTGCGCGCTGCGTCATATGGCGCATAGTGCAAACCTATTTTATTATTATTATTTATTCCTTTATTTCTAATAAGCGTATCTTTCTACCCCGAACTCGGATTTGTCCACTTTTAATATTGTTAGACTTGTATCAACAAGCCCTACGATACAATACTCTATATGGTAGGTTTATGTCAAACTTGTTCAAGTAAGACCCACCCATATGACACGCTTCTTGAAGATGTAACTTATACTCTCGACATCCATTTTTTACATTCTTGGGCTCATTATGTTTATCTCTTAGATCTCTATAAACACATTGAACTTTTAACATATATTTTTCTAAAAAATAGTTTAAAAACTATAGTTGTTACAAGCAATACCCATGAAGTCCTTAGACACATGTACGTTTTAATATTTACTTGTAAGTACACAAATCTAGAGATGAAAAGTAGTTTAAACGAGGTTGATCCCACAAGATTGATTAGAATTAACCACATTCTAAAAGTATGTTTAACTAAATCAATGAATGATTAATTCTATGAAACTAAAACAATGAAAACTTAAAGACAATTCAAATAACGAAGAACCCAGAGAATAAAATCCACCACTAGTTATCACAACCCTAATTTCACGTATGAAACTACAAAAATATTAAATCAGTGTAGACTTAACTTGAACACCCCATGTTTATAATCAAATACATGCCCCAAAGATTATATACCCATGTTCTTGTTCAGACACATGATTATGTTCTAATCAAAATAACTAACACAACTATCCTTGGTTAGGCATACCTACACATGTATTCAATTTTTATTTATGAAAAAACACTTAGGGTCACTAGGGGTCACTTATAAATTAACTCTTGTCAATGAACATGCATTAGAATTAATAATGTTGAAATTTAATTAAGCTTAATGAATGAAAACTTACTCTACCACTAAAACTTTTAAAAAGTATTTATTCTTAGTAAAATAGAAGTAATTCAATTAATTTGAAGTTAATTGAAATCAGCCTTTTTCCCTTTGATCAAGCACTAGGAACCAAAAACAATGAATTTTAACATTAACTAGAACAACAAACTAGGAGTTTTACATCAATTATCTTGACAAAAGAAAATTATAAGTCATGAAAAAATAGTGCTTATCATGCTTTGGAGAAGAAAATTAGCTAGCCATAGAGAGTAGACAGAAAAACAAAATTTTGGAGTCATTAATGGCATACGATGACGACGATAACGGCAAGCAAATCTCCATCCTCGTCTTCTTCCAATCAATCCTCAATGCTAATGCTATTAAAACTCTTAATTGTAATAGAGTTCTAACTAGAATGGGCCTCTAACATAAGCCTAAGCCCAATAAAATCCTAATTACTCTAAAATACAATCACTAATAATTAAATCCTAATGATACTACTAATCTTAAGGGTGGACCCAACCTCTTGGGCGGGTCATAACAGTTAATTTGCATATACTCACATACACAATTCACTAAGATTAGCTTAGAATGAATGAATTATGTGAATCTAGATGTTTTAGATTGAATTAGGTAAATTGGGAAATTTTACTATGCATTAATCAATCATTACTAATTGTAGTGAGTCGATTGATTGATTTTTCGAAACCTAAATAGGATTGTGTAAAATTTGTCAGAGAGTTTATTGATTGATCACTTTCGTGATTGATTGATCGTTTGGAGAGTCATACCCTAATTAGAACAATGAACGATCGACCGCTGTCTATGTTACTTACCTAGATCAAGCTATTTTAGAAGAGAATTCATTCTTAATTGAAGTATAACTCATTAAATGACTTAATGGACTATATAAGGGCTAGGTAAACACGAAATTGAAGAGAAGAAAACCTAGAAATTGAGAGAGAAAAGAGGAGAAATCCTTTGTCCTTAGTTTTCCACAAGGGATCATCATTGTACTTCAAGTTAATGTTAATGATGATTCCTTGAGTAACACACAGTTGAAAAGATCTTTCACACTCATATACTAGAGAGGAGTTGTAGCAAACTTCAATGGAGCATTAAAGAACTCAAAGCTAAAGTCATAAATAAGAGGAACTTATTTGAAGAGGCTAGAAGGAGATAAAGACAAAACAAGTAGAAGACAAGTTTCAAGGTTTGAGGAGAAGACTTAAAGGCCAACAATAAAAGAGTTTGGGGAGGTCTAAACAATAGGAGTTTAGGTTAGAGTCTCAATGACAGTTGGTGGTTTTCTTGTGTCTATGAAATGTCTTGTTTGCTAGTGCATTGATTTAGTCGTTGATCAGTTACCATGATTTTTTAACCTAGTTTGGGTTTTCAAAGTAAAAAATTGTGTGTTTCCTTGTTTGCTTTGCATGTTTATGGTTTATTTAATGATGAGCATAAACATTAGGTTTAATTAATTTTGGTACTTAATTAAAATTCCTACGCAATGAGGTCATATCTTATAGTCTTTATCTTTCTAAGATAATTAGATTTGGGACAATATGGTGATTGGCTAAGCTATATAGATAGATATTAAACTCTTAAGTGGTAGTTAAGGAATTTGATTGAAAATTTACTTTTGGATTATGCTATCTATCAAGTTTTGCATGTGAGTGTGCATCTATCTTGCTTAATCTTTCTCATTTTTCCAAGAGGTGTGTTTTTGGTGATTTTGTGTATTGTTTAGACTTATTCAACATCTTTATTCATATTCTTTTGGTGATAATGTGGATTTTGATGTTGAAAGTCTTTTTAGACAAGCCATTGAATCGAGTAAAAATCTAAGAAGTTAGAGAAGATTGTTAAATTGAATGAGGAGATGATTAAATTTATTTCTATAGAAAAATTTTAATTGGATGAAGATAAGGTATCACTAGAGAAAGAGATTCAAACCTTGAGGTGTGAACTTAAGAAAGAGAGAAAGAAATCTTGATCTTTAGAAGATAAATTTGTATATACTAAAGAAATACTTAATACTTTGAATATGAGAAAATTAATCTTCTAGATAAGTTAAAATTCTTAGAGAATGATGTTAATGAAAGAGTAGAAACAAATAATGCTTATTTGAAGAGGCTTGAAGATCTAGGGGGTGAATTCAAAATTTTCTAAGAAAATTTGAAATATTTTACTTTAGGGCAAGAGAAGTATGACAAAATGATGACTAATGTTTAGAGAATTCTACTAGGTCTAAGGTGTCACTAAGTTTGTCAAAGGTAAAGAACCCATGCACTCTAGAAAGGTTGTTCCACAAGTTGATAATGTGTTAAAACTTAGAAATCTTCATAGGAATCAAAGTCCA
The DNA here is from genome assembly GCA_035235625.1 of Saururus chinensis. Lineage (NCBI taxonomy): Eukaryota > Viridiplantae > Streptophyta > Magnoliopsida > Piperales > Saururaceae > Saururus > Saururus chinensis. The sequence goes on from CP141144.1 coordinate 32,311,764, forward strand.
AAGTTTAACTATAGGTAAGGATACCACAAGGGTGACAATTAAAAGTCTTTAATTAGCCAAATTTAAGCTATAAAATACAACATAAATTACTTTAGTCACTGTGTCATGAACAAATATGAAACTAAGATTATGGTGGATCATACTTGAATAATTTGATGAAGACGAGGAAATAAATCAATTCACACCATAGGAAACTACAAGTCAAAGGCATGTGCATTACAAAGCACGCAAAAAAATTCTAAAAGAAAGAAGGTTACTCAATACAATAGGGAAAAAAATTTAAAATTTGGATTAGAAAGAATGTCTTAGAGAGCTTTAGTTTTTAATTTGATGGGGGAGTAAGAATACTTTAGATTGCCTTAGGATAGGTTGGCATGACAAGGCTAAGGAACTTGTCATATCTAAATAAAGAGATTGATTTGATTGTTTATGTTTAAATAATTTTTATCTTATGGGATACAAATGTTTTAGCTTTACATCATTTTTCTTTGTTTTCATATCATTTTATTCATATATTTTGAATGAAAAAACAAATAAAATGTAATATGATCAAAAACAAAAAAATTAGCATAATTGTTTGCTTGGTTTGAATTTGCTTTATTTTGTTCGTAATATGTTAACCCTTGAGACTAAAATGAATTATTTTTTTTAAGCTGAAAACAACATGATTTGTGCCCAATATACCTTAATGTAGAGAATGATACACCAAGAACAGAGAAAATCAATTTTATTTTCTTTAACTTGATGTTGCAATTCTCTGTTTTTAAAATATGCATACATCATGTTTAAACTCAAGACAATTTTTTGAATGAAGATAAAGAGAAAATTCCTAGACATGAGTTGAGTTAGGTGTTTGGATTCTTGTGGAGCTTTAGTGATCAAATTAGAGGCATTAAAGCCATATTTCTATTTAGGATTCAATAAAAGAAAATTCCTTCTAATATGCTTCAATGTTTGTAAGTTTTATTTTCTTCAAAATCTTTATGTAAAAGAATTTTCCTTGTAAAGATGATGGAGAAGGGATACCTACTTAGGTTGGCCTAGGCTAGTGTGTAGCTCCCATCCAGTTGCTAATGAAGAAAAAAAGAAAAATACAAATGATGCAAGTTGAGAGGATTCGAAAAAAGCTATGCCCTAAAAAAACGATTTGAGAAACAATATCATAACTTATAAAAAGGCATGGGCATATTCATTTTTGAGCTTTTAATTTTTTTCCCTTTAGAAGAAAATGTACATAGATTCTATATAAAGTGAGTTAAAAACTGAGAACTTTTTCTTTACTAGGGTCTTTACTGATTTGTCTTAATTAGATAAGAGTGAGCTTGCTAGATTTAAGATAAAAAGGGAGACAAGTTAAAACAATGATGACTTCTTCTAAAATTACTAAAAGAGAGTTAGTGTTAAAATAAAAAAAAATTGACAATCACATAGCAATGTAGTTACTAATCAAAGGAAAGGTATGAATGAACCTAATTTGTGGATACGTACACTTAGATTAAAACAGAATTAATTGAAAATTTGTCAAAAAGAGCTCAAGATTGCTTATTTGGATGCTTTCATTTTTATTTTTAGTTCTGATGATTAGAAAAAACTTATTTTAGTGAAAAATATCTTGAATTGATTAATTAAGTTTCTTCATAATTTTTTATTTTTGAATTTTTAGAAATAAAAAAAATCAAATTATTCCAGATTGATCGATCAATAGGTGCAAGCGATCGATTGCTAGTTTCCTTTTTGTGCTTGACCACATGCTTGAAAAATAGCCAAAGTCCATTACACCTCATTTCCACCCAAATCCTCTTAGAGGAATGTGGAAATGTGTTTAATGGTAGCTTAGGCTTATTTTGCGTGAGGATTAACCGGATTTCATCGTCTTCATCAATTTCACAGCGGCCAAAGTATGTCCCATACCCAAATATTTTATTTTAGTATTTTTTAAGATGATTTTAATGATTTTGAACTGATATAAAATTTTAAAATAGCTAGATTTATCTATGTCTACAATTTCAACCATTAAACAAGGGATTTTACAAATTTTTTAATTTGGTTTCAAGTTCACCCTTCAAATTGAGGTTTTTAAAAAACTAGGTGTTTGTGATGAAAATTGGACTTAGACATAATTATAAACTTTGTTCTAAACATTAATATCTACCCTCCTATTAAAATATGGAGTCAATTAGACAATATTTTCTTAGGGTTTCATATAATTTCAAAATTTTGAACTTAATTTTTATTTCAATGATTTTTGAAATTATATGAGTTTTTTACTATCATATGATCAATTCCTAATTATGTTTAGCCCTAAGATTTATTTTCTTTACAATCAATTTAGATGGGGTGAGTGAAGAAGCAAAAGATCGCTAGTGGATCAGGTTCAGGTGACCCTGCTAGCTCCGTGGGTCAAGAAATAGATTAGATTGCTCCATTATGAGCGTAGGATAGTTCATATAGCTGTCTAGCCCACTATGGATCTGTTAGAGGCTAGACCGAATTGATGAAATTTCTTAGGGTGGACTAAATTTGATGTTATCTTAGCATGGATTGGATTATTATGATGTTTGGGAGTGTGATTTGGTAGTTTAAGATTTGTATGTGAAGTTTCAGTTTTGATTTCGAAGTGAGGAAGACAAATTAGAGATTGCCTATTGTAACGTCCCAGATTTTTATTATGATTTTTGCTATTTTTTTTATCTGATCATTTTCAGCGATATATTGTGACGCTTTGGCATATTTGACCTCGGTATTCGTACCCGTAGAGTCGGGTCTCGGGTAAGTCGTAGGCCACGGGCCTCGACGCGTGCTTCTGGCGCAAAAAATCATTGAAGATCGGAACTGCAGAGGATAAGTAAGAGAAAAGAAAAAAATGGAGAAAACGGGCTCGGGCTCGGCCGAGCCCGATCCAGAAATTTTTGGAGTGAACAGTGCACCGCCACCCCCCTTCCGGCTTCTCTCGGTCCCAACCGCCGCCGGCCGCCGGCCGCCAGTGGGCCGCAAGGCTGCCACCACCGGCTCCGCCCCAGCCGTGCGACGGTAGGGGGGCCGCCGTCCCTGCCCCACGGCCGCTCCGCCGTCCACCCCGTCTCGCCCCTGTTCCACCGGCCGACTCTCTGCTCTCTCTCTGTTTGTGCTGTGACGGCACCGGCGGTGGCCGGTGGGCTTCACCCGGCCTCCGTTTGGCCAGTCTCAAGCTGGCGACGGCAGGGCCGCCACCCTGGCCAGTCCCGCCGGCTCCCCCACTTGTTTTTCCTCTGGTGAGCTCTCTCTCCCTTTCTCACTGCGATTCAAATTGAGCCGCCGCCGTGGGCCGCCACGGGCCGGCCGGCCGGCCACTGCTCCGCCTTGGGCCGGTGACGGAGGGAGGGCACCTCTCCCGGCCCCAGTGGCCTCTGCTCCGTCGCCCCACCCATTTCTGCCTCTGCTCTATTTTTCGCCGAACGAACTGTGCCCCTCTGTTCTGGGCGTTGTCGCCGCCGGTGATGGCCGGCAATGGCCATCCGGCCACCGCGGGTTCCGCCCCAGCCTGACGAAGGCCAGGGACGGCCCCCAACCGGTCAGCTCCACCTCCACCTCCACCTCCGCCCCTGTGCATTTCTCCTCCGGCCAGATGCCTCCACCTCCACTGTTCCGCCTGTGATTGATTTTGGTGGAACAGAGGCCGGAAGTTGCGAGCCATGGATGATGGACCTCTATCTGGCTTTGCCTCGGCCAAACGATGGCCAAGCCGCCTCCTCGGCACCACCCCGGCCCGATTTGATCCGCCCTGCATCTCCCCTGTGTCTGTCTGTGACGGACTTTGGGGCTGCGTCGGCGAGAGCCAGCCTTCGGCTCGCCTCTTGCCAACCAGCCTTGGGATGACGACGGTAGGACCGCCCCTAGCTAGGTCTACCGCCCCCACAGTCGCTCTGCCTGGGCTGGTTTCCCCCGGTCGGTCCCTCTTCCCTGTTTTGGTTTGAAGGGAATTGTGGCCGCGCTGGTGGTGAGCTTATGGTCGGCCAGCCTTGGCCTAGCGGCACTGGTGTAGCCGCCTCCACCCAGCTCCGCCCGGTTACTAGGGCCCTGGTATCATGGGCCAGAGCTGCCAGTAAACCCTGTTCGTCGTTGTGCCCCTAGGGTTTTCCACTGTTATGGGCTATCGAGCATCGTTGGATGTCGAACACCCTTGGACCACCTTAGTGTGTCGGGTCTTAGCCTGGGGATGGCTGGCCGCCCTAGTACGGCACTGCCCCTCTTCTTTCGGCATGGGCCAGTTTCCCCTCTACCGATTGTGTCTAACCGCTCTATAGAGAGCGCCACGTGTTGCCCTTTGACCGTCTTACCCTCGCAGGACGCCGATTGGCCTCTAGTCAGCCTGCCTCGGCACGGCAACGGCAAAGGCCGTATTGTTGGTCACCACCCTTGGGCATGGCCCTACCGCCCTTCCGAGTCTTGGGCCGATACCGTCTAGCCCTCCCCTCTTCCCTTGGCCGCGTGTGCAAGTAGCCACGTGTGCGGGTTAGGGTATTGGTGCCGATTTGGCGCCGCCCGACCGTCTGATGGCTCTGCCATCTTCTGGAGTTGACATCGGAGTCCTCCATCAGTCTCCTCCGTCCTTGAGTGTCGCCCTCCGCCCTTATGTGGGCCCTGATAAACATGAAATCGATGCCGTTGGGTGCTGTCCACGGCCGATTTCGATGTTTTGTGACCGGTTGTGTATTTTTCAACCGCCAGTCGAATTTTAGTGAGTACACCCTACCTTCCGGTCACACCTGCCACTCATTGGCACGATCTTTCTCCCGGCTGCCCCTAGTGTGCCGCCGTGGATCGCGGATTTTGCCGCGTTGATTTTGATACCCCTTTTGGCCGTGTGTAGTTCCGGTGCTTCTTAAAAACCTCGGGACAGCAGCTCTCTCAGCTAGGCAATGGTGTTGACTGTCGACTCCGCCACCGACGCCGCCACCGTCGTATGCTTGCCATCAAATGTCATGAGTACGAGGTAGGGGAGCTTTGAACTCGTAAATTCATGGCAGTATGCTTTGAATGAGTAGCAGCATGCTAGGCTTGTATGATTTCACGTTTTGGATATTAAATCATGACATGTATGCATGATGTAAGATAGTGAATTATGCCACTATGAGATACATGTATGTATGTAAGTGAGTTGTAAGCATGTTGTATGCGTATGATGTATGATGTATGCGCTAGTGATGGCTAGCGAATATGTTAGTGTGCTACATATGTGTGTGTTGGACACGCTAGTGATGGCTAGCGATGTTGAGTAAGTTATGTATGTGGACTGTGTGGGCAGAGGTATGGGCGATGGACTGTAAGATTGGTAAGGGTTTGGTATGAAGTTGGATGTGTAAGCGCATGACGGAAGACAGAGAAAGTAAGTTTGAGGAGCGAGGATTTGAGATGGGTCAGATCGGTTTGGAGCGTACGTCAGGGATTCGGTAAGTAAGAAGACTGAGGCTTGGAGCCTTATGAGGGTTTATTAGACAGTAAGAGCGTGCATAATTGTACAAGCATAACGTACATATTATGAAGTGAAAAGTAAGTATAATAAGTGAGGAATTAAGTAAGAGATGATAACGGGGATCTGCTGAGAGGATCTCAGTTTGACGATGTAAGTAAGATGTCCGACCGTGAGGTGGATGTCCGAGGATGTATGCGTACGTAAGGATTTGTGTACGGTGAGCTATGTTGTGGCTTGGACGGGTAAGTGAAGTCTGTTCCCCCGACAAACTAGGGTTTCGATCGGGCTCAGCTTCAGTTTGATCAGTCGAGGACTGAGTTTGTGTGGCATAACTGTACTGCATAATATACTTAATTCAAACTTGAATTATGAGAACGTTAATAATAGCGTTGTGAGTTTGAGACCTGAGGGTTCGACGGATTAAGTTCCGTGTTTGAGCTAGCCGATAATGAATCGGCTGAGCACTTCTTGTGTCTTGCCATGGTGGTTATCCTGCGGGATTTTTGTCTGGGTGCTATAGAGCACCGGACGTCTGATGCTCTATTGAGAGCGATGTATGTTTGATTTGGTCTGTGTGCTGTATAAGCCCAGACATTTGATGCTCTGTTGAGAGTGAAGTATGTTTTTGATTCGGTCTGTGTGCTGTACAAGCCCAGACGTTTGATGCTCTGTTGAGAGCGTTGTATGTTTCCACCCAAGAGTGTCACTGTACGTTTCTGCCCAAGTGGCACTATATGTTTTCTGCCCAAGAGTGGCAATGGCACTATAAGACCCCTTATGGCGGGCAATTCTCTGGCACTATAAGACCCATTATGGTGGGCAATTCTCTGGCACTATAAGACCCCTTATGTGTGGGCAATTGTATGACCCCTTGTGTGGGTGTATGTTTGCGCGCTCAGGTAAGTAGTATCATGGATCTACTCTTACCTGTTTGATCCTGTGCCCCATGAGCATAGGTGTACCTTACCTTTGGAAAAGTCCATGGCGTCTAGTCACTCCCCGGAGGTTAAGGTGATGCCACAGTGGCATTCTTTTCCTTTTCGACACTGGAGCTTATTAGCTGTAATGAGCTTCAGTGGTTGATAGTATGTATATGACTGTATGACTATGTTTGTGCGTTCTGAGTAAGCGTATGATGATGAGTATGTGACGACTGTAAGATTGAGGATGAGTACGACTGTAAGAGTGAGTATGAGCATGACTGTAAGAGTTTGAATATGAGGACTACAGTAAGTGTAAGACTGTACGGGTAAGGTCGTACGAGTAAGTGTAAGACTGTACGAGTAAGGGTAAGATTGTACGAGTAAGGTCGTACAAGTTGAGTAAGTTGTATGAGTTAGCATTTGATGGTACGAGTATGTTTGTAAGACCCTGATTAAGGGTGTTTGTATGAGTTTGGTTTCATGGTATGCTATGCATGATTAGTTGGATATGAGCATAATTGTTATACATTGTTTGCCTCATGTTGAGTTGCATGACGCATGTTTTATGAACTTATTGAGTTCACCGTTTGGGATTTCCCCTACTGGGTATTTTCCTATTGAGTATGAAAATACTCACCCTACTTCTTTTAGCCCCGTTGTTCGGGAGGCTTTTGCAGGTATGTGTTGGTGAGCTCCTGGGGATGGACACTCGTCTTTGCGGTGGATTGTTTCCCCCTCGACTCAAGTATATTGGTGTCACGACCTGATGTATTTGATGAGATTGAAGTGTATGTATTCTGGACTTTTAATTTGGATCAGATTAGACTGTTTATGGGACTTGTACTCGGGGACGCCTGGGAGTTATTTGTATTTGAAAATCCATGATCATGGTAATTTAGTCGTACGCGTGTTTTCGAGTAGCGCCTGAGGATATTTGATTTGATGGTACGATGTTTAACCGTATGATGTTTTAAATTATAAACTGTTTATACGGGTTTTGATTTTGTCATTTTGACTCCGATTTAACGTATAAAAAAAATTCTATGAGTTTTAAGAAAAGGGATGAAAAATCTCGGGCGTTACACATATGGTGATTGAACGGCCTGACAGCCCATTGAATAACCAGGCGTTCGAATGGCCCTGTAGGGCTTTCATACGCCAACACTGCAGTTTGGCTAATTTTGTGTATTTAGCTCATTCTAATGTTTTTACTCTTGAGTATCATTTCTTATGACTTTGATGAGTAATATATGTTATGATAAGCTACTGGAACGACATGATATTGATGTTGGAAATTATGAAGAATATTTAGGTATTATGTGAAATTGCATGTGGTTGGCTAAACAGGTTAGGATTGCTTATCTTGAATCCATGATTGAATGATTCCTTACGTTTTAAGCATGATTCCAGCAAGATTATAGCATGAGAATAGATTAGTATATCTTCATATAATGTGATTTTAGTTATGGTGAATGATGGTGTCATGTTTAGATTCAAGTGTGGTGTGCATATGCTTATATAGATCTAGCATGAGGTTGCACTTGACATGATTGATGTTTTCTGATGGGTTTCACACATGATTTCAGTTAGGAACCATAATTAGATGTTAAAGAGCATGTGTGTAGTGTCTTGTGAGTTATCTACAATGCATGATTATATGCTTAGAAATAAATGTTTCTATCTAGAACACACACATGTGGGGGTAATCATGGTAATTTGTTGATATTTATGATTAAATATAATGCATGTGGGGCTTATGGGAGTACGTTCCATGAAATAGAATTCATGTAGAGATTGCTCACGTATGTATCATGTTGCATGCATCATGAAACAGATTTATGAATGAGACTTTACCGAGTTTAGTTGATGTTGGTCGATTGGATGCAATTGTGTGAGAATTGCTTGAATGGTTAATCGATGGAGGCTTTTCGATGCGGTTTTATGTTCGAAAGGATGGGGCTTTACATCTGAAAGGATAGGGCTTTTATGTTCCTTGAGGACGGGTTTCCTCAATGCTATAAGGAGATAAACTATTGAGAATATCTTGGCCCTAAGAATCTAGGCTACTGTACTCTGCATTCAGTCTAGTGCATGCTATATCGGCGCAGCAAGCAGGCAACTCCTCAGGTGTGGTGAAAGGTATGATTATTGTTGCCTCCCACTATGCTAGAGTACTATTTGATACCGGTTCCTCTCATTCTTTTATCTCCCCGCATTTTGCTCATGAGATTGGTGTTGGTCAAAAATTGTTATTTGTTCCATTGCGAGTGTCTACACCTTCGTCTTCACTTCCGGCGCAGGAGTATCTTGAGATGGTTTCCATGATGATTGATGGGCATGTCTTACATGTGGATTTGATTATATTACTAATGATTGATTTTGATGTGATTTTAGACATGGACATGATGTCAAAGTATCGTGTGCATGTGAATTGTTGGGGGAGAAAGGTGATGTTCGATTTACCAGGAGCTAAGCCTTTCATTTTCCAAGGGGTTAGGCGTCCTAGTGGCAAGTTCTTGGTATCTTCATCAAAAGCCAAGAAGAGGATCGATAAGGGATGCGAGGCTTTCCTTGGAAGTGTCTTGGGAATGAATGCAGAGTTACCTTCTTTGGGTTTTGTTCAAGTAGTAGCGGAGTTTTCAGATGTTTTCCCTAGTGACTTGTCGGGATTGCTACCTGTAACGCCCGAGATTTTTCATCCCTTTTTCTCAAAACTCATAGAAATTTTTTTTTCCCCTAAATCGGAGTCAAAACGATAAAATCAAAACCTGTTTATAATTTAAAACATCATACGGTTAAACATCGTACTGTCAAATCAAATATCCTCAGGCGCTACCCGAAAACACACGTACGAATAAATTCTGCTATGATCATAGACTTTTAAATACAAATCACTCCCGGGCATCCCTGAGTACAAGTCCCCTAACAGTCCACATTCTGATCCAATCGAAAGTCCAGAATAAAACATCTTAAAGTCTCATCTCACTCAATACAGGAGATCGTGGCACAAATAACTCGCAGAGAGTCAAGCTGATACCTGAGTCAACGGGAATCAATCCACCGCTGAAACGAGCGTCCATCTCCAGGAGCTCTCCGCACAACCTGCAAAACCTCCCGTACAACGGGGCTAAAAAATAGCAGGGTGAGTATTTTCATACTCAGTAGGAAAATACCCAATAGGGGAAAACCCAAACGGTGAACTCCATAAGTTCATAAATCCATGCGTCATGCAACTCAAACATGAAGCAGTCAACATAATAATCATATCATGCACAAACGCATACGATCATACCAAAGGCACCATCGTGCCACAGACATACCGAAGGCACCATCAGTGCCAGAAACATATCGAAGGCACCATCGTGCCAATATCATACTGTCCAATCAACTTACACAAACACCCTTATCCAGGGTCATACAATTTACTCGTACCACCGTACGCATACTCATACAACATACGCATACTTGTACGACCTTACTCGTACTATCGTATGCTCACTCATACAGCTTACCCATACATGTACGACTTTATTCGTACAATCAGACTCGTACGACCTTACTCGTACAGTCTGCACAAAATCATACTTACTGTCTTACTCAGAACCATATTCTCACAATCGTACTCATACTCTTACAGTCGTGCTCATACTCATACGCTTACAGTCCTGCTCATACACATACGCTTACAGTCTTACTCATACTCATACACTTACAGTCTTACTCATACTCATACACTTACAGTCCTGCTCATACTCATACAGTCGTACTCACACTCATACAGTCGTACTCATAATCGTACACATATCAACGACCACTGAAGCTCATTACAACTAATAAGCTCCAGCGTCGAAATGGAAAAGAATGCCACTGGGGCAACACCTTAACCTCCGGGGAGTGACTAGACGCCATGGACTTTTCCGAAGGTAAGGCACACCAATGCTCATGGGGCCTTTGGATCAAACAGGTAAGAGTAGATCCATGATACTACTTACCTGAGCGCGCAAACATAAACACCCACACATAAGGGGTCAAACAGTTGCCCACCATAATGGGTCTTATAGTGCCATAGAATCGCCCACCATAATGGGTCTTATAGTGCCAGAGAATTGCCCACCATAATGGGTCTTATAGTGCCATTGCCACTCTTGGGCAGAAAACATACAGTGCCACTTGGGCAGAAACATACAGTGCCACTCTTGGGCGAAAACATACAACGCTCTCAACAGAGCATCAAATGTCTGGGCTTACACAGCACACAGACCAAATCAGAAACATACGTCGCTCTCAGCAGAGCATCAGACGTCTGGGCTTCATACGACACGCGAGACAAAGTCGAGAACGTACATCGCTCTCAACAGAGCATCAAACGTCTGGGCTTATACAGCACGCAGACCAAATCAGAAACGTCGCTCTCAGCAGAGCATCAGACGTCCGGTGCTCTACATAGCACACAGACAACATCTCGCAGGATAAACACCATGGCAAGACATGATAAACGCTCGGCCAACTCATCAGCGGCCAGCTCAAACACGGAACTTAATCCGTCGAACCCTCAGGTCTCAAACTCACAACGCTATCATTAGCTGTGCTTATAATTCAAGTTTGAATTAAATATATTATGCGGTATAATTATGCCACACAAACTCACAGACCTCGACTGGTCAAACCGAAGCTGAGCCCAATCGAAACCCCAGTTCGTCAAGGCAGCAGACTTCACTTACCCGTCCACATCATGGACAAAACTCACCGTACAACAAACCCTTACAGTCTTACACTTCGCCATCCATCTTATGGCCAAAACCTCTTACACTGACATCCTCAAATAACGCTCCTCAGAGCCAACCCAGTTGTCGCCCTCTTACTTATATCTCACTTATTATACTTATTTTTCACTTCATAATATGTACGTTATGCTTGTACAATTATGAACACTCTTACTGTCTGACAAATGCCCAACATACAATCCACCCCAAACTGATCCATTCTAATCCTTGCCCGTCATACTCATATCCTCTGTCATACGCTTACACAACCGCATCCAAATTCAGACAGAGCTTCTGTCACCTCTTACTGTCCATCGCCCATACTTCTGCCCACATAGTCATCATACATACGTATGTCTCACACATACGTATAACATACACATACGGCCATACATACATAACTTACAAACATGCACGCTAGCCATCACTAGCACATGCATACACACGTCAAACATGCACGCTAGCCATCACTAGCATATGCATACATTCACAAATACATCAAACATGCACGCTAGCCGTCACTAGCACATGCATACATCAAACGTACACGCTAGTCTTCTCTAGCACGTGTACACACACATTCATACATACTTCAAACATGCACGCTAGCCATCACTAGCACGTGCATAACCCATACATAGCATACTGACATATTTGCTAGCCATCGCCAGCGCATACATGATCCACATCCATAAAACATGCATACATCTCATGCATATCAATCATACCATACAATCATGCTTACACGCACATCATGCAATCGGATCGTTACTTAACATCCAAGCATGGAATCATACAATCCTAGCATGCTGCTACTCATTCAAAGCATGCTTCATGAATTTACGAGTTCAAAGCTCCCCTACCTCGTAATCATGACGTTCGATGGCGAGCACCCGACGGTGGCGGCGTCGGCGGCGGAGTTGGCGGTCAAAACCGTTGCCTGGCTGAGAGAGCTGCTGTCCCGAGGATTTCAAAATGCGCCGGAACTATCACGGCCAAACAGAGTGTCAGATATCAATGCGGTAAAAATCCGCGATCCACGGCGGCACACTAGGGCGGCCGGGAGAAATCTCATGCCAACATAAGTGGCGGTGTGACCAGAAGTCAAGGGTGTACACTCTGAAGATCAGCCGGTGGCTAAAACGTGCTCAGCCGGCCACAAAGACATCGAAATTGGCCGTGGACAGCACCCAACGGCGACGATTTCGGTCAACAAAGGCCCCCATAAGGGCGGAGAGCGTGGGGCAACGCTCGAGAATCAAAGGAGAGGTGGAGGACGGCTCTAGTGGTCAACTCCACTCGGTGGCAAAGCCAACCGATGGTTAGGCGGCACGAATGCGGCGCCTAAACCCAAAAGTACACGCGTGGCCACATGCACACGCGACCCAAAACGGCGGGGAAGATGGCTGAACTGAGGCAACCCAGGGCCCACAAAAGCCAACCGGGCTAAGGCCCTAGCGGTGGCCAATCTAAGTGGCGACATCGCCGATCGCCACCCACAACCAAAACCCATGGTGCGGGCAGCTGTGCATCTCGCACGGCAGAGAGCAAGGGGGAGGGTTCACGGTCGAGCAAAGGCTATGAGGCCGTCACTGGCCAAGGCCTGAGCAGGTGAACTCGTCCACCTTCTGTCAAGGTAAGACATACAAATTCTTGCCCGAGGCCGTCCGGTACCGACGGCGTAAAATGGGCAAGAAGGGTCAACGGCACACATGCCGGTAAGGCGGACTAGCTGCGGCTACGGGCCGCAAGGCTGAACAAGGCCCAGAGGGGTGGCCCACTGGCATCACCGGGTCGGGCGGAGCCGAACTACGGTCCGCTAAATCAAATCCGGCGTCCGACTGATAACGTCAGTCACCGCGTCCAAAACGGACGTAGGCCAAAAATAGGGGACGACCGGAGAAAACCCGTAAGGGCGGAGCGGCCATGGGGGCGGCGGCTGAATCGGGCACAGAGGTATAGTCCACTGCCTTCGCCGGAGCAAGGCGGGGCTGGGGGAAGGCCGAATCGGCCGCAGATCACCGCCGGCGGCCACTGTTTGCCCAAACAGTCCGTCGGCGGAACAGTGAACAGAGGGGGAAAGAGGGTGGGGCGGCGGTGCCGAGGCCCACCGGGCCGGGAGGAGGGGCTCCTCACCATCGCCGGAGCAAGGCGGTGCCGGACGGAGGTCCGATCGGCCGCAGCTCGCCGCCGGCGGCCCCAAATCGCCCAAACAGTTCGCCGGCGGAAAAACAGGGCAGAGAGGGGAATGAGGACGGGCGGCGGAACGGAGGCCCACCGGGCCGGGAGGAGGGGTTCCTCGCTGTCGCCGGCCCAGGGCGGAGCTGTGGCCGGCCGGTCGGGCCGAGCCGGCCCGTGGCGGCGGCGGAACGGCGTAAAACAGTCGGGCGGCGAAAAATAGGGCAGCAGAGAGAGGGAGCGGGACGGCGGAGCTGGGGCCGTCCGGGGCCGGGGGGAGTGGCCTCCCGCCGTCGCCGGCCCATGGCGGAGCCGTGGGCGGCCAGCCGGCCCTCGCCGGCCTACGGCGGCGGCGGAATCCAAAAATGACAGTGAAAGGGGCAAACCGGGAAAATCGAGGCGGAGCGGCCGTGGGGCCGGGACGGTGGCTCCCCTGCCATCGCACGGCCAGGGCGGAGCCGGCGCGGCGGTCCAGCGGCCTGCCGGCGGCCGGCGGCGGCCGGGCACAGTGAATAGGCGAAAAGGGGGCGGTGGCGCACTGTTCACATCCGAATCCGGATCGGGCCGAGCCCGATCTTTTATCTGTTCTCCTTTATTTTTTTCCCGCTTACGTCCCCAATGCGCGTTAACCTACTGGTTACGCGTCAAACCTCCAAAATTTGCGCCGTAAGCGTGCAGCGAGGCCCGTGGCCCGCGACTAAGCCCCACACCCGACTCTACGGGTATAAATACAGAGGAAATACACAAATACCCATACGCTGAAACGTCACATTTTCCTGCCGAAAATGACCAGAAAAATGGCAGAAAAATCCCAGAAAATCGTAGAAAAATCAGGGACCTTACACTACCGGAGAGGGAGATAGAGTTCTATATTGATCTCATTCCAGGCACTACTCTTATTTCTAAAGTTCCCTATCGTATGCCTCCAGCTGAACTTAAGGAGCTTAAGGCTCAGTTGTAAGACCTGATGGATAAGGGTTATATCAGACCGAGTGCATCTCCTTGGAGCGCGCCTGTCTTATTTGTATGGAATAAGGATGGTTCTCTTCGGTTGTGCATCGACTACCGAATGTTAAATCAGGTAACCATAAAAAACAAATACTCCTTACCCAAGATTGACGATTTGTTTGATCAATTGCAGCGAGCATAGGTCTTCTCTATGATCGATTTGAGATCAGGTTATCACCAACTTCAGATTCGTCCAAATAATGTGTTGAAGATGGCGTTCCATACCCGTTATGGACATTATGAGTTCCTAGTAATGTCTTTTGGTCTCATCAATGCATCAGCCTCGTTCATGGATCTAATGAACTGAGTCTTCCGGCCTTATCTAGATCAATTTATGATCATATTTGTGGACAATATTCTGATCTATTCGGCGAGTGAAGAGGAACATGAAGCACATTTTAGAATCATTCTGCAAAGTTTACAGGAGCATCAACTCTTTGCGAAGTTTGACAAATGTGAATTTTGGTTAAAGAATGTGCATTTTCTTGGTCATGTTATATCGAAATACAGTATAGCGGTTGATCCTTCGAAAGTCGAAGTCGTGTTGAAATGGGAGCAACCAAAGAGTGCATCTAAGGTTCACAGTTTCTTAGAACTTGCCGGGTACTACCGTCGGTTCATTGAGGGCTTATCTAGCATTGCAAGCCATATGACCAAGATGACTAGGAAGAATGAGAAGTTTGAGTGGAGTCAAGCATGTGAAGAAAGTTTCCACGAGTTGAAGAAGAAATTGACTTCAGCCCCAGTTTTGACTTTGCCTTCCGGGAGTGGTGGATATGTGGTCTATAGTGATGCTTCACTTCATGGTTTGGGTTGTGTACTCATGCAGCATGAGAGAGTGGTAGCTTATGCATCTCGACAACTTAGAGTGCACGAGCGGAACTATCCCACATATGATTTGGAGTTAGTGGCCGTGGTCTTTGCATTGAAGATTTGGCGGTACTATCTTTATGGTGAGAAGTTTGAGGGGTTTACTGAGCACTAGAACTTGAAGTACCTATTCACTCAAAGGGACTTGAACATGAGGCAAAGGAGATGGTTGAAGTTCCTTAAGGACTATGATTTCACTATCTCTTATCATCCCTGGAAAGCTAATGTGGTGGCGGATGCCTTGAGTAGAAAATCAGCCACTTTGATAACTTGTATGCGTGCTTGAGAATGACTCTTGTACCAGGATGCCATTGAGCTTAAGCCTGAGTTAGCTATGTAGAACACATGTAGTTGGTTTGTCAACCTTTCTATAAGCTCTAGCTTGGTTGATGTGGTAATTGAAGCTCAAAAGAAGGATGAGGAGACTCAAGCCCTTAAGGCTAAGTTGAAGGAAAAGGTGGTGTTGACTTTGAGGAGAGGTCCGATGGGAGTTTGACTTATAGAGGCCAATTGTGTGTGCTCAACTCCTTCAAGCTTAAGGAGCGTATCTTGTCGAAGGCACATTACTCTAGGTTTTCTATTCAAGGAATTTTTAAGCCTTCAATTTCCTAGATAGAAGTCTAGAATCTAAACTCATTAGTCAAAAAGTGTTTAAGAATTATCTCTTGAATTTTACTCTTGAATTTGACTTGAGTTGATCATGATATGTACAAGTTTTTGAAAATCAGATAATTGTAATATCAAGCAAAAGAAAATAAAAAAGACCTTCACTCTCCTTGGTGAATTTCTCTCTTGGTTAAAGTACATAGACCACACATTATAGAGTTTTCATCTTAATTGTGAATTAACAACGTTATTGATCTGAACATTCAAAAATGGCAAAAAGCAACCTATGAAACCAAACCATCAACTTTTTTTTCGTTCTTAAATTTTTTATTTTTTTTCATTGAAAACTTATGAAGAAAAAATAAGCATGTAAAAAAAATATAAATGAAACAAAATTAGAAAACATGATCAGGTTGAAAGTATAAGAAGAATTAATACATGGACAAAAATGACATCATTTTTAAATAGATATTTACTCCCCCTAAGTCTTGCCTAGTCATCCTATCCTTATGCATTCTAAGGGCTTCTTATTGATTTTCCAATTTAATCATTCAAGCATTGAAGATCAATTTTTCTAATCCACACTCACTTCATCTTATGCTCATACACTTGGTGTGGCAACCTGGGGCTTACTTTCTTAGGGGTGGCAATCCTCTTCTTTCTCGTAGGGTTTGACTTGTGTAGGTGGTTGTTAGGGCACTCATACCTAGTGTGATTCTAATTATGACAAATTTCACATATCATCAAGGCTCTAGATTTCATCTTGATCACTCTCCCTCCTCCTAGCTTTGGTGGGTGTGGGCACTACCTTAAGTATGTGGTTACTCTCTTTGGCTCTCACAAAGGTAGTGGGTTTAACACTAAGCATGTACAATGATGACTTAAACCCTAACCCTTTATCATCCTGTTGACCAATGTTAATTATGGTCTCTAGAGATTTCATCCCACTTCTGAATCCATCTAGCTACTCCTTAGTGGACATAAGTTCGCTTTGAAGTGCACTATACTTCATTCTCACATTCTCAAGTTAAGTCTTGTCACAATCGAACATAACATTCAACTCATACAATCTATTGGACTCTTGAGAAATAAGTTGAATTTTATCATCTTTATCCAAAATGATCTATCAATAAAGTTACTAGAATTCCTCTATCAAGCACCAATCGATTCATTAAACCAACAATCAATCATTCAGGTTGCTATGATCTATGAATTAGACAACCAATCGATCATTTCTCACAATAGATGCTCCATACGTCAACTATTAAAATTCCCAAAAATCATTCAACATCGATCAATCTGTTCAAAAAACCAATCGATCACTTTTGAACTATAATTACAATTTTTTTCCTTTATGTCCAAAACTCTCAAAAACACTTTCTAAAAGTTTTCTAATTTAAATTTGAGTATTTATGTATGTGAATGTATGTAAAATTTACCTTTGAGGATTATCACAATGTTAAGTTTTCCACCTTAAAAATCAAAATTTCTGAGCTTCTTTTTGTCAAGTTGAGCAATTCCAAATCTGACTTTGATAACATCAATAATCTTTATTAGATTTCTAAGACTTAAAACATACAACATTTGGACATAATTTTGTTCATTTAAATCAAGCCAATTAGATGACACATACCCATATATTCTAATATTCAAGAAGTGGAAGGC
This sequence comes from Saururus chinensis, assembly GCA_035235625.1. Taxonomy (NCBI): domain Eukaryota; kingdom Viridiplantae; phylum Streptophyta; class Magnoliopsida; order Piperales; family Saururaceae; genus Saururus; species Saururus chinensis. The sequence goes on from CP141144.1 coordinate 32,329,229, forward strand.
ACCCTAAATGACACTGGTTCAAAGTTGAAGTGTCTCAAATCGAATAATAGTAGTGAGGATTGTAGTGCTGAGTTGGACCGGTTTTGAGAAAAGCATGGGATTAAACATTAAAAAACAATTTCGAGGACAACTCAACAAAATAGGGTGGCAGAGCACATGAACCATACCATTACTAAGAGGGCTAAGAACATGAGGCTACATGCAAGATTCTAAGTAGTTTCGGGAAGATGAGGTGCAACAACAGTGAAGTCCCTTAGTACTTACCACGGAAGCTCATATCCTAGAGACCATTTGGATAGATAAATAAGTGACTCTTTCACATCTTAGAGTATTTAGATGCACCTCTTATGCTTAAACCACAAAAGAGGTCCAAACTTGATGCAAAATCCAAGATGCACATACATACATTATGAATCAGATGAGTTCGGGTACCAGTTGTAATATCTCGGTGTAAACTGGCCCTACACACGATGATCAACTTTGAATGGTTATATATCTCTCATTCGAACTCTGATTTATGCGAGCTTGTGGCGTTTTGAAGCTCTTCATATATAATTTTTAACGCCATTTGTTTCAGCCTTAAATTCTATCTATTTAGGAAGTTAATAAAATTATAAGGTCATGGGGTCAAACACACTTTTTTGTCACAGTTAAGTTATGAAACTTAGGAAAATCTTGGATATTGCACTAGGTTTGGGATTATGAAATAGGAAGGTAGTCAGAAGCAGGCATGAGGTATTTAGAGAAGACTAATACTACAAAGATTGGAATAGTCGAGTGGTTCCTATAGAACCTGATTATCTAAGTGATGGTGATTAGTATGAGGCCGAACCATGGATACCTCCACTTGCACTTCGACAATCAAAACACTAGCCATTTCCTCTCCTTTCATACATTACATCTTATTTGCTGATAGTGGCGAACCTAAAACTTTTTAGGACACGACATGTGGAAGAAAGAGTTAGGTGACAACAGGCTATGATTGACTAGATGAAGTCTCTCTCTCACAACTCAACATGGAACTTGTAGAGTTTTTGAAGGGGAAGAATGTTTTGTACAATAAATGGTTTTTTCAACTTAAAGAAGAACCAGATGAGTCTTTGAGGTACAAGGTTGGACTGGTGGCAAAGGGGTTTCAATAAAAGCATAGTGTTGATTTTACAAAGACATTTCTTCAGTAATGAAGATGAACACAATACGAATTGTGTTAACTATTGTGGCTATTGAGGACCTACATTTGGAACAGTTAGGTGATGAGACCACTTTTCTTTTCAATGATATTGAGGAATAGATCTACATGAGGCAGCCAAATGGCTTTATAGTCCCAAGTATAGAGAGTTTAGTTTGCAAGCTCAAGAAGAGTTTGAATGGTCTTAAACAAGTGTCCATGCAATGATACGAGAAGTTTAATTATTTAATGTTTAAGACCAGTTATATGTGTTGTGAGGTTGACTTTGTTACTACATCAAGTGATTGAGATATTTATACATTATTTTGCTACTATGTGTAGATGATATGTTGATTACAAGGTCAAATATGCCAAAAATCCAAAATCTCAAGAGGGCTTTGTCTAAAGAGTTCTCTATGAAGGTTATGATAAGATCAATAGAGATAGGAAAGAACATACTTTGAAACTTTTCTAAGTAAATTACATGGACAATGTGTTGAAAAAGTTCATCATGTACACAACTAAGCTAGTCAACACAACCCTGGCTCATTTCAAGCTAAGCAAGAAGGATTGTCTAATTCCAAGGAGGATAGGCTGGAAATGGCCAAGATGTCATGTGAATCAATAGTGCGGAGTCTTATGTATGCCATGATGAGTACTAGGCAAAATATTTCTCATAATGTGGGAGTTGTAGATAGATTCATGAGTAATCCTTGACTGGAACATTGGAAAATTTTGAAGTGGATTCTTAGGTACTTGCAGGGTACCAAGATCTAACCTTAGTTTATGGTGGAATTATGGTGGAGTTGTAAGGTTATGTGGACTTAGATATGGTAGGTGAACTAGATGGGAGGCAAAATACTACTAGCTGTATTTTCACATTGGGTAGTGTTTTGGTCATGGATGTCAAGATTGCTAAAGATTGTTGCTTTGTTAACTATAGAGGCTTAGTATGTTGCAGCTACAAAGTTTAGCAAGGAGTTAGGCGAGGAGCATGATTGGAGAGTCCATTGTATAGTAACAATCAAAGTGTTATACATTTGGTAAAGAATGCAGCATTCCATGCCCGAATAAGCACAATGACATAAGGTATCACTATACAAATTTTTTTTAGGAGAGCGTGATCAAGTTAGAGAAAAATACGTACAAAGAAGAACACTGCATATATGTTTACTAAGGTTGTACCTAGTGAGAAGCTGAGGTTTTGTTCAACCTCAGTGGGTCTTCTAGCTTGAAGACCGGTGATATCAATAGTTTATATAATGAGACATGATAGCATTGTTGTAGGAAGTTGCAATTAAGGTGGAGAACATTGGTGCACTTTTATCCAGGTGGATGTAGGTACAAATTCTTACAGGTATCTCGTGAAATTCAAGTTAAGGTGCAAGTTGTGGTGACAAAGAATGTGTGAACGTGTTTGTGACAATTGTGACTTGACTAGGAAAGTCCGGAAATAAGCTCCCATGTGGACTCCACATTACACAATGACTATGTAACTTTGTAAAACCATATATGTGGATCACATAAGAAAATATGGGTAAGAGTGCATTAAGGTTGTGAGTGAGAGGTGGGTTTTAGTTTGTACTAAAAGCTAAAGTGGGTTGCAAGGAGCTTTGCAAGAGATAAAAAGAGGGTTTTCTTTCTTATTCTTTGGGGAAAATATTTGTGTGTTTTGAATGGTTTTTTTGGGAGTTTTTCCAAGAGGTAAGAGAATAGTCTACTGTAACAGAATATTCTTATTTAGTGGATTTGTTGTTACTCGTAGAGGCAAGTGTTGCTGAACCACGAGGTAAATCTCATTTTTTGTTTTAGTTTTATTTTTCTATTACTTATGCATCCTTATACTCATTGTTCTTGTAATCAGGCTTGTACTAACGATTGTGTACACACACGGAAATAGATGATTGGATTTGGTAAGACTCCTAGAACCCCAACAAGGATGGGAACCTATTAGTTATGGTAGGCCTAGTTTTCTATATTTGGAAAAATTATCGAGTGGAACCTTTCTATGAGCCAAGTGGTAGACACATCCATTGAATATTTGACACGTTTCAATATCTACGTGTTTGAAAGTGAGTAAATTCATGTTTTAAATTGAGTGTACCTGTTACAACATGAATGGACTTGTGCATGGCCACGTGGTAGAACGGTTCCACTGGATACCTTTGCCTATATTTGGGCCCAGGCTCGCGCCTACACTTGACTTCCCAGTACATGGAATTTGAGTTGGTGATGAATCGACTTCATCATGTGAATATGAGCAGCCTAGCTTTGAAAGTAGGTCAAGCTCAAGCGGAATTTGAGCTCAATACAAAACAAATGGGGCTTGAGCCAAGCGAGCATAATGCCGGACTTGACCCGGACAACTCCTCCTATGTGTCATATGGCAATTTATAGTGCCTAATTAAGCAGGGGGAGGCACCTTAAATAAATATTTTTCACAATTTAATTATAATATCATAAGAACAAGCGCTTAAAAAAGGGTAAAAGCATAGCATAATTATGCCCTCTATATCTCGTTCAAGACCACTATCGATTTATGCATTATACCTGAGTGCCACTTTTTCAACCTTTCCTTGTGGTTTCAAGTCTATTTCATGAAAAACAAATTTGATGATTTGCATCTGCCATGTCGATCCATAGAACGTGGTTCATCACAAAGAACGTGAAGATTTGCTCAGCATATTGCGAAATGCAGAGTTTAGTTCATTGTTCACTTGATTTTATCATTGGATTTACGATACATTTCATGATTTTCTTGAAAGGATTAATGGGCAGATGAACTTTCAAAGACAGTTACGTTGCGGTTGATGCTCCTTTGCTAATAGTTGTAAGGGTCGTCTTAAAAGGCGACGAACTTTCCTTAAATCGTCACTGCTTACAGAAGTGAATAATGCTCTGTGCTTTTTACTAAACAGTCATTATTCGCTGGATGAAAAAATTGAATGGAAGGGAGAGCAAACTCAACAACTTAAAATTCATGTGAACAACAAAAGATGATGTTCATCCTTAAGCTCTTACTTTAATTTGGGCATGAATCTCATCATGGCTCCACAAACTTAATTGGCAAAAAACTTTGAAGTAAAAAACAAACAATAACTGAGAACTAATAATCCTTTTCCACTTGATCAGAATGTAAACAGTCGATCTAACTACGACTTTGAGATATGTGATTCACTGATACTCAGATATCTCTGCACTTCACCCGCAGACATGTCCCCTATCTTCTTCCCCATCACCTCACTTATCAGCTCCACTAGCCCCTCAACCTTCATTTCTTGCCATTCTGCTCCCAGCCCATACGTTTCTCACAATACTGAATGATCTTTCTTAGCATCTTGGCGGTGATGTTGAGCAACACGATTGATCCGGCGCAGTTCTCTTTCCTCATCATCACCCCCTTCACCAGCCCCATTTCCATGGCTACAGTGACGTATTTCAAAATAACATGAAAACCCCATTCCAAATATGCAGCAAATCCTCTAAAATTTTCAATGAAAGACAACCATGCATATTCCCCACTAACTAGCAAGGAATATATGAAAGGAAACCACCAAGTGCCCAGAACCGAATGTCAGTTAATCAATCATAAACAGCTAAATTTAGAATCAAATATTCATCAAATCTTAAGAAGATTCAGTTCCAATACTAAAACTCAGCTCAAGGGTCCATTTTCCACCCGAACCAGACAAAAGCAACACCAAATTTACATTTTTTTCAAAGAAAAACCATAAACATTAACCAAAAGAAATTAAGAACAACGGCTACAGTCAAAATCCAAAACACATCAAAGTAACAACCATCCTCCTCAATAAACAACAAAAAAATATCGGGAAAAATAAACAAGAAGAACCTCAAAACAAAAGGTACCCAAAAAGCAATAGCCAATCCCCAAGAATTCAAATAAAAAAATTATAAAAAAAACGATCGTACATTAGCAAACGAAGAAAGACTGAGAAGAAGAAAAATTATAGCTTTTTGGCCTGCTCGAGGGATCGGGCATGGCCGAAGTGGAAGAGGTCGTAGATTTCGTCCGCGTACACCCTGAACGGCACCGGACCGTTGCGTCCTAGGCCCGTAGCCAGAGCTGAACCCTTCCCTGCCATTATTCAGATCCCGGTGGCCACCCTTCGCCTTGTCTGTATGACGACGGGGGGAGCGAGTCGTCGAAAAGAGGGGTGTTGGGAATTGAACGGTAGCGAGATTCCGGAGTCAGCGTAAATTTTGAGGAGACTAGTCAATCGTCAAACCCTCATTAGACGCCTGCCTAGTCCGACCTCCCGGGTCCTCTGGAGTGTGGGGACCACTCATTTTTAGAAGCTGCCGACTACAGGGCCTTTAAGTGGGACCTCTCGTGAGGGCCCTGTCATTTCAGTTGCACAAATGTACGTGGGTGGTAATTTATGCAATCAACCGATGTTAGCTAAATTATGCTTAAATGTGCATGGTAATGTAATTAGAACCTTTATTAAAAGTATAAATATGTTTTTTATTTTTTTTAATTATATAACTTTATCTAATAAAATTTCTCACTCATCCTCCATATCTAACAAATATTCTACCATCTCTTTACGCTATATTTCTCTCTCCTTCTTCAGTACCCGTTGGCATCACTACGACCATTGTTAGCCCGATCTCATCCTCTTCTTCTTTTTCTCTCATTCATCCTCCTCAGCCTGCCTGCCTCATTGTCATGCCCACTTGCCCCTCTTTTGTCAAAATAGGCTAACAACCACAACTAGCCAAACTATCGACATTCACTCCACAAATGGTGTGTGCACCGTTGTCCACGGCTTGGGGAATACCTAGGTGTGCCAACTTGCAACATTGAGCAAATTGTAAGAAGAGTTTTTCATATTCCCCTATGACAATGAGCTTAACATAAGTAATGCATGAGAACTACTATTATTTGAGATAGATGGCGCACACACTAGTGCACATCAGTGCAAGAACTATTGACACTAAAGTGTGCTAACATGTGCGCCATCGATCTCACGGATGAAGAGTTTCTATGTGTTCTTTATGTTGGGCTTATTGTCAAAGTAGAGCATTAAAAATGCTTCCCAAATTGTAGTTATTTCAGTAGGCTAACATCCACTTCCTAGGCTCTGTCCCTACTTCCTGGGCTCCATCCCTACTGTGAAGGAGTACCTCTTAAGGTGGTAAGACTGCACACTTTTCTCATAATTCTTGAACATGATCTCGATGAAGTTTCTAAAGGTAGTGTTGAGCATGACCGATGTCCACAATGTTGTGGGCAACCTTGGCAATGACAAAAATGGATTGTCATTTACCCATGTGAATGTCAAGCAACTCATACATGTTTTGGATTGTGTGGGAGCCATCTCTACAAACTTCATGTGGTGGCCTTGGCAAGCCCAGCTTGATATAAATAAAGGCCTAAAACGAGAAGTTTAAATTAAGTATATTTTACATTTTATAATAAAATAGTCATATAATTGATTAATTATTAGGATATAGTTAACACTTTTATTCAAATATTTTTTTTTACTTTTGAGGTGCAAAATCATTTATAAACCTCTTATATTTAAATTTTACTAATAAGATAAATGAAGTAAAAACAAGAAATGTAAAGCTAAAAAATTAGAAGGTAGAGAGATTTTAAAATAATTATTTTTTCTTTATCTAACCATAGGCAATGCTCTTTACATAGATGTTTATCTTCAAGGGAGCTACCTTGAATTGCCCAAGAAATAAGAGGCTACCCATCAAAATTATGTAACACTATTTTAAAGAATAGGATGAAAGTAAATAGAAAGGAAAAAAAGAGAAATAAGAAAGAGTAAGCATTGAATGAGGAGGTGGTTCCTTTAATAATATATAAATATATTAAAAAAAGTAGAAATTGAAGAACCTGCCACTTACTAATTTTATTATTTATTAATAGACTTTTTTTGTAGTGGGGCCGTAGGTGATTGCCTTAGTTGCCTAAGGTATTGGGCTAGCTCCGGGCCTTGGATCCAAAAGTTGATCGAGTTCTTGAGACCCACATTGCATATCATAAATTGCCTAAGATATTGGGCCGGCGGGCCTTACATCTAGAAATTGATTGAGCTCTTGAGATAGGTAGTTTTCCTTGCTTCTTTCAAAATTATTGGCAAATGTCAGTCATGTTAGGAACTTCTTACTGTTGCATCTATCGTGGACGAAAGAAAAGATTGGTTCAGAAGAGTAGAGGGTCATCATTGAACTAGGTAAGATTAATCTACTTGACTGAAATTTTACTTTCAAATCACAGTATGTTGTGTCCAATAACAATAGCAATCCCTTGTTCAACATATAATTAGTGCCTCTCCACTAGAGTCATTTTAATCAACCTTAACTGAGGCATTGGCTTTTTTTTTTTAATGCCAGAATTAGAGAATGTGTGGGAGATGAAACCTCTTCTTGACGGTAATGTTATCATGAGAACTCTTCAAATTAAAAGGAGAGGACCATAAGTCAACTAATGGGTAAGAAATCTGTGTATCCTCCATGTTATGGAGCAACAAATATGGAAAATAACCAATATTTTTGTTGCCGCAGAAACAAAGAGTGCTCAAATGCCTTGACTGGATTAGCTGCTTAAATCCATGGGAGCTGAGTTATATACTAAACAAAGCATTGGCAATATTTTATCATGCATACATATGGAATTGCTCAGGGGTTTCTTTGAATTTTTTCTCTTGATCTTATATTTATTTTCTTCAACTAATATTTTAGATATTTTTTAAAAAAAATTATAGGGGGATTTCAATTGTTTCTCTATGCATAAGAGAACAGAAGAAAAGAGATGAGATGATCATTTCCTTACAAAGTATAGAGAATAAATATTTTTTTGTAAGATGTCCCTGGCCAATCACTATTATTTCTTGAAATTTGAGATAAAGTAGTGGTGATTAACCAATTTCATCTTTGATTAAATGATAAAAAATAAAAATAAATTAGAAGTAGAGAAATAATAAAAATATTAAAATTGTCAAAAAATAGTTATAAGGATTAAAAAGAAAGAACACAAAGAAAATAAAAATATCACGTACAAAGACTCCCCCTTTTTATGTTTTCTTGTCTTCAAGCTTGAGAATATTCTTTTTTTTGCCTTGTATAGCTTCTCCTACTTTAAACTCCTTAGCATTGAAATAATGCTTTCTTGCAAACTCCTTGATGATTCGAAAAAGAGATCTTTGGAAGACTTGGTAAATGAGCTTTCTTCTTGGGCTCTTCTTCTTTCCTTATTTTTGTTGTTTCTTTAGAATTGAGAGTTTTAGACTTTGTGAAGGCTTCTTAGATTTGACGGCCAAAAGTCCATTTCTCCTCTTAATTGATGTAACACCTTCATTTGTCTTAAAATGAAAATTTTCTTTTCCTCTTACTTTTGGAAGTATTTTCCTTCGATCTTCAAAGTCCTTGAAAGCCTTCAAGCATCTTGATTTGGTAAAGGCTTTGAAGGATAATGGTTTTTTTTACTTTAGAGAAATGTTTGAATTTTTGTGGAGAATTCTTTGGATTTGGTAGAGACTTTATGGAATTTTTTTGATGGATGAGGAGTCGGCCACCCCATATTTTATCCAACTCACCCCCTTAACACCGTCGGTAAATATCTACCGTCTATGTATACCAGGAAGATATCTACTGTCTGTATAAATGTGGGGTGGGTTGGATAAAATGGGGGGTGGCAGACTTCTCATCCTTTTTAGATTTGGTTAGGGATTTTGGGACTTGGTGGGGGCTTTTGGGCTTTAGTGGTGGCTTTTAGGATTTTAAGGCTAACCTCTTCTATAAATGAATAAGGTGTATTTATAGTGTTTAGAAGGTAGTTAAGGCTGACCTCTTCTATAAATGAATTAATGGTGGAAGGTGTAGATGAGTAATGGTAGTTCAATTATGGTTTTTTAAGCGTAGTGGGATAGTTGTGTTGGAATTGGGGTTGTATGAAGAGTTGTGGGTAGTTTGTGAGAAGTAGGGAGGTTACTTCACATGTAGTAATAATTTGACTTGGTCTTCTCCCTACTCTTTCATATTTTTTTTTTGTGAATTAAAGGTAGCATGAACATTAGAGAGGCCAAAGGGCATGACCAAAAATTCGTAATGGCTGTCATGCGTCTAGAAAGCAGTATTATGAACATTAGAAGGGTACATCTGGATTTGGTAGTACCCTAAGTACCAATCAATCTTATTGAAAATGATTGCACCAGATAATTCATCCAAGAGCTCTTCAATTATTGGTATGAGATATTTATCTTTAATAATGATGACATCAAAAGCACGATAATCAACGCAAAAACACCATGATCCATCCTTTTTGCAGATGAGGAACACTGGGGAAGAATATTAGCTCAATACCTACTCAAGCCTTTCAATTTCATCATTCTGCACTTGAGGATACCCGTAGGGACAAACATTAGTCGGTGGACACCCTGGCTAAATATGAATATAGTGGTCATGTTGGTGCACTAGTGGTAAGGAGGACGACTCCCAAAAAATACAATCATGCTCCTCTAGCAAGGACTATAAATCGGAAGGAAGGGGGCCGACCTCACGTGGCAGAGCGGTGCGAAACTACAACAACATCCCTTGGGCTGCAAATTGTGACATAATGCATCACAATTGCTTAGGACTTCTGTAAGTCTTCTTTTGAAATCTCCCCCTTCCATCTGCAATGGTTGAATTGCAAATGTTCACATATCAACATCACTAAAACAAACATATTATAATAGTTGTAAATGGCTATAAATTGATGAATGTGGCTTTGAACGATGACTTTAATGAAATGGATCTACATAAATAGCAGCATCTCCCTAGTTACTAGCTATAAGCTACACATTCACATTAATAAGTAATTGGCAAGACAATGGTAGAAAAAGGATTTTTCTTTCGTGAAGGCTGCTGAACATTAGCATATCAAATCTTGTCCAAGAAATAAATTTGATAGGGATCAAGTAAGTTTACATTATTGCAGCTTAAATGATACTTTCCAAATTTCTTTAAAAAGAAAAGACAAGAAAATTCACAGAGAACATGTCTCATATAAAAACAAGGTGGAAATTACCACCTGATAAATTGTGTGTAGTCATCCTCATCATTGATATTGAGTATTAAAATGCTGGAGAAGCTTTAATATTTCTTCGTCTTATATATTACTTGTAAAAAATTTATAAAACTATAAAAAATTAAATTTATTTTCTTTTAATTTTTAATTAGATAATTAATACTCCCTTTGTCTTATAGCTCCATTTGGTAAAAAAATTTATTCTATATTAATAACTTCATTTTATTTAAATTAAATAATTAAATACTTAAAAAAATTATTATAACCTTATTTTTTTCTTTACCTTCTCTTAAATGTGAGTCTCACCATTCACTAAAAACAACTACTTGCTTCATCTTATATTTGTAGTTAATATCTAATTTTCATCATTTTTATCAGGATGGTAATCATTGCATGTAAACGTAGTAAAATCCTACTACTAACTCAGTAAGAAAAGTATGATGAGATCCAAACAATAGAAAAGAGGAAAAGTGAGTTCACTCACATACACGCATGGAAGGCTGTATCGATATAGATGAGAGTATCGATGACTATAGATACGGGTACATGCCAATGATTCGCTTTGTACGCGCTGAAACGGGCGTAAACCCTTTTATAAAGATAAAAAAATATTATAACTAATAATATATCATTATAATACTTCCTTTAGAAAAAAATAAGGCCGTAAAATGTCATATCAACCGATACGGGTATTCTAAAATTAGTTTATTTGGAAGCGTACACTATTATGTTCTTTGTCCCATACAAATTATTGCTCATTCTTTCCCATATTAAGTGCTCTAAAATTATTTTATTTTAAAAATAAATATAAGTTTAAATTATATGTTTAAATAAATGTATATTTTTGGAGCACTATATATAAAAAAAATAATGATGTATATTACATGGACCTACCCATATTCATCTCATATAACTTTAAATATATAATTTTTTAATATAAAAAAATATAAACTTTCAAAGAAGTTGTGTTTGAATTTTATTTTTAAGAAAAAATGTCAAAAAAAAAATTTGAAAAAAAAATATTTTTTTTAACATAAAAAAATAATTTAAAAAATTTTTAAAAATAATTTTTTAATACGGTATCGATACATATAAGCCGTATTGATACGGTATGGCAGATACAACTGATACGTATCGTGACTCGGTGGGGGGGCATAACACACCCCGTACCCGTATCTGTTTCAACCGATACGGCCTTCTAGGGTTTTTTTCGAAAGTGAATACATGATGAAGAATAGAAACTTAATTTGCTGAAAATTTTTTCACTATTTCCTCGCCTACTTCCACCTTCCTGGGCCTCATCATACCACCACCTAATACATCATTCAGTACAAAAAAAATAAAACAATAAATCGATCAATTTCATCAATCTAGTAAAAACAAAAAGTTATTTTTCAGAACAACAACACTACCCCAAGATGAAATTGATCGTTTATAATTAAACCCTTTGCAAGTTTACAAGGTAATTGTACTAGGATAAGTATTTAAGGGTTGTCGAACCTCAGGGATGGATGGATTATCACTAAATCTAAAGAAGAATTTGCTGATTGAAAATTAAAACAAACTTAAACTTAAATTAAGCAAAAGAAAGAAATCAACTAGTTTAAAAGTAAGAGATTAATATGATGAAAATTACTTAGGAAATTGAATCCACTATAAAACCATAACAATTCCTTAACTTTTAATCTAAATCTAGTGTGAATATGAACAAGTATTCTCAGCTACAAGCTAGAATTACTTCAAAAAGAATCATTAATTAACTTCCATGGCATGAACTATCTTCGACAATAGCACGAATTATCTACACTAAACTAGCTATAGGCATGACCCGTCTAATCTTAGTATAACTCATCCAAGTCATTAATTATTTGAACATTAAAACTATTGTATGACCATCTCATCTAAATCACAGAAATTAGAATCGATGAAAATATCAAAACCATATTAATCTATCATCTACAAGACAATAAATCAACATAGACTTGAATAAACATTAAAAGCTCTTCCATTAAAAAGGAAATCCATATCATACAATTGTCATCATTCACAACTGAGATCTAAATTAAAAAGAAAAGAAACTGAAACTTATCTATAGCTTCATCAACTCCTAAGTAAAAGAAAAGTTTAGCCTTCCATTGTAGAAGAAAGCACTTGAATCTCCATTGAAAGTTTTGAGTTCTCTTCCATCTTCTTCTTCCTTTTTCTCTTCATAAAATCTACTGGAATCCCCCAATTTTAAGCCAAATATGTCTTTTTATAGGCATAAGTTCCATAGGAAGAAGTTCAATATGAAAAGGATTGGAATTTGGGTCAAACAAGGAAACTGCACGTTATGCCGTTCGAACGCCTGCATGCCCGTTCGAACACTTGAACTGTATTTTTGTCTGAATTCACGTTATCCCGATTGAACGGTAAGTGACCCCGTTCGAACGGCTACAATGTTTCTGCAATCTGGACAGTTCATATTCTGTTCATTAAGCTTTCATTCGTGTCCATATTAATTTCTAACTTGTTTATAACTCTGAAAAGTTGTCCAAATCACTTTAAAGCATGTGAAGAATACTTTGAACTATTCAAAACATCGTCTAAGTACCTCGATAAGCTCACTTTACCTACAAAACATAAAATACCATATTTTAGACATGTAGAATATAATTAAAATTCCAACTTTGTTTAAATACACATCTAAACTACTAATAACTACAAAATTATTAATAATTAAACTAAAATACTAATATCTATCTTAATCTAAATAAACCATAACTAACTCTAAATTAACCTAATCTATACTAGCAAATAAGGTAAAAAGACATATAAAATAGATATAGATTTCATACTTATCAAATACCCCCAAACCTATATTTTGCTAGTCCTCGAGCAAAACAAAAACAAAATAAAACAACTAATCTAAAAAATAAATAAATGCCACTTTCGTAGGGAATCACGATTGCATTTAGCATATGGAACAAGCCTTTAAACCCCTAGGTGTCCCTAGTTGGACGAGTTGTGTCTCGTGAGGGTTTGCAGTAATGATACCCACAAACATCAAAACCTAAGAAAAATAAAACAACAATCTTCTCTTAAAAACACATAACTATTTTTAAAAAGAACCAACCACAAATACTTGAAACAAGTAAACAATTAAGATCTGATCACTTTCAAGTAAGGAATAATCTATTCTATAACCCCATCTTAGAAATAATTGTGCAACTATATATATACATTTCAAAAACATAAAGTGTAGAAACTTTGTAGTCATACAATTTCACTCATTATTAACAAGCATATCTTATGTGACCCACTAACCAAGCTCATTAAAGTTCAAACTCAAAAATATAACAATGACAATCTTTCATCATTAATATCTCATAATAACCCTAATATAATAGCCTTCAAATTTCAATTAAATTCAGGGAATAAGAGCATAATATTCTTCAAAATATGACTTGTGCAATACTTAGTTCTATTAAGCTTTCTAAATAGTCCATGTAACAAGCGTTAGGTTGGTGTCCCTAATCCAGTTGGCTCAAGGCACTAGGTGTTGAAACACCCCTCAGGCTTAATAATTTGAACAATAAAGGCTAAAGAACCAAGCAAGTCATAAAAGAATTTATCTCAACTTTTCACCTTTTGACGCGATCTCTTATACTTGCCTAGGCACAAGGTCCGGTTGCTCAGTAAAAAGAGAAACAAACCTTTTTTTTCATCATTTTTTTTCATTCAATCTATTTTTGTCAACTTTTTTTTTTCAATTTTTTTTTCATTCTTTTTTTTATACACACTTATCCCATTTTTTTTTCAAATAAAAGCTAAGCATAAAGATCTATCATAAAATATTAAAAATTACTCAATTGCCAAGTTTTCAAAAATATATGCTCAGTTAAAGATATCCCACTAAGATTACAAGTAATAAATCATAAAATTATATTCCTACAAGTTTCAAGTGTGTGAAATGTGATTTAAAAATATAAGCACAATTATCCAATATAATGAAAATAAAATAGAAATTACTCACTTAATCATTTTCATCACTTAATTAATTACTTGAACTTTCTTCATGAAATTGATCTCTTTAAAAACAGACATATACTTTTAAAAGAAAATAAGCGATAAAACCCACTTTAAAAGAAAACAAAAAAATACTCTAAAACATCCTAAAAGAAAAATAATAAAGCAAAATATCTTTCTACACCCCCAAACCTAAACTGAACATTGTCCTCAATGTTAAAGAAAATATATACTACAATGACAAGAATAAGTAAGAGAGGGAAAAGAAAGATATCACCTGAAAGCATAACTAATCCACTAATATGAAAATAAAGTACATAGGATTGGAGAAAACATGAGAAACATACAGGTAAAGAGAAATTTCTCAAACCTAAAATACCAATCTACCGGAAAAGAGATAACAATTAAAATAAAAATAAAAATAAAATAAAAATAAAAATAAAATAAAAATAAAATAAAAATAAAAATAAAAAAAATAAAGAAAAGAAAAGAGAAAAGTAGCCCCTGCACAGCTAAATATCAACATCATCAGAATCATCGGCATCAGTATAACTCTAGTCACTATCATCTGCATCTGCCGGAGCTGATTGGCTACGAATCAAATCAGCCAGTCCCTGTATAAGTCCCCTCATCTCAGTCATCTGAGTAGCTATCTGAGCATCTATATGGGCAGTAAGCCTCGTCTGAAACTGTGCCAGAGAAGAATCAATATGTCCGCGAAGACGATGCTCCATCTCAAGGAAAGAGTCGTTAGCATGTGCGGGAAGGTGCTGCTCAACTGCAACCTCTGGTACACCCTCTGTGGCTGGCTCCTCCTCGTTCACCACGTCGAATGCTGGTCGAGGAGGACGATGTGTGATCATCCGGTTTAGGGTCGCCTAGGAAATGATCCCTAAACCTCGGCTCGTGGGTGCATATGAAGGAAAATCCAAATGAAAGTGAACAAAAATCCGCTCCAAAAGAAAAGGAAAAGCTAATCGAGCATCCACTGGTCCAGAAACTATATCTGCCATCCGTGAGAAGACAAAGGAGGGCAAGTCGATGTGAATCCGCTCCGCACGACCCAGAACATAAAAAAGGCGAGCTAAGGTGAAGTCAACCTTCTCATGACGGTGGAACCATATGTCATACTCCAATATCAGATGTGTAAAACGATAGTCCCGCGTCATGAGAGAAGTTGGCAATCCATATGTGAGGGATGGGCCTCGCTCCTGTCCCATAAGAGTCCCCGTGACAGTATACTCATCAGGAAAAGCAAAATCAGCAAAAGAGGGATAAGTGAAGATCGGACCTGCTCATGATGGACGCGAGCGTCAGGGGCTGCAATCTGTGAGAAAAAGGGGTACCAATCCTCTCGCTCCATAAGCCATGACTGGGCAGCAGTAATGATGGGGACAAACTCCACCTGTCGCTCGTAAACAATAGCACGAAGAGGTAGATCGGCAGCGGCTGTAGTAGATGATGAAGCACGCGAAGTAGAAGAGGCTCCCTTCCTCTTCTTCGGAGCTTTAGGACGAGAACCATGCGCCATAGATCTGCAAAAAGCTCACAAAGAAGTGCTAAAAGTGATATGGAAGCGACTAGAAAGCAGAAAAATTTTGTACACGCCCAATAATGTCAAATTATGAAAATACCCCTAGAAGAAAAAATTGAACAGAAATGTCCCAAATTAAAGTATAATATGTACAAGTGAAAATTGAACATCTTTCGTAAAGCAAGTACATATAAACTGATTCATTAAAGCCTCAAAAATTGAAATTTTTGACAAAAATAGTGCGGACTGAAAAAATCCGAAATCTAACGAACATAATGCATTAATCATTCAATCAAATTGTACCAAACGATCAATCTAAAGTATACAAGATGTTTCTAACAAATTTCCACAAAAAATTGCACCGGATTTAGTCAAAAATTGAAAGAAAAATTCAAAAATCGAATTTGGGGCTTACCGGTGAAATAGAGGGACAACGTGAAATAGAGGCCGATTCAGCTCAAATTGACTCAGGAAATGGATTCTACGCGAAAATTTAGAGGGAAGAGACGATTTTTGACCGAAAATCTCGCTGGACAGGGTATGGAAGACGGCAAAGGAGAAAAAATGGCAGAACCAAACTGGCCGGCGCATGCGATGAAAATGATGACTCGGCCATTCGAACGGCACTTACCGATCGATCGGGAACAGTCCCGATCGAACGGGAAAACACAAATTTTTTTTTTGAATAAAAAAAATCCAGTTAATTAACTAAACTACTAAATAAATAAAAAAATCACTAAATGGATTAAATAAAGGAAAGTTAATTAAAACTAAAAGAAAAAGAGAGAAAATACACATAAAAACACATCGAATAAAACAAGGGTTGCCTCCCTAGAAGCACTAAGTTTAGTGTCTTCAGCTAGACAGTGTGCACTCCCTTAATGTATTAATGGATCAATCAAATCAATAGAGTCAATGTCACCCCTCTCAATATCTCTCTCGATGACAGGCTTAAGTCTCTGACCATTAACTTTAAAAACCCGATTATCTTGTGGGTCAGAGATTTCAATTGCTCCATGAGGGAAAACCTGAGTAATGACATAGGGGCCATCCCAGCGAGATCTAAGCTTACCTGGGAAGAGACGTAATTTAGAATTAAAGAGCCAAACTTTCTGGTTAGGTGCAAAGGACTTTCGATGGATTAAACGGTCATGTAGAGTTTTAGTCCTTTGTTTATATAATTTGGCACTCTCGTAAGCTTCATGACGCATTTCTTCCAATTCATTAAGTTGGAGTTTGCGGTGGGAACCAGCTTTGTCCATGTCGAAATTAAATGATTTAATAGCCCAAAAAGCACGATGTTCCAACTCAACGGGTAAGTGACACGCCTTACCGTAAACAAGATGGTAAGGGGACATGCCAATGGGGGCTTTATAAGCGGTCCGATATGCCCATAAGGCATCATTAAGACGCATGGACCAATCTTTTCGATCAGGGCGCACTGTTTTCTCAAGGATTTTCTTAATCTCACAATTAGACACCTCTACTTGACCACTGGTCTGAGGATGGTAGGGGGTTGCAACTTTATGTGTGACGGAATATCTTCGAAGAAGAGCTTCAAAGGAACGGTTACAAAAGTGGCTACCCCCATCACTAATGATTGCCCTAGGTGTACCAAATCGACAAAAAATATGTTCCTTGAGAAATGCCACCACAACCTTATGGTCATTGGTTTTCGTCGCTATGGCTTCAATCCATTTGGAAACATAATCAACAGTGACCAAAATATAAGTGTAGCCAAAGGAGGGTGGAAATGGTCCCATAAAATCGATTCCCCAAACATCAAAAATCTCAACAATGAGGATGGGTTGGAGAGGCATCATGTCTCTCCGAGAAAGGGCCCCTAGTCGCTGACATCTATCACAAGACTTACAAAACTCATGAGCATCCCTAAACAAGGTGGGCCAGTAGAATCCACTTTGAAGAACCTTAGCAGCAGTTTTCTTTCCCCCAAAATGACCGCCACAAGCATGAGAATGACAAAATGTGAGAATACTATGGAATTCACTATCAGGCACACATCGGCGAATAATCTGGTCAGAACAAAACTTAAAAAGATTGGGGTCATCCCAATAATAGTGCTTAACATGAGAAAAAAATAAATCTTTGTCCTGTTTAGTCCAATTAGAGGGAATGCGACCCACAACAAGATAATTAACAATATGGGCAAACCAGGGGGGTGAATTGGTAGAGACAACAAAGAGTTGCTCATCGGGGAAAGAATCATCAAGTGGTTCAGGGTTGGAAGGTTCCTCAAGTAAGATCCTAGACAAATGATCAGCCACAACATTCTCAACACCCTTTTTGTCTTTAATCTCATAATTGAACTCTTGAAGGAGCAAAATCCATCGGATGAGCCTAGGCTTGGTATCCTTCTTAGAAAGAAGGTAGCGTAAGGCTGCATGGTCAGAAAAGATAATGATTTTTGACCCTAAAAGGTACGATCGGAATTTATCAAGGGCATAGACAACAACTAGCAATTCCTTTTCTGTAGTGGTATAGTTCAATTGGGCATCAGAAAAGGTCTTACTAGCGTAATAAATGACATGGGGGACTTTGTTCACTCTTTGGCCAAGGACTGTGCCCACAGCATAGTCAGAGGCATCACACATAATCTCAAAGGGTAGGGAGTAATAAGGGGGCTGAATGATAGGGGTGGTAGAGAGGAGTGTACGAAGCTTGGTGAAAGCTTTCGTACAGGCATCATCAAACTCAAAAGGAACATCCTGAGCCAACAAATGACACAAGGGCCGGGAAATCTTACTAAAGTCCTTGATGAATCGCCTATAGAAACCGGCATGGCCAAGAAAAGAACGAACTTGTCTTACCGTAGTGGGTGGAGGCAAGTTAGCTATTAGGTCAACTTTGGCCTTATCTACTTCAATACCACGTTTGGAAACAACATGACCTAAAACAATGCCCTCTTGAACCATAAAATGACTTTTTTCCCAACTCAAAACCAAATTAGTCTCCTCACAACGTTTAAGCACAAGAGATAAATTATGGAGACACTCATCAAATGAAGCACCAAAAACAGAAAAATCATCCATAAAAACTTCAAAAAATTTATCAATCATATCAGAAAATATGGACATCATACAACGCTGAAATGTAGCAGGAGCATTACACAAACCAAATGGCATACGTCTATAAGCAAATGTACCAAACGGACAAGTGAAGGTGGTCTTCTCCTGATCCCCCGGAAACATAGGTACTTGATTATACCCTGAGTAGCCATCTAGAAAGCAATAAAAGTCCTGATCTGCTAGTTTTTCTAAGATCTGGTCAATGAATGGCAAGGGAAAATGGTCCTTTCGGGTCATGGAATTCAACTTCCGATAGTCTATACACATTCTCCACCCTGTGGTTTCCCTAGTAGGGACTAACTCTCCTGATGAATTGGACTTAACAGTGAATCCAGACTTCTTGGGAACAACCTGGGTAGGACTCACCCACTCACTATCAGAGATAGGGTATATGATACCTGCATCTAAAAGCTTAACCACCTCCTTCATGACTACCTCCCGCATGTTAGGGTTCAACCTCCGTTGTCCTACTCTTGAGGGTTTGACCGTGTGCTCTAAGTGAATCCTGTGCATACAAATGGATGGGTCAATCCCCCTAAGGTCAGCTACCGTCCATCTTATGGCTCTCCTATGTGTGACAAGGATGGTAAGCAATCTACTCTCTTGGTCACTAGTCAAACTAGAGGAAATAATGACTGGGAGAGTGTCCTTGGGTCCCAAGAAAGCATACTTGAGAGAGCTGGGTAAAATTTTCAATTCAAGCTTAAGAGGTGTGGAGGCTGATATAGGTAAGGGCTCTACCTGGAGCTTCCAAGAGGAAGACTCGGGAACACTAGCAGTCGCTAGTTGGCTATGGACCTCCTCCAAAGATGGGTCAATAGTGGACTCCTCTAACCCTGGGTATAGTAAAGTCATTTCAAGAGCATCTCACATTAGGGTAAGGGGGAGGGCTTCATTGACTAGGTCATCTAAATGGTCAACCATTAAGCACTCAAAGTCACACTCAATAGGTGGCTGATTAAATGCATGGAACACATTAAGTCTCACATTCATATTCTCAAATGATATCTCCATCACTCCCGTTTGATAATTGATACAAGCATTAGCAGTGGCAAGGAAAGGGTGACCTAGAATGACGGGGATTTAGTGTGTGGTATTGTAGACAGGTTCCATATCTAAGACAAGAAAGTCAACAGGGAAGAAGAACCGATCAACTTTCACTAAGACATCCTCAATGACTCCTCGAGGCTTACGCATAGTACGGTTGGCTAGCTGCAAGGTAACTGATGTAGGCTGCAATTCTCCTAACCCTAGTTGCTCATACACCGAGTAAGGGAGTAGATTGACACTCGCACCAAGGTCAAGGAGGGCTCTATGGATGGAGTGATCTCCTATGACACAAGAAATAGTGGGTACTCCAGGGTCCTTATACTTAGGTGGGGTGTCAAACTTCAAAAGAGAGCTAACTTGCTCGGTGAGAAAGACCTTCTTAGACACATGAGTCTTAGATTTACGCTTTTGAGTGCATAGGTCTTTGAGGAACTTAGCATAAGTAGGGACTTGCTTAATGGCATCTAAGAGGGGGAGATTAATTTTGACTTGTTTAAAAGTCACAAGAATATCATCCATCTTAGCTGTGTTTTTTCTAAATGGTGGGGCCATGTCAAGACACTGAGGAAAGGGTGCCCTAGGGATATAAGATCCATCGGAAGAGGTCTTGGACTGTGGCTCTCAGGAAGGGGAAGGAGAGACTGACTCCTTTGAATTTGGTTCACTCTCTAACTAATAAGGTTTATTAGGGGCTGAATTGTCTAACCCTTCATTTGTGGTACCCAAGGACTCCTCTCCAACTTGATTATCAATGTGTCGACCACTCCTAAGGGTAGTTATGGACTGAACTTGTTCATTAGAGGAATTGACTATCTCTACTCCACATGGACCTTTAGGGTTTTGTTGGGGCTGACTCGGCAATGTTCCCATCTCTCGCTTATTGATAGCATTGGCTAGTTGTCCAATTTGGACTTCTAACTTTGCTATAGATTGTGTGTGAGAGTGGAGGAGTTGAGATTGAGATTGAGATTGAATGCCTTGCAGGGCACTCAAAACCTTTTCTTCAAAACTTGGACTCCTATTGGATTGGACATATGGAGGTTGCACTTGAGGTTGGTGGATATGGGCTGGTGGGACTTGGAATGGGGGCCTAGGGGGTTGGTTACCCATAACCCCTTGGTTTTGTGTCCGCCAAGAAAAGTTAGGATGATTCCTCCACCCAGGGTTATATGTATTTGAAAATGGATTATTCTCAATTCTAGGGAAGGATTGGGTGGCATTCACATGGTCTTGGACAAGCTCAGGAAATTGAGAGGCAGAGGGACACTCAATGATAGTATGGGCTGGGCTAAGGCATATTGTGCATGCATCTTGAGTGAAGGGAGTGGGTTGATGGGTTGAAGTCATAAGGAGGTCCAGCTTCCTACTCAAAGTATTAACTTTGGAAGAGAGGTCTAATGGGTTTTTGACTTCATACAAGCCACCCCTAGAGGGGGCATTGTTCAAGGTAAATAATCCACTCTCATTTCTATTCAATGCAGCATGCTGAAGAGAATTTTCACTCAAGTCCTCAAAAAGTTCCATGCCTCATTTTTATTTTTTAGAAAAAAGGTACCCCCACAACTTGCATCAACAAGATGATGGTTTTGTTCAGTAAGACCCTCATAAAAATGTTGCACTAATTGCCACTTAGGGACAACATGTTGAGGACACCTCCTAAGAAGGTCCTTAAGTCTATCCCAACTCTCATGGAACTGTTCAGTGGGAAGTTGGGCAAAAGTGGTTATGACCTTTCTCATTTGGTTGGTCTTACCTATGGGGAAGTACTTTTTAAGGAACTCTTGTTGCATTTGGGCCCATGTTGTGATAGTGTTTGGCTCTAATGAGTGAAGCCATTCTTTAGCCTTATCTTTCAGTGTAAAAGGGAAAAGCCGAAGTTTAACAGCTTCATCGGTTAAATTTGAGAGCTTAAAAGTTGTGCATAGTTCTAAGAAGTCATCTAGGTGCCTATACGGGTTTTCATTATTAAGCCCATAAAAGGATGGAAGCATTTGAATAACATTGGGCTTAATCTCATAATTTTGAGCAGCTACCGCTGGCAACCTAATGCATGAAGGAGAGGTATACTCATTGGGAGTATAATACTCCCTTAGAGCTTTGAGTGGTGCATCTACTAACTGATGTTCAGCCATGATGGGGGTAAAAGTAGTGTGGGAGGAGGAATTGGTGGGTGAGTTTGGGGGTGTAGGGATGTAGGTCGAGGGCAACTCAGCTCTCCTAGATGTCCGCTTAGGCTCAAGGTCAAATGGTACTAATCGGGGGAGTAAGGAGCGACGACCACGCATACACCACAAACACACCACACAATTTTAAGTATAAAAAGGGGAAGAATAAGCAAAAACTAATTAAGAAAAGAACTAAAAATAAAGGGAAAAAAGGATCTTGCAAACCGAAGAGAAGCACTATGCTTGTCGATGTCCTTTTGTGGCCACAAGTGTAGAGAGTACGATCTTCAACTCAGCCTACAAGATCAATTTAAAAGAAGGTAAGAAACTAAGAATTAACCTAAAAACTAAAGTAAACTGAATCTAAATTAGATAGAATTATCCTAATACTAATTTAGTAACAAATCAACACCGTCCCCGGCAACGGCGCCAAAAACTTGATTGTTTATAATTAAACCCTTTGCAAGTGTATAAGGTAATTGTACTAGGATAAGTATTTAAGGGTTGTCGAACCTCAGGGATGGATGGATTATCACTAAATCTAAAGAAGAATTTGCTATTTAAAAATTAAAACAAACTTAAACTTAAATTAAGCAAAAGAAAGAAATCAACTAGTTTAAAAGCAAGAGATTAATATGATGAAAATTACTTAGGAAATTGAATCCACTATAAAACCATAACAATTCCTTAACTTTTAATCTAAATCTAGTGTGAATATGAACAAGTATTCTCAACTACAAGCTAGAATTACTTCAAAAAGAATCATTAATTAACTTCCATGGCATAAACTATCTTCAACAATAGCACGAATCATCTACACTAAACTAGCTATAGGCATGACCCGTCTAATCTTAGTATAACTCATCCAAGTCATTAATTATTTGAACATTAAAACTATTGTATGACCATCTCATCTAAATCACAGAAATTAGAATCGATGAAAATATCAAAACCATATCAATCTATCATCTACAAGACAATAAATCAACATAGACTTGAATAAACATTAAAAGCTCTTCCATTAAAAAGGAAATCCATATCATACAATTGTCATCATTCACAACTGAGATCTAAATTAAAAAGAAAAGAAATTGAAACTTATCTATAGCTTCATCAACTCCTAAGTAAAAGAAAAGTCTAGCCTTCCATTGTAGAAGAAAGCACTTGAATCTCCATTGAAAGCTTTGAGTTCTCTTCCATCTTCTTCTTCCTTTTTCTCTTCATAAAATCTATTGGAATCCCCCAATTTTAAGCCAAATATGTCTTTTTATAGGCATAAGTTCCGTAGGAAGAAGTCCAATATGAAAAGGATTGGAATTTGGGTCAAACAAGGAAACTGCACGTTATGCAGTTCGAACGCCCTGCATGCCCGTTCGAACACTTGAACTGTATTTTTGTCTAAATTCACGTTATCCCGATCTAATGGTAAGTGACCCCGTTCGAACGGCTACAGTATTTCTACAATCTGGACAATTTTCCTGGATAGTTCATATTCTGTTCATTAAGCTTTCCTTCGTTTCCATATTAATTTCTAACTTGTTTATAACTCTGAAAAGTTGTCCAAATCACTTTAAAGCATGTGGAGACTACTTTGAACTATTCAAAACATCGTCCAAGTACCTCGATAAGTGCACTTTACCTGCAAAATATAAAATACCATATTTTAGACATGTAGAATATAATTAAAATTCCAACTTTGTTTAAATACACATCTAAACTACTAATAATTACAAAATCATTAATAATTAAACTAAAATACTAATATCTATCTTAATCTAAATAAACCATAACTAACTCTAAATTAACCTAATCTATACTAGCAAATAAGGTAAAAAGGTATATAAAATAGATATAGATTTCATACTTATCAGAAATTCACCTTGAAAAATAAAATTCAATCAATTTCATCTACATAAGAAAAATAAAAATTCACAATGGAACTTCATCAAGAATAAAATGCACCTTGACTCAAGAATCCGAGGTTGCGGGGACCCCATTCTCGGGTAGGGTCTCCATGGTGAGCTTTTGCTTGAGTGGATTCGGGCCCAGATGCTAGGGCAGCCTGGGTGGTAGAGGGCTCCATGCCTTGGGCACCGGAGGCTTGGGAACATCGACAAAAGTGTTGGGGTCGACATTCTCGGATTTGAACTTCCAAGAGGGGGCTAGCTTTTGCAGGGAAGGAGAGGCCTTCGACAGCGAGATCCCCCTCAAAACCCTGCTCCTCGGCACCGATCCGTACCAGATCATGAGCCAAAAATTTAAAAATGAAAGGAGGAATCAGAGGTGGAAACCCTAGAATTTCAAAGCCCATAGAGGAAATAGGGGGCGGTGGGTTCCATTTCTAGCCGTTTCAAAGGGGGAGAAGGCAGGCGATTTTGAAATGAAATTCCGGAGGGATGAGAGAGATAGGGGAGAGGGAAATTACAGAAACCAACTATTTGCTTCATCTTATATTAGTACTTAATATCTAATTTTTATCATTTTTATCAAGATGGAAATCATTGCATGTAAAATTAGTAAAATCCTACTACTAACTCACTAAGAAAGGTATGAGGAGAACTAAACAATAGAAAAGTGGAAACGCGGGTTCACTCACATGCATGAATGGAAGGCCGTATCGATATGGATAAGATTCTCGATGACTATGGATACGGGTGTGCACCGAAACAGGCGTAAACCCTTTCATAAATATATAAAAATATTATAACTAATAATATATCATTCTAATACTTCTTTTAGAGCATAATAAGACAATAGAATGTTATATTAACTGATACAGGTATTATAAAATTAGTTTATTTGGAACCATACACTATTATGTTCTCCATCCCATACAAATTATTGCTTATTCTTTCCCATATTAAGTGCTCTAAAATTAGTTTATTTTAAAAATAAATATGAGACCAAATTATATGTTTGAATAAATTTATATTTTTGGAGCACTATATATAAAAATAATAATTATGTAAAGAGAAATTTATTTAAATAATATTTTTTAAATAAATATTTACCAATTTAGACCATTTTGGAAAATATTTCTCAAAGTGGTGTTGCTTCTTGCTACGCAGGCGTCAGCCAAACAGTTGGCACCTGCGTGGCTTTTTTTTTATTTCGACCTTTAGAAGGACGAAATCAGGACTGTGTACTAATCGCGTCCTTTTAAAGGACGAAATCAGTCATTTTATTGATTTTATCCTTTAGAAGGACAAAATCAATAATGTGTATTGATTTCGTCCTTCTAAAGGATGAAATCAGTATTTCCCTCTCTCCCCACCCCTCCTCTCTCTCTCCTCTTCACTCTCTCTCTCTCTCTCTCTTCACTCTCTCTCCACTCTCTTCTCTCTCTACTCTATCTCTCTTCTCTCCTCTTTCTCTTTCTCTCTTTCTACTCTTTCTCTCTCTCCTCTCTCTCCTCTCTCTCCCTATTCACTCTCTCTTCTCTCTCTCCCCACTCTCCCTCCTCTTTCTCTCTCTTCTTTAAGAGAATGAATAGAGAGAGAAAGAGGAGAGAGAGTGGAGTGAGAGAGGAGAGAGAGACAATGAATAAAGAGAGAAAGAGGAGAGAAGAGAGAGAGAGAGTGGAGAGATAGAAGAGAGAGAGATTGTAGAAAGAAAGAGGAGAGAGAGAGGAGAGAGAGTGAAGAGAGATAGAGGAGGGAGAGAAGAGAGTGAGGAGAGAGAGTGAAGAGAGAGAGAGGGGAGGGGAGTATTGAGAATGATGAAATCGGTACATAGTACTGATTTCGTCCTTTAGATTATACTCAATTAGTCCTTCAAAAGGACGAAATAAAAAAAATTTAAAAAAAGCCACGCAGCGCCAAATGTATTTGGCGCCTGCGTGGCAAAAAGCAACACCACTTTGGAAAATATTTCCCAAAGTGGTCTAAATTTGTAAATATTTATTTAAAAAATATTATTTAAATAAATTTCCCTTATGTAAATTACATAGACCTACACGTCTTATCTCATATAACTTTAAAATTATTATTTTTTAATATAACAAAAATATAAACTTTCAAAGAATTTTGGTTTGAATTGTATTTTTGTTTTTAAAAAAATTTCATAAAATCATTTTTTGAAATTTTTTTAAATAAAAAATAATTTTTAAAATAACAAAATAATTTTTTACTACTACATCGATACGACCGATGTATCGATCGTATTGATACGGTACGGCCGATATGTATCGTGATTCGGTGTGGGGGGCGTACCACCCCCTCGGTGAGACCGATACGGGTACACATTGGTGGATATGATGTCGTATCGACCGATACAGCCTTCCAAGGTTTTTTTTTAAAGTGAATACATGATTAAGAATAGAAATTGAATTAGCTAAATTTTTACACTATTTTCTCGCCTTCCTCCTCCTTCCTAGGCCTCATTCGTACCACCACCTAACACATCATTCAGTACAAAAAAAATCGAAAAAATAAATTGATTAGTTTCATTAATCTAGCAAAAACAAAAAAACAAAAAGCTTTTTTTCAGAACAACGACACTACCCCGAGAAGAAATTCACCTTGAAAAACAAAATTCAATTAGTTTTATCTACATAAGAAAAAGAAAAAATAACAATGAAACTTCATGGACAATAAAATGCACCTTGACTCCAGAATCCGTTGTCAAGGGGACCCCATTCTCGGGTAGGGTCTCCAGGTGAGGTCCCGCTTCAGCGGATTCGGGCCCGGATGCTGGGGCAGCTTGGGCGGTAGAGGGCTCCACGCCTTGGGCACCGGAGGCTTGGGAATGTCAACAAAAGTGTTGGGGTCGACATTCTCGGATCTGAGCTTCCGGGAGGGGGCTTGCTTTTGCGGGGAAGGAGAGGTCTCGGACGGCAAGCTCCCCCTCAGAACCCGGCTCCTCGGCACCGAACTCTTCATGGCCAGTTCGGATCTGTACTGGATCTTGAGGCAAAAATGTCACAAAGAACGGAGGAATCGGAGGTGGAAACTCTAGAATTTCGAAGCCCAGAGAGGAAATGGGGGGCAGAGGGTTAAAGTTCTAGCCGTTGCGATGGGTGGGGGAAGGTAGGCGATTTTGAAATGAAAATCGAGAGGGATGAGAGAGACAGGGGAGAGAAAAATTATAGAAGTAGTACTCAATTTGGGTAAATTCCAATCACGCCCCCAATGTTTCAAAAATGGGGGTGTGTGGGGTATATGACGATTTTGCCTTCGTGGTACTTTGTGATTTGAATTTTGCTATGGTGGTGATTTAGGGAAGCGTTTTTCGTGCTCTCTTTTAACAATGAGGTCAGCATAAGTTACACATAGGAGTTATTTATCCATGAGATTAACACCATATACGTTGACGATAACATGAACTAGTGTGTGCACCGTCAATCATAAATACTAACATCTCCCATGCGTAACTTACGCTAGGCTCATTGTAAGAGGGGAGCATAAAAATTCTTCTGTGATTTAGAATAAGTTCAATGCAACTATATAATATTTCTTCGTCTTATATATTACTTGTAAAAAATTTATAAAACTATAAAAAATTAAATTTATTTTCTTTTAATTTTTAAATAGATAATTAATACTCACTTTGTCTTATAGCTCCATTTTGTAAAAAAAATTATTCTATATTAATAACATCATTTTATCTAGGAAAAAGTTTATATGAGCTAGGGCTCATATACGCCCACGTGAGCCCGGGCTCTATGGGCCGTCGGATTTATATTCGGCGGCCCATAAAATTCATGGGTTTAAACCCATGAGTATTACCCATAAAAATTATGAGCCGCCGGATGTAAATCTGACGGCCCATTGAGCCCGGGCTCACGTAAGCATATATGAGCCTGGGCTATATGAACGGGGCTCTTTTATCTAACTTAAAAAATTAAATACTTAAAAAAATATTTCATGCTTATGTTTTTTCTTTACCTTCTCTTAAATGTGAGTTTCACCATTTACTAAAAACTACTTGCTTCATCTTAAATTAGTATTTAATATCTAATTTTCATCATTTTTATCAAGATGGTAATCATTGTATGTAAACGTAGTAAAATCCTACTACTAACTCAGTAAGAAAAGTTTGAGGAGATCCAAACAATAGAAAAGAGGAAAAGCGGGTTCACTCACATACACACATGGAAGGCCGTATCGATACGGATGAGAGTATCAATGACTATCGATACGGGTACACGCCGAAACAGACATAAACCCTTTTATAAGCATGAAAAAATATTATAACTAATAATATATCATTATAATACTTCTTTTAGAGAAAAATAAGACCGTCAAATTCGGTATCAACCGATATGAGTATTCTAAAATTAGTTTATTTGGAACCATACACTATTATGTTCTCTGTCCCATACAAATTATTTCTCATTTTTTCCTATATTAAGTGCTCTAAAATTAGTTTATTTTGTAAATAAATATGAGTCTAAATTATATGTTTAAATAAATGTATATTTGTGGAGCACTATATATATAAAAAATAACTATGTAAATTACATAGACCTACCTGTATTCATCTCATATAACTTTCAAAATATTATTTTTTAATATCACAAAAATTTAAACTTTCAAAGAAGTTGGGTTTGAACTGTAATTTTATTTTTAAGAAAAAAAATTTAAAAAAAAATCGAAATTTTTTTAAATAAATAATAATTTTCAAAATAGAAAAATAATTTTTTAATGTTGTATCGATATGTATCGGTCATATTAATACAGTTCGGCCAATACGTATCGTGATTTGGTGTGGGGGGTGTACCACCCCCGTACTCGTATCGGTCTCAACCGATACGGCCTTCTAGGGTTTTTTTCGAAAGTGAATACATGATCAAGAATACAAACTGAACTCGCTGAAATGTTTTGCACTATTTCCTCGCCTTCCTCCTCCTTCCTGGGCCTCATTCATACCACCACCTAACACATCATTCAGTACAAAAAATACAAAAAAATAAATCGATCAGTATCATCAATCTAGCAAAAACAAAAAGCTTTTTTTCAGAACAACAACACTACCCTGAGAAGAAATTCACTTTGAAAAACAAAATTCAATCAGTTTCATCTACATAAGAAAAACAAAAATTCACAACGAAAGTTCATAAAGAATAAAATGCACCATGACACCATAATCTGAGGTCGCGGGGACCCCATTCTCGGGCAAGGTCTCCATGGTGAGTTTCCGCTTGAGCGGATTCGGACCCTGATGCTAGGCGGCCTAGGCGGAAGAGGGCTCCATGCCTTGGGCACCCAAGGCCTGGGAACGTCGAATAAAGTGTTGGGTCCCACATTCTCAGATCTGAGCTTCCGGGAGGGGGCATGCTTTTGCAGGGAAGGAGAGGCCTCCGACAGCGAAATCCCCATCAGAACCCGGCTCCTCAGCACCGAACTCTTCCTGGCCGATTCAGATTCGTACTGGATCTTGAGCCAAAATTGTCACAGAGACAGGAGGGATCGGAGGTGGAAACCCTAGAATTTCGAAGCTTAAAGTGGAAAGGGGGGCGGAGGTTTCGGTTCTGGCCATTTCCCTGGGGCTGAAGGAAGGCGATTTTGAAATGAAATTCAGGAGGGATGAGAGAGATAGGGGAGAGAGAAATTACAGATGTAGTACTCAATTTGGGTAAATTGCAATCACGCCCCCGTTGTTTTGAAAATGGGGTTGTGTGGGGTATATGATGATTTTGCCTTCCTGGTACCTTGTGATTTGAATTTTGATGTGGTGGTGATTTAGGGAAGAGTTTTTCTTGCTCTCTTTTAACAATGAGGAGCATAAGTTACACATAGGAGTTAATTATCCATGAGATTAACACCATATATGTTAACGCTAATGTTGTTAAATTTTAATTATTCACTTGCAAGCGCACGAATCTATAGTAGTTAAGTGGCTAAATCGAGTGTCGATCCCATAGAGACTTGAAATCGGAAAGCTAAATTTAATCTAACGCAAGTAAACTCTAATCTAGTTAACAAATATAAAAATAATAATTGGACTAAAGTAACTAACAAAAGGAAATAAGAGTTCAATGCAATTAAACTATCTAAATCAAAATTCTAAAACTTTAATCTAAGAATAAGAAAGCAAAGCAAAATAAACAAAACACTATTTAAATAAAGTAAATACTAAGAATCAAACAAAATACTAAGGCATAGGAATCCACATTCATTAAATTATAGAAACTCATAAGCATAATCATTGATCATATTTCCACATCATCTCATAATAATCTAGAATTCAATCTTCGTTATTATGAAAAATATCATCATTAAGCTCTCATCTATAATAAATAAATATTTTATTTCTCCTCACTTCAACGGATTAAAATCAAGTCATTAATTGTATCAACAATTTGTAAATCACAACTAATACCTAATTTCAATATTAAACAAGACAAAACTAAGTAAAAAAAACTAATGAAAACCAATTTAAATATTAAGAGAAGTATGACTAAACTCATATCAAAATCAATCTCATTAATTAAAGAGATAGAAACAAATAACATTAAATCCACCATTAAGAAAAATTAATAGTCTCATAATCATAAAATTCTATAACTTAATGAAGTTTCATCCAAGCCTTAGCAATGAAATTTAGCTACTCATTAATCTAAAAAAATAAAATCTTCATTAGAACAAATGAATAGAGACTTACAATTTAGAAGAAAATTGAGCAAAAATAAAAAATTGAGAGCAGCTAGAGTACCGATGAACAATAATCACGGGTTACTCTTCATCGTCTTTAACCTCCAACCCGTGAATAATGTCTGCTACAGTAACCCGCAAACTGTGATTTTGTTTCTGCTTCTTCTTCGTTCCTATGGCTTGGGACTTTAACTCTATTACTTTCAAAGTGTTCTCTTATTAATATCGGAGAATGGGATTCAAGGAATTTGGCTCTGGTTCGTTCTATTCTCCTCTTTCCTTCTCTGCAATTCTTTGCCTTTAAATAAATTTCTGGACAACAACTATTTTCCTTGTTTAAGTCTCAATTCTGCACCAAAATAAGAGCTCCTTGCTATGTTTAAACATTCCTGTAATAAGCTTTCTTGTTGCTCAATTCTTTCCCACTTTATTTCCGGTTTCCTTTCTTTATTCTCTCGTGTTCGTGTTCAACAATGGCAACTACTAAAATCAGCTCTCATTCTTCAATTCTACACTTTGAACACGTTATTCATTAACTAAGTTAAAATGGATATTGAAATGCCCAATTTATTTATTCACATTCGTATTCAATTTCACTCAAAATTAAGTAACTGCAATCTGGACATATTTGTTCAATTTCTGTCAAAATTAAGCACTTCTGTTCATATCCATATATATTTCCAACCTGTCCACAATTGCAAAAAATTGTCCAAATCTCTTTTAAGCATGTATAGAGTATTGTAAATTTTTCTAAACATCATCCACATACCTTAGGAAATGTGCATTACCTAAATCACATAAACAGTCATAATTCAAACGTATAAGACATTTGGAGAACACTGATTTTATTCAAATGCAATCTTAAACAATTAACATTACCTAAATTAACTAATAATTAAATCATACTACTAATATCTATCTTAACACAAATAAACGCTAATTAACTCTTAATTAACCTAATCATACACTAGAAAATAAGGTAAATAGGCATATAAAATATATAAAAATCATGAATATCAGCTAATATGAACAAGTGTGTGCACCGTCAATCATAAGTATTGACAGCTCCCATGCGTAACTTATGCTAGGCTCATTATAAGAGGGGAGCGTATAAAGTCTTCAGTGATTTCGAATAAGTTCATCCCTAAATGCCAATGTAGCTATATAATATTTTTCATCTTATATATTTACTAGTAAAAAATTTATAAAACTATTAAAAATTAAATTTATTTTCTTTTAAT
Source organism: Saururus chinensis (assembly GCA_035235625.1). Taxonomy (NCBI): domain Eukaryota; kingdom Viridiplantae; phylum Streptophyta; class Magnoliopsida; order Piperales; family Saururaceae; genus Saururus; species Saururus chinensis. Next base: position 32,361,124 of record CP141144.1, read on the forward strand.
TTTGAATTCGATAATTAATACTCCCTCTGTCTTATAGCTCCATTTGGCAAAAAAATTCATTCTATATTAATAACATCATTTTATTTAACTTAAATAATTAAATACTTCAAAAAATTATAAGCTTATTTTTTTATTACCTTCTCTTAAATGTGAGTTTCACCATTCACTCAAACAATTACTTTCTTCATCCTATATTAGTACTTAATATCTCATTCTTATCATTTTTATCAAGATGGTAATCACTGCATGTAAAAGAAGTAAAATCCTACTACTAACATAGTAAGAAAAGTACGAGGAGATCCAAACAATAGAAAAGAGGAAAAGCAGGTTCACTCACATACACACATGGAAGGCCGTATCGATACGGATGAGAGTATCGATGACTATGGATACGGGTAGGCGCCGATGATACGCTTTGTACGCGTCAAAACGGGCGTAAACCCTTTTATAAACATAAAAAAATATTATAACTAATAATATATAATTATAATACTTCTTTTATAGCATCATAAGACCGTAAAATGCCATATCAACCGATACGAGTATGCTAAAATTAGTTTATTTGGAACCATACACTATTATGTTCTCCGTCCCACACAAATTATTGCTCTTGGGGGCTGTACCAGCTCGTACCCGTATCGGTCTCAACCGATACTGGTTATGTATCGGTCGATACGGTGCCGTATCGACTGATACGGCCCTCCAGGGTTTTTTTTGAAAGTAAATACATGATCATGAATAGAAACTGAATTAGCTAATTTTTTTTTGCACAATTTCCTCACATTCCTCTTCCTTCCTGAGCCTCATTCGTACCACCACCTAACACATCATTCAGTACAAAAAAAAATGAAAAAATAAATTGATCAGTTTCATTAATCTAGCAAAAACAAAAAAAAAGGTTTTTTTTTTTAGAACAAGGACACTGCCCCGAGAAGAAATTCACCTTGAAAAACAAAATTCAATCAGTTTCATCTACATAAAAAAATAAAAATTCACAACGGAACTTCATCAACAATAAAATGCACCTTGACTCTAGAATCCGATGTCACGGAGGCAGCATTCTCGGGCAGGGTCTCTATGGTGAGCTTCCGCTTGAGCGGATTCAGGCCTGGATGCTGCGGCGGCCTGGGCGGTACAAGGCTCCGCGCCTTGGGCTCTGAACGCTTGGGAACGTCAACAAAAGTGTTGGGGTCCACATTCTCGGATCTAAGCTTGCGGGAGGGGCTTGCTTTAGCAGGGAAGGAGAGGCCTCCGACGGCGAGATCCCCCTCAGAAACCGGCTCCTCGGAACCGAACTCTTCATGGTCGATTCGGATCCGTATTGGATCTTGAGCCAAAAATATGACAGAGAAAGGAGGGATCGGAGGTGGAAACCCTAGAATTTTGAAGCCCAGAGGAAATGGGGGGTGGAGGGTTCTAGTTCTAGCCGTTTCCCAGAGGCTGAAGGAAGGCGGTTTTGAAATGAAATTCTAGTGGGATGAGAGAGATAGGGGAGAGATAAATTACAAAAGTAGTACTCAATTTGGGTAAATTGCAATCACGCTCCCGTTGTTTCGAAAATGGGGTTGTGTGTGGTATATGATGATTTTGCCTTCGTGGTACTTTGTGATTTGAATTTTGCTGTGGTGGTGATTTAGGGAAGAGTTTTTCTTGCTCTCTTTTAACAATGAGGTCAACATAAGTTACACATAGGAGTTATTTATCGATGAAATTAACACCAAATACGTTAACGCTAAAATGAACTAGTGTGTGCATCGTCAATCATAAGTATTAACAGCTCCCATGCGTAACTTAAGCTTGGCTCATTATAAGAGGGGAGCGTAGAAATTCTTTTGTGATTTAGAATAAGTTCATCCCTAAACACCAATGTAGCGATATAATATTTCTTCGTCTTATATATTACTTGTAAAAAATTTACAAAACTATAAAAATAAATTTATTTTCATTTAATTTTTAATATGATAATTAATACTCCCTTTGTCTTATAGCTCCATTTGGTAAAAAAAATTATTCTATATTAATAACTTCATTATATTTAACTTATTAAATACTTAAAAAAATTATTATAAGCTTATTTTTTTCTTTACCTTCTCTTAAATGTGAGTTTCACCATGCACTAATAACAACTACTTGCTTCATCTTATATTAGTACTTAGTATCTAATTTTTATCATTTTTATCCAGATGGTAATCATTGCATGTAAAAGTAGTAAAATCCTACTACTAACTCAGTAAGAAAAGTATGCGGAGATCCAAACAATAGAAAAGCAGAAAAGCGGGTTCACTCACATACACACATGGAAGGCCGTATCGATACGGATGAGAGTATCGATGACTATGGATACGGGTAGGCGCCGATGATACGCTTCGTACATGCTGAAACGGGCATAAACCCTTTTATAAACATAAAAAAATATTATAACTAGTAATATATAATTATAATACTTCTTTTAGAGCCTAATAAGACCGTAAAATGTCGTATCAACCGATACGGGTATTCTAAAATTAGTTTATTTGGAACCATACACTATTATGTTCTCTGTCCCATACAAATTATTTCTCATTCTTTCCCATATTAAGTGCTCTAAAATTAGTTTATTTTAAAAATAAATAAGAGTCTAAATTAAATGTTTAAATAACTGTATATTTGTGGAGCGCTATATATAAAAAAATAATTATATAAATTACATGGACGTACCCGCATTCATCTCATATAAATTCAAAAATATTATTTTTTAATATAAAAGGAATATAAACTTTCAAAGAAGTTGGGTGTGAATTGTATTTTTGTTTTTTTTAAAAAAAATTAATTTTTTTTTAAAATAAAAAAATAATTTTTAAAATTGAAAGAATAATTTTTTTAAATTAAAAAATAAAAAAAATTTATTGTTTAGTACTGTATTCATAGGTATCAGTCGTATTGATACGATATGGCCGATACAAATCATGATTCGGTGTGGGGGCTGTACCACCTCATACCCGTATCGGTCTCAACCATACGGGTTACGTATCGGTCGATACGGTGCCGTATCGACTAATATGGCCCTCCAGGGTTTTTTTTTAAAGTAAATACATGATCATGAATAGAAACTGAATTAGCTAATTTTTTTTGCACAATTTCCTCACCTTCCTCTTCCTTCCTGAGCCTCATTCGTACCACCACCTAACACATCATTCAGTACAAAAAAAATGAAAAAAAATAAATCAATTAGTTTCATTAATCTAGCAAACACAAAAAAACAAAAAGCTTTTTTTCTCAACAACGACACTACCCCGAGAAGAAATTCACCTTGAAAAACAAAATTCAATCAGTTTCATCTACATAAGAAAAATAAAAAATAACAACGTAACTTCATGAACAATAAAATGCACCTTAACTCCAGAATCCGTTGTTGCGGGGACCCCATTCTCGGGCAGGGTCTCCAGGTGAGGTCCCGCTTCAGCGGATTCGGGCCAGGATGTTGGGGCTGCCTGGGCGGTAGAGGGCTCCGCACCTTGGGCACCGGAGGCTTGGGAACGTCGACAAAAGTGTTGCGGTCGACATTCTCGGATCTGAGCTTCCGGGAGGGGGCTTGCTTTTGTGGGGAAGGAGAGGCCTCCGACGGCAAGCTCCCCCTCAGAACCCGGCTCCTCGGCACCAAACTCTTCATGGCCAATTCGGATCCGTACTGGATCTTCAGCCAAAAATGTCACAAAGAAAAGAGGAATCGGAGGTGGAAACCCTAGAATTTCGAAGCCCAGAGATGAAATGGGGGGCAGAGGGTTAAAGTTCTAGCCGTTGCGAAGGGTGGGGAAGGTAGGCCAGAAGTAGTACTCAATTTGGGTAAATTCCAATCACACCCACGATGTTTAAAAAATGGAGGTGTGTGGGGTATATGACGATTTTGCCTTTGTGGTACTTTGTGATTTGAATTTTGATGTGGTGGTGATTTAGGGAAGAGTTTTTCTTGCTCTCTTTTAACAATGAGGTCAGCATTAGTTACACATAGGAGTTATTTATCCATGAGATTAACACCATATACGTTGATGCTAACATGATCAAGTGTGTGCACCATCAATCATAAATACTAACAGCTCCCATGCGTAACTTATGCTAAGCTCATTGTAAGAGGGGAGCGTAAAAATTCTTCTGTGATTTAGAATAAGTTCATCCATAAACACCAATGCAACTATATAATATTTCTTCGTCTTATATAATACTTGTAAAAATTTATAAAACTATAAAAAATTAAATTTATTTTCTTTTAATTTTAAAATAGATAATTAATATTCACTTTGTCTTATAGCTCCATTTTGTAAGAAACATTTATTCTATATTAATAACATCATTTTATCTCACTTAAAAAATTAAATACCTAAAAAAATATTACATGCTTATGTTTTTTCTTTACCTTCTTTTAAATGTGAGTTTCACCATTTACTAAAAACAACTACTTGCTTCATCTTATATTAGTATTTAATATCTAATTTTCATCATTTTTATCAAGATGGTAATCATTGCATGTAAACGTAGTAAAATCCTACTACTAACTAAGTAAGAAAAGTATGAGGAGATCCAAACAATATAAAAGAGGAAAAGCAGGTTCAGTCACATACACACATGGAAGGCCGTATCGATACGGATGAGAGTATCAATGACTATGGATATGGGTACACACCGAAATGGGCGTAAACCCTTTTATGAACATAAAAAAATATTAAAACTAATAATATATCATTAAAATACTTCTTTTAGAGAAAAATAAGACCGTAAAATTCCGTATCAACTGATATGAGTATTCTAAAATTAGTTTATTTGGAACTATAAACTATTATGTTCTCTGTCCCACACAAATTATTTCTCATTTTATCCCATATTAAGTGCTGTAAAATTTGTTTATTTTATAAATAAATATGAGTCTAAATTATATGTGTAAATAAATGTAAATTTGTGGAGCACTGTATATATAAAAAATAACTATGTAAATTACATGGACCTACCGATATTCATCTCATATAACTTTCAAAATATTATTTTTTAATATCACAAAAATTTAAACTTTCAAAGAAGTTGGGTTTGAATTGTAATTTTATTTTTAAGAAAAAATTTCAATTTTTTTTCGAATTGTTTTTGAATAAATAATAATTTTTAAAATAGAAAAATAATTTTTTAATGTTGTATCAATATGTATCGATCATATTAATACAGTACAGACGATACGTATCGTGATTTGGTGTGGGGGGTGTACCACCCCCCATACATATATCGGTCTCAACTGATACGGCCTTCTAGGGTTTTTTTCGAAAGTGAATACATGATCAAGAATAGAAACTGAATTCGCTGAAATGTTTTGCACTATTTCCTCGCCTTCCTCTTCCTTCCTGAGCCTCATTCGTATCACCACCTAACACATCATTCAATACAAAAAAAACAAAAAAATAAATCGATCAGTTTCATCAATCTAGCAAAAACAAAAAGCTTTTTTTCGAAACAACAACACTACCTTGAGAAGAAATTCACTTTGAAAAACAAAATTCAATCAGTTTCATCTACATAAGAAAAACAAAAATTCACAACGAAAGTTCATAAAGAATAAAATGCACCTTGACTCCAGAATCCGAGGTTGCGGGGACCCCATTCTTGGGCAAGGTCTCCATGGTGAGTTTCCGCTTGAGCCGATTCGGGCCTTGATGCTAGGGCGGCTTGGGCGGTAGAGGGTTCCGCGCCTTGGGCACCCGAGGCCTAGGAACGTCGAATAAAGTGTTGGGGTCCACATTCTCGGATCTGAGCTTCCGGGAGGGGGCTTGCTTTTGTAGGGAAGGAGAGGCCTTCGACGGCAAGATCGCCCTCAGAACCCGGCTCATCGGCACCGAACTTTTCATGGCCGATTTGGATCCGTACTGGATCTTGAGCCAAAAATGTCAGTGAGAAAGGAGGGATCGGAGGTGGAAACCCTAGAATTTCGAAGCCTAAAGTGGAAACGGGGGGTGGAGGGTTCCGGTCCTAGCCATTTCCCAGGGGCTGAAGGAAGGCGATTTTGAAATGAAATTCCGGAGGGATGAGAGAGATAGGGGAGAGAGAAATTACAGATGTAGTACTCAATTTGGGTAAATTGCAATCATGCCCCTGTTGTTTCGAAAATGGGGTTGTGTGGGGTATACGATGATTTTGCCTTCATGGTACTTTGTGATTTTAATTTTGATGTGGTGGTGATTTAGGGAAGAGTTTTTCTTGCTCTCTTTTAACAATGAGGTCAGCATAAGTTACACATAGGAGTTATTTAACCATGAGATTAACACCTTATATGTTAACGCTAACATAAACAAGTGTGTGCACCATCAACCATAGGTATTAACAGCTCCCATGCGTAACTTACGCTAAGCTCATTATAAGAAGGGAGCGTAAAAATTCTTCAGTGATTTCGAATAAGTTCATCCCTAAACGCCAATGCAGCTATATAATATTTTTTGTCTTATATATTTACTTGTAAAAAATTTATAAAACTATAAAAAACTAAATTTATTTTCTTTTAATTTTTAATTCGATAATTAATACTCCCTTTGTCTTATAGCTCCATTTGGTAAAAAAATTTATTCTATATTAATAACATCATTTTATTTAACTTAAATAATTAAATACTTAAAAAAATTATTATAAGCTTATTTTTTTATTACCTTCTCTTAAATGTGAGTTTCACCATTCACTAAAAACAATTACTTTCTTCATCTTAAATTAGTACTTAATATCTCATTTTTATCGAGATGGTAATTACTGCAAATAAAAGTAGTAAAATCCTACAACTAACTTTCTAAGAAAAGTATGAGGAGATCCAAACAATAGAAAAGAGGAAAAGTAGGTTCACTCACATACACGCATAGAAGGCTGTATCGATACGGATGATAGTATCGATAACTATGGATACAGGTACGCGCCGATGATATGCTTAGTACGTGCCAAAACGGGCGTAAACCCTTTTATAAATATAAAAAAATATTATAACTAATAATATATAATTATAATACTTCTTTTAGAGCATCATAAGACCGTAAAATGTCGTGTCAACCAATACGGGTACGTAAAATTAGTTTATTTGGAACCATACACTATTATGTTCTCTGTCCCACACAAATTATTGCTCATTCTTTCCCATATTAAGTGCTCTAAAATTAGTTTATTTTAAAAATAAATAAGAGTCTAAATTATATGTTTAAATAAATGTATATTTGTGGAGCACTATATATAAAAAAAATTATTATGTAAATTACATGGACCTACCCGTATTCATCTCATATAACTTTAAATTTTTTTTTAATATAACAAAAATATAAACTTTCAAAGAAGTTGGGTTTGAATTATATTTCTGTTTTTAAGAAAAAAATAAAAAAAAATTTTAGAGGAAATCTTTTTTGAAAATAAAAAAAAAAATTTTAAAATTAAAAGAATAATTTTCTTAAATAAAAAAATATTTTAAAAAATAAAAAAATTTATTTTTTAGTACTGTATCGATAGGTATCGACTGATATGGCCCTCCAGGGTTTTTTTTTAAAGTAAATACATGATCATGAATAGAAACTGAATTAGCTAATTTTTTTTTTCACAATTTCCTCTCCTTCCTCTTCCTTCTTGAGCCTCATTCGTACCACCACCTAACACATCATTCAGTACAAAAAAAATGAAAAAAATAAATCGATCAGTTTCATCAATCTAGAAAAAACAAAGAGGTTTTTTTTTTTCAGAACAAGGACACTACCCCAAGAAGAAATTCACCTTGAAAAACAAAATTCAATAAGTTTCATCTACATAAGAAAAATAAAAATTCACAACGCAACTTCATCAACAATAAAATGCACCTTGACTCTAGAATCCGATGTCACGGGGACCGCATTCTCGGGCAAGGTCCCTGTGGTAAGCTTCCGCTTGAGCGGATTCAGGCCTAGATGCTGCTGCGGCTTGGGTGGTACAAGGCTCCGCGCCTTGGGCTCTGAACGCTTGGGAACATCAACAAAAGTGTTGGGGTCCACATTCTCGGATCTGAGCTTGTGGGAGGGGCTTGCTTTTGTAGGGATGGAGAGGCCTCCGACGGCAAGTTCCCCCTCAGAACCGGGCTCCTCGGCACCGAACTCTTGATGGTCGATTTGGATCCTTACTGGATCTTGAGCCAAAAATATCATAGAGAAAGGAGGGATCGGAGGTGGAAACCCTAGAATTTCGAAGCCAGAGGAAATGGGGGGCGGAGGGTTCTACTTCTAGCCGTTTCCCAGGTGCTGAAGGAAGGCGATTTTGAAATAAAATTCCCGAGGGATGAGAAATAGGGGAGAGAGAAATTACAGATGTAGTAGTCAATTTGGGTAAATTGCAATCACGCTCCTGTTGTTTCGAAAATGGGGTTGTGCGGGGTATATGATGATTTTGCCTTCGTGGTACTTTGTGATTTGAATTTTGCTGTGGTGGTGATTTAGGGAAGAGTTTTTCTTGCTCTCTTTTAACAATGAGGTCAGCATAAGTTACACATAGGAGTTATTTATCCATGAGATTAACACCATATACGTTAATGCTAAAATAAACTAGTGTGTGCACTGTCAATCATAAGTATTAACAGCTCCCATGCGTAACTTAAGCCTGGCTCATTATAAGAGGGGAGCATAAAAATTCTTTTGTGATTTAGAATAAGTTCATCCCTAAACACCAATGCAGCGATATAATATTTCTTCGTCTTATATATTACTTGCAAAAAATTTAGAAAACTATTAAAAATAAATTTATTTTTGTTTAATTTTTAATTTGATAATTAATACTCCCTTTGTCTTATAGATCCATTTGGTAAAAGAATTTATTCTATATTAATAACTTTATTATATTTAACTTAAATAATTAAATACTTAAAAAAATTATTATAAGCTTATTTTTTTCTTTACCTTCTCTTAAATGTGAGTTTCACCATTCACTAATAACAACTACTTGCTTCATCTTATATTAGTACTTAGTATCAAATTTTTATCATTTTTATCCAGATGGTAATCATTGCATGTAAAAGTAGTAAAATCCTACTACTAACTCAGTAAGAAAAGTATGCGGAGATCCAAACAATAGAAAAGCAGAAAAGCGGGTTCACTCACATACACACATGGAAGGCTGTATCGATGAGGATGAGAGTATCGATGACTATGGAACCATACACTATTATGTTATCCGTCCCATACAAATTATTTCTCATTCTTTCCCATATTAGGTGCTCTAAACTTAGTTTATTTTAAAAATAAATAAGAGTCTAAATTAAATGTTTAAATAACTATAGATTTGTGGAGCACTATATATAAAAAAATAATTATGTAAATTACATGGACCTACCCGCATTCATCTCATATAACTTCAAAAATATTATTTTTTAATATAACAAAAATATAATATTTCGAAGAAGTTGGATTTGAATTGAATTTTTGTTTTTAAGAAAAAATTTCAAAAAAATAAATTTTTTAGAGAAAAAATATTTTTTAATACTGTATAGATAGATATCGGCCGTATTGATACGGCACGGCTGATACATATCTTGATTTGGTGTGGGGGCTTTACCACCCCCGTACCCGTATCGGCTGATCGTTTATAATTAAACCCTTTGCAAGTGTACAAGGTAATTGTACCAGGATAAGTATTTAAGCGTTGTCGAACCTCAGGGACGGATGAACTATCACTAAATCTAAAGAGGAATTCGCTGATTGAAAACTAAAACAAACTTAAACTTTAATTAAGTAAAAGAAAGAAATCAACTAGTTTAAAAACAAGAGATTAATATGATGGAAATTACTTAGAAAATTGAATCTACTATAGAACCATAATAATTCCTTAACTTTTAATCTAAATCTAGTATGAATATGAACAAGTATTCTCAGCTACAAGCTAGAATTACTTCAGAAAAAATTATTAATTAAATTCCATAGCATGAACTATCTTCGACAATACCACGAATCATCTACACTAAACTAGCTATAGGCATGACTCGTCTAATCTTAGTATAACTCATCTAAGTCATTAATTATCTGAATATTAAAACTATTGTATGACCATCTCATCTAAATCATAGAAATTAGAATCGATGTAAATATCAAAACCATATCAATCTATCATCTACAAGACAATAAATCAACATAGACTTGAATAAACATTAAAAACTCTTCTATTAAAAAGGAAATCTTTATCATACAATTGTCATCATTCACAACTGAGATCTAAATTAAAAAAAAAGAAACTCAAACTTATATATAGCTTCATCAACTCTTAAATAAAAGAAAAGTCTAGCTTTCCATTGTAGAAGAAAGCACTTAAATTTCTATTAAAAGCTTTGAGTTCTCTTCCATCTTCTTCCTCCTTTTTTTCTTCATAAAATCTACTGGAATCCTTTGATTTCAAGCCAAATATGTCTTTATATAGGCATAAGATCCGTAGGAAGAAGTCCAATATAAAAAGAAATGAAAATTGGCTAAAACTAGGAAACTGCACATTATGCCGTTTGAACGCCCTGCATGCCTATTCGAACGCTTGAACTGTATTTTCTTCAAAATCACGTTATCCCGATTGAACGGTAAGTGACCCCGTTTAAACGGCTATAGTGTTTCTGCAATCTGGACAGTTTTCCTGGACAGTCCATATTCTGTTCATGAAGCTTTTCTTCTTGTCCATATTAGTTTTCAACTTGTTTATAACTCCAAAAAGTTGTCCAAATCACTTTAAAGCATGTCAAGACTATTTCTAATTATTCCAAACATCGTCCAAGTACCTTGATAAGCGTACTTTACCTACAAAATATAAAATATCATCCTTTAGACATGTACAATATAATTAAAATCCCAACTTTGTTCAAATACACATCTAAACTACTAATAACTATAAAATTATTAATAATGAAACTAAAATACTAATTTCTATCCTAATCTAAATAAACTATAACTAACTCTTAATTAACCTAATCTATACTAGCAAATAAGGTAAAAAGACATATAAAATAGATATATATTTCATGCTCATCATCGGCCTAAACCGATACGGGTATGTATCGGTTGATACAATGCTGTATCAACCGATATGGCCTTCCAGGGTCTTTTTCAAAAGTGAATACATGATCATGAATAGAAACTGGATTAGCTGAAATTTTTTGCACTATTTCCTCGCCTTCCAATTCCTTCCTGGACCTCATTCGTACCACCACGTAACACATCATTCAATACAAAAAAAAAGAAAAAAAATAAATCGATCAGTTTCATCAATCTAGCAAAAACAAAAAGCTTTTTTTCAGAACAACGATGCTACCCCGAGAAGAAATTCACCTTGAAAAAGAAAATTCAATCAGTTTCATCTACGTAAGAAAAATAAAAATTCACAACAAAACTTCATCTATGATAAAATGCACCTTGACTCCAAAATCTGATGTTGCGGGGACCGCATTTTCGGGCAGGGTCTCTGTGGTGAGCTTCTGCTTGAGCAGATTTGGGCCTAGATGGTGCGGCGGCCTGGGCAGTAGAGGGCTCCGTGCCTTGGGCACCGGAGGCTTGGAAACATTGACAAAAGTGTTGGGGTCCACATTCTCGGATCTGAGCTTCCGGGAGGGGGCTTGCTTTTGCGGGGAAGGAGAGGCCTCCAACGGCGAGATCCTGCTCAGAACCTGGCTCCTCAGCAGTGAACTCATCATGGCCAATTCGGAACCATACTAGATCTTGAGCCAAAAATGTCACAGAGAAAGGAGGGATCGGAGGTGGAAACCCTAGAATTTCGAAGCCCAGAGAGGAAATGGGGGGCGGAGAATTCTAGTTGTAGCCGTTGCTAGGGGGGGGGGAGGAAAGCATGCCATTTTGAAATGAAATTCCGGAGGGATGAGAGAAATAGGGGAGAGAGAAATTATGAAAGTAGTACTCAATTTGGGTAAATTACAATCACACCCCCGATGTTTCAAAAATGGGGGTGTGTGAGGTATATGACAATTTTGCCTTCGTGGTACTTTGTGATTTGAATTTTGATGTGGTGGTGATTTAGGGAAGAATTTTTCTTGGTCTCTTTTAACAATGAGGTCAGCATAAGTTACACATAGGAGTTATTTATCTACGAGATTAACATCATATACGTTGATGCAAACATGAACTAGTGTGTGCACTGTCAATCATAAATAGTAACAGCTCCTATGCGTAACTTACACTAGGTTCATTGTAAAATGGGAGCGTAAAAAATCTTCTGTGATTTAGAATAAGTTCATCCCTAAATGCCAATGCTGCTATATGACATTTCTTCATCTTATATATTTCTTGTAAAAATTTTATAAAACTATAAAAAACTAAATTTATTTTCTTTTAATTTTTAATTAGATAATTAATACTACCTTTGTCTTACGGCTCCATTTGGTAAAAGAATTTATTCTATATTAATAACTTTATTTTATTTAACTTAAATAATTAAATACTTAAAAAAATATTATAAGCTTATTTTGTTCTTTACCTTCTCTTAAATGTGAGTTTCACCGTTCACTAAAAAGAACTACTTGTTTCATCATATATTAATACTTAATATCTAATTTTTATCATTTTAATCTAGAAGGTAATCATTGCATGTAAAAGTAGTAAAATCCTACTACTAACTGTGTAAGAAAAGTATGAGGAGTTCCAAACAATAGAAAAGAGGAAGAGTGGGTTCACTCACACACACGCATGGAAGGTCGTATCGATACGGATGAGAGTATCGATGACTATGGATACGGGTACGCACCGAAGATTCGCTTGGTAAGCGCCAAAATAGGTGTAAATCCTTTTATAAACATAAAAAAATATTATAACTAATAATATATCATTATAATACTTCTTTTAGAGCATAATAAGACCGTATGTTATGTATCAACCGATACGGGTATTCTAATATTAGTTTATTTGGAACCGTGCACTATTATGTTCTCCATCTCAAACAAATTATTGCTCATTCTTTCCCATATTAAGTGCTCTAAAATTAGTTTATTTTAAAAATAAATTGGAGTCTAAATTATATGTTTAAATAAATGTATATTTGTGGAGCACTATATATATAAAAAAATAATTATGTAAATTACATGGTCCTACCCGTATTCATGTCATATAACTTTAAAAATATTATTTTTTAATATAACAAAAATATAAACTTTCAATGAAGTTGGGTTTGAATTGTATTTTTGTATTTAAGAAAAAATTTCAAATTTTTTTTTTTGAAAAACAATAATTTTCTTAAATAAAAAAATAATTTTTAAAATAAAAAATTTAATTTTTTAATATTGTATCGATATGTATCGGCCGTATCAATATTGTATGGCTGATACATATTGCGATTCGGTGTGGGGGGCGTACCACCCCCCGTACCCGTATCGGTCTCAACTGATACTGTGTCATGTAAGGTCGTAATTTCTAGTGCATTGATTTTATGTAAAATATTTTTGTCGTGTTTTTTACCCTAGTTGGGCATTTCCACTTAAAATTTAATGAATTCTTGCATGATTTATGTAAGATCCCTAAACTTGAACTCGTTGATTTTATTTTATTTAATTGCAATTGTGTAGTTTAATGATAATTCCGACCGGTTTTGACTATTTTTGAAATTAAAGTGGTTAGTCAAAATTTTCTTTACATTTATAGTTTTTAAGTTAATTTCAGTCATTTAGAGTTTTTATAGAAATTTTAGTTTTTTTACTATTTTTCACGAAAAGTTAGGGGGCAGTGGGCCCCACATGCAAAATTGGGATTATTAGTCCTAAATGACCATAACAACAATCTAAGACCATCGATAATTATTTAAAAAAATTTAGACTTCAATTTGGGTTTAAAATGAATAAGTTTTCCATTTTTTAGTGTAAAATCCTATTTATACCCCACAAACCTATTAGGTTTACCCTTAACCCTTACTATTAAAGGAATGACACAGTGACTTTCCCAATTGGGAAATGGCTGAGACCTAGATCTTAGGAGCCTAATCTCCATTTTCCAAAAAGAGAAAAGAGATTAAGGTATGAATTTGCTTAATTTTCACTAATCTCTTAAGGTTTTCCTTAAATTTTCTGAACCTCTTCTTTTTTTATGGTTTAATATCGATTTCTACTAAAAAAACTACTAATTTGAACTTCTATTAAAACCCAAATGATGGGAATTTTGTTTTTGAGCTTCTTGAACCCTAGATCTACTAGTTTTTGAAAGATTTAGGTGTTTAAATCGGATTTATGAAGGTATTAATAAAAACCATATGTTAGCTAGGTTTTGAAGGTGTTAGATTCGAGTGATGAAGCTTGTTGAAGGTAAGTGTTTTCATCCCAAATGTTGTTGTGATTTTGGATTTGAGTTTGATAGAGTTTTAAAGTGGGTTCTATGGTTATGAGCTTTAATAGCGATTTGTGAAAGGTTTAGTCTTTGATGAAATTTCTTAGGGTGGCTAAATTTGATGTTCTCTTAGCATGGATTGCATTATTATGATGTTTGGGAGTGTGATTTGGTAGTTTTAGATTTGTATGTGAAGTTTCAGTTTTGATTTCGAAGTGAGGAAGACAAATCAGAGATTGCCTATGGCGATCGAATGGCCTGACAGCCGATTGAACGACCAGGCGTTCGAATGGCAAGGCGTTCAAATGGCCCTGTAGGGCGTTCAAATGCCAACATTATAGTTTGGCTAATTTTGTGTATTTAGCTCATTCTAATGTTTTTACTCTTGAGTATCATTTCTTATGACTTTGATGAGTAATATATGTTATGATAAGCTATCGGAACGACATGATATTGATGTTGGAAATTATGAAGAATATTTAGGTATTATGTGAAATTGCATGTGGTTGGCTAAACAGGTTAGGATTGCTTACCTTGAATCCATGATTGAATGATTCCTTACGTTTTAAGCATGATTCCAGCAAGATTATAGCATGAGAATAGACTAGTGTATCTTCATATAATGTGATTTAAGTTTTGGTGAATGATGGTGTCATATTAGATTCAAGTGTGGCGTGCATATGCTTATATAGATCTAGCATGAGGTTGCACTTGACATGATTGATGTTTTCTAATGAGTTTCACTCATGATTTCAGTTAGGAACCATGATTAGATGTTAAAGAGCATGTGTGTAGTGTCTTATGAGTTATCTACAATGCATGATTATACGCTTAGAAATAAATGTTTTTATCTAGAACACACACATGTGGGGGTAATCATGGTAATTTATTGATATTTATGACTAAATATAATGCATGTGGGACTTGTAGGAGTACGTTCCATGAATTAGAATTCATGTAGAGATTGCTCACGTATGTATCATGTTGCATGCATAATGAAACGAATTTATGAATGAGACTTTATTGAGTTTAGCTGATGTTGGTCGATTGGATGCAATTGTGTGAGAATTGCTTGAAGGGTTAATCGATGGAGGCTTTTCGATGCAGTTTTATGTCCGAAAGGATGAGGTTTTACGTCTGAAAGGACAGGGCTTTTATGTCCCTTGAGGACTGGTTTCCTCAATGCTATAAGGAGATAAACTATTGAGAATATCTTGACCCAAAGAATCTAGGCTAGTGTAGTCTAGTGCATGCACAAGGACTGCTTATGCTTTAACCGATTAAGCAAGATTGTTTTTATTGACTTGCATGGTTATGGAATGTGTGTTAGAGACACTTTATATGCAGGTTAGTAAGTGATGCTTATGCATGATCTGAAATGTGTGTTAGAGATACTTCCCATACAAGTTTATGTGATGTTTATGCATGATCTAAAATATGTGTTAGAGACACTTCTCATGCAAGTTTATGTGATGTTTATGCATGATCTGAATGTGTGGTAGAGACACTTCTCATGCAGGTTTATGTGATGTTTATGCATGATCCGAAGATGTGGTAGAAGCACTTCTCATGCAGCTTATATGTGGTGATTATGCATGATGTGATTATATGAGAATCACTTATTATATAGGATGGATGTGATGTCATAATGTGATTATTCATGCCATGATTAGTATGTTTGAGATACTTGTATGCAGGATAATTACTTATAGATAATTAGGCATATGGTAAGGGATTTAATCAGAAATGGGGATATTATGTGAAATGTGGATCTGAATTATCATGTTGATGTGTTGTGGTTGTTTTTCGATTAACGTTACCATATTTCAAACACCCATCTTTCTATAGTTTTTTTGGGGTTGCATGGTATGACATGCAATTAATCAGGATTACCTGTATAAGGGACGATTGGGATATGCATGGGAGTAGGCGTGGATGCCTTTGGACATTGTTTTGTCTTCTTATTTATGCTTTGATGACACTAGAAAACTATGTATGGATGATTATGTTTCAGACTTGTGTATATCTGATGCTTTTAGGTCTGTCTAAGATTTTTAGATTTTGAGCCACGTGTCGACTCAGGATTTTAAGTATGTGGGTTAAGTTTGAGGATTTATTTCAGAGATGTTATCCTATTTTATTTTACCTTATTTCTCTTGCACAAAGGATAAATGGTGCACGATTCTGTGTTTGTTATTCACCCATTAGAGGGGTTAAGACTTCCGCAATGCGTTAAACCAACAATCTTGTCGCCCCCGTGTGCTTCAACCGGCCCCTGGACCGGGTTCGGCTCGGGTCGGGCGGGCTCCGGGGCATGACAAAAAGTTTTTTATATCGGAGCACCTCTTTGTCCAAGAGTAAATAAGGTTAGGTGATGAGTCTTAAGGGCTAATGAGTTGTGAGATAATCAAGGTCTAGACTTAACTAACAAGGTTGAATTTTGTTAGTTGTTTGTCTTAAATGTTTGCTTGCTTGATTGTGTTCTTTGCTTTGTCTGGTTGCTGGTGTTGCTTTTAGTTATTAGGTTATATGATTAATGTTTGGTTGTTGTGTAGATGGTTGGCTCTAATCATGTAGGCTCTATTAACCATCGCGGTGCCAGAGACCCGAGAGTTGACGATGTGTTAACTGCCATTGAGGGGTTAACACAGGTTGTCTAGGCTAAGCACGCGAGTGGCAACGGGTTTGGGTCTCTTTCACTTGAGGGATTCAAGAAGCTTAACCCTCCTAGCTTCAAGGGTAGGATAGATGCTTCAGAGGTGGATAACTGGAGATTCCATATAGAGAAGATCTTCAGTGCCCGACGTTGCGCAACGGAGGAGAAGACTCGACTTGCAGTCTTCACATTCGAGGGCAAGGCTTAGAGATGGTGGTTGTCGATGGAGCGGCAGAGGTTCCAGGGTCGCATGGATATTCCTTGGGAGGAGTTCTTGTCTGCTTTCAATGACAAGTACTTTCCTCTCCACGCGTGGAAGAGAAGAAGAAGGAGTTCTTGACCTGTAGCAAGGATCCATGTCAGTCTTAGCCTATGAGACTAAGTTTGTGGAGCTCGAGTGCTTTGCACCTCACTTCTTTGGTGATAAGTACAAGCATGCGAGGAAGTTCGAGGATGGACTAAGGCCCTTCATCAAAGGCCGGGTGGTACCCTTACGGCATAAGACCTTAGTGGAGGTGCTTGAGACCGCTGCCATCGTGGAGCGGGACTCAGAGAACTACATGCGTAAGAGGGGGTAGTAGCCCAAGAGGCCGAGACAGGAGGATTCTCATAACTACCGGAACCATTAGTGTCGTGATGGTCATCATGCCCGGAACCACACTACTCATGTGCAGTCAGACGGCCAGGGCCAGAGGGCCAATGCCACTTAGTGGTTTGGGTTGTGTACTCATGCAGCATGGGAGAGTGGTAGCTTATGCATCTTGACAGCTTAGAGTGCACGAGCGGAACTATCCCACTCATGATTTGGAGTTAGTAGCCGTGGTCTTTGCATTGAAGATTTGGCGGCACTATCTTTATGGTGAGAAGTTTGAGGTGTTTACTGAGCACAAGAACTTGAAGTACCTATTCACTCAAAGGGAAGAACATGAGGCAAAGGAGATGATTGGAGTTCCTTAATGACTATGATTTCACTATCTATTATCATCCCTGGAAAGCTAATGTGGTGGCGAATGCCTTGAGTAGAAAATCAGCCACTTCTATAACTTGTATGCGTGTTTGAAAATGGCTCTTGTACGAGGATGCCATTGAGCTTAAGCTGGAGTTAGCTATGCAGAACACATGTAGTTGGTTTGTCAACCTTTCCATAAGCTCTAGCTTGGTTGATGTGGTAATTAAAGCTCAAAAGAAGGATGAGGAGACTCAAGCCCTTAAGACTAAGTTGAAGAAAAAGGTGGTGTTGACTTCGAGGAGATGTCGATAGGAGTTTGACTTATAGAGGCCAATTGTGTGTCCTCAACTCCTTCAAGCTTAAGGAGCGTATCTTGTCGGAGGCACATCACTCTAGGTTTTCCATTCAAGGAATTTTTAAGTCTTCAATTTCCTAGATAGAAGTCTAGAAAGCTCCTCTAATTAGATTATTTGGGCCTACTAGAATCTAAACTCATTAATCAAAAAGTGTTTAAGAATTATCTCTTGAATTTGACTTGAGTTGATCATGATATGTACAAGTTTTTGATCAAAGTTGAATTCTTTTTGTCAAAGTTGAGTAATTCCAAATCTGACTTTGATCACATCAATAATCTTTATCAGATTTCTAAAACTTAAAACATACAACATTTGGACATAATTTTGTTCATTTAAATGAAGCCAATTACATGACATATACCCATATATTATAATATTCAAGAAGTGGAAGGCACCCTAAATGAGACTGGTTCAAAGTTGAAGTGTCTCAAATCAAATAATAGTAGTGAGGATTGTTTTGCTGAGTTGGACCGGTTTTGAGAAAAGCAAGGGATTAGACATTAGAAAACAATTTCGAGGACAACTCAACAAAATAGGGTGGCAGAGCACATGAACTATACTATTACTAAGAGGGCTAAGAACATGAAGCTACATGCAAGATTCTAAGTAGTTTTGGGAAGAAGAGGTGCAACAACAGTGAACCTTATCAATAGAAGTCCCTTAGTACATACCATAGAAGCTTATATCCTAGAGAACATTTGGATAGTTATATAAGTGACTCTTTCACATCTTAGAGTATTTAGTTTCATCTCTTATGCTCAAACCACAAGAGAGGTCCAAACTTGAAGCAAAATCCAAGATGCACATATATATATTATGAATTGGATGTGTTCGGGTACTAGTTGTAATATCTCGGCGTAAATGGGCCCTACACACAATGATCAACTTTGAATGGTTATATATCTCTCATTCGAACTCTGATTTATGCGAGCTTGGTGGCATTTTGAAGCTCTTCATGTATAATTTTTAACACCATTTGTTTCAGCCTTAAATTCTATCTATTTAGGAAGTTAATAAAATTATAAGGTCATGGGGTCAAACACACTTTTTTCTCACGGTTAAGTTATGAAACTTAGGAAAATCTTGGATATTGCACTAGGTTTGGGATTATGAAATAGGAAGGTAGTCAAAAGCAGGGATGCGGTATTTGGAGAAGACTAATACTACAAAGATTGGAATAGTCGAGTGGTTCCTATAGAACCTGATTATCTAAGTGATGGTGATTAGTACGAGGCCGAACCATGGACACCTCCACTTGCACTTCGACAATCAAAACACTAGCCTATTCCTCTCCTTCCATACATTACGTCTTATTTGTTGATAGTGGCAAACCTAAAACTTTTTAGGACACGACCCGTGGAAGAAAGAGTTAGGTGACAATAGGCTATGATTGAATAGATGAAGTCTTTCTCCCACAACTAAACATGGAACTTGTAGAGTTTTTTAAGGGGAAGAATGTTTTGTACAATAAATGGTTTTTTCAACTTAACCAGATGAGTCTCTAAGGTACAAGGCTGGACTGGTGGCAAAGGGGTTTCAATAAAAGCATAGTGTTGATTTTACAAAGACATTTCTTCAGTAGTGAAGATGAACACAATATGAATTGTGTTAACTATTGTGGCTATTGAGGACCTACATTTGGAACAGTTAGGTGATGAGACCACTGTTCTTTTCAATGATATTAGGAAATAGATCTACATGAGGCAGCTAAATGGCTTTATAGTCCCAGGCATAGAGAGTTTAGTTTGCAAGCTCAAGAAGAGTTTGTATGGTCTTAAACAAGTGTCCATGCAATGATACAAGAAGTTTAATTATTTAATGTTTAAGACCAGTTATATGTGTTGTGAGGTTGACTTTGTTACTACATCAAGTAATTGAGATATTTATACATTATTTTGCTACTATGTGTAGATGATATGTTGATTACAAGGTCAAATATGCCAAAAATCCAAAATCTCAAGAGGGTTTTGTCTAAAGAGTTCTCTATGAAGGATTTAGGGTTATCAAAACATATCCTTATGGTAAGATCAATAGAGATAGGAAAGCACATACTTTGAAATTTTTCTAAGTAAATTACATGGACAAGGTGTTGAGATAGTTCATCATGCACACAACTAAGCTAGTCAACAGAACCCTGGCTCATTTCAAGCTAAGCAAGAAGGATTGTCTTAAATCCAAGGAGGATAGGCTGGAAATGGCCAAGATGTCATATGCATCAATAGTGAGGAGTCTTATGTATGCCATGATGAGTACTAGGCCAAATATTTCTCATAATGTGGGAGTTGTGGATCAATTCATGAGTAATCCTAGACTGGAACATTGGAAAATTTTAAAGTGGATTCTTAGGTACTTGCAGGGTAGCAAGATCTAACCTTAGTTTATGGTGGAATTATGGTGGAGCTATAAGGTTATGTGGACTTAGATATGGTAGGTGAACTAGATGGGAGGCAAAATACTACTAGCTGTATTTTCGCATCGGGTAGTATTTTGGTCTCATGGATGTCAAGATTGCTGAAGATTGTTGCCTTGTTAACTAAAGAGGCTTAGTATGTTGCAGCTACAAAGTTTAGCAAGGAGTTAGGTGAGGAGCATGGTTGGAGAGTCCATTGTATAGTAATAGTCAAAGTGTTGTACATTTGGTAAAGAATGCATCATTCCATGCCCGAATAAGCACAATGACATAAGGTATCACTATACAAAATTTTTTTAGGAGAGCGTGATCAAGTTAGAGAAAAATATGTACAAAGAAGACCACTCCATATATGTTCACTAAGGTTGTACCTAGTGAAAAGCTGAGGTTTTGTTCAACCTCAGTGGGTCTTCTAGCTTGAAGATCGGTGATATCAATAGTTTCTATGATGTGACATGATAGCATTGTTGTAGGAAGTTGCAATTAAGGTGGAGAACATTGGTGCACTTTTATCCAGGTGGATGCAAGTACAAATTCTTACAAGTATCTCGTAGAATTCAAGTTAAGGTGCAAGTTGTGGTGACAAAGAATGTGTGAACGTGTTTGTGACAATTGTGACTTGACTAGGAAAGTCAGGAAATAAACTCCCATGTGGACTCCACATTACACAATGACTATGTAACTTTGTAAAACCATATTTGTGGGTCACATAAGAAAATATGGGTAAGAGTGCATTAAGGTTGTGAGTGAGAGGTGGGTTTTAGCTTGTACTAAAAGCTAAAGTGGGTTGCAAGGAGCTTTGCAAGAGATAAAAAGAGGGTTTTCTTTCTTATTCTTTGGGGAAAATATTTGTGTGTTTTGAATGGCTTTTTTGGGAGTTTTTCCAAGAGGTAAGAGAATAGTCTATTGTAATGGAATATTCTTATTTAGTGGATTTGTTGTTACTCGTAGAGGCAAGTGTTGCTGAACCACAAGGTAAATCTCATTTTTTGTTTTAGTTTTATTTTTCTATTACTTATGCATCCTTATACTTGTTGTTATTTAGTGGATTGTGTTCACACACTGAAATAGATGATTGGCTTTGGTAAGACTCCTAGAACCCCAACAAGGCTGGGAACCTATTAGTTATGGTAGGCCTAGTTTTCTATATTTGGAAAAATTATCAAGTGGAACCTTTCTATGGGCCACGTGGTAGATACATCCATTGCGTATTTGACACGTTTCAAAATCTATGCATATGAAAGTGAGTAAATTCATGTTTTAAATTGAGTGTACCTGTTACAACATGAATGGACTTGTGCATGGCCACGTGGTAGAACGGTTCCATTGGATGCCTATATTTGGGCCTAGGCTCGTGCCTGCACTTGACTTCCCAGTACATGGAATTTGAGTTGGTGATGAATCGACTTCTTCAAGTAAATATGAGCAGCCTGGCTTTGAAAGTAGGTCAAGCTCGAGCGGAATTTGAGCTCAATACAAAACAAATGGGGCTTGAGCCAAGCGAGCATAATGCTCGACTCGACCGGAACAACTCCTCCTATGTGTCATATGGCAATTTATAGTGCCTAATTAAGCAGGGGGAGGCACCTTAAATAAATGTTTTTCACAATTTAATCATAATATCATAAGAACAAGCGCTTAAAACATGGTAAAAGCATAGCATAATTATGGCCTCTATATCTCGTTCAAGACCACTATCGATTTATGCATTATACCTCAGTGCCACTTTTTCAACTTTTCCTTGTGGTTTCAAGTCTAGTTCATGAAAAACAAATTTGATGATTTGCATCTGCCATGTCGATCCATAGAAAGTGGTTCTTCACAAAGAACGTGACTATTTGCTCAGCATATTGCGAAATGCAGAGTTTAGTTCATTGTTCACTTGATTTTATCATTGGATTTACAATATAGCCTGATTCATTTCTTGATTTTCTTGAAAGGATTAATGGGCGGATGAACTTTCAAAGACAGTCACGTTGTGGTTGATGCTCCTTTGCTAATAGTTGTAAGGGTCGTCATAAAAGGCGACGAACTTTCCTTAAATCGTCACTGCTTAAAGAAGTGAATAATGCTCTGTGCTTTTTACTAAACAGTCATTTGGATGAAAAAATTGAATGGAAGGGAGAGCAAACTCAACAACAAAAAATTCATGTGAACAACAAAAGATGATGTTCATCCTTAAGCTCTTACTTTAATTTGGGTATGAATCTCATCATGGCTCCACAAACTTAATTGGCAAAAAATTTTGAAGTAAAAAACAAACAATAACTGAGAACTAATAATCCTTTTCCACTTGATTAGAATGTAAACAGTTGATCTAACTAAGACTTTGAGATATGTGATTTACTGATACTCAGATATCTCTGCACTTCACCTTCAGACATGTCCCCTATCTTCTTCCCCATCACCTCACTTATCAGCTCCACTAGCCCCTCAACCTTCATGTAGTAAGCAGCGTTGGCCATTTCAAAGAGTGTTTCCTCGTCCACGTCCATAAACTCCTCTTCCCACTCATTCAACTCCTTCCCAGCTGCCCCCCCCAGTTTCTTTCCATTCTGCTCCCAGCCCATAAGTTTCTCACAATACTGAATGATCTTTCTTAGCATCTTGGCAGTGATGTTGAGCAACACGATTGATCCAGTGCAGTTGTCTTTCCTCATCATCACCCCCTTCACCAGCCCCATTTCCATGGCTACTTCTTCATCCGCCTCCACCAGCTCGTCGTCCACGCACTGGAAACAGACCATGCCGGTTCTGGTCTCTGCAACAGCTCCTCGAATGCGACTTCGTCAGTCGATTATAAGGCGACCCAATCTTTTATTGATATGTGGAAGCTTCTTCATGACACTGTTGGAGACGGCCTTTAGCATGGTGGCGAAGTCACACTTTTATGCAAGGGGGAGAGTTCATTCTAATGGCTTCATGTCAGTTTTGCATGAAAGGCCCTTTCTGGAAATGCCGTTATTTTCTGTTGCTGTTTACACACGGACTGGAGAGGGAGGGGGGCACCCTCCAGCAGGAAAAAGAGTTCATTCGCGGGCGTTTGTCATACTATGCAGATACACATGGAACAGAGTTGAGTGGCTGTGGCCCAGCGGCTGTTCATCGGTCGCTCATGTGTTGATGATTACAGTTGAGAATGTGACCTTGCTTGGAATCAAAATCTTCAGCATCCGCCCATCCCACTGCGTCTATGGTATACCCTCTATATGCTATGTTCGGGGACTTATATGGGCTGGTCACAGGGTATTAATATGAATTGCACTTTAAATATGCATGTTATTTGAAAATTATTGACACAACAACATAATAAGCAGCAAGCTTGCCTGCAGTGACGGAGAGATTCATAGTGCTCGTCCGCTATCATGACAGTCTTCCCTTTGTACTTGTGAGTAACTTCATCATTACAGCAGCCAACAAGCAAATAAGTATTTGGAAACCTATAAATTTCGTAGCATAAGTCATTGCATGTCAGATTAAATGTACCAGGCTCGCAAACAAACATGTCAAGCAAACATAGCACACTGAAGCCCACTGTCTGACTCAGTAGCTAAAAAAAAAGGGTAACACATAAAATAAACAAAGAGAGATCTCGCATTATATGTCCCACAAATACTCCAAGAAAATTTCATAAATTTAAAGAAGTAATAGGATGGATACATCAGCATGTCACATAAGAATCGACAAAACGAGAAGCATTACGTTAACAGTGCAACATCTACACACTACCTTTTCCTCTCTCTAAGCTACAGAGTGACGTATTTCAAAATAACATGAAAACCCCATTCCAAATATGCAGCAAAATTCCAAACAGCAAAAATACTAAAATTTTCAATTAAAGACGACCATGCATATTCCCCACTAACTAGCAAGGAATATATGAAAGGAAACCACCAAGTGCCCATAACCAAATGTCAGTTAATCAATCATAAACAGCTAAATTTAGAATCAAATATTCATCAAATCTTAAGAAGATTCAGTTCCAATACTAAAACTCAGCTCAAGGGTCCATTTTCCACCCGAACCAGACAAAAGCAACACCAAATTTACATTTTTTTCAAAGAAAAACCATAATCATTAACCAAAAGAAATTAAGAACAACGGCTACAGTCAAAATCCAAAACACATCAAAGTAACCACCACCCTCCTCAATAAAAAACCAAAAAAACCGGGAAAAATAAACAAGAAGAACCTCAAAACAAAAGGTACCCAAAAAGCAATAACTAATCCCCGAGAATTCAAATAAAAAAAATTACAGAAAAAACGATCGTACATTAGCAAACGAAGAAAGAGTGAGAAGAAGAAAAATTACAGCTTTTTGGCCTGCTCGAGGGATTGGGCATGGCCAAAGTGGAAGAGGTCGTAGATTCCGTCTGCGTACACCCTGAATGGTGCCGGACCGTTGCGTCCCGGGCCCGTAGCCGGAGCTGAACCCTTCCCCGCCATTATTCAAATCCCGGCGGCTGCCCTTAGCCTTGTCTGTCTGACGACGGGGGGAGCGAGTCGTAAAAAAGAGGGGTTTTTTTTTGTTGGGAATTGAATGGTAGCGAGATTCCGGACGCAGCGTGAATTTTGAGGATACTAGTCAATCGTTAGACCCTCATTAGACACCCACCCAGTCCGACCTCCCGGGTCCTCTGGAGTGTGGGGACCACTCATTTCTAGAAGCTCCTGACTACGGGGCCTTTAAGTGGGACCTCTCGTGGGGGCCCTGTCATTTCGGTTGCACAAATGTACGTGGGTAGTAATTTATGCAATCAACCGATATTAGCTAAATTGTGCTTAAATGTGCATGGTAATGTAATTAGAACCTTTATTAAAAGTATAAATATTTATTTATTTTTTTAATTATATAACTTTATCTAGTAAAATTTCTCACTCATCCTCCATATCTAACAAATATTCTACCGTCTCTTTACCCTATATTTCTCTCTCCTTCTTCGACACTAGTTGGCATCACTACGACCATTGCTAGCCCGGCCTCATCCTCTTCTTCTTTTTCTTTCATTCATCCTCCTCAGCCTGCCTACCTCATTGTCATGCCCACTTGCCCCTCCTTTGTCAAAATAGGCTACCAACCACAACCAGCCAAACTATCGACATTCACTTCACAAATGGTGTGTGCACCGTTGTCCATGGCTTGGGACATACCTAGGTGTGCCAACTTGCAACATCGAGCAAATTGTAGGAAGAGTTTTTCATATTCCCCAATGATGATGAGCTTAACATAAGTAATGCACGGGAACTATTGCTATTTAAGATAGATGGCGCACACACTAGTGTACATTAGTGCAAGAACTATTGATGCTAAAGTGTGCTAACATGTGCGCCATCGATCTCACGGATGAAGAGTTTCTATGTGTTCATTATGTTGGGCTCATTGTCAAAGTAGAGCATTAAAAATGCTTCTCAAATTGTAGTTATTTCAGTAGGCTAACATCCACTTCCTAGGCTCTGTCCCTACTTCCTGGCCTCCATCCCTACTATGAAGGAGTACCTCTTAAGGTGGTAAGACTGCACACTTTTCTCATAATTCTTGAACATAATCTCGATGAAGTTTCTAAAGGTAGTGTTGAGCATGACCGATGTCCACAATGTTGTGGGCAACCTTGGCGATGACAAAAATGGAGTGTCACTTACCCATGTGAATGGATGCAAAATCATTTACAAACCTCTTATATTTAAATTTTAAGAATAAGATAAATGAAGTAAAAACAAGAAATGTAAAGCTAAAAAATTAGAAGGTAGAGAGATTTTAAAATAATTTTTTTTTCTTTATCTAACCAAAGGCAATACTCTTTACATAGATGTTTATCTTCAAGGGGGCTACCTTGAATTGCCCAAGAGATGAGAGGCTACCCATCAAAATTATGTAACACTATTTTAATGAACAAGATGAAAGTAAATAGAAAGGAAAAAAAAAGAAATAAGAAAGAGAAAGCATTGAATGAGGAATAGACAAGGTGGTTCCTTTAATAATATATAAATATATTAAAAAAAGTAGAAATTGAAGAACCCGCCACTTACTAATTTTATTATTTATTAATAGACTATTTTTGTAGTGGGGCTGTAGGTAATTGCCTAAGTTGCCCAAGGTATTGGGCCAGCCCTGGGCCTTGGATCCAGAAGTTGATCGAGTTATTGAGACCCACATTGCATATTATAAATTGCCTAAGATATTGGGCCGGCGGGCCTTACATCTAGAAATTGATTGAGCTCTTGAGATAGGTAGTTTTCCTTGCTTCTTTCAAAATTATTGGCAAATATCAGTCATGTTAGGAACTTCTTACTGTTGCATCTGTCGTGGACAAAAGAAAAGATCCGTTCAGAAGAGTAGAGGGTCATCATTGAACTAGGTAAGATTAATCTACCTGACTGGAATTTTACTTTCAAATGACAGTATGTTGTGTCCAATAACAATAGCAATCCCTTGTTCAACATATAATTAGTGCCTCTCTGGTAGAGTCATTTTAATCTACCTTAATTGAGGCATTAGCTTTTTTTTTTTAATGCCAGAATTAGAGAATGTGTGGGAGATTAAACCACTTCTTGACGGTAATGTCATCATGAGAACACTTCAAATTAAAAGGAGAGGGCCATAAGTCAACTAATGGGTAAGAAATCTATGTATCCTCCACGTTACGGAGCAACAAATATGGAACATAACCAATATTTGTTTTGCCGCAGAAACAAATAGCGCTCAAATGGCACCTTGCCCACCCTTTTGGCACAACCGATGAATACCTTGATTGGAATAGCTGCTTAAATCCATGGGAGCTGAGCTATATACTAAACAAAGCATTGGCAATATTTTTTCATGCATACATATGGAATTTCTGAGGGGTTTCTTTGAATTTTTTCTCTTGTTCCTGTATTTATTTTCTTCAACTAATATTTTAGATATTTAAAAAAAAAATTATAGGGGGATTTCAATTGTTTCTCTATGCATAGGAGAACAGAAGAAAAGAGACGAGATGATCATTTCCTTACAAAATATAGAGAAGAAATATTTTTTTGTAAGATGACCCTGGCCAATCACTATTATTTCTTGAAATTTGAGAAAAAGTAGTGGTGATTAACCAATTTTACCTTTGATTAAATGATAAAAAATAAAAATAAATTAGAAGTAGAGAAATAATAAGAATATTAAAATTGTCAAAAAATAATCATAAGGATTAAAAAGAAAGAACACAAAGAAAATGAAAATATCATGTACAAAGACTACCCCTTTTTATGTTTTCTTGTCTTCAAGCTTGAGAATATTCTTTTTTTTGCCTTGTATAACTTCTCCTACTTTAAACTCCTTAAAATGAAAATATCATGTACAAAGACTCCCCCTTTTTATGTTTTCTTGTTTTCAAGGTTGAGAATATTCTTTTTTCTGCCTTGTATAACTTCTCCTACTTTAAACTCCTTAGGATTGAAATAATATTTTCTTGCAAACTCCTTGATGATTTGAAAAATAGATCTTTGGAAGACTTGGTAAATGAGCTTTCTTCTTGGACTCTTCTTCTTTCCTTATTTTTGTTATTTCTTTAGAATTGAGAGTTTTAGACTTTGTGAAGGCTTCTTAGATTTGACGGCCAAAAGTCCATTTCTCCTCTTAATTGATGTAACACCTTCATTTGTCTTAAAATGAAAATTCTCTTATCCTCTTACTTTTGGAAGTCTTTTCCTTTGATCTTCAAAGTCATTGAAAGTCTTCAAGCATCTTGATTTGGTAAAGGCTTTGAAGGATAATGGTTTTTTTTACTTTAGAGAAATGTTTGAATTTTTGTGGAGAATTCTTTGGATTTGGTAGAGACTTTATGGAATTTTTTAGATGGATGAGGAGTCGGCCACCCCATATTTTATCCAACTCACCCCCTTAACACAGTCGGTAAATATCTACCGTCTATGTATATCAGGCTAGTAGATATCTACCGTCTTTATAAATGTGGGGTGGGTTCGATAAAATGGGGGGTGGCAGACTTCTCATCCTTTTTAGATTTGGTTAGGGATTTTGGGACTTGGTGGGGGCTTTTGGGCTTTAGTGGTGGCTTTTAGGATTTTAAGGCTAACCTCTTCTATAAATGAATAAGGGGTATTTATAGTGTTTAGAAGGTAGTTAAGGCTAACCTCTTCTATAAATGAATTAATGGTGGAAGGTGTGGATGAGTAATGGTAGTTCAATTATGGGTTTTTAAGCGTAGTGGGATAGTTATGTTGGAAGTGGGGTTGTATGAAGAGTTGCGGGTAGTTTGTGAGAAGTAGGGAGGTTACTTGGCATGTAGTAATAATTTGACTTGGTCTTCTCCCTACTCTTTCATATATTTTTTTGTAAATTAAAGGTAGCATGAACATTAGAGAGGCCAAAGGGCATGACCAAAAATTCGTAATGGTCGTCATGTGTCTGGAAAGCAGTATTATGAACATTAGAAGGGTACATCCGGATTTGGTGGTACCCTGAGTACAAATCAAGCTTATTGAAAACGATTGCACCAGATAATTCATCCAAGAGCTCTTCAATTATTAGTACGAGATATTTATCTTTAATAATGATGACATTAAAAGCACGATAATCAATGCAAAAACACCACGATCCATCTTTTTTGCAGATGAGGAATACTGGGGAAGAATATTGGCTCAACACCTACTCAAGCATTTCAATTTCATCATTCTGCACTTGAGGATACCGGTAGGGACAAACATTAGTCGGTGGACACCCTGGCTAAATATAGTGGTCATGTTGGTGCACTAGTGGTAAGGAGGACGACTTCAGAAAAATACAATCATGCTCCTCTAATAAGGACTATAAATCGGAAGGAAGGGGGCCGACCTCATGTGGCAGAGTTGTGCAAAACTACAACAACATCCCTTGGGCTGCAAATTGTGGCATAATGCATCACAATTACTTATGACTTCTGTAAGTCTTCTTTTGAAATCTCCCCCTTCCATCTGCAATGGTTGAATTGCAAATGTTCACATATCAACATCACTAAAACAAACATATTATAATAGTCGTAAACGGCTATAAATTGATGAATGTGGCTTTGAATGATGACTTTAATGAAATGGATCTACATAAATAGCAGCATCTCCCTAGTTACTAGCTATAAGCTACACATTCACATTCATAAGTAATTGGCAAGACAATGGTAGAAAAAGAGTTTTTCTTTCGTAAAGGCTGTTGAACATTAGCATATCAAATCTTGTCCAAGAAATAAATTTGATAGGGATCAAGTAAGTTTACATTACTGCAGCTTAAACGATAGTTTCCAAAAAATTTTAAAAAGGAAAGAAAAGAAAATCCACAGAGAACATATCTCATTTAAAACAAGGTGGAAATTACCACTTGATAAATTGTGTGCGATCATCCTCATCATTGATATTGAGTATTAAAATGCTGGAGAAGGTTTAATATTTCTTCGTCTTATATATTACTTGTAAAAAATTTATAAAACTATAAAAAATTAAATATATTTTCTTTTAATTTTTAATTAGATAATTAATACTCCATTTGTCTTATGCTCCATGTGGTAAAAAAAAATTATTCTATATTAAAAACATCATTTTATTTAACTTAAATAATTAAATACTTTAAAAAATTATTATAAGCTTATTTTTTTCTTTCTGTTCTCTTAAATGTGAGTTTCACCATTCACTAAAAACAACTACTTGCTTCATCTTATTTTAGTACTTAATATCTAATTTTTATCAAGAAGGTAATCATTGCATGTAAAAGTAGTAAAATCCTACTACTAACTCAGTCAGAAAAGTAAAAGGAGATCCAAACAATATAAAAGAGGAAAAGTGGGTTAACTCACATACATGCATAGAAGGTCGTATCGATACGGATGAGAGCATCGATGACTATTGATAGGGGTACGTGCCGATGATTCGCTTGGTACGTGCCGAAATAGGCGTAAACTTTTTCTAAACATAAAAAATATTATAACTAATAATATATCATTATAATACTTCTTTTAGAGGATAATAAGACTGTAAAATATCGTATCAACCGATACAGGTATTCTAAAATTAGTTTATTTGGAACCATACACTATTTTGTTCTCCGTCCCATACAAATTATTGCTCATTCTTTCCCATATTAAGTGCCATAAAATTAGTTTATTTTTAAAATAAATATGAGTCTAAATTATATGTTTAAATAAATGTATATTTGTGGAGCACTATATATAAAAAAAATAATTAAGTAAATTACATGGACCTACCCATATTCATCTCATATAACTTTAAAAATATTATTTTTTAATATAAAAAAATATAAACATTTCAAGAAGTTGGGTTTGAATTGTATTTTTTTATTTTATGAAAAAAATTTAATTTTTTTCAAAAAAATTATTTTTTAAATAAAAAAATAATTTTTAAAGTAAAAAAATAAGTTTTTAATAAAATATCAATACGTATTGATACGGTATGACCAATACGTATTGTGATTCTGTGTGGGGGGCGTACCACCTCCCGTACCAGTATCGGTCTCAACCAATACTGGTACGTATTGGTTGAAACGGCCTTCAAGGGTTTTTTTTGAAAGTGAATTCATGATCAAGAATAGAAACTGAATTAGCAGAAATTTTTTGCACTATTTCCTCGCCTTCGTGGGCCTCATCCGTACCACCACTTAACACATCATTCAGTACAAAAAACAAACAAAAAAATAAATCAATCAGTTTCATCAATCTAGCAAAAACAAAAAGCATTTTTTTAGAACAACACTACCCCGAGAAGAAATTCACATTGAAAAACAAAATTCAATTAGTTTCATCTACATAAGAAAAATAAAAATTTACAATGGACCTTCATCAAGAATAAAATGCACCTTGACTCCAGAATCCAAAGTCGCAGGGACCCCATTCTCGGGCAGGATCTCCATGGTGAGCTTCCGCTTGAGCGGATTCGGGCCCGGATGTTGGACAGCCTGTGTAAGGACCCTCATCTTTAAACCGGTTTTAGTTTTCTTTAATTATGGATTACCGTGAGATTTACGCGTTTTCTGATCTTATTCGGTGATTTCGTAGATAAATAGTGTTTGTGATGGTTTTAACTAAAATTAGCTTCAATATTAGTGGTTTTAAGTGATTTTAAACCAAATGTGAATTTTTGAGATTTTTTAGACTTTTCACTATTTTCCCAAAAATTAGGGTTTTGGCGGGACCCTGTGCGCCCCACAGTCGAAAAATTTATTTTTGTGTCAAATGAACCTAGACATATACTTAAAGTCCCACAAAAATTTTCAGAATTTTATTAGGCTTAAATTGTGCTTAAATTTGCAAAATACCCACTTTTAGCCTACTTTTCATATTTACACCCCAAAACTTACCTATGCCTACCCCAACCCTTACTATAAAAGGGAAAACCAGAGCCATTTCCATTTTTGGGAATAGGCTAAGGAAGGAGGGCTGGCCTAATCCCCACTTAGGCCCGAATTAGAAGCCGATTAAGGTAAGCTTGCTCTAATTAAGCACTAATCCATGACTTTTCTCTTAATTGCTTCCAAATCTACCATTTTCCCCTTGATTCAATTCATTTTTGACCATCAAAAGCTACTGATTTGTGTTTTACTACAAACCCTAACATTCAAAATTTAATTTTTACTACCAATAAGCCCTAGATCTAAGGTTTAATTAGGGATTTCTTAAGTAAATCGATTTTTATTAGAGTTTAATTCAAACTCATTGTGTTTTCAAGGATTTCAAGAAGGGTGACTCTTCAATCCGAGCTTAATCAAGTGCTGAGGTAATGGGTCTTCAAAATCTCTGTTTATCCATGGTAAAACTCTCCATTTATGGCTTATTTCGAAATGGTTTGCTTGATTTAGTGTGTTAATGGTAAGATTAGAAAATGGAATTATTTAATCCCGATTTCTTAGGGTTTTGCATTATTATGGTTTGGGTTGATATTCTGGAAGTCAAGGAGGACTTTTGATGATGATTAGGGTGTTAGATGTGGATTTGAAGTGTTATCTATGGTGTTTCGGTTTGATTTTGCGAAAGGAAGAAGATGACTGTTCTGCCGTGTTGGCGATCGATCGGCCTTGCAGGGCGATCGATCGGCTGAACTGTAAATTTCAAATTTTTACGTGTAACCGATCGAACGGCCTGAAGGGCGATCGATCGGCTACACAGGAAATTGTGTGTTGTGCATATGATGTCTATTTTGATGATTCCACTTTAGCTTGCCAATTTTATATGAATGTGGAGTATTTTAAGCTATGTTAGGCAACTGAAAATGCATGCTATTGAGTTTATGGAGTTGAGATATATGCTTAGAGATGGTGGAATGACTTATGCTTTGTGGCATGATGTTGGAATCGTTATCTTGAAATTATGAATGGTTGTTTCTCTTTGGTTAAGCATATATTTTCAGTAGGACTACAATCATGGTTGGACTGATTTGTCATGATAGATTGTGGTTAGTGGTGTGTGAATGTTGGTGAATGTCATGACTCAATGATGAAATGAGTGATGTTATATGTGTTTAGCCTTTGTGGTTGAGTTTTGAATTTAGCTATGATTTCAACGATTCTTCTACTATGATTTCCGCTGGAATTCATGTTTAGATAGAAACTCACATGTGTAGTGTGGTAGTGAGTTGATTTTCAAGCATGTTGATATGCATTATGTGAAAGGTTTCTACTAGTTACACACACACATGTGGGGGGTTAAATGATGATGTTGAAGCTTGACATTGTGAGTAGGAATGATGCATTAGGGGCTGATGAGCGCACTTATCATGGATTAGGATTCATGTATGCTTTGCCCACGCATGTACCATGCTGCACGCATCATGAAAATGGATTTCCAAGTGAGGCTTCATCGTGATTAATCGAATTTGACCGATTGGATGCAATGTGATGAAATTGTGTGCCGAGTTTATCGGTCGTGGATTAATCGAAAGTTGATTGGTCCGAAAGGACATATTTTGATTTGAAGTTCCTGTGTGGAACGATTTGAAGTTCCTGTGTGGAACGAGTGCACTCCCCGGGTTGAGTCTTATTAAATGGAATGATGTGGGGACGAGTTGTGTACTTGTCTTGCGGATATGTGAGAATATTATTATGTGTGTCATCTGGACCCTGAGAATCCAGTGTGGTATGCCGTGTGTACCCCGCTACCACGTGTTCTAGGGTTCTCTGTGTGAGAACTCGGGCTCTTCCCTCCGCAGGAGATGTCCCTAGGCGAACACCCCTGCTCTAGATTCTCTGTGTGAGAATGGGACATCCTTGGCCAGGATCGTCCAGGGCGAGCAGTATTAGGGATTGACAACCCCAATCTTTCTTGAATTCTTGTGTAGAATTTTGGACCATGATACGCCTTCGTGGCCTTGTCTATGCTCCCGTCTATGTGACATTAATGTGTGATTACTCCTTGATGGAGGTTGATTGTGATGATGCTATGCATGTGGAATATGTATGTTAGAGATACATCCATGCATGTTGGTGTTGATGTTATGCATGTGGAATATGTATGTTAGAGATACATCCATGCATGTTGGTGTTGATGTTATGCATGTGGAATATGTATGTTAGAGATACATCCATGCATGTTGATTTTGATGTTATGCATGTGGAATATGTATGTTAGAGATACATCCATGCGGGATTGGTTATGATGTGAATGCATGTGGGAATATGTATGCTAGAGATACATCTATGCAGGTTGAATTATGCATTATGATGCAGTGTTAAGTGATATGAATGTGTGATCAGAAAGTAATGCACCATGTAAATCTTTGATCTGAACGATCTCATTTCTAAGCTATCGTATTTTCTACGTTGACAGTGATATTAAAACCATTGCTGAGTGTTAAACTCACCCCTCTTTTGTATTTTGATTTGGGGCTGCGTGGTGCAACACGCAGACGGACAGGATTGCCTCTATGAGTAAAGGTCAGAGGTAGCTTGGGTGTGATGATGGAGATCGTTGCGTGACTTACCTGCGTTTATTTCATGCTTTATGTTCGAACCTTTGTGTAGGGTTCTTGTTTTGGATTTATGTCGTATTTTACAGTTGTGATGCTTATGACTTATATTGAGCCAGTGTGGGCTTTACTTAACTAAGCTTGTGGGTTTGAGATTGTTGTTTACTTCGTGATAAGCAACACCTTTTTCTTCCCTTTTATTTACTCTTGCCCAAAGGATTGTGTGCACTCTGTGTTTCTATTAATCGCCCGTGGTTAGGGATTAAGTCTTCCGCTAGATCATTTCTCAATTTTCACTTTGTCGCCCTCGCGCGCTTGACCGGCCCCTGGACCGGGTTTGGCTCGGGTCGGGCATCGGAGGGGCGTGACAGCCTGGGCGGTAGAGGGCTCCGCGCCTTGGGCACCGGAGGTTTGGGAACGTTGACAAAAGTGTTGGGGTTGACATTCTCGGATCTGAGCTTTCGGGAGGAGGCATGCTTTTGCGGGGAACGAGAGGCCTCCGACGGTGAGATCCCCCTCAGAACCCGGCTCCTCGGCACCGAACTCTTCATGGCTAATTCGGATCCGTACTGGATTATGAGCCAAAAATATCACAGAGAAAGGAGCGATCAGAGGTGGAAACCGTAGAATTTTGAAGCCTAGAGAGGAAATGGGGGGCGGGGGGTTCCAGTTCTAGCCATTTCGAAGGGGGGGAGTGTAAAAATTCTTATGTGATTTAGAATAAGTTCTTCCCTAAACGCCAATGCAGCTATATAATATTTCTTCGTCTTATATATTACATGTAAAAAATTTATAAAAGTATGAAAAATTAAATTTATTTTCTTTTAATTTTTAATTAGATAATTAATACTCCCTTTGTCTTATAGCTCCATGTGGTAAAAAAAATTATTCTACATTAATAACTTCATTTTATTTAACTTAAATAATTAAATACATAAAAATTTTATTATAAGCTTATTTTTTTCTTTTCGTTCTCTTAAATGTGAGTTTCATCATTCACTAAAAACAACTACTTGCTTCATCTTATATTAGTACCTAATATCTAATTTTTATCATTTTTATCAAGATGGTAATCATTGCATGTAAAAGTAGTAAAATCCTACTACTAACTTAGTCAGAAAAGTATGAGGAGATCCAAACAATACAAAAGAGGAAAAGTGGGTTCACTGACATACACGCATGGAAGGCCGTATCGATACGGATGAGAGTATCGATGACTATGGATATGGGTACGTGCCGATGATTCGCTTGGTACTCGCTAAAACGGGTGTGAACCCTTTTTTAAACATAAAAAAATATTATAACTAAATAATATATCATTATAATACTTCTTTTAGATCATAATAAGACTGTAAAATACCATGTCAACCGATACGAGTATTCTAAAATTAGTTTATTTGGAACCATGCACTATTATGTTCTCCGTCCCATACAAATTATTGCTCATTCTTTCCCATATTAAGTGCCCTAAAATTTGTTTATTTTTAAAATAAATATGAGTCTAAATTATATGTTTAAATAAATGTATATTGGTGGAGCACTATATATAAAAAATTAATTATGTAAATTACATGGACCTACCCGTATTCATCTCATATAACTTAAAAAATATTATTTTTTAATATAACAAAAATATAAACATTCAAAGAAGTTGGGTTTGAATTGTATTTTTGTTTTTATGAAAAGCATTTTGCACTATTTCCTCGCCTTCTCCTCCTTCCTAGGCCTCATTTGTACCATTACCTAACACATCATTCAGTACAAAAAAAATAAAAAAAAATTGCTCAATTTTATCAATCTAGCAAAAAAATAAGCTTTTTTTCAGAAAAACGACACTACCCTGAGATGAAATTCACCTTGAAAAACAAAATTCAATCCATTTCATCTACATAAGAAAAATAAAAATTAACAACGGAACTTCATCAACAATAAAATGCACCTTGACTCCAGAATTCGATGTTGCGGGGACCCCATTCTCGGGCAGGGTTTCCAGGTGAGCTTCCGCTTCAGCGGATTCAGGCCCAGATGCTAGGGCGGCCTAGGTGGTAGAGGGCTCCACGCCTTGGGCACTGGAGCTTGGTAACGTCGACAAAAGTGTTGGTGTCGACATTCTTGAATCTGGGCTTCCGGGAGGGGGCTTACTTTTGCAGGGAAGGAGAGGCCTTCGACGGTGAGATCCCCCTCGGAACTCGGCTCCTCGGCCTGGACTCTTCATGGCCGATTCAGATCCGTATCGGATCTTGAGCCAAAATGTCACAAAGAAAGAAGGAATTGAAGGTGGAAACCCTAGAATTTCGAAGCCCCAAGAGAAAATGGGGGGCGGAGGGTTCTAGTTCTAGCCGTTGCGAAGGGGGAGGAAGGCAGGCAATTTTGAAATGAAATTCCAGAGGGATGAGAGAGACAGGGGAGCGAAAAATTACAGAAGTAGTACTCAATTTGGGTAAATTGCAATCACGCCCCCGATGTCTCGAAATGGGGGTGTGTGGGGTATTAAACGATTTTGCCTTCGTGGTACTTTGTGATTTGAAATTTGCTCTAGTGGTGATTTAGGGAAGAGTTTTTCTTGATCTCTTTTAACAATGAGGTTGGCATAAGTTACACATAGGAGTTATTTATCCATGAGATTAACACCATATACGTTGACGCTAACATGAACAATTGTATGCACCGTCAATCATAAATATTAATTGCTCCCATGTGTAACATACGCTAGGCTCATTGTAAGAGGGGAGCGTAAAAATTCTTCTGTGATTTAGAATAAGTTCTTCCCTAAACGCCAATGCAGCTATATAATTAATACTCCCTTTGTCTTATAGCTCCGTGTGGTAAAAAAAATTATTCTATATTAATAACTTCATTTTATTTAACTTAAATAATTAAATACTTAAAAAAATTATTATAAGCTTATTTTTTTCTTTACCTTCTCTTAAATATGAGTTTCACTATTTACTAAAAACAACTACTTGCTTCACCTTATATTAGTACTTCATATCTTATTTTTATCATTTTTATGAAGATGGAAATCATTGCGTGTAAAAGTAGTAAAATCCTACTACTAACTCAGTAAGAAAAGTATGAGGAGAACTAAACAATAGAAAAGTGGAAAAGTGGGTTTACTCACATACACGAATGGAAGGCCGTATCGATACGGATAAGAGTATCAATGACTATGGATATGGGTACACACCGAAATAGGTGTAAACCCATTTATAAACATAAAAAATATTATAATTAATAATATATCATTATAATACTTCTTTTGGAGCATAATAAGACTATAAAATGTTGTATTAACCGATACGGGTATTCTAAAATTAGTTTATTTCTAACCATACACTATTATGTTCTTCGTCCCATAAAAATTATTGCTCATTTTTTCCCATATTAAGTGCTCTAAAATTAGTTTATTTTAAAAATAAATATGAGTCTAAATTATATGTTTAAATAAATTTATATTTTTGGAGCACTATATATAAAAATAATAATTATGTAAATTACATGGACCTACGCATATTATCTTATATAACTTTAAAAATATTATTTTTTAATATAACAAAAATATAAACTTTCAAAGAATTTGGGTTTGAATTGTATTTTCGTTTTTATGAAAAAATTTTAAAAAAAAGTTTTCAAAATTTTTTTAGATAAAAAAATATTTTTAAAAATAAAAAAAATTAATTTTTTAATACTATATAAATACGTGTCGGCCGTATCGATATGGTACGGCCAATATGCATTGTGATTCGGTGTGGGGGGCGTACCACCACCCATACCCGTATCGGTTTCATCCGATACGGGTATGTATGGGTGGATACGGTGCCATATCGACCGATACGGCCTTCTATGGTTTTTTTCAAAAGTGAATACATGATTAAGAATAGAAACTGAATTAGCTAAATTTTTTACACTATTTCCTCACCTTCCTCCTCCTTCATCGGCCTCATTTGTACCACCACCTAACACATCATTCAGTACAGAAAAAAAAGAAAAAATAAATCAATCAGTTTCATCCATCTAGCAAAAACAAAAAGCTTTTTTTCATAACAACGACACTACCCCGACAAGAAATTCACCTTGAAAAGAAAAATGCAATCAGTTTCATCTACATAGAAAAATAAAAATTAACGGAACTTCATCAACAATAAAATGCACCTTGACTCTAGAATCTGATGTCGCGGGGACCCCATTCTTGAGCAGGGTCTCCAGGTGGGCTTTTGCTTCAGCAGATTCGGGCCCGGATGCTAGGGCGGCCTGGGCGGTAGAGGGCTCAGCGCCTTGGGCATTGGAGGCTTGGGAACGTCGACAAAAGTGTTGGCATCGACATTCTTCAATCTAGGCTTCCGGGAGGGGGCTTGCTTTTGCGGGGAAGGAGAGGCCTCCGACGGCGATATCTCCCTCAGAACCCGGCTCCTTGGCACCGAACTCTTCATGACTGATTCGGATCCGTACTGGATCTTGAGCCAAAAATGTCACAAAGCAAGGAGGAATTGGAGGTGAAAACCCTAGAATTTTGAAGCCCAGTGAGGAAATGGGGGGCAGAGGGTTCTAGTTTTAGCCGTTGCAAAGGGGGGGAAAGGTAGGCGATTTTTAAATGAAATTCCAGAGGGATGAGAGAGACATGGGAGAGAGAAATTACAGAAGTAGTACTAAATTTGGGTAAATTGCAATCACTTGCCCGATGTTTCGAAAATGGGGGTGTGTGGGGTATATGACAATTTTGCCTTCGTGGTACTTTGTGATTTGAATTTTGCTGTGGTGGTGATTTAGGGAAGAGTTTTTGTTGATCTCTTTTAACAATGAGGTCAGCGTAAGTTACACATAGGAGTTATTTATCCATGAGATTAACACCATATACGTTGACGCTAACATGAACAAGTGTTTGCACCGTAAATCATAAATATTAACAGCTCCTATGCGTAACTTACACTAGGCTCATTATAAGAGGGGAGCGTAAAAAGTCTTCTGTGGTTTAGAATAAGTTCATCCCTAAACACCAATACAACTATATAATATTTCTTCATCTTATTTATTACTTGTAAAAAATTTATAAAACTATAAAAAATTAAATTTAGTTTCTTTTAATTTTTAATTAGATAATTAATACTCCCTTTGTCTTATAGCTCCATTTTTGTAAAAAAGTTTATTCTATATTAATAACTTCAATTTATTTAACTTAAATAATTAAATACTTAGAAAAATTATTATAAGCTTATTTGTTTCTTTACCTTCTCTTAAATGTGAGTTTCACCATTCACTAAAAACAATTACTTGCTTCATCTTATATTAGTACTTAATATCTAATTTTTATCAAGATGGTAATCATTACATGTAAAAGTAGTAAAATCCTACTACTAACTCAGTAATAAAAGTATGAGGAGATCCAAGCAATAGAAAAGAAGAAAAGCGGGTTCACTCACATACATGTATGGAAGGCTGTATCGATACGGATGAGAGTATCGATGACTATAGATATAGGTACGCGCCGATGATATGCTTGGTACGCGCTGAAACAGGCGTAAACCCTTTTATAAACATAAAAAAATAGTATAACTAATAATATATCAGTATAATACTTCTTTTAGAGCATAATAAGACCGTAAAATGTCGTATCAACCGATACGAGTATTCTAAAAAAATTTTATTTAGAACCATACACTATTATGTTCTCCGTCCCATACAAATTATTGCTCATTTTTCCCATATTAAGTGTTCTAAAATTAGTTTATTTTAAAAATAAATATGAGTTTAAATTATATATTTAAATAAATGTATATTTGTGGAGCACTATCTACATAAAAAATAATTATGTAAATTACATGGACCTACCCAAATTTATCTCATATAACTTTAAAAATAATTTTTTTTATATAACAAAAATATAAACTTTCAAATAAGTTGGGTTTGAATTGTATTTTTGTTTTTTAGAAAAAAAATTTAAAAATATTTTTTTATATAAAAAAGTTAATTTTTTAATATTGTATATTGATACAATACGGCAGATATGTATCGTGATTCGGTGTGGGGGGCGTACTACCCCGATACCCATATTGGTCTCAACCGATACGGGTGCATAATGGTCGATATGGCACCGTGTCGACCGATATGGCCTTCTAGGGTTTTTTTTTTAAGTAAATACATGATCAAGAATCTTCAGAATCAATTATAATTTTCCACAATTGGTGAGATAATACCACACATGCTGAGATACAAAAAATAGTAAAAATTATCAATACACAACATCTATATCACAAGTTACACTTTTCAAACCCAGAAAACCTCCACAAAACATCAATATCACAAGTTACACTGATCATAACCTGAAAACCACAAAGAAGGTCCCGATTCATTGCAAAAAGGTTCAAATTCTTCTCTCCACTGCTGATCAGTGATACTACTCCCATCGTACTTAGCAGCGGTTTCTTCTGTCTTTTTATACAAAGATGATTTTATTGATTCCTTGGGGAGGCGAGACT
Organism: Saururus chinensis; assembly: GCA_035235625.1. Lineage (NCBI taxonomy): Eukaryota > Viridiplantae > Streptophyta > Magnoliopsida > Piperales > Saururaceae > Saururus > Saururus chinensis. Next base: position 32,402,179 of record CP141144.1, read on the forward strand.
GCCAGAATTTGGTTCAAAGTAGCTAGTTCTCTTTCATGTTTGTTCTTCATTTCATCATTTTCTTTCTTTTCTTTTTCCGCCTCTTGCTCAGCCATGTCAGCTCGCTTCTGCAAAGTATTATATGAAATAATTTCATCAGGAACAAATTTCAAAATTGTTATACATCTGCATCTACTGAATAAATCAATTTAAGAGAATCATATAATAGCCTAATGTTCAGCAGCCTTGACTACTCATTTAACATGAAGTGAGGTAAATAATGGTATGACCCACGTCCATCTCTTTGCTTGTCTAGACCTACTTCATGCAGCATCCAAACAGACATATGTCCGGACTTCACAGGCTCATACTAATACCCACCCATAATTCTTCATCATAATGCAGTTCAGTTAGTGCACATTAAAATGAAGTAACCTCATATTTGGTTCTCAAAGGAATGTGGTACATGTGTGGCCTCCCCTATCCCACTTACATCTATGTGTGTAATCAGAGGTCAATTAAATGATTTATAAGTAGTAGCCTATCACCTAACATGCATTAATATTTTGTCCCTTGACAAACAGATCCAACTACAAATGTTAAATAGCTAATAAAATAAGATACTAAACCATCAACAAAACTTCAATTTGAATAAACTCACTTCAGCAATTGCCACAGCTTCTTCTGTTTCTTTAAGTCTTACTAGCAGTTCACCAGCAGCATGAACTGCTTCTTCTGTATTCCCTTACTTGCTGTTGAAGTCCTTTATTCTCGTCTCTCCAATACCTTCTCTCTTTTTCTCTCTCTACTTTCAAAGCCGAAATTTCAGATGCAAGGGAGTCAATAAACTTAGATTCAGCTCCTCTTATGCCAGCTTTTGCTGCTGCCCTCTTCACATCCACTATACCATCCTGTATTTTTCTGTGTCTGGCAAGTAAAGCTATGTGTTTCTCCTGAAGATCAGCATACTGATCAAGTATATGTGCATGTCCTTGCATGGCCATCTGCAAAGCCTCTTTAAGCTCCTCTGTACATTTTTTCTCTGCATCAATCTCATTTTTCAACGTGTCAGCGAGAGATCGGCTAGCCTCCAGTTTAAGCCTCAGTTCCTCTGAAAGAGAGATCCATTTACTCTCCATCTCAGTCCATTGGCATCTTTCACGTTCAAATTTCTCCTGGATACTTCCATCAGCCATATCTATGTTTTCATCCAATGGAGGAGCTGGATCATGCTGACAGGGATAAGTTAACTGAAGCATAAAGCTTTTATAATTAGGAGTTGCATTGGCTGACGAATCCACATAGAACTGCAATTGGCTTCTCAAATCCTTAATCTCTTCCCATAACACATCTTTCTCGTCCATATGAAAAATTTTTAGAAATAGACCTGACATTTTGCCCAAATACAAAATTAGGCCAGGAAACTTGATTTTGCAAAAATAGACTTCTGCACGTTTGAATTGCCCACACGCGCGCTGGAAATACCGAAATAACCCCTCCATCATAATAGAGGTGAAAAACTTCGTCCTTTCCAACCCGATGGTTTCTTCCCAGACAAGTTGCCTCCCTCTTCTCCGATGCCCCCATCTCCTCCATCGTCTTCTCCCTCATCTCCTCCATTGTCTTCTCCCTCATCTCCTCCGCCGGCATTCTATCCCCGTAAAGTGGAGAGGTCGGTGAGTGTTCTTCCCGGACAAGCTGCCTCCCTCTTCGCCACCGCCCTCATCTCCTCGTCCCAACCTCCTCTTCCTCGTCATTCTCTCTGTCCTCCTCACCACCAACCCCACTGCCGTCCAGTATCAAGTAAGAGCCTTTGCATCCCCATTTTCTCTGTGGTTTTTGGTTTACAGCCGCTAGCTCTAATTATCCCCATTTTCTCCATGGTTTTTGTCGAATTTGCGAACTCCCCATTCGGGCCCTGTTCGCACCTACATGAGTTGCATGTTCTTCGCTCTAAAATCCGATGCACTGAAGACCCAGCTGGATCTCATTCCCAAGCAGGCCACTAACCACATCGGGCTCATCAACACTTACACGACATACGCCTGGAAATTGAAACTGGACAACTCGAAGCAGCTCAAAACCTTCAAAGATTTGGTGCAAAATTTCTCAGATGTCACCTCGCGGGCCCAAGACAAGCAGTCCCTTATTTCTCATATGGCTATCATTCCATCTGACATTGGAGAGTATCTGTCGTCAATAAGTTTATATGGTTTAGACGAAGGTAACTGATTGGTTCTAACTGCTGACTGGTAGATGTTAGGAGGCTTTTATTTTCAATGTACAATGACTGGTCTTTAGATTTGATCTAGTTAGGTATATATATGGGTAGATAAAGATGTGGGCATGTAAGTTCTTTTATAAAACATATGTTGTGTGTTTCATGCTTAGTGTGCATGCATGCCTTAGATAGATTATAAAAAATACAAAGTAATTCACTGATGATGAAATTTTTTGTTGGTAGGATAAGTAGGAATAATATAGCTCAGTAATTTATTTTTACCCATGCTTTGATAAATGTTATATGATTAATACTAAGGGGAAGACCATATAATGAAGTTTATATGGTTTAGACGAAGTTAACTGATTGGGCCTAACTGTTGACTGGTAGATGTTAGGAGGCTATTATTTTTAAAGTACAATGGCTGGTTTTTATATTTGATCAAGTTAGGTTTACAAGGTTTAAGGAAAGTAATTAACTGATTATATCTATTTTTTTGGTATGCTTAGTAAAAAGAATATAGCTCATTAGTTTTAGTCATGATTTGAAGGATATGATCTGATTTCTAGCAAATAGGAGACTATATTCCCTAGTTTATATGGTTAATACAAAGTTAACTAATAGGGCCTAACTCTTGACTGGTAGATGTTAGAAGGTTTTTATTTGCTAAGTTAACTGATAGTGCCTAATTGTTAACTGGTGTTTAACTGACTAGCCATGCATGTATTACCTTCCACTTAATGGTATCTGGGGTTTTGAATATTTTCTGAAACTTGTGGCAAGTGTTCTAGAAATTTGGTGGGAATGCGGGTTTATTAAGGAAAAATGTCATTTACTCTTGTATGTAGAATGCATCTCATCTTGCTTTCAACTTTATGTAATTAAGATATATATATTTGTATTTATTTTTTTTATGTTTTCCTGTTGGATTTGAATGTTCCTCTTTATGTATTACCTACATATCCCATGTTCTCATTAAATCATTTGGTATGGCAGGCAGAGGAGCAGGTTTGAGGTGGATGCTCAGGGGGGTACGGCACCAAGGAACAACAAGTTGGAGACAACGGTTTTGGTGCAAATTGCAGCAGAATTTAGTTTGGGTGAAAAGTGGAAACAAGATTCAGATAGTTGAAGAGGGTGCTTCCCCAGGCAAAGACACTTTAACCATGGCCATGACTTGGAAAGTGTATGAGCAATGAGGATGTTGAACTAGTTAGCAAAGGCATAGATATTTATGATAGATATATTGTCCTATCTTGTTTAATGAACATGGAAATATGGATGAATATTTTGTACAATGACTTAAATTAGTATTGGCTGGGACAATGCAAGGCCTCAACATTTTGCAAAAAGTTAGACGGCTACTTGGTTGTTTTGTGGATGCATAGAAGACTCCTAATTGTATTGGGTAATCAAATTATCACTTACTCAATTTCATCTTCATTGGTCCAAAGTATGGTGGCCAATTATGGGCAATTGCACTTCAGCAAAGCATGGTTTTAAGGTTTGTAAGTTTTTTAATGCAAACCAAAACACACCATGGCTCTTCCCAAACCACACCATGAACCTGTGCCTCACGAGACTTCCCAATCTAATTAACCAAGCAAAGACTCAAAGTTGCTAAGAGCAAGCAATCCATTGACCATGGTCACAGTTCACAAATAATATCCTGATCAAAATTCTTTCACTGCTCAACTTGCTTAAATGGTGCACAAACAAAATTTTACCGAAGAAAAATAATGAGGAACAATAAGAGAAATAATGCTGGAATAAGAACAAGAAGTCAAATCTATCTTACTATCAAATACCACACGCCATCAAATACCACAAATACCACAAGCCAATATCATTAAGCATTTTGCTCGTAATCAGACCAACTCCATTCAAAACTTGAAGCAACATTTGCATCAAATTTCTAATCATTCACCCACATAGAAAATGTTGACATTCACCATTCTGCTCAACACTAATAGTCACACACACATCCACATCAAATAGTCAAGGACCAACACCATTTACACCCACATTCATAGCACAATGTTTGTAGTTATTACATTCACATTTGGTTCATGTCTACATAACAAAAGCTAATGTTTTATAAAAGTAAGCCACATATAATCACAATATCTCACATTCATATGGAATGTTGCATTAAATGAAACGGGAAGTGGTGGAGGTCATATTCCCAGAAGTCTTTTTCATTCACCTTGGGCAACTTTACAATGTTTGTGGGAGCCTCTGGCTATGCTTCTACAATGACAGCCCTGGAGACATTAGCTTCTTTTTCCTTCAATGATGCATACAAGCTGAGAAGCGGAGATACATCCATCCTCATGAGCTCCTGTTGAATATAATTAGACATTAGTCAACTAGTTTCTAGTTGTCAGTTAAGTATAAATTAAAAAAAAAAAGGCCTACGACAACATGGAAGGCATGCTTTGTAGTTAGGGTAGCAAGTGCCTTCTTCCGCAATGTCAACACTAAATTAAATATAAAAACCAGCCATTGTACTTTGAAAAAAAAAGCCTCCTAACATCTACGAGTCAACAGTTAGGACCTATCAGTTACCTTCGTCTAAACCATATAAACTTGTTTATATGGTCTCCCCCTTAGTATTAATCATATCACATCTATCAAAATGTAGGTAAAAATAAACTACTCAGCTATATTTTTCTCACTTAGCCTACCAACAAAAGTTAGATAATCAGTGAATTACTTTACATTTTTATAATCTATCTAAGACAAACATGCACACAAAGCACAAAACACACAATATATGTTTTATAATAGAACTTACATACACGCATTTTTTTCTTCCTAAATATATACCTAACTTGATCAAATCTATTGATGACACAATGTACTTTTAAAAAAAATAGCCTCCTAACATCTACCAGTCAACAGTTAGGCCCAATCAGTTAACTTCGTCTAAATCATATAAACTTCGTTATATGGTCTTCCCCTTAGTATTAATCATATAACATCTATCAAAGCATGGGTAAAAATAAGTTACTGAGCTATATTATTCTTACTTATCCTACCAACAAAAAATTTCATCATCAGTGAATTACTTTGTATTTTTTATAATCTAAGGCATGCATGCACACTAAGCATGAAACACACAACATATGTTTTATAAAAGAACTTACATACCCACATCTTTATCTACCCATATATATACCTAACTAGATTAAATCTAAAGACGAGTCATTGTACATAAAAAAAAGCCTCCTAACATCTACCAGTCAGTAGTTAGAACCTACCAGTTACCTTTGTCTAAACCAAATAAACTTATTGACGACAGGAACTCTCCAATGTCAGATGGAATGATAGCCATATGAGAAATAAGGGACTGCTTGTCTTGGGCCCGCTAGGTGACATCTGAGAAATTCTGCACCAAATCTTTGAAGGTTTTGAGCTGCTTCGAGTTATCCAGTTTCAATGTTTGAGCGTATGTCAGGTAAGCGTTGATGAGACCGATGTGGTTAGTGGCCTGCTTGGGAATGAGATCCAGCCGGGTCTTTAGTGCATCAGATTTCAGAGCGAAGAACATGCAACTCATGTAGGTACGAACAGGGCCCGAATGGGGAGTTCACAAATTCGACAAAAACCACGGAGGAAATGGGGATAATTAGAGCTGGCAGCTGTAAACTAAAAACCACGGAGAAAATGGGGATGCAAAGGCTCTTACTTGATACTGGACAGCAGTGGGGTTGGTGGTGAGGAGGACAGAGAGAATGACGAGGAAGAGGAGGGTGGGACGAGGAGATGAGGGTAGTGGCGAAGAGGGAGGCAGCTTGTCCGGGAAGAACACTCACCGGACCTCTCCACTTTATGGGGATAGAACGCCGGCGGACGAGATGAGGGATGAGGAGATGAGGGAGAAGACGATGGAGGAGATGGGGGCATCGGAGAAGAGGGAGGCAACTTGTATGGGAAGAAACCATCGGGTTGGAAAGGACGAAGTTGTTCACCTCTATTATGATGGAGGGGTTATTTTGGTATTTCTAGCGCACGTGTGGGCAACTCAAACGTGCAGAAGTCTATTTTTGCAAAATCAAGTTTCCTGGCCTAATTTTGTATTTGGGCAAAATGTCAGGTCTATTTCTAAAAAATTTTCCGTCCATATCAAAAAAGTTTCTATATCATCCAGCTCATCTTGAGCTCTTTCTAATTCTACTTTCATGTTCAAAACCTCGGGATGGTATTCATATTTCTCCTTCAGAAGCTGCTCATACAATAAAGAAGATGCTATCAACAGAAAAATATCAAGAGAAAAGTGGAAGGTGTAACAAAGTTGTAGCATGTACATGTAAAGTACCTTGTGCTCATTTGCAAGAGATAGGAACTCTTCTTCCATGAAATCTTCTGATGGAAAAACACCATCCATAAGGCTCTCAAGTCGATGGATTTTGTCTTCCCGTGTCTGCTGAATGATAGCATTGCATTCACGTTCATGCTTGTACTGTTGCACCTGCAAGCAAGTGAAGGAAGACAATAACCATAAGCTAGGTAACAAGGAAGATAAGACAAGCTATCACCCTGAAAGAGAAAAAAAGAAAAGCATAATTACCAAACGGTTTAACTGAGTAATCTCAGCTGTCTGTTTTGCTCAAATTTCTTCCAGAGCCATCTCTCTCCTAATGGCTCCAGCCAAAACTTTCTCCACTGCCTAAAAAGCATTACATAAGAAACATCAACTCAGTTACTGCAGAAAGAAAAAACATGTCCATTTCACACTTTAGAATAGACAAACCATAAAAGCTCCCTCACAATAGAAAAATCTAAAAGCACATATAAGAGAAAGCTGGTCTCCCTAATCATTCCAGTTTACTCCATTCCACTATTAACAGCGCTAACAAAATCATCAATTCTATTTAAAAAAAACTGATGCTTGCAGACTTACTTTAGGAATGTGTTTCTTCAGTTTCTCTGAATCATGAGACCCATCACTTGGCACTAATGATGCAGTAACTTGGGACTGATCAATTGGCACTAGTGACAAATCATCCACATTCTTGGTCTCATGGCATTCTCGTAATTGATGCACTCTGGACTTGCAATGGCAACAAATAAATGGATCAGTTGCATGTTCTACATTTTCAATCCCTTCCCAAACAGTTTGCACCCCAACATTAGTTTTTTCCGGTGTAAAAAATGGCTTCATTTCAACAGGTTTAACAGGGAACCTAAATGAAGAATGCCTCAAAGCACCATTCTCACTACAAAAAAAGTGGTTATCAGCGACACACATATAGCGACGTTTTGGAAAATAGTCGTTCTATGTGTTATATTTAACACACGGTCGATGCCGCTCCTCCCATATACACGACACTCCCCACTCTGCCGTGTTTTCCCATCTCTGCGCGCGCCAATTTTCCAGGGATCGTGGGTTGTTAGCTATGGGATTTCTTTGCTTCTTCATGCCAATCGAATTCCTCAACCTAGACAGCCAAAGCTTAACAAAGCACCGTATCTTCTTCACCCACCTGCAGAATTGACTTCGCTACAGATTGCAATTTCTTCGCCCAAATCCCCTGCCTTCTTCCTCCGACCTCTACACAACCTTAATTAATTCCCAAATCCGCTGCAGCCTTCTTCCCATTGACCACCACCGGATCACCTTCTTCCATATTCAGTAAAAGTTAAGTCTTCTACTGGACTTGTTTGGACAGGGAGGTGCGGATCGAACAAGATAAAGGTTTCCCTGAAGGTTCAAGGGCACACCCATTTGGAGATCGAAGTGATCCCAACGACATGGTATTTTAAGGCTCTTCTCTTTCTCCCCTTTCCCTACCCACTTCAATTCTCTGTTTGTTTTTCATTATGTTTGCTTTTGTTGGGAGTATGGGAAACCTTTTGCTTTAGAGGTAGCAGGAGAGATAAATTGCTAGATTTGCTTGAAGAAGTTCAAAAATCGTAATTAATTGGTAAAGGATTTGCAATTTTTAGAAATGGGACTCACTGAGGGAGTATTGTCTTATGGTATTCAAGGTCGATGAGTTTTGCATTTTTCTTACTGTGATTATTTATTGAAATAACTACTGAGTTTTTATGACTTATGAGTGCTAATGATTTATAGAAATAGATTTGACTAATTTCATTGTCACCGTTGCTAGGGTTAGTGCTTCTTTTTTTCTCCTCCATGACAATGTGAAACAGTCTGCCTCAATTTTAAGAAGGATTGTTCGACATATTTGGCAGTGCCTCGAGGAAGAAAGTATTGCAACGTTGAAGTAAGATTATAATTATCTTATTGGGTCAGATGCTACATCATTTCTTGGTTATATATTCCAGAATATCTAGAAATGAATAAGTTTAAGTTAAAGTGTTGGGGTGACTACCTTGATTGGATTCAAATTCTATATCTACCGTTTAATGTTTGATAACATTTTGAAATTGTGAGTCGGGAAAAGTGTTCAGCATGATGTTTAAGAAATGCTTCTGGTGGTGTGGCCCAGAATAATTTTTTGAAGGCAACCGAACCATGTAATACTATAAACTCCTTTTTTTAGGCCATGCCTAAATCTATACTAAGTATGGATGAAGTGTTAGGTTGTATGATAGAACAATATGCAACTCCTAATTTTACATCCCCTGAACTATTGCAGGTTGAAAATTTGGGATATCAAAAATCACTTGTTTAAGTTTGGGAAAATATCTGAATTACCTGTCCATTTTAATTTAATTTTCATTAAATGAACTAATCTTCTAACTTATACCCTTATGATAAACCAAAAACAAAACTACCCTTCATTTGTTTGTCCAAAAATAAAAAAATGACCTCTGTATTGTAACAAGTGGCTTCTCTAGCCTTTGGAAGGATTTCCTTTAGCCTCTCCATTAAGTTCTAGTCACCATACAACAGTAATGGCCACTACCCCTTATCTCATGCCCCCAGGGCAATGCATGATTAGGGAGACAGGGTGGTGATAGGCATGGTTAGACTGATCAAGGAAAGGATCAAGCCACTGTGGAGGAAGGGATTGGGGTAAAAGGGACTGACTTTATAGGTTAGAAGGACAGGATGGGGATTTCTGCCAGATCATGGATGTGGGAACAAGAAGGTGGTCTGAGCTGAAGGAATTGTACAATGGGCAGAGAAGATGGCTGGAGCAGCCTCCTTGGGGCTTTTTTAGGTGGGGTGACGAGGAGGAGCTCCATCTGCTCAACTCTTCCCTTGTGAGAAATGTAGTGGAGCAGGGGAAAGCAGAGTAAGTAGAGAGCACAATTAATAGGATAAATATAACTTGCATATAATGGAAATTTAAAGCAAAAAGGATGAGTGATTTAGATATGAGCCACCCCTATTATAAATGCATGCCAGTCAGATCGAGATCTTAACTTTTTTCTTAGATATTTCCCCTTCAAGTTTTTGAAACACAATCACCAAACTTTGGCTTTAGTGGTGGTGTAAAATCCATTATTTGGTGGGTACCACTGTTAATTCTTCCTATTTTGTGATACTTGATTGGATAAGATGCATTTGTTTCTTTCCTATTTCTTAAGTATAAATGTAACATTCTCCTTCCATCAGTTCCATGGACATATTGGACATCCTAATATTTTTTTTTGGTGGTTGAATTATGGTTTCTTATGTCTCAATATCTAACTTTAAAAGCCGGATTAGTTGGTCAAAACCTTGCATCCTTATTCATCTACAAAACAGGAATATTTAATTTGTAGACGGTGGGAAACCTGCATTGTTCATTTACTGACCCCCTCATGATTTTGCCAGACTTCTTGATTTTTTTTAATTTATTATAACTGTCATTTGATTATATCATGCTCTCATCTAGTGATTCTTGCATGCTATGGTGCCTGGCATGATTAGTCTCTTCCTTTTTTTGCCAGTTGTGATGTTCTGGTGGTTTGTCCTTGTTTTGGGAACACTGTCAGCTAATAAGTTTATGAGGTTTAAACTCCTCCCAAGACAGTTGAAAAAATTGAAACACTTAAGATCAATTAATGTACTGATTGTAGTCATTGTTTAGACTTTTTAGTAGTGAGTATCAAAATTGGGCAAAGAGTTTCCAGCTTGACTTTTCCTCTGGGTTTTTGGTCTACCATATAAAGAAAAGCACAGGACTTATTTCTGCTGTGAAGTATTTTACTTTCATACTTGAAAATATCCCACCATATACAAGATCAGTGGCTCAATATTTCTGCATATAGATATTTCAACTTTTTTTAATCATTGCTTTCTTTTCATATTCCCGGAGATGTTCAATGTGAAAGCTCTAGTTTAAACCTCATAATCATTACAGTTTTAGGAGTCCGGTGGTCCTTCAATGGAAAATATTTCTTGTATCTTATGCAAACAACAATTGGCTTTTGTGTTAACCATAATGTGCAAATTTGCATGTAAGTTCTGTTTGTTTGTGGATTTTTCCAATATATAATGAAATTGCTTATTATAGAGATCTTCATAAAAGGACAATGAATTATACGCCAATTGAATTGCTATTTTTGAAACTACTCTTATTTTCTTGTATTTTTTCTTGACATGCAAATTCAAGGGGAAGTATAAGCATCTTGAATATAAGGAAAAATGGAAATTAACAAAGCTTCAATTCTACTAAGTTTGTATATGCATAACCTGGACAAGGAATCACTTAATTATCAAATCGTGCCAAAGGTTCAGCTTGAAAAAACATCTTAGATTCCAGTGTTAAAGTTCTTTCCTTTACAGCGCATTCTAAGGTTTTTATCCCTGTTCCTCCCAGCGTAAACATATCTTTCTGCTCTTGTTTGTTGAATATATAATGTGTATTTTCTAGTCACTGTAAATGTAATTATCATCATTTATAATGCTATTAGGTGATCAATGAATACAATCAACAATTATTTAAGAAAATAATAATAGTAGAATTAATGACGTTTTTTGAGACGTCGCTAATAATGTTTCTTTTGTATGCGGTACTCTTTTTTAGCGACGTTTCTCTTGCTAATTCCTTATGATTTCCCTATGTATATAGCAATGCTTCTAAATGTCGCTAATTGTTATTGATAAACATCGCTAATATATTTAGCGACGTTTCTAAAGCATCGCTAAATCCTTCTTATGATTCCCTATGTATATAGCAACACTTCTAAACGTCGCTAATTGTTATTGAAAAATATCGTTAATATATTTAGTGATGTTTCTAAAGCGTCGCTAAATCCTTCTTACGATTTCCCTATGTATATAGCAACGCACTTAAATGTCGATAATATTTTTAGCGACTTTTTTTAAAACGTCGCTTTAATTATAATAGCAACATTTTATACAAATGTCGCCACAAATGTTGCAAATCTTTTAGCAATGCGACCTTTAGCAACATTTGTATAAAACGTGGCTAAAATTTTTAGAGACGTTTTAAATACTTTTAGCGACACTTTTGAAATGTCGCTAAAACCAAGAAATTTTGTAGTGTCTGACTGTGGCTATCAATAATTTGAAGGCCACGGTTGAGACTTGCTTCCAGGTATTGAGTTGGTGAACAACCATTATCATCTTTACTACAAGAGTTTAAAACATCTGAGGCACATCCAAATTTATGATTCTCAGAAGCCAATAATGTTGATGAAGTCCTAGGGCTTTTCCTACTAGCATGGTTGACTTTAGTTGAGATGGACATTGATGAAGAATCCGGTCCTGGAGACAAATGACATGTTACAATGCTGAGTTTTGAAATTGCAGTGGGTTTCTCCTCATGATCCAAATCCTGTGCAAAATATTTTACAGGTAACTCTTTAACAGTGGGACTTGCAATTTTGTCATCAACATTATCTGCATGTCTTTCAAGTTTAAGCATGTGTGGTGTCAATGTTTACAGGCACATTTGCAATATGAGCCGCCTCGTGCACTTCTTCCAGACAATCTTCCATGTTAACGTCAATCTCCTCAGGCTCTAAACTATTATCTTTTTTCGTTTGTTTAGAGGATAGCACTTGTGGATCTTGCATGGAAGGTGGCTCCAAACCAACTTGGACACATAACTTCTCAACTGCTTCTTCATCAATCTCCATCTCTTCATCAGTCCTCATCCACAATTGCCATTATCATTGGATGACTCCAGCTCTTTTTCAAAAGACTCAGACTTCTTCGGGCATTCCATCCTGTTGAAGAACCATTACAATCACGAGCATTTCCATTGGACTTCAGCCACAAAAGCTCATCCTGAAGATCATTTCTAGGAGGATCAATTGAAAAGGAGATGAAATTGAAGAATGGCTTATCCTGAAAAATATAACTGCATGTGGAAGCATGTGAAGAACAAAAAAAATACCCGTAATTGGCGGATAATTTCTCGCAATGAATTTACATCCTCTTGTCGTAATTCATTCACAATTGCCTTATTTTTAATGGCTTTTACACGTTGTGCAAACCTTAGGGTACTAAATGTTTCACTTTTACAGCTGGATTCACAGCATCAGTCCCAAGTCAGAAAAGAGGAACTCACCAAAGAAATATATTTCTCTTAAAAGCATTTTTTAATACCTTTGTGATGGTGATATGGCACAAATTATGGCTAGTTTTGCGTTACCACCAAGAGACTCCTGAAGTAAGAACGTCAACCTGGAATCCCTATATGGTATATGCCTCTGCTTTCCTGACACAGATACTTCAGCTAGAATATTAATCAAGTTTCTGCACCATCAATAAGAATTAACATCAAATTTTCTATAACGAATTACCCTAAGTTCTCAAATAGTAATGAGTCATATATTAGATGGGAAAACCCGGAAGTATTATACCCAAGCTGGGAAAGTGAACGGTTAATGTTTCCTGCCCCTTTTAGACGTTCTCCAGCTGCATCTGTCAGTTTCTGTCTTTCCGAACCAGCAAGATCAACAAGGTTGATTCTACTGATTCTTAAACTGCTCACACCATCTGCCTTGTTCTACAGATAAAACATTTCTATTATGATGAATTCAAGTTTCCAACTATAGTATACAATAATGTGTACTGGAACTCCCAAGCCTAAATTATGGTTATTGATTGTGCTTCACAACTTCCTTCACAAAATAGACAGAATAAAAAACCTAACAATGAATGCATGATGTATCAACTTAGCCCCTAATATAAAAGGAATAACCATGAACTCAGATATGAATAGGTAACATTTGTCACTTAAAAAATTCCAGTTCAGAAACAAGTAAATGAAGTAATACCTTAGATCGAGATTCAACAACACAAGTGAAAACACTATGTGAACGAGAACTATCAACATTTATACTAGTTGCACCCGTCTTCTTATTTGTTAATCCCTGATCATTGCAACATATACAGCATCATTAAAAATCTCCTCCAATCCAAAGTCAATTTGCAAAAGAATGAGGTCTATATAAACAGTAATGTAATGAGCACCTTTATTAGAAGCTTTGTTAAATCCTTCATGTCATATACGTATTCTTCTGTCAAGTCCTCTACATAGACACCAGACTTGACATCTTCTCTTATCTGCAAAACATGTTTAACAAAATGTAACTAAGGAGCATTCCCTTAATAGTAAAATGTCACATAAATGTTGCAGTCAGAAAATCTCACCTGAAGGTTCTTCTGATTTGTATCCAATAAATCAGTGATTTGCTCATTGTAAATCTGTTTCAAGTAAAAACAAATTCAACCTAATTAGGAACAAACTAAAAACAAAAAAAAACAAAAGTTAAGATGCGAAAAAATTAAGGTAAAACGATACCTCAAGGAAAGCTCTTTGTCCGCATGTTTTACCTGCTCCTGTGAGTATTGAGAGCAACAAGAATAATGTCAAAATCTAAATACTTAATTGAAAACCACAAGTCAAAATCAAATAATCAAACCTACCTCAATGATCCGGGAAAAAGCCTTTCAAAGACACGAGGTGTGAGACCTTTCTGTTGACAATTGGATGATTCTAAAGAAATGTTTTGAAATATTTTATTTTTAACTAAGTTACAGGAGATGGTTCAATCCTATATATATAGGATTGCCTGAGTAGTTACAGTAGTAATAACAGAAAGAATACACGATAGAAACCGAAATGAGAAGAAAGTGGAACTGCAAGTAGTGGAGAAGACTGAATTTGGAACTGCAAGTAGTGGGGAAGGCTGAGTCCGTTTACACCCCCCCACAAGCTGAAGAGGGTACGTGCATCTGAAGCTTGGAGACGAGATATTTATGGCGTGCACTTGATAAGCTTTTGGTGAAAAGATCAGCAACTTGAAATTCAGTTGGGATGTATTGTAAGTGCAGGAGCTTGTGTTCTATCCTTTCGCGAACGAAATGGTGATCCAACTCAATGTGTTTGGAGCGTGAATGAAAAACTGGATTTCTTGCGAGAGAAGCTGCACTCATGTTGTCGCAATGAAGTATTGGTACATGATGAAGCTTGTACCCAATGTCACACAGCAAATATTCAATCCAAATTAATTCAGCGGTGGCTGATGCAAGTGCTCTATACTCTGCTTCTGTACTAGAACGGGAGATGGTTGGCTGTTTCTTGGCTTGCCAGGAGATTAGGCTTGGACCGAAGAAGATGCAATATCCTGTTGTTGAGCGTCGATCAGTGGAGTCACCTCCCCAATCAGAATCTGAATAGACCTGTAGTGTGGAGGATGGGTTGGCTCTAAGAAGAAGACCTTGTGTTGGAGAGGCTTTAACATACCGTAGTATTCTTTTGGCAGCTATAAAGTCTGCAGTAGTTGGGCTGTGCATGTTTTGACATATCTTATTGACGCTGAAAGCAATGTCAGGCCTTGTGAATGTTAGGTATTGTAGACTGCCAACAAGTTGCCTAAATTCTGTTGGATTGGAGAGTGGCTGGATTGTCATTTTGGGTGGCTTGAGGGAGCTTGGCGTGGCACAAGGCTTGCAATCTGTCAGGTTGTATTGCTGAAGAAGATGAGTAGCATATTTGTCTTGGTGGAGATGGAGTCCGGTTGGTGTGCGATGAAGCTCAATGCCAAGGAAGAAGCTGGGTTCGCCAAGGTTGCGCATAGAAAAAACAGTGTTCATCTTGGCAAGTAGAGAAGGTTGAAGACAAGTATTGTTACCTGTCAATAGTATGTCATCAACATACAACAAAAGTATTAGTATGCCTGATTTGGACTTGTGGATGAACATGGAAGTGTCTGCCCTACTTTGGATGAAACCCTCTTGGAGAAGGAAGTGGCTGAATTTTTGGAACCATGAGCGCGGAGCCTGTTTGAGTCCGTACAACGCCTTGTGGAGCTTGCAGACATGATGGGGATACATAGGATCCTTGAAGCCTGCTGGTTGATGCATGAAGATGTCTGCATCAAGCTCACCATGCAAAAAAGCATTTTGAACATCTAATTGGAGAAGGGGCCATGAGTTGGCCACTGCAATGGAAAGAACAAGACGTATGGTGGATGGCTTGATGACTGGGCTATAGGTTTCGTCGTAGTCATATCCATAGGTTTGATGAAAACCTTTGGCGACTAGACGAGCTTTGTAGCGATCAACTTCACCATTGGGTTTCATTTTAATGCGAAAAACCCATTTGTTGCCAATGATGCGGCGTTCGTGCGGCGGTGGAACAAGAGTCCAAGTCTGATTTTGCTGCAGAGCTTTGAATTCCTCCAACATGGCTTTGCGCCATTCAACGTGTTTGGAGGCTTGAGTGTAACTGGTTGGGGTGCTGGAGAGGGTGTTGGGAATAGTCGTGTGTAGGAGTTTGGGCCTCCATGTGCCGTCTTGCAGGCGAGTAGTCATTGGGTGGGTTCGGGTGGTTGCAGGAGGGAGTGGTGGTTGTGGATGGATTGTGGGTGGAGTTGAGGGTGTGTCGTGCATGGGTGAGGGACAAACAGGAGATTGTGGGAATTGGGTTATGTTGTTGATTGGGTTTAGTGGGAGAGAGTCATGAACATGGAGGTTTGGGGAAGAAGGTGGAATGGGCTGGATATGCGGCAGACTAGGTGGGTCAGGCAGGGAAGAGTGTATGATAAGAGGGAACGTTAGGAATGGTGGTTTCGAGCTGGGTTTAGAGGAGGGCTTACAGGGGAAGATGTTTTCATTGAAAACGACATGTCGTGATATGTAGATATGGTGAGTTTGTAGATGAAGACATTTGTAGCCTTTATGGGAAGGAGAATATCCAAGAAAAATGCAGAGAGCAGAACGTGGTTGGAATTTGGTTGTGTTGAGTGGGCGAAGATAAGGGTAACATGCGCAGCCGAACGTGCGCAGGTGTGAGTAGTCAGGGTCTGTCTGAAAGAGCAGACGAAAGGGAGTTTGGAAAGATAAGGAAGAGGAAGGTAAATGATTGATTAAGTAAACGACTGTGAGAAAACAATCAGGCCAAAGATTTTGTGGGAGAGAAGCATGATGCAACATGGAGAGACCTAATTCAACAATATGCCTGTGTTTTCTTTCTGGAATGCCATTCTGTTCAGGGGTGTAGGGGCAACTAAAGCGATGATGAATACCGTTTTGGGCAAGATAAGAAGAGAATTTATGGCTGATAAATTCACCTCCATTGTCGGATTGAAAAGTTTTAAATTTGTGACCAAGTTGGCGCTCAACATGTGAGTGAAAACATTTTGAAAATTTTGAAGCATTCTGATTTTGAAGTCATTGGAAAAAGCCAAGTGTATTTAGAAAAATGATCAACAAAGATAACATAATAACGAAATCCACTGATAGAAGTAGTAGGAGAAGGACCCCATACATCAGAAAATACAAGTTCTAATGGGTGTGTAGACACACTCTGTGAAATTGGGAAACTAAGCCTAGAGCTTTTCATAATAGCACAACTGTTACAAAAAGAAAATTTAGAAGACGGTGGAGTTGTGATGTGGCCTTGGTTGCGGAGACGCTGGAGGACTTGAAAGGAGGGATGGCCTAGACGGAGGTGCCAGAGATCTGTGGTGGCTGTGACTGAATGGAGAGCAGACAGTTTGGAATGAGTGATTGAAGTTGGGAACACGTAGAGATGGTCTTTAAGGTTCCCCCGAAGTAGAACCTGGTGAGTTAGACAATTTTTGATAAGAAATCCCCATGAATGAAATTCGAAATAGCAGTTGAAATCTTTAGTGAGTTGTGAGACGGAGAGTAAGTTGGTTGATAAATGAGGAACATAGAAAACATGTTTGAGAGGAAAAGAATGAGAGGATCCGGAGAGGAGAGAAGTACCCGTATGAGAGATGGACGCTAGTGTGTTATTCCCGACATGAACCGACTCAGGGCCATTGAAAGGCTGAGAGGTGTGAAGAAGAATTTGATCGGCCACCATATGGTGTGTAGCACTAGTGTCTGCAATCCACTGAGAGGGAGTGTTGAGTGTGAGTCCAGCAAAAGGAGGAGTTGTGGCAGTAGCTTGGTAGTCACTCATGTGACGAAATGGACAGCTTTCGGCGGTATGGTCTGTGTTTTGACATATTTGATAGGGATTTCTGAAGAAAGGAACTTGCTGGCGAGGGACTGGTGGACGAAAATTGGATGGGACATGATAGGAGATGGGTCGGTAGTGGTTACCAAAGGGTGTTGGTGAGGAATGACGATTGCGGCCTCTGAAGGAAAATCTAGGTGGTCGAGTTGGAAAGCGGAAGGAGGGACGGGATGTTGGGAAAGGTACAGGTCGGCGAGGGAAGGAGGAATAGAGGGCTGTGGGTAGGAGTCCTGTGGTGTTGGTAAGTTCCTCCAGGAGTGTTTCATGGGCCAACAATAAAGCAAAGAAGTCATCAAAGGTAAGGGTGGAGGCGCGAACGTTGATTGCAATATAGAAGTTTTCATAATCGGCAGGGAGGCCAGCTAAAGTATAGGAAATGAGATCAGAATCTGGCACTGGGTGCCCAATGAGTGCAAGAGCATGAGCGTAGCCTTTGAGAATGGAGATGAAATCTGTGATGGATTTATTAGCTTTGCAGGTGTTCTGAATTTGTTGACGAAGAAGGTTGAGGCGAGCGTAAGATTGTGCTGCAAATATTTTGTCGAGAGAGGACCATATGGCGGCGGCTGTGGAGCATGTGATGATGTGAGTCTGGAGTTCTGGTGAGATGGTGGCATAGAGCCATGTTTTGATGAGGCTATCTGTTCAAAACCAACTGGTGTAGGCTGGGTTGGTGATAGTGTGGCCGTCGTCACTAAAGATGGTGGGAGGAGGTGGAGTGTTTTCTGGAAGAAGGAAAGAAGCAACGTCATGGCTGTTTATAATGGACAGGAATTGAGTTTTCCATACCATATAATTGGTAGAATCGAGTTTGGTGGACATAAGGGTGTGAATGTTATGAGTGGAGGGAGTAGGAAGTTGGGTGGAGATTAGGGGAGGAGGAGGGATAGAAGAAGATGCTACAGCGGCAGCAGTGGTTGAAGATGTGGGGCTTCCCATTTCAGCCATGGCTCCGATACCATAAAGAAATGTTTTGAAATATTTTATTTTTAACTAAGTTACAGGAGATGGTTCAATCCTATATATATAGGATTGCCTGAGTAGTTACAGTAGTAATAACAGAAAGAATACACGATAGAAACCGAAATGAGAAGAAAGTGGAACTGCAAGTAGTGGAGAAGACTGAATTTGGAACTGCAAGTAGTGGGGAAGGCTGAGTCCGTTTACAGATTCTTCTTCAAGTAGGACATTTGTGGGCCCCCACATAGTGTAGGTCTTTCCACTCCCAGTCAAAAGCATTTGGTTGGAATAAAAATTCGATAAGAGTCAAATATGGTATGAAATCCATTGCCGACCCCAGATAGCTGGGATAAGGTGTATGATAACGATGATAAAAAGGTCTAGCCACTTAAAAAAACAAAACAACATACAAATTGTATTTCATGTTTTTTCCTTTTAACGTGCAAAATTTAATACCTGACCATAAGCAAAGATAGAACTATTAAATCCATCCAGACAGTTCTCAACGAGCGGTACTCCAACAAACTCAAAAATGTCTTGCTGATGTCATAAACAAAAAAGAGCGAATTAGCATAAGAAATCACTAAAGTAACTTCCTTATCCAGAACTGAGATGATAAGTTCTAAACTTAATTACTTAAGTCGGAAGGTGAGTTTCACCTGAGTGGAATGCAAGTCTCCAACTGAATCAAAAGTTAATACATGATCAAGAATAGAAACTGAATTAGCTGAAATATTTTGCACTATTTCCTCGCCTTCCTCCTCCTTCCTGGGCCTCATTCGTACCACCACTTAACACATCATTAAGTACAAAAAAAAATGAAAAAATAAATCGATCAAATTCATTAATCTAGGAAAAACAAAAAGCTTTTTTTCAAAACAATGACACTTCCCCGACAAGATATTCACCTTGAAAAACAAAATTCAAACAGTTTCATCTATGTAAGAAAAATAAAAATTCACAACGGAACTTCATCAAGAAATGTATTCACCATGACTCCAGAACCGAGGTTGTAGGGACCGCATTCTCGGGCAGGGTCTCTGTTGTGAGCTTTCGCTTGATCAGATTTGGGCCCTGATGTTGCGGCGGCCTGGGGGGTAGAGGGCTCTGCGCCTTGGGTACTGGAGGCTTGGGAATGTTGACAAAAGTGTTGGGGTCGACATTCTCGAATCTAAGCTTCCGGGAGGGGGCTTGCTTTTGCGGGGAAGGTGAGGCTTCCGACTACGAGATCCCCCACAGAAACCAGCTCCTCGGCACCGAACTCTTCATGGCCGATTCGGATCCGCATTAGATCTTGAGCCAAAAATGTCACAGAGAAAGGAGGGATCAGAGGTGGAAACCCTATAATTTCGACACCCAGAGAGGAAATGGGGGCAGAGGGTTCCAGTTCTATCCGTTTCAAAGGGGCGGAAGGCAGGCTATTTTGAAATAAAATTCTTGAGGGATGAGAGAGACATGGAAGAGAGAAATTACATAAGTAGTACTCAATTTGAGTAAATTGCAATCACGCTCCTGATGTTTCGAAAATGGGGGGGTATACGATGATTTTGCCTTCGTGGTACTTTGTGATTTGAATTTTGATGTGGTGGTGATTTAGAGAAGAGTTTTTCTTGCTCTCTTTTAACAATGAGGTCAGCATAAGTTACACATAGGAGTTATTCATCCATGAGACTAACACCATATATGTTAACGCTAACATGAACTAGTGTGTGCACCGTCAATCATAAGTATTAATAGCTCCCATGCGTAACTTACGCTAGGCTTCCCTAAACACAAATGCAGCGATATAAAATTTCTTCGTCTTATATATTACTTGTAAAAACTTTATAAAACTATAAAAAATTAAATTTATTTTCTTTTCATTTTTAATTAGATAATTAATACTCCCTTTGTTTATAGCTCCATTTAGTAAAAAAAATTATTCTATATGAATAACTTCATTTTATTTAACTTAAATAATTAAATACTTAAAAAATTAATTTTTTTCATTTTTATCAAGATAGTAATCATTGCATGTAAAAGTAGTAAAATCCTACTACTAACTCAGTAAGAAAAGTATGAGGAGATCCAAACAATAGAAAAGAGGAAAAGCGGGTTCACTCACATACACGCATGGAAGGTCGTATCAATACGAATGAGAGTATCGATGACTATGGATACAGGTATGCCCCAATGATACGCTTAGTACGCGCTGAAAAGGGCATAAACCCTTTTATAAACATAAAAAATATTATAACTAATAATATATAATTATAATACTTCTTTTAGAGCATAATAAGACCGTAAAATGTCATATCAATGAATACGAGTATTCTAAAATTAGTTTATTTGGAACCATACACTATTATGTTCATCGTCCCATACAAATTATTACACATTCTTTCCCATATTAAGTGCTCTAAAATTAGTTTATTTTAAAAATAAATAAGAGTTTCAATTATATGTTTAAATAACTGTATATTTGTCGAGCACCATATATAAAAAAATAATTATGTAAATTACATGGACCTACCCGTATTCATCTCATATAACTTTAAAAATATCATTTTTTAATATAACAAAATATAATCTTTCAAAGAAATTTGTTTGAATTGTATTTTTGTTTTTAAGAAAAAAATTTAAAAAATAAATTTTATTTAGAAAAAAATATTTTTGAAAATAAAAAACTAATTTTTAAAATAGAAAAATATTTTTTTTGATGAAAAAATAAAATTATTTTTTAATACTGTATAGATACATATCAGCCGTATTGATACGGTACATCCGATACATATCATGATTCGGTGTGGGGGGTATACCACCACCGTACCCGTATTAGCCTCAACCGATACAAGTACATATCAGTCGATACGGTCCTGTATTGACTGATCTACCCTTTCAGGGTCTTTTTCGTAAGTGAATACATGATCATAAATAGAAACTGAATTAGCTGAAATTTGTTGCACCATTTCCTCGCCTTCAATTCCTTCTTGGGCCTCATTCGTACCACCACGTAACACATCAATCTAGCAAAAACAAAAAGCTTTTTTTCAGAACAATGACACTACCGTGAGAAGAAATTCACCTTGAAAAACAAAATTCAATTAGTTTCATCTACATAAGAAAAATTAAAATTCACAATGGAACTTCATCAACAATAAAATGCACCTTGACTCCAAAATCCAATGTCACGAGGACCGCATTTTAGGGCAAGGTCTCCGTAGTGAGCTTCTGCTTGAGCGGATTCAGGCCCGGATGCTGTGGCGGCCTGGGCGATAGAGGACTCTGCGGCTTGGGCACCAGAGGCTTGGGAACGTCGACAAAAGTGTTGGGGTCCACATTCTCATATCTGAGCTTCTGGGAAGGGGCTTGCTTTTGCGGGGAAGGAGAGGCCTCCGACGGCGAGATCCCCCTCAAAACCCGGCTCCTCGGCAATGAACTCATCATGGCCGATTCGGATCCATACTAGATCTTGAACCAAAAATGTCATAGAGAAAGGAGGGATCAGAGGTGTAAACCCTAGAGTTTCAAAGCCTAGAGAGGAAATGGAGGGCGGAGGGTTCCAGTTCTCGCCGTTGCGAAGGGGGGGAAGGCAGGCAATTTTGAAATGAAATTCTAGAGGGATAAGAGAGATAGGGGAGAGAGAAATTGCAGAAGTAGTAGTCAATTTGGGTAAATTGCAATCACGCCCCCGATGTTTTAAAAATGGGGGTGTGTGGGGTATATGACAATTTAGCCTTCATCGTACTTTGTGATTTGAATTTTGCTGTGGTGGTGATTTAGGGAACACTTTTTCTTGCTCTCTTTTAAAAATGAGGTCAGCATAAGTTACACATAGGAGTTATTTATCCATGAGATTAACACCATATACGTTGACACTAACATGAACTAGTGTGTGCACCGTCAATCATAAATATTAACAGCTCCTATGCGTAACTTACACTAGACTCATTGTAAGAGGGGAGCGTAAAAATTCTTCTGTGATTTAGAATAAGTTCATCCCTAAACGCCAATGTAGCTATATAATATTTCTTTGTCTTATATATTACTTGTAAAAAATTTATAAAACTATAAAAAATTAAATTTATTTTGAATTAATTTTTAATTAGATAATTAACGCTCCATTTGTCTTATAGCTCCATTTGGTAAAAAATTATTATTATATATTAATAACTTCATTTTATTTAACTTAAATAATTAAATACTTAAATAACTTCATTTTATAAGCTTATTTTTTTCTTTACCTTCTCTTAAATGTGAGTTTCACCATTTACTAA
This sequence comes from Saururus chinensis, assembly GCA_035235625.1. Taxonomy (NCBI): domain Eukaryota; kingdom Viridiplantae; phylum Streptophyta; class Magnoliopsida; order Piperales; family Saururaceae; genus Saururus; species Saururus chinensis. The sequence continues at coordinate 32,424,969 of CP141144.1, forward strand.
AAACAACTACTTGCTTCATCTTATATTAGTACTTAATATCTAATTTATATCATTTTAATCAAGATGGTAATTATTGCATGTAAAAGTAGTACAATCCGACTACTAACTCAGTAAGAAAAGTATGAGGAGATCCAAACAATAGAAAAGAGGAAAAGCGGTTTCACTAACATACACGCATGTAAGGCTGTATCAATACAAATGAGAGTATCGATGACTATGGATATGAGTACGGGCCGATGATTCGCTTTGTACGTGCCTGAACGGGCTTAAACCCTTTTATAAACATAAAAAATATTATAATTAATAATATATTATTATAAAACTTATTTTAGAGTATAATAAGACCGTAAAATGCTGTATCAACCAATACGGGTATTATAAAATTAGTTTATTTAGAACCATACACTATTATGTTCTTCGTCCCATACAAGTTATTGCTCATTCTTTCCCATATTAAGTGCTCTAAAATTAGTTTATTTTAAAAATAAATATGAGTCTAAATTATATGTTTAAATAAATGTATATTTGTGGAGCACTATATATAAAAAAAAAATTATGTAATTACATGGACCTACCCGTATTCATCTCATATAACTTTAAAAATATTATTTTTTCGTATAACAAAAATATAAACTTTCAAAGAAGTTGCGTATGAATTGTTTTTTTAAGAAAAATTTCAAAATTTTTTTCGAAAAAATTTATTTTTAAAATAGAAAATTAATTTTCTAATACTATATCGATAGATATCGGCCTTATCGATATGGTATGGCTGATGTGTATCATGATTCGGTATGGAGGGGCGTACCACCCCCCGTACCCATATCAGTCTCAACCAATATGAGTACGTATCAGTCGATACGGTGCAATATTGACCGATATGGGCTTCTAGGGTTTTTTTTGAATGTGAAGACATGATCAAGAATAGAAACTGAATTAGCTGAATTTTTTTGCACTATTTCCTCGCCTTATTTCTCCTTCCTGGGCCTCATTCGTACCACCACCTAACACATCATTAAGTATAAAAAAACAAAAAAAGAATCGATCATTTTCATCAATCTAGCAAAAACAAAAAGCTTTTTTTCATAACAACGACACTACCCCGAGAAGAAATTCTCCTTTAAAAACAAAATTCAATCAGTTTCATCTACATAAGAAAAATAAAAATTCACAACAGAACTTCATCAAGAATAAAATGCACCTTGACTCCAGAATCCATGGTCACGGGGACCCCTTTTCTCGGGCAGGGTCTCCATGGTGAGCTTCCGCTTGAGCGCATTCGGGCCCGGATGCTGGGGCGGCCTGGGCGGTAGACGGCTCCGTTCCTTTGGCACCAGAGGCTTGGGAACATCGACAATAGTGTTGAGGTCAACATTTTCGAATCTGAGCTTACGGGAGGGGGCTTGCTTTTACGGGGAAGGAGAGGCCTCCGACAGCGAGATCCCCCTCAGAACCCGGCTCCTTGGCACTGAACTCTTCATGGCCGATTCGGATCCGTACTGGATCTTGAGCCAAAAATGTCATAGAGAAAGGAGGGATCAGAGGTGGAGACCCAAGAATTTCAAAGCCTAGAGAGAAAATCGGGGGCGGAGGGTTCCAGTTCTAGCCGTTGCAAAGGGTTACGTAGGCGATTTTGAAATGAAATTCCGGAGGGATGAGAGAGATAGGGGAGAGAGAAATTACAGAAGTAGTACTCATTTTGGGTAAATTGCAATCCCGCCCCCGATGTTTCGAAAATGGGGGTGTGTGGGGTATATGACGATTTTGCCTTCATGGTACTTTGTGATTTGAATTTTGCTGTGGTGGTAATTTAGGGAAGAGTTTTTCTTGCTCTCTTTTAACAAAGAGGTCAGCATAAGTTACACATAGGAGTTATTTGTCTATGAGATTAACACCATATATGTTGACGCTAACATGAACTAGTGTGTGCATTGTCAATCATAAATATTAATAGCTCCCATGCGTAACTTACACTAGGCCCATTGTAAGAGGGGAGCGTAAAAATTCTTCTGTGAATTAGAATAAGTTCATCCCTAAATACCATTGCAGCTATATAATATTTCTTCATCTTATATATTACTTGTAAAAGATTTATAAAACTATAGAAAATTAAATTTATTTTCTCTTATTTTTTAATTAGATAATTAATACTCCCTTTGTCTTATAGCACCATTTGGTAAAAAAATTTATTCTATTTTAATAACTTCATTTTATTTAACTTAAAAAATTAAATACTTAAAAAAAATATTATAAGCTTATTTTGTTCTTTACCTTCTCTTAAATGTGAGTTTCACCATTCACTAAAAACAACTACTTGCTTCATCTTATATTAGTACTTAATATCTAATTTTTATCATTTTTATCAAGATGGTAATCATTGCATGTGAAAGTAGTAAAATCCTACTACTAACTCAATGAGAAAAGTATGAGGAGATCTAAACAATAGAAAAGTGGAAAAGTGGGTTCACTCACATACATGCATGGAAGGCTATATCGATACATATGAGAGTATTGATGACTATGGATATGGGTACGCGCTAAAGATTCACTTGGTACACACCTAAACGGGCGTAAACCCTTTTATAAACATAAAAAACTATTATAACTAATAATATATCATTATAAAACTTCTTTTAGAGAAGAATAAGACCTTAAAATGCCGTATCAACCAATATGTGTATTCTAAAATTAGTTTATTTGGAACCATACACTATTATGTTCTCTGTCACATACAAATTATTGCTCATTCTTTCCCATATTAAGTGCTCTAAAATTAGTTTATTTTAGAAATAAATATGAGTCTAAATTATATGTTTAAATAAATGTATATTTGTGGAGCACTACATAGAAAAAAAATAATTATGTAAATTACATGGACCTACCCATATTCATCTCATTTAAATTTAAAAATATTATTTTTAATATAAGAAAAATATAAACTTTCAAAGAAGTTGGGTTTGAATTGTATTTTTGTTTTTAAGAAAAAAAATTAAAATTTTTTTTCAAAAGAAAATAATTTGTTTAAATAAAAAAGTAATTTTTAAAATAAAAAATTTAATTTTTTAATACTGTATCGATATGTATCGGTTGTATCGATATGGTATGGCTAATTACATATCTTGATTCGGTGTGGGGGGCGTACCACCCCCCGTACCCGTATCAGTCTCATCCAATACGGTGTCATGTAAGGTCGTAATTCCTAGTGCATTGATTTTATGCAAAGAGTTTTTGTCGTGTTTTTTACGCTAGTTGGGCATTTCCACTTAAAAATGTAGAGAATTCTTGCATGATTTATGTAAGATCCCTAAACTTGAACCGGTTGATTTTATTTTATTTAATTGCAATTGTGTGGTTTAATGATAATTCTGACCGGTTTTCACTATTTTTGAAATTAACGTGGTTAGTCAAAAATTTCTTTACATTTATAGTTTTTAAGTTAATTTAAGTCATTTACAGTTTTTATAGAATTCTTAGTTTTTTTATTATTTTTCTCGAAAAGTTAGGGGGCGGCGCCCACCGTGGGCCCCACATGCAAAATTGAGATTATTAGTCTTAAATGACCATAACAACAATCTAAGACATCAATAATTATTTTAAAAATTTTAGACTTCAATTTGGGTTTGAAATGAGTAAGTTTTCCATTTTTTTAGTGTGAAACCATATTTATACCCCACAAACCTATTAGGTTTACCCCTAACCTTTACTATTAAAGGAATGACACAGTGACTTTCCCAATTAGAAAAGGGCCGAGACCAGGATCTTAGGAGCCAAATCTCCATTTTCCAAAAAGAGAAAAGAGATTAAGGTATGGATTGCTTAATTTTCACTAATCTCTTAGGGTTTTCCTTAAATCTTCCAAACCTCTTCTTTTGTTATGATTTAATATCGATTTCTACTAAAAAAAACTACTAATTTGAACTTCTATTTAAAACCCTAATAATGGGAATTTCATTTTTGAGCTTCTTGAACCCTAGATCTACTAGTTTTTGAAAGATTTAGGAGTTTAAATCGGATTTATGAAGGTATTAATAAAAACCATATGTTAGGTAGGTTTTGAAGGTGTTAGAGGAGCTATTTCAAGTGAAGAAGCTTGTTGAAGGTAAGTGTTTTCATCCCAAATGTTGTTGTGATTTTGGATTTGAGTTTGATAGAGTTTTGAAGTGGGTTCCATGGTTATGAGCTTTAATAGCGATTTGAAAAAAGTTCAATCTTTGATGAAATTTCTTAGGGTGGGCTAGATTTGATGTTCTCTTAGCATGGATTTGATTATTATGATGTTTGGGAGTGTGATTTGGTAATTTAAGATTTGTATGTGAAGTTTCAGTTTTGATTTCGAAGTGAGGAAGACAAACCAGAGATTGCCTTTGGCGATCGAACGGCCTGATAGCCGATTGAACGACCAGGCGTTCGAACAACAAGGCGTTCGAATGGCCCTGTAGGGCGTTCAAACACCAACACTGCAGTTTGGCTAATTTTGTGTATTTAGCTCATTCTAATGTTTTTACTCTTGAGTATCATTTCTTATGACTTTGATGAGTAATATATGCTATGATAAGCTACTGGAACGACATGATATTGATGTTGGAAATTATGAAGAATAATTAGGTATTATGTGAAATTGCATGTGGTTGGCAAAACATGTTAGGATTGTTTATCTTCAATCCATGATTGAATGATTCCTTATGTTTTAAGCATGATTCTAGCAAGATTATAGCATGAGAATAGACTAGTATATCTTCATATAATGTGATTTAAGTTATGGTGAATGATAGTGTCATGTTTAGATTCAAGTGTGGTGTGTATATGCTTATATAGATCTAGCATGAGGTTGCACTTGACATGATTGATGTTTTCTGATGGGTTTCACTCATGATTTCAGCTAGGAACCATGATTAGATAGATGTTAAAGAGCATGTGTGTAGTGTCTTGTGAGTTATCTATAATGCATGTGGGGGTAATCATGATAATTTGTTGATATTTATGATTAAATATAATGCATGTGGGGCTTATGGGAGTACGTTTTATGAATTAGAATTCATGTAGAGATTGCTCACGTATGTATCATGTTGCATGCATCATGAAACGGATTTTTGAATGAAACTTTACCGAGTTTAGCCGATGCTGGTCGATTGGATGCAATTGTGTGAGAATTGCTTGAAGAGTTAATCAATTGAGGCTTTTCGATGCAGTTTTACGTCCAAGAGGATGGGGTTTTACGTCTGAAAGGGCATGATGTCCCTTGAGGACGGGTTTCCTCAATGCTATAAGGAGATAAACTATTGAGAATATCTTGACCCTAAGAATCTAGGCTAGTGTAGTCTAGTGCATGCATAAGGACTGCTTATGCTTTAGCCGATTAAGCAGGATTATTTTTATCGACTTTCATGGTTATGGAATGTGTGTTAGAAACACTTTATATGCAGGTTAGTAAGTGATGTTTATGCATGATCTAAAATGTGTATTACAGATACTTCCCATGCAGGTTTATGTGATGTTTTTGCATGATCTAAAATATGTGTTAGAGACACTTCTCATGCAGGTTTATGTGATGTTTATGCATGATCTGAATGTGTGGTAGAGATACTTCTCATGCAGGTTTATGTGATATTTATGCACGAGCTAAAGATGTGGTAGAAGCACTTCTCATGCAGGTTATATGTGGTGATTATGCATGATATGATTATTTGAGAATCACTTATTATATAGGATGGATGTGATGTCATAATGTGATTATTCATGCCATTATTAGTATGTATGAGATACTTGTATGCAGGATAATTACTTATGGATAATTAGGGGTATGGTAAGGGAATTAATCAGAAATGGGGATATTATGTGAAATGTAGATCTGAATTACCATGTTGATGTGTTGTGGTTGTTTTCTGATTAACGTTACTGTATTTCAAACCTTAGTTTTAATCACCCCTCTTTCTATAGTTTTTTTGGGGTTGCATGGTACGACATGCAATTGATCAGGTTACCTGTATGAGGGACGATCGGGATATGAATGGGAGTAGACGTGGATGCCTTTGGACATTGTTTTGTCTTCTAATTTATGCTTTGATGACACTAGAAAACTATGTATGGATGATTATGTTTCAGACTTGTGTATAACTGATGCTTTTAGGTCTGTCTAAGATTTTTAGATTTTGAGCCACATGTCGGCTAAGGATTTTAAGTATGTGGGTTAAGTTTGAGGATTTATTTCAGAGATGTTATCCTATTTTATTTTACCTTATTTCTCTTGCACAAAGGATAAATGGTGCACGATTTCGTGTCTGTTATTTACCCATTAGAGGGGTTAAGACTTCCGCAATGTGTTAAACCAACAATCTTGTCGCCCCCGTGTGCTTCAACCGGCCCCTAGACCGGGTTCGGCTCGGGTCGGGCGGGCGCCAGGGTGTGACAAAAAGTTTTTTATATCGGATCACCTCTTTGTCCAAGAGTAAATAAGGTTAGGTTATGAGTGTTAAGGGTTAATGGGTTGTGAGAGGATTAAGGTCTAGACTTAACTAACGAGGTTGAATTTTGTTAGTTGTTTGTCTTAAATATTTGCTTGCTTGATTGTGTTGTTTGCTTTGTCTGGTTGCTGGTGTTGCTTTCAGTTATTAGGTTATATGATTAATGTCTGGTTGTTGTGTAGATGGCTGACTCTAATCATGTAGGCACTAATAACCATAGCGGTGCTAGAGACCCGAGAGTTGACGATGGTTAACTGCCATTGAGGGGTTAACACAGGTTGTCTAGGCTAAGCACGTGAGTGGCAATGGGTTTGGGTCTCTTTCACTTGAGGGATTCAAGAAGCTTAACCCTCCTACCTTCAAGGGTGGGATAGATGCTTCAGAGGTGGATAACTGGAAACTCCATATGGAGAAGATCTTCAATGCCCGATGTTGCGCAGCAGAGGAGAAGACTCAACTTGCAATCTTCACATTCGAGGGCAAGGCTTAGAGATGGTGGTTGTCTATGGAGCGGAAAAGGGTCCAGGGTTGCCTTTCCCTAGGAGGAGTTCTTGTCTGCTTTCAATGACAAGTACTTTCCTCTCCATGTGTGGAAAGAGAAGAAGAAGGAGTTCTTGACCTGCAAAAGGGATTCATGTCAATCTTAGCCTATGAAACTAAGTTTGTGGAGTCGAGCGCTTTGCACCTCCCTTCTTTGGCGATAAGTACGAGCATGCGAGGAAGTCGAGGATGGACTGAGGCCCTTCATCAAAGGCTGAGTAGTATCCTTCAGGCATAAGACCTTAGCGGAGGTGCTTGAGACCACTGTCATCGTGGAGCGGGACTCGGAGGACTACATGCGTAAGAGGGGGTATCAGCCCAAGAGGCCGAGACAGGAGGATTCTCATAACCTCCGGAACCATAAGTGTCATGATGGTCATCATGCCAGGAACCACACTACTCATGTGCAGTCAGACGGTCAGGGCCAGAGGGCCACTGCCACTTGCTACCTTTGTGGGCAACGGGGACATTATAAGCAGGAGTGTCCTCATAACACTCAGGGTGGTGCATAAAGACGTCCACTGGTACCACCTAACACTGGTCCTAGGCAGTAGGGAGCACCATAGGCAATACCCCAGGCGAGATCATCAGTCGGGCAGCAAGATGCTAAGGGGAAGAGGCCAACTAATGATGGGATAGTGTTTGCTATATCAGCACAGGAGGCAGGCAACTCCTCGGGTGTGGTGAAAGGTGTAAGATAGCTGATCTTAAACCGGTTTTTGTTTCACTTTAATTATCGGTTATCGTGAGGTTAACTCGTTTTCTGATTTATTCGGTGGTTTCAAAGATAGATGGTGTTTCTCATAGTTTTAATCAAATTACAGATACTGGTTTTATGTGATTTTTAATCAAATGTAAAGTTTTGGGATTTTTTTAAAATTTTACTATTTTTCCAAAAATTAGGGTTTGGCGGGACCCTTGTGGGCCCCTTCGTCAAAATTTGGGTTTTTGGACCAAATTAACCCAGACATCAACACAAGCCCTTATAAAAATTTTCATAATTTTTTCAGGTTTTATTAGTGCTCAAATAACTAAATTACCCATTTTAAACCTATTTTTCTATCATACCCCACAATTTACCCATGGACACCCCAAGAACTTACTATAAAAGGCCAGACCTGAGCCATTCCCATTTTGGGAATAGGCTGAGATGGTGAGGACAGGCATAATCCCCAATTAGGCCCTGATTAGAAGGTGTTTAAGGTAAGTCCATTCTAATTAAGCACCAAATCCTAGCTTTCCTCATAATCCGTTCTAGATCTACCATTTCCTATTTGTTTTTATTCATTTTTAAACATCAAAACTACTTATTTGCATCTTTACTTCAAACCCTAGCTCTAAAAATCTAATTTTTATGTTCAACAAGCCCTAGATCTAAATTTTTTATTAGGGTTTTCTATGTTAAATAGGTTTCAATGGAGTTTAATTCAAACTCTATGTCTTTGTAAGGTTTTCAAGAAAGGTGACCATCAAATCCAAGCCTAATCAAGGGATAAGGTAATGGACTTTCGAAATTTCAGTCTTCCTATGGTAAAACTCTTGATTTTGTGGTTTATTTTGAATGGAGTTACTTGATTTAGTGTTCAAATGTTATAATTTGTAAATGGTAATCTTTAATCCCGATTTCATAGGGTTTTATCTTGTTATGATGTGGATTAGCATTTTGGAAGTTATGGTGGACTTTTAATGGCATTTAGGTTGTTAGATGGTGATTTTGAGTTTTATCAATGGAGTTTCGGTTTGAAAATTCAAAAGGAAGAAGGTCAATTCTGCCTTGTTGGCGTTCGAACGGCCCTTCTGGGCATTCGAACGGCAACACTGTCAGTTCAACATATTTCCTGTTTAGCCGATCGAACGACCCTTCTGGGCATTTGAACGGCTACACAGCAGATTTTTGTATTATGTGTATGATGTTTATTTTGATGATTCTACTCTAATATGCCAATTTCATATGAATGTGGAGTGTTTTGAGCTATAGTATGCTACTGGAAAGGTATACCATTGAGGTTACGAAGTTGAGGTATATATTTTGAGTTATGTGGAATGAATTATGGTTGGAGGTATGATGTTGGAATTGCCATCTTGAAGTTATAAATGGTTGATTCTCTATGGTTAAGTATATTTTCAGTAGAGCTACAACCTACTAATGGACTGATATGTCATGATATGATGTGGTTAATTGATGTGTGAATGTTAGTGAACGTCATGGCTTAAGGATGAAGTGAATGATCTTATATGTGTTTAGCTTGTGGTTGAGCTTTGATTTGAGTAATGATTTCAATGATTCTTCTCCTATGATTTCTGCTAGAATTCATGATTAGATATTAATTCACATGTGTAGTGTGGTAGTGAGTTAATTTCAAGCATGTTGATTTGCATTGAGTGAAGTGCTTCTACTAGGTACACACACGCACATGTGGGGTTTAATGATGATGTTGAAGCTTGATATTATAATTATGAATGATGCATTAGGGGCTGATGAGAGCACTTATCATGAATTAGGATTCATGTATGCCTTGCCCACGTATGTACCATGTTGCATGAATCATGAAAATGGATTTCCAATTGAGGCTTTCTCAAGGATAATCGAATTTGATCGATTGGATGCAATGTAATGAAATTGCGTACCGGATTGATCGGTCGTGGCTTAATCGAAACTTGATTGGTCCGAAAGGACATGTTTTGATTTGAGTTCTTGTGTGGAACGAGTGCACTCCCCGGGTTGAGTCTAGTTAAATGGAGTTATGTAGGGATGAGTTGTGTACTTGTCTTGTAGATTGAGATTATTATGATTATCTGGACCCTGAGAATCTAGCTGGTTTGTCCGAGTACACCTGCTTACCAGGTATCATTGCTTAAGACTTTAGTTTTGACAAGCAGGGTTGCTTGGGAGTTTAGATTTGATGGGTAGGAGTTGCTCGAAGGTGTTGGCCTTGAGGAGCAGGAATTGCTCGAAGGCATTGGCTTTGAGGAGCAGGAGTTGCTTGAAGGCTTTGACCTTGAGGAGCATGTCTATTTGATAAGTGTTTACTCAAGGGCTCTGGCCTTGAAGAGCAGGTTTATTCTCCATGTGTATGGACTTGCATGTTGGACTAGTGTGTGTGTGACACTTATACATGCATGATGAATGAGAATGTTGATGCATGATTGGATATATATGTTAGAGATAAATTTCATGCAGGTTTATATGATGTTGATGCATATGTTAGAGATACATCTCATGCAGGTTGATATGATGTGATGCATGGCTAGATATGTATGCTAGAGATACATTTCATGTAGGTTGATATGATTTGATGCATGATTGAATATGTATGTTAGAGATTCATTTCATGCAGGTCGATATGATGTGATGCATGATTGGATATGTATGTTAGAGATACATTTCATGTAGGTGGATATGATGTAAATGGTACTATGTGGATTATACACTATGATGCAGGTTTAGGTGATGTGTATGTGTGATCAAAAAATGTTACATCTTGTAAATCTTTGATTTGAATGATTATATTGTTATGTTGTCGTGTTGATGATGCTGATAGTAATTAGAAAAACCATTGCTGAGTTTGTTTAAACTCACCCCTCTTTATTGTGTTTTGCTTTGGGGCTGCATGGCGCGACACGCAGACAGACATGATATCCTCTTTGAGGAAAAGATCGGAGACGACTTGGATGTGATCGTGGAGATATGTGACTCATTTTCCTTGGTTTATGCTTTATGTTTAGAACCCTTGTGTATGGTTCTCTGTTAGATTTATATCACTTTATACAGTTATGTTGTCTAAGACCTAATTTAGAGCCAGTGTGGGCTATGGTTGACTAAGTATGTGGGTTTGAGACTAGTCGTTTATTTTGAGTTAAGCGTCTCTCTTTCTTTTCTACTTATTTATTCTTGCTCAAAGGAATGTGCGTACTCCGTAATTCTATTAGATCACCCGTATTTAGGGTTAAGTCTTCCGCTAAACTATGTCTCAATTTTCCCTCGTCGCCCCCGCGCGCTTGACCGGCCCTTGGACCGGGTTCGGCTCAGGTCGGTCAGTGCCGGGGTGTGACAAAAGGTATGATTATTGTTGCCTCCCACTATGCTAGAATACTATTTGATACCGGTTCCTCTCATTCTTTTATCTCCCCGCATTTTGCTCATGAGATTGGTGTTGGTCATAAATTGTTATTTATTCCATTGCGAGTCTACACCTTTGTCTTCACTTCGGGCAGAGGAGTATCTTGAGATGGTTTCCATGATGATTGATGGGCATGTCTTACATGTGGATTTGATTATATTACCAATCATTGATTTCGATGTGATTTTAGGCATGGACATGATGTCGAAGTATCGTGTGCATGTGAATTTTCAAAGTATCGTGTGCATGTCAAAATATCAAAGATGGCGTTCCGTACCCGTTATGGACATTATGAGTTCCTAGTGATGTCTTTTGGTCTCATCAACGCACCAGCCTTGTTCATGGATCTGATGAATTGAGTCTTCCGGCCTTATCTAGATCAATTTTTGATCATATTTGTGGACGATATTCTGATCTATTCGGCGAGTGAAGAGGAACATGAAGCACATTTTAGAATCATTCTGCAAACTTTACAGGAGCATCAGCTCTTTGCGAAGTTTGACAAATGTGAATTTTGGTTAAAGAATGTGCATTTTCTTGGTCATGTTATATCGAATTACGGTATAGCGGTTGATCCTTTGAAAGTCGAAGTCGTGTTGAAATGGGAGCAACCAAAGAGTGCATCTAAGGTTCACAGTTTTTTAGAACTTGCCGGGTACTACCGCCGGTTCATTGAGGGCTTATCTAGAATTGCAAGCCATATGACCAACATGACCAGGAAGAATGAGAAGTTTGAGTGGAGTCAAGCATGTGAAGAAAGCTTCCAAGAGTTGAAGAAGAAATTGACTTCAGCCCCAGTTTTGACTTTGCCTTCTGGAGTGGTGGATATGTGGCCTATAGTGATGCTTCACTTCGTAGTTTAGGTTGTATACTCATGCAGGATGGGAGAGTGGTAGCTTATGCATCTCGACAACTTAGAGTGCATGAGCGGAACTATCCCACTCATGATTTGGAGTTAGCGGCCGTGGCCTTTCCATTGAAGATTTGGCGCACTATCTTTATGGTAAGAAGTTTGAGGTGTTTATTAAGCACAAGAACTTGAAGTACCTATTCACTCAAAGGGACTTTAATATGAGGCAAAGGAGATGGTTGGAGTTCCTTAAGGACTATAATTTCACTATCTCTTATTATCCCTGAAAAGCTAATGTGGTGGCGGATGCCGTGAGTAGAAAATCAGCCACTTCGATAACTTGTATGTGTGTTTGAGAATGGCTCTTGTACGAGGATGCCATTGAGCTTAAGCCAGAGTTAGCTATGTAGAACACATGTAGTTGGTTGGTCAACTTTTCCATAAGCTCTAGCTTAGTTGATGTGGTAATTGAAGCTCAAAAGAAGGATGAGCATACTCAATCCCTTAAGGCTAAGTTGAAGGAAAAGGTGGTGTTGACTTCGAGGAAAGGTCCAATGGGAGTTTGACTTATAGAGGCCAATTGTGTGTGCTCAACTCCTTCGAGCTTAAGGAGTGTATCTTGTCGGAGGCACATCACTCTAGGTTTTCCATTCAAGGAATTTTTAAGCCTTCAATTTCCTAGATAGAAGTCTAGAAAGCTCCTCTAATTAGATTATTTGGGCCTACTAGAATCTAAACTCATTAGTCAAAAAGTGTTTAAGAATTATCTCTTGAATTTTAATCTTGAATTTGACTTGAGTTGATCATGATATGTACAAGTTTTTGAAAATCAGATAATTGTAATATCAAGCAAAAGAAAATAAAAAAGACCTTCACTCTCCTTGGTGCATTTCTCTCTTGGTTAAAATACATAGACCACACATTATAGTGTTTTCATCTTAATTGTGAATTAACACCTTATTGAGCTGAACATTCAAAAATGGCAAAAAGCAACCTATGAAACCAAATCATCAACTTTTTGTTTGTTCTTAAATTTTTTATTTTTTTCATTGAAAACTTATGAAGAAAAAATAAACATGTAACAACAATGCAAATGAAACAAAATTAGAAAACATGATCACGTCAAAAGTATAAGAAGAATTAATACATGGACAAAAATGACATCATTTCTAAATAGATATTTTCTCCCCCTAAGTCTTGCCTAGTCATCCTATCCTAATGCATTCTAAGGGCTTCTTGTTGATTTTCCAATTTAATTATTGAAGCATTGAAGATCAATTTTTCTAATCCACACTCACTTCATCTTATGCTCATACACTTGGTGTGGCAACCTTGGGCTTACTTTCTTAGGGGTGGCAATCCTCTTCTTTCTCGTAGGGTTTGACTTGTGTAGGTGGTTGTTAGGGCACTCATACCTAGTGTGATTCTAATTATGACAAATGTCACATATCATCAAGGCTCTAGATTTCATCTTGATCACTCTCCATCCTCTTAGCTTTTGTGGGGTGGGCACTACCTTAAGTATGTGGTTACTCTCTTTGGCTCTCACAAAGGTAGTGGGTTTAACACTAAGTATGTACAATGATGACTTAAACCCTAACACTTTCTTATCCCATTGACCAATGTTAATTATGGTCTCTAGAGATTTCTTCCCACTTCTGAATCCATCTAGCTACTCCTTAGAGGATATGAGTTCACTTTGAAGTGGACTATACTTCATTCTCACATTCTCAAGTTAAGTCTTGTCACACTCCAACATAACATTCAACTCATACAATCTATCCGGAATTCCTCCGTCAAGCACCAATCGATTCATTAAACCAACAATCAATCATTCAGGTTGCAATGATCAACAAATTAGACAACCAATCGATCATTTCTCACAATAGATGCTCAATACATCAACTATTAAAAATCCCAAAAATCATTCAACATCGATCAATCTGTTCAAATAACCAATCGATCACTTTTGGACTATAATTACAATTTTTTTCCTTTATGTCCAAAACTCTCAAAAATACTTTCTAAAAGTTTTCTAATTTAAATCTGAGTATTAATGCATGTGAATGTATGTAAAATTTACCTTTGAGGATTATCACAATGTTAAGTTTTCCATCTTAAAAATGAAAATTTCTCAGCTTCTTTTTGTCAAAGTTGAGTAATTCCAAATCTGACTTTGATCACATCAATAATCTTTATCAGATTTTTAAAACTTAAAACATACAACATTTGGACATAATTTTGTTCATTTAAATCAAGCCAATTACATGACATATACCCATATATTCTAATGTTCAAGAAGTGGAAGGCACCCTAAATGAGACTGGTTCAAAGTTGAAGTGTCTCAAATCAAATAATAGTAGTGAGGATTGTAGTGCTGAGTTGGACCAGTTTTGAGAAAAGCATGGGATTAGACATTAGAAAACAATTTCGAGGACAACTCAACAAAATAGGGTGGCAGAGCACATGAACTATACTATTACTAAAAGGGCTAAGAATATGAAGCTACATGCAAGATTCTAAGTAGTTTTGGGAAGAAGAGGTGCAACAACAGTGAACCTTATCAATAGAAGTCCCTTAGTACATACCACAGAAGCTCATATCCTAGAGAACATTTGGATAGTTATATAAGTGACTCTTTCACATCTTAGAGTATTTAGTTGCACCTCTTATGCTCAAACCACAAGAGAGGTCCAAACATGACGCAAAATCCAAGATGCACATACATACATTATGAATCGGATGAGTTCGGGTACCAGTTGTAATATCTCGGTGTAAACGGGCCCTACACACGATGATCAACTTTGAATGGTTATATATCTCTCATTCAAACTCTAATTTATGCGAGCTTGGTGGCGTTTTGAAGCTCTTCATGTATAATTTTTAACACCATTTGTTTCAGCCTTAAATTCTATCTATTTAGGAAGTTAATAAAATTATAAGGTCATGGGGTCAAACACACTTTTTTCTCACGGTTAAGCTATAAAACTTAGGAAAATCTTGGATATTGCACTAGGTTTGGGATTATGAAATAGGAAGGTAGTCAGAAGCAGAGATGCGGTATTTAGAGACGACTAATACTACAAAGATTGGAATAGTCATGTGGTTCCTATAGAACTTGATTATCTAAGTGATAGTGATTAGTACGAGGCCGAACCATGGACACCTCCACTTGCACTTCGACAATCAAAACACTAGCCAGTTCCTCTCCTTCCATACATTACATCTTATTTGTTGATAGTGGCAAACCTAAAACCTTTTAGGACACAACCAGTGGAAGAAAGAGTTAGGTGACAACAAGCTATGACTGAATAGATGAAGTCTCTCTCTCACAACTAAACATGGAACTTGTAGAGTTTTTGAAAGGGGAAGAATGTTTTGTACAATAAATGGTTTTTTCAACTTAAAGAAGAACTAGATGAGTCTCTGAGGTACAAGGCTGGACTAGTGGCAAAGGGGTTTCAATAAAAGCATAGTGTTGATTTTACAAAGACATTTCTTCAGTAGTGAAGATGAACACAATACGAATTGTGTTAACTATTGTGGCTATTGAGGACCTACATTTGGAACAGTTAGGTGATGAGACCACTTTTATTTTCAATGATATTGAGGAATAGATCTACATGAGGCAGCCAAATGGCTTTATAGTCCCAAGTATAGAGAGTTAGTTTGCAAGCTCAAGTAGAGTTTGTATGGTCTTAAACAAGTGTCCATGCAATGATACAAGAAGTTTAATTATTTAATGTTTAAGACCAGTTATATGTGTTGTGAGGTTGACTTTGTTACTACATCAAGTAATTGAGATATTTATACATTATTTTGCTGCTATGTGTAGATGATATGTTGATTACAAGGTCAAATATGCCAAAAATCCAAAATCTCAAGGGGGCTTTGTCTAAAGAGTTCTCTATGAAGGATTTAGGGTTATCAAAACATATCCTTATGGTAAGATCAATAGAGATAGGAAAGCACATACTTTGAAACTTTTCTAAGTAAATTACATGGATAAGGTGTTGAGATAGTTCATCATGCACACAACTAAGCTAGTCAACACAACCCTGGCTCATTTCAAGCTAAGCAAGAAGGATTGTCTTAAATCCAAGGAGGATAGGCTGGAAATGGCCAAGATGTCATATGCATCAATAGTGAGGAGTCTTATGTATGCCATGATGAGTACTAGGCCAAATATTTCTCATAATGTGGGAGTTGTGGATTGATTCATGAGTAATCCTAGACTGGAACATTGGAAAATTTTGAAGTGGATTCTTAGGTACTTGCAGGGTAGCAAGATCTAACCTTAGTTTATGGTGGAATTTTGGTGGAGCTGTAAGGTTATGTGGACTTAGATATGGTAGGTGAACTAGATGGGAGGCAAAATATTACTAGTTGTATTTTCCCATCAGGTATGGTCTCATGGATGTCAAGATTGCTGAAGATTGTTGCTTTGTTAACCATAAAGGCTTAGTATGTTGCAGCTACAAAGTTTAGCAAGGAGTTAGGCGAGGAGCATGATTGGAGAGTCCATTGTATAGTAACAGTCAAAGTGTTATACTTTTAGTAAAGAATGCAGCATTCCATGCCCAAATAAGCACAATGACGTAAGGTATCACTATACAAATTTTTTTACGAGAGCGTGATCAAGTTAGAGAAAAATATGTACAAAGAAGAACACTGCATATATGTTTACTAAGGTTGTACCTAGTGAGAAGCTGAGGTTTTGTTCAACCTCAGTGGGTCCTCTAGCTTGAAGACCGGTGATATCAATAGTTTCTATGATGAGACATGATAGCATTGTTGTAGGAAGTTGCAATTAAGGTGGAGAACATTGGTGCACTTTTATCCAGGTGGATGCAGGTACAAATTCTTATAGGTATCTCGTAGAATTCAAGTTAAGGTGCAAGTTGTGGTGACAAAGAATGTGTGAACGTGTTTGTGACAATTGTGACTTGACTAGGAAAGTCAGGAAATAAACTCCCATGTGGACTCCACATTACACAATGACTATAACTTTGTAAAACCATATATGTGGGTCACATAAGAAAATATGGGTAAGAGTGCGTTAAGGTTGTGAGTGACAGGTGGGTTTTAGCTTTTATATTTGTATGTTTTGAATGGCTTTTTTGGGAGTTTTTCCAAGAGGTAAGAGAATAGCCTATTGTAAGGGAATCTTCTTATTTAGTGGATTTGTTGTTACTCGTAGAGGCAAGTGTTGCTGAACCACGAGGTAAATCTCATTTTTTGTTTTAGTTTTATTTTTCTATTATTTATGTATCCTTATACTCGTTGTTCTTGTAATCAGGCTTGTACTAACGATTGTGTTCACAGACAGAAATAGATGATTGGATTTGGTAAGACTCCTAGAACCCCAACAAGGCTGGGAACCTATTAGTAATGGTAGGCCTAGTTTTCTATATTTGGAAAAATTATTGAGTGGAACCTTTCTATGAGCCACGTGGTATCTTGACACGTTTCAATATCTACGTGTTTGAAAGTGAGTAAATTCATGTTTTAAATTGAGTGTACCTGTTACAACATGAATGGACTTGTGCATGGCCACGTGGTAGAATGGTTCCACTGGATACCTTTGCCTATATTTGAGCCCTGGCTCGTGCCTGCACTTGACTTCGCAGTACATGGAATTTCAGTTGGTGATGAATCGACTTCTTCAAGTGAATATGAGCAGCCAGGCTTTGAAAGTAGGTCAAGCTCGAGCGGAATTTGAGCTCAATACAAAACAAATGGGGCTTGAGCCAAGCGAGCATAATGCTCGACTCGACCCGGACAACTCCTCCTATGTGTCATATGGCAATTTATAGTGCCTAATTAACCAGGGGGAGGCACCTAAAATAAATGTTTTTCACAATTTAATTATAATATCATAAGAACATGCGCTTAAAAAATGGTAAAAGCAGAGCATAATTATGTCCTCTATATCTCGTTCAAGACCACTATCGATTTATGCATTATACCTCAGTGCCACTTTTTCAACTTTTCCTTGTGGTTTCAGGTCTATTTCATGAAAAACAAATTTGATGATTCGCATCTGCCATGTCGATCCATAGAACGTGGTTCTTCACAAAGAACATGAAGATTTGCTCAGCATATTGCGACATGCAGAGTTTAGTTCATTGTTCACTTGATTTTATCATTGGATTTACAATATTGCCTGATACATTTCTTGATTTTCTTGAAAGGATTAATGGGCAGATGAACTTTCAAAGACAGCCACGTTGCGGTTGATGCTCCTTTGCTAATAGTTGTAAGGGTCGTCTTAAAAGGCGACGAACTTTTCTTAAATCGTCACTGCTTACAGAAGTGAATAATGCTCTGTGCTTTTTACTAAACAGCCATTTGGATGAAAAAATTGAATGGAAGGGAGAGCAAACTCAACAACATAAAATTCATGTGAACAACAAAAGATTATGTTCATCCTTAAGCTCTTACTTTAATTTGGGTATGAATCTCATCATGGCTCCACAAACTTAATTGGCAAAAAATTTTGAAGTAAAAAACAAACAATAACTGAGAACTAATAATCCTTTCCACTTGATCAGAATGTAAACCGTCGATCTAACTAAGACTTTGAGATATGTGATTCACTGATACTCAGATATCTCTGCACTTCACCCGCAGACATGTCCCCTATCTTCTTCCCCATCACCTCACTTATCAGATCCACTAGCCCCTCAACCTTCATGTAGTAAGCAGCGTTGACCATTTCAAAGAGTGTTTCCTTGTCCACGTCCATAAACTCCTCTTCCCACTCATTCAACTCCTTCCCAACTGCCGGCTTCGGATCGGCTGTGATGCACTCCCACCAGGGTGGGTGGGAGTGCCGAATTAGGTGAAACCACGTCACCAGGGTGGCAGCAGGAGACCGGGTTACTGACCCGGGTGACCGATGGCTTCGTGAACAGGACGACCGGGCGAAGGTATTAATCAGATCAGAACCGGGCGAAGGTATTAATCAGATCAGAACCGGGCGAAGGTATTAATCAGATCAAAACCGGGCCAGGCCAGTGGAGTGCATTTCACGAAACCCAGAACTCCCACTCTGATCTGCCCCGGTGATCCGATCAGCACTCTGCGACTCACTCCGTCCCGCTGCTCCCGCTCCCACCCGGTGACCAGAGAAGCACCGATCGACGCCGGAGAAGAGTGGAGTGTTCTTCAAGGAAACCACTTTCAGAACTCCCGCTCCCACCCAACCCGGCGATCGGAAGAGCTCCCGCTCTGCTCTGCCCCGGTGATCCTTGGAGCACTCTGCAACTCACTCCGTCCCGCAG
This sequence comes from Saururus chinensis, assembly GCA_035235625.1. NCBI lineage: Eukaryota > Viridiplantae > Streptophyta > Magnoliopsida > Piperales > Saururaceae > Saururus > Saururus chinensis. Next base: position 32,444,224 of record CP141144.1, read on the forward strand.
CTCCCGCTCCCACCTGGTAACCAGAGAAGCACCGATAGACGCCGGAGAAGAGTGGAGTGTTCTTGAAGGAACCCACTTTCAGAACTCCCGCTCCCACCCACCCCGGCGATCGGAAGAGCTCCCGCTCTGCAACTCACCCATCCCGGTGACCAGAGCAGCGGCGATCGACGCCGAAGAAGAGTGGTCAGGCAGCAACATTCTCAGAGGCAGCCGACACATAAAAAATGAAATAGGAGGTGCAGTCTGTTGGCACTCGCTCCTGCAAGTCGGTCTGATTCCCGTTCGATAGTAGAAAAAGCACGATCGTTGAGGTACAACAAACGAACTTGAGATACAGATGCGCTTATGTATTTTTTTTTTTGTCTCTATCCATCATTCCAGGGGGAAAAAAAGGAACTTCGATTGTTTTAACATTCCATTTTCTTTCACGGACAACTTCTGGGGTTTGATTGTTCTGCATTGTGTTTACTGCACGCCAAAGTGACTGCTCCATCCCAAATTCTTTAGGTTCCATTTTCTTTCACAGATATTTTCTGGGTTTTGAATGTTCCACATTGTGTTTACTGCAAGCTTCAGTCACTACTCCATCCCAGATTCTTTAAAGAATAGAAAATTGGATTTTTTGCTTTTTACCACATTTCCACCGACCTGCCTTTCGTTTGTTCCGCATTTTTTGATGGGCTTTCTTTCAGCTTACCACGCTTCTATATGTCGGAAAGAATAAACTGCATATGCTCTATGGTTATTTTTATTTTTGAATCTGAAGTCCTAGATCGACAAAGTGAGGCCTTTTCATCTCCTGCAAATCAAAATTATGTTGTCCAGAGCCTCTTCTCTGTTTTGCTTTTTCCAGGAAAAATTGTATCTTTTCCACTTTAGAATTTTTTGTTGCCTGTCTACTGATGAAACTGCATATGCTCTGTGTTTATTTTTATTTTTTAATCTGAAGTCCTAGATCGCCAAAGTGAGGCCTTTTCGTCTCCTGCAAATCAAAATTATGTTATCCAGATCCTCTTCTCCATTTTGTTTTTTCCAGGAAAAATTGTATCTTTTCCATTGTGGAATTTTTTGTTGCCTGTCTACTGATGAAACTGCATATGCTTTGTGTTTATTTTTATTTTTGAATCTGAATTCCTAGATCGCCAAAGTGAGGCCTTTTCGCCTCCTGCAAATCAAAATTATGTTGTCCAGAGCCTTTTCTCCGTTTTGCTTTTTCCAGGAAAAATAGTATCTTTTCCACTTTGGATTTTTTTGTTGCCTATCTGCTGATGAACCTTGGAGCAATATTATTCCAACTTGGAGCAATATTGCTCCAACCTGAAATGTTCAATGATTTTGATGCATTTAATTGCTTACCAATTATTTTGATGCCTTCAATTCATATAAGCCTTGCAGCAATATTGTTGTAGGGTTGGAGCAATATTGCTCCAACCTTGAGCAATATTGCATTAGCGTTGGAGCAATATTGCTCCAACTTGGAGCAATATTGCATCAACCTTGGAGCAATATTCTTCCAACTTGGAGCAATATTGCATCAACCTTGTAGCAATATTGCTCCAACCTTGGAGCAATATTGTTCCAACTTGGAGCAATATTACATCAACATTGGAGCAATATTGCTCCAACCTTGGACAATATAGCATCAATATTGGGGCAATATTGCTCCAACATTGGGGCAATATAGCATCAACATTGGGGCAATATTGCTCCAACCTGAAACTGTTCATTGATTTTGATGCCTTTAAATGTTTACTGATGATTTTGATGCCTTTAATGTTCGATTATTTTGATGCCTTCAATTTATATAAGCCTTGCAGCAATATTGTTGTAGGGTTTGAGCAATATTGATTCAACTTGGAGCAATATTGCTCCAACCTTGGAGCAATATTGTTCCAACTTGGAGCAATATTGCACCAACATTGGAGCAATATTGCTCCAACCTTTGAGCAATATTGCTCCAACCTGATAGGTTTGATGATTTTGATGCCTTTAATTTATTTAAGTCTTGGAGCAATATTGCTACACTGTAGGAGCAATATTACTACACCTTAGGATCAATATTGCTCCAACCTTGCAACAATATTGATGCAAGGATTGAGCAATATTGCTACAATTGTAAATTATAAATGCTAATAATTCTTAACAACATTATAACTTTTGTAATGTGCTTTTTGATGTTTCAGGAACAGTGTCTTCACTATAGTAGGGCTTCCTTTCATTGAATATCTATCATGGCAACTAAATCAAGTAGGTTTTTTTTAATCCCTACGTTTAAAATGTTTGTGGATGTTGTTGATGTACTAATATTAATGCTTATGCATTAGGATTATTGCTTTTGTTATAGCAATATTTTAAATGTTAATCCTATTATCGATAATTGAATTATATGCGACATTTTAAAGACATTATTGCTACAACATTTCTGCATTATTGGTAATTTTATAGCACACTACCTAAAAATGTTGTAGCATTATTTCAGCTATACTCATACCATCTTGAATATGATGCCAGTGTATATTTTAAATATTGCTATGTTATTTACGGGGTTATATTCAACACTTTTATTATATGTCTAGGTACCTTCTTACTAATACTTAGATATGTATTGATGCAGAAGTTCTTGAATCAAAGAAGAGGGGCTCAAACCTTGGAGGAGGATCAGGAAGAAATAGGCGAGAGTCATTGAAAGTCCCTTGTTTCCCCTCGGGACTAGCAAAGTCAGTGAGCATATTGTCTACCTTCCCAGAGGTGAAGACTCTTGTTAGCCAAACCCCCTTCATCCAATTGTTAGACGCCAGAAACATCGTTTGTCAGGCGTCACTTTTTGAAGTAATTTTGGGTTATTGGACTGAGGCCCAACCTGGGGTCACATTCAAAGGATGTAGAGTGGACTTCCTTGTGGAGGATGTGGCCCTCATTGCGGCCTGAAGAAGGGGGGCAATCGGGTGGTCTTCGCCCAAGAAAGGGAGGAGAGGGGTGCGTATTGTAAGCGTCGTTTTGGGAAGAAGCAGGTTACAAGATCTGAAATTGAGAAGACCATGGACGTTTTAACTGCCACGACCGACCCTACATCGGTGGAGGATTGTGCAAGAACGATCATCTTGCACATTTTCTCATGCCTCCTATTTCCTCATACCCACACTGTGGTCAAGAACGCGTTAATTGACCTGGTGGAAGACATGGGCAGCCTCCATCAATATGACTGGCCTCAAGCTATTTATGAATTTTTAGTAGTCTCAGCCTCAACTCTCCATAGGAAGATTATGTCGAAGGAGGCAGGCAAGTCTGAGGGCTATGGATCATTGATTGGAGCAGCATTTGTCCTACAGGTATTTTATACTTGCTACATAATTGTATTTACATGATTATATAGGAGTTACAAAATGCTAATTTTTATCTTTTATATGTTATAGGTTTGGGTGTTTGAGCATTTTAAGATGTTCATATCCCCTGTGCCGCATAAGCTGCCCCGATTTGCGAAGTGGCCAAATTGTGGCATGCTAAAGGGGGAAAAAGAGGCTAAGCACCATAGGTCGGTGGGCAAATATGCACAAATGTTTAAATTTCTGAGACCACAAGAGGTAAGTAATTGTGACTATTTTTTATATTGAAATGTTTGAGTTTTTAAAATCTGTTCAACTTTTTAGTTTATTGAACTTTGCATGTTAACTAATTGTGCATATGTTGACCACAGGTTCTATCTGTGTTGGTTCCTGTTGCGAATGAGGCAAATCTCATTGAAGGGGCAGGAAAGGCCTTAAAAAAAAGGAAGGTAGGAATGGAAGGTGGGGCGCTGGTGAAGGCGAGTGGGGGAGGAATGTTGGTCCTGAAGTCGGCACTAGATAATATGGCCTCTGCACTTGGAGTTGTGCATACTGCCATGCATATATTGGAGGAGGAGGGCTACCCTACTGACCATCTACATGGTGTCATGGACACCATTTCAGAAAATTTTTTGACATTTAAGAACATGGCCAATCATTTGGTTAAGAGGCCATCAAAGAGGATGAGGCATACCTCTCCTGTAGCAGCGGACGAGGATGAAGGTGGCAAAGCTGACGAGGAAGATATTGGAGATAATAATGATGATAATGAAGAGGAGGGTGAGGAGGAGGGAGGGGAAGAGGAGGGTGAGGAGGAGGGAGGGGAAGAGGGGGAAGTGGTGGAGGAAGAGGGGGAGAGAAGGAGGAGAGGAGGCCGAGGGGGGAGAAGGAGGAGAGGAGGCCGAGGGGGGAGAGGAGGTGGGAGAGGATGGGGGAGAGGAGGAAGAGGGGGGAGAGGAGGTGGGAAAGGATGGGGGAGAGGAGGAAGAGGGGGGAGAGGAGGTGGGAAAGGATGAAGAGGTGGGAGAGGATGGGGGAGTGACACGAGAGGAGGGTAGAGTGGATGAGGGAGAGGGGGGAGAGGAGGAAGAGGGGGGAGAGGATGGGGGAGAGGCAGGAGAGGAGGGGAGAGTGGATGAGGGAGAGGGGAGAGAGGCGGATGAGGAGGAGGGGGAGCGGAGCAAGGGGAGGATAAGAGAGAGGAGGGTCCAGTTGGGGAGTGCCGAAAGAATGATGAGGAGGGAGATGGGGAGGGAGATAAAGAGGGTCTCACTTCGAAAAGACCTCTACGGATAAAATATAAAAGTAAGAAGTATGGGACCCCTTTTACTCAGGAGACAAAGAGGAAGAGGAGGGAGAAGAAGGAAATGACTGTGGAGGGGGCTGCAACCATTTTAGTTTCTTGCGAAGCCTCAGCCAAGCAAGCATCCCGTACCTTCCCTTGCCGTCCAATGAAGATTAACTTATGCAGTCCTCTATCTAATTTGTGTACGCGAGATCAAGACACTATTCAAAAATTCATTACAGATAGGAGCCATTCTGTGGTGGGTGTCGGTGTCGCAGACAATGACTTAGTGGATATGTTGAAGGCGGAGTACATCTCGTCTAATGTAAGACTACAATTTCTATCTCTTTAAATCTTAAGTATTCAATATTGATTTTATACTAAGTGTATGCTTCAATGTATGTAGGTAATAGATGCTTACATGTATATGCTACAACAAAGAGCATCTAGATCTACTGGAAATGCCTTCCCCAAATGCCACTTTGGGACCTTTGCGTTGCAATTTTATTTCACCAAGGTATGGTCCAAAGCCTAATATATTTATGTATTGGGTTAAGTTAGGATATGGACTAAGTCAAATCCAATGGGAATTGCAATTGAAGGTTATGGCAGAGGACGCATTGGAGGACCTCGCAACCACATGTTTTGGAGCGGATAAAGAATGTCCTGATTTCATCTTTATACCAATGTGTGACAATGCACATTTTTACTTATTGGTCATAGATGTTGACAAGACTGAAGTGAAATGGTTCGATTCCATGCCTGGGTATGGCCATAAGAAACGACATCCTAATGTGAAAAAATTGGTGAGTTAATGTATGATTCATTGAAACCAATTTTTCTTTAAACAATTGCTTTGAAACTAATTTGGCAAATATGTGAATAATAGATGGATAGCATTGGAGTATTTCTTGAGGAGCACCTTAAGGTACCTAATGCTAAAAAGTGGAAGATCGTTAGTAAGAAGGGACCATACCAATCAAACGGGGTTGATTGTGGGTTCTTCCTCATGCGTACTGTATATTGCATTAGTTCTGGTTTGCCAGTTGATTATACTCAGGTATAATGGGGTTAACAAGATATATGGGCCAATTGCATATATTTTTTTATTTCTTCTTTATTCCTTCAGTCAAAATGGGATACTAACAAATTTATTCGTTTCAACTTTTTTAGGAAGATATCTCTCAGCGTTTGAGACTTGGAATGGCTGCAGAGATCCTAAGAGGCTCTACTGATTGAGTATGAGTCTTTATGGTGATGGTGAGAACCTTAAATGATATGTATTAATGTTTCCTAGATCCATAGGTATGTATATATGAAAGGGGTGAATCTAACATTTGCTTGGGCTTTACTTTGTATTAAAGGTTGAAAGCTGATGAATTTGGTTTCCGTCGGTTTTTTTATTCTACTACTTACATTGGTGATTAGATGAATGAAGACAAAAGTTCCCGGTTGAGACTGTCATGGGGTCTTTTGTTTTTATCCGCCCAATATTTAACTCTCTTCTTCTTCATTATCTCCTTCTTCAATGTTTATCACCCAATTATTTCTTTTTCTCCAGAAAAAGGTGATGATAGATGAGAAGCCTTTGTTTTAAAAGGTAGAGTATAATACAAAGGTTCTCACCGAATTTATATTCATCTCTTTTTCTCTCACTTTCTATCAAATGCTTATACCAAATTCATTGACAATTCGCCATTATTTGCTAGAGGTCTTCTAATGAAATGTATGTTTAATTTTTTTATGATCCTGGTTGTTCACTCGTCAATTAATTTTGCCATAACCCTCATTCTTTGAATATTACCCAATTAGCTTTCAAAAGAAAACTAACTATTGCTTTGGCTGATCCTAGTTGTTCTCACTCATCAATTAGATACGTCATGACACTCATCCTTTGAACTGTTACCTAGCTAGCTTAAAAATGAAAATTGTTTCTGCATCATGTGATTATATGTTGAAGTCACGATTTGTGGTGTGATCCATATATGGGACATGGTGATATACCTTTGTATTTTACATTTTTTCCTTTTTGTTTTGAATAATAAAAGCATTTGCAACTATGTTTAATAAAACGTTGGCCCATTTGTTTGTGGTGACAGAATCATCTGAGACTTGAAATGTAGGCAGAAATTGAAAAGTCTGGACGAGTTTCAATGATAGATCTTGCTGATAATATTGGTGATGATTTGTTCTATGTGGAGATGCAGTCTTGATAGATAGTTTCTAGCAATTCAGATCTCATGCTAATACAAGGAGATATAATAGCTCAATCCTATTTGGTCTGCAGTTGCTGAAGAAATTAATGAGAGGCTTCGAGAATGTAGTCAAATTGCATTAGCAAATCTCGCTGCTCAATTGCATGTCAGCTCAGAGTTGCTAGCTTCTGTTTTGGAGACCCGTCTTTGGATTCTTGTAAGCATATATTTCTCCTTGCATTTATATCGTATAATGTTTGTGTGATTGTAGATGACCACTGTATGCAACAAGGTGTCATGAAGTTTGCACTTTGTTATCAAATTATATCTTTCCCCTTGTTGAAACCACATAGTACATCAACGTGCCAACTTTGTATTTGTAGGATATGAAAAATGCTGTAGAAAATTTAATATGATTCTTTGTCTTTGCCTTGACCAATTTATAGCCAACATCGACAATTTTACATATTTCATGAATAGTTATCACCTTTACTATCATCTTATCTGTTGCTCATTTGAGAAAATTGAATTTGATTGAGATTATTGCACCCACAAAGTGTGGATCATCTGCTGCTACTAATTGACTAGTGGATACTTATTATCTTTCTCTTGTTTATTTTTATTTTCTTCATCCTACGTTAACATGCATTCAAATTCTTCCATGTTAAATTCAATGAAACTTTTTATCATGTAATAATTTTGTGTATGCCAAAAACCTCATTGTCAAGTGGAGCAGTAGCTAGGAATATCATTTATGTGAATAGCACAATATCATATGAACTTAACTATTCCAAGAAAATAAAGATGAACAGAAGATTAGGTTAACTACTGTTTATAAGTTAAAATGTTCTTCTACAGGGATATGTGGAGCCAAAAAATATGAGGTGCTACTCATAGAAACGTAGATCTGAATATAATCCTTTGAGTTCTTGTCATAATGGGATTTTATACTTCTGAGAGCTGAAAGAAATACCAGGCAATCACTTGTAGCCATGTCACTGGCCTATGAAGAAAAGGATCTCCATGACTTTTACAACTTTTTTCTTTATTTTTGTTCTCTGAGACATTCTTTACTACTCAAAAATATGCTTCATCAATAACCATTTGTATTTATCATGTCTCCAATTGTCAAAGCAGTACCAACATTACAATTTTATTCTTTCTAGGTGCAAGGAAGACTTGAGGGAGGACAGCTGTATACACCTGCATATGTTGCACGTATTAATGCTATGGTGCGTGGAGCTTCAAGGGGTATCATTGTTCCCACTAATTTATCAACAGTTTGGAGCTCTCTACAACAATTATTAATTGAGACAGATGGATTGAGTGGTGTATCTGTTGAAGGTGTTTTCTTCCAATCTTTATGTAATGGTCTAGTTAAGGAAGGCGAGATACTTGGATCAATTCGTGCTGGAGTTCAATGGACACCTGCTGTATGAAACATCTTATTAGCATTTGTTGCTCTTAATTATGTTGTGGCTTTCAAAATCTCCAATTTTCTGGCTTGATTTGCTTAAATTTACGTGAACTTTTATGATAAAAAGTTACCAGGATTAAGAATGTGAAAATGGGAGCAAATTAAACTGTTAGTAATTTGATGAAGGTTGTTGTGGGACACTTATTTTTAAATGCTGTTGTCGGTTTTGTGCTGCAGGTTTTTGCCCATGCTCAAAGAGAAAGCATAGAATCTTTTTTCACTTAGGTAGGAGTGCATACTAGCTTTCCAGCTTGAAACAGATATTTATTTTTAAGAAAAATTAATGCATACATCATCCTTGCTGCCTTTTCTGATATAATTCCCCTTGTGGATTACAGGATTATTTGCCTTTCAATTCTACTGCAGTTTATGGGCCTCAGGATGCTCCAAAGGTTTTGTCTCTTTGTCCATCAGTTAAGAGGGCACTTAAGGTGAACCTTTTTAATGTTTAAGACACTTCTTGGACATGTACTTTGATTTTGAATTATTTCTCACACATCACTTCCCCAGTCAGCTAAAGCAACTATTCTAGGGGAGTATTGTGTGTTGAGTACCAATTTCATCAAGGTCAGTCTATAGATCCTAGTCCCTTGGTATTTAAGATTTCTGCAAATATATTTTTTCCCCTTTCCTTTGGTCTCTTTTTATTTGTTTGTTTATTATGAGGTTATGTCATTCTCCCTTTCTTTAATGTGCAGGATGTGTTCGGTCTCCTAGACAAAGAAACAAAAACTCTTACTCATATAAGGGCTTCTCATGACACTGTTCTTTCTTTTATGTGAAATAAAAAAAAAAATTAGAAGCCCACCCTTTTAATCTAAGGTAGTCTTTTGTATGGCATCTTAGTTTGGTCTTTACCTTCTAATGGCATGACAATTTGTGAATGAGGATTTTTATTCTAGTTTATTTCTTTTATGAGAAATAAAAGCCCAAGATTTATATATTTTTATAACATCTTTTTCATATCTCCTTCCAGGCCTTTTTGGATATTCAACTTTATGAGAAAGCCCTCGATTTATTTGAAGATGATCCATCAACCTCAGTATGTTTTTCATTGTTGATCTTATGCTATAGTGTTTTGTACTTAATATGGATATTTAATATTTGTAGAATGATGATGCTAAGATTTTCTTCTTTAAATTTTAGGTAATTCTCCTTAGGCATCTGCTAAGGACGACATGTTCATCTATGGTGGATTTTCTTTTATCAAATTTGGTAAAATTTACTTCACCCACTTAATCGACTGATTACGTAAGGATGACACTGTCTGCAAGGACAATTTCTCTTAGTCGGGAAATAGCTCAGCTTGTCGGAGCAGTCCAAAATGACCAAGAAACATTGCAACAACCATGGAGTAACCTGAATCCTGCACAGGTTTGTTAAGGGCTAGCATGCATGTGTTTGAACAGTTATAAGTTCTAGGAAATAATGGAACGAGCATGTCTGAGAAAGATAATCTGCGTCGTTACATGCATTGGTTTACCCGGTCAATTCCTGGGTTTGTTTGGTTAGCAAAATACCGGAAGTAACAAGCACAAATTTTCTTGCAAAAAAGACACAGCCTTGGTAAATGAATGACTTGTATTTGGTTCCATTTACAGTTAAATTTTTTGTTGCTTTTTGTTTCCCTATTATATGTCAATTTAATCTTTAACTCTCTCTCTTGTGCCCCTTTTTTTTTGGCTTTCCTCATGCAAGATAAGCATGGGTTTTCCTTCCCCCCCCTCACTTATTTCATATATTTGTAATCTTTTTCTTCTCTATCTAATCAAACAGCTTCGTCAAAGTCGTTGTAAACATGTATTCTATTTATGAAATGGAGATCTCAGGCATAAAGAAATAGACAATAATAATATATTTACTTAGACTGCAACACAGAGTTTGTTGCTGCCTGTTCTATCTCGTTTCAGAGTATTTCACTTTTACAGGTAGTGGCTGCTGTTGGTTTCAAGGGCAGAAAGGCTTGAAATTCCGAGTGATATTAACCCTCAAGTCGCTGCTGTGATTGAGTCCTGCTGGGTCAAGTAACTAGATAACCGAACATCCATTTTTCGTTTTGGATTCCCTCTTACAGCAATGAAACACATCTTTTGTTCGTAAAACTGTAGGGACCCTTGGAAGAGACCATCTTTTGCCAGTATCATGGAGTCTTTGAAACCCATGATAAAGCCTTCAACACCTCAACCAGTTCTTGCTGAAGTATCACAGCTTACATAAAACGTGAAATTAGTTGCTGAGTGCTTGTTTCTCGGCATGGACGTTTTTTGGTGAAGCAATTCTAGTGGGAGCGGTTTGTGTGCAGATTGTCACATGTACAGGACTAAATCTATTTTGTGGATGAGTTTCAATTCTTTTTTGCTTCTACCTAACTCTTACCTCTTATTACGTTGGTCAATCAGAGTGCCCTGCTATCTACACTTTCTTTGTTCTGTTGAAGGCGAGCTGCTATCTCACATTTCAGGCTGAGTTTCAAACGCCCAACTTCAAATCTTTTTTCTCCGCAATCACTAAATGTGTATGGTCAAATATCTTAATATGTTTTTTGTATGTATTATTATTCCTGTGTAATTAAATGTCTAACTCATAGAGAAAATGAATTATATGCGAAAAGTGAGCAATTGCTTCACTAATGTCCAATATTTACATAATGCTTATTGTACAAGCAGGGATTCTTCAATAGATGGTCGTAAATTTCGATTCTTGGTTTGCAGGCAGCAGCGATTGATTTCATTTGTAATATCCGGACAGTTAATTATGTAAGCGTGCTGGTTTTGCCTCTTTCATCCTTTCTTATAGGGACATTCGTGATAGAAACATGGCGGTGATCATTGTTCGGTTATTTCGTCTCAAAGAGAAGAACGCATGGATGATGTGTTTATGAGTGGACTCCACGCCATGGCCTGGACACATGGCTGTTATAGCCTTGCAGGACTTCCATGCTATATGCTAAGCCTTAAGGAACCAAACCTAGTCCTCTACATTAGAAGAGTTTTCATTTTCTACTTCTCATTGACAATGATCCCAACCTAAACTATGCATAGGAGATCGATAGTGTATATGTTAGGGCATGTTAGCGTCTGTATTACTATGAGCGTCGTTAATCTTATATATCAACTGCTTTCGTATGTAGCTTATGCTGGGTTTATTGTTATAGGGGAGCATAAATTGATGTAAATTTGCTTATGCTTATTTTGGTGTGATAAAAAAAAAGATTGGTGTGCACAATCACCCTTTCTGAATTTTGAATGCATGAAGGGCATCCCCACCCTGCATGGCCTCTGTTTGGAAGTGCTTGTATGATTTTTATTTTTGTGTTTTTGCCAAGAATATTAGCAGCACAAAAGTAGAAAAAGGGTGCTAATAACCATACATTGCTACACCAAAACTTGTCTAACAAAACATTATATTTGGTCTTGATTTAAGAATCCAAAATAAATATACATTTTATTAGACAAATTCTCGTATAGAAAAATCATTATCATGTAGGAGGCCTCTTATTGCACTAACACATTGTTCGGTAGGAAGGAACACACGCATCTTATAAGATTTGGTAATTTTTGTTTTCTAATTGTCTTATTTTTGTTTTCTAAGGACATTGCTACTGTTAGGGCAATATCGCCCCAACATTTGAGCAATATCGCTCCAACATTAAAGCAATATCGCTCAAATGTTGGAGCAATATCGCTCCAAAATTGCTACAATATCGCTTCAATGTTGGAGCAATATCGCTCCAACATTGGTGCAATATCGCTCCAACATTGGTGCAATATCGCTCCAACATTGGAGCAATATCGCTCTAACATTAAAGCAATATCGCTCAAATGTTGGAGCAATATCGCTCCAAAATTGCTACAATATCGCTTCAATGTTGAAGCAATATCGCTCCAACATTGGTGCAATATAGCTCCAACATTCCTACTGTTGGAGCAATATCGCTCCAACATTAAAGCAATATCGCTCAAATGTTGGAGCAATATCGCTCCAAAATTGCTACACTATCGCTTCAATGTTGGAGCAATATCGCTCCAACATTGGTGCAATATCGCTCCAATGTCGCTCCAACATTGAACATTAGAGCAATATTGCTCCAATGTTAGAGCAATATTGCACCAACATTGGTGCAATATCGCTCCAACAGTAGCAATGTTGTAGCAATATCGCTCCAACATTGGTGCAATATCTCTCGAATGTTGGAGCAATATTGCTCCAACATTGCTACTGTTGGAGCAATATCGCTCCAACATTGAACATTAGAGCAATATCGCTCCAACATTGCTACTGTTGTTGCAATATCACTCCAACATTGAACATTAGAGCAATATCGCGCCAATGTTGGAGCAATATCGCTCCAACATTGGAGCGATATTGCACCAATGTTGGAGCGATATTGCACCAATGTTGGAGCTATATTGCTCCAATGTTGGTGCGATATTGCAGAAAGTTTAGCATCTCTTTTGGATGAACATTGATGTTATTCACTATAAATTTGTTTCATATTAAGTGTTTCCAAGTGATAATTTCTCTTAATGGAAATTTTAAATTACATTTCAAAACTTGAGTTCGTTAATGCTTTGATGATCACGCTTAATATATTAATGCATATGAAACTTACTAGGTTCCAACTACTCTTTTAGTATTTACTTCATATTCATTCCCTCTAACAAACATATCAAGTAATAAAATGATCAAAGATAAGAACGAACCAAACAAAAATTTCTCTACACTTTCGTTGGGCATGAACTCATAGATCAATAATTTTTATTCTTAGCGGATGCACCATCCCAAAAGCCTAACAAGGTTTTAGTGCTAGAGCTTTGCAATTAGTTCCACCTCATTCTTGAACCCTTCAAATCCCTGTCCTGAACTTTGAGAGAGCCTTTTCACAGCTATTTCTTGACCCTTTACTAATTTTTCCTTGCAAGATTGCCATTAAGCTCCTTTAATACCTAGATGCTTATGATTAATGCTCAGTGAGCTATTTTATAAAATATCTATTTTTATGATCCTCCAATTTCTTTTCTTATGTTTCTGTGGAGTTACGGTTCTTAAAATCCCTACAATGAAGTGGGGAAAAACCATATAAACATGTCCACATCCACCCTCTCCAAGCTTGTTGGCTGTAAAGAAATTCTCAGAGTATGCAATATTGTGATAAAGGAAAACAGAGTATGCAATATTGTGCACAAATAAGAAACACTAGCAGTCCCATCTTAGGCAAGCCCCACCCATCCAAACAATAAGAATGAGGTCAACACATTTTATTTGGGATCATGTAATATGTGCAGCTTTAGCCATACTGCATCAAGGAGGATGTTTGAAGCTTTAACATCGCGATATATCACTTGACATTCTGAATCGTGCAATAATGTGAGTTCTCATGCAGCACCAATTGCAACTTTGATTCTTATATCCCAAGAAAGTGGCTGAGCTCCTCCTGAAAAAGAGGTCCATTTTCTATGAGATGTAATATAACTAAAAAGAAATCAACAACTACTAAATAGATATCTTTACGTATTAACAGGAGTCACAACAAGTACACAATCATGTCCGTACACCACAAACAAAGGCACTTCATCATACATGAATTATATGAAATCTACGTCTTTAAATGTTGAAAGTGTGGGATTTTTTTTACTTATGACAAACGTTTCTCCCGAAGATGCACAAGGAGCATGATTTCATTTCCAAGTAACATAAAACAAAGTAGTTCTAATTTACGTTTAAATAGGTGGTTCTCTAGACTACCTTTTGGCAAGTACTCATAGACCAGTAATCGGTAGTCACCCTCAGAGCAATAACCAATGAGCTTACCTAGATTTGGATAGTGAAGTTGACTGAGGTACTGCACAATTGTCTGTCCACATCAGTTGTGAAACCAAATTAATAACACCAATAAAACTGAGAAACTTAATTAAACAAATTCTATAAGAGAAGAAAGGCTTACCAACCACTCTTTGTGGCCTTGAAAACCATATGCTTTAAGATTCTTCACAGCAACAACCGTTCCAGATCCAGGCTTTAAAGCAGTTATTGTTTGCTCATCGACCCATCCCTTGAAAACATAACCGAATCCTCCTTCTCCAAGGAGAGATTCTGTATGGAAGTTTCTAGTCGCATTTCTGAGCTGATTGAAAGGGAAGTTCTTCAAATATGGGGATGACAAGATTTCGCACTCAATTTGTGGTGTTGGAGCATTAGAACTACCACTATTCTCGCTGTAAGATGGCAGAGTCAAACTTGATACACTTGTACATATTTTTCTCTTGCTATTGGTTTTTGAAGCCTCTGATGCAGAGATATAATGGAGTTACAAAAAGGATACAATGTTATACACATTTTGTCTCCTGATTCTTTAAAACTACAACCAGTATGAAGGAAGAATAAAACCTAAGAATTGAAGAATATTTTATAGCAAGTGTGAACAGAGCCTGCAAATGCTAACAGGAAAAAGGGAAAGGAGAACATTTTACAGCAAAGTACTATATTCCCCCTAATTAAATAGTCCATGGATAACCAAATGCTATATGTCCTAGAAATCCGGAGATAGAAAATCATAACTTTAATATTGATGTTGCCGAGTTAATATGGCCTTAATTATGCAACGTAAAAATCACCTCAAATCATATACTAACTTGGTTGCAAAATATAACAGAAAAAACTTTGTGGTCTACACCTCGAAATATCTCACTTCTAATCCCACAGCCCAATTAAAAAGAGCAAATTAATATAACACGAAAATAAGCATATTTAGATCATTTGTCCCAACTAAATCTATACAACGAAAAACTTAAAAAAAAACCAAGCACTTTCACTTTTCCAAAACATTAACTAAAACATACATACCCTTGTTCCTAACTAAAAAATTAACTAAAACATAGTGCAAATCCCAATGTTCCTAAGTTTAACAAGTGAACATCAGTATAAACATAAATGGTGGATCACACAAAAATACCTAACAAGGTTTCACAAATCTCTGGAATATTGCACAGCTGATGGAATAAGAACTCCTTCAAAGTATCTGTTTATCTTTCATATGCAGGTAAGCAATAGTTTAAAAAACTATATCATCATTGCAATATTGCTACCTGTAACATAGTTGCCAAATTAGTTACATGTCTACCTATAAAGCTTAAAATATTATGGTACAATTCCAATAATCAAAGTTCCATCATCAAGTTTATGATTGCCAAACATTGATAGGAACTATATTATGAACAATCAAGCCTACTGACAGTCATTGTTCTTACAGGTCTGACCACAAAACGGTCATTCTTATTACGATATACAAAAGCAAACGACAATTTAGCATCTCTTCTTCTTGCTTGAGGATCAACCTCTTTGACCGAAAAAAGTTTATAAATGTGTACAGTTCATGTCCAGGAAAAAAAATATTACAAAAGACTTCAAGAGGGGTAATATAAAATTTAATATACCATATCTATCAATTCATGAATTGTAGCATCCTTCCATGTTTAAATTTATACTTCATCCTTGGGTTCCTTATCTCTCATTGCAAAATCTTCATTGGAATGGTGCCCACCAATCTACAATAAATAGAAAGCATTTAGACAAAACAACCAAATGACAAAAGGAGAGCTACATAATATGATTAGTGTGACACTCATCGAAGTTGGATTCATCACCATGTTTGAGAATATCTACAAAATAACCTAGCTTTCTTTTTTTTACAAACTCGATTCCAAAGACTAGATTCAATACAAATTGTTACATAGTAGCATCATGCAGGAAAAATTACCTCATCTATTTTCCAAATCGTAGAAATTGTCTTCAACCTTCCAAGATTACATATAACATGACTTAACAAAATGTTACAAAATGTTATCAACCTTGTGATTCATATAGCATCACTTAGCAAAATGGCAAAAAATATTTTCAACCTCCTGCATAAAAAACCACTTAAAATTGTAATCAGTAAAAGCTTATAAAAACTAATTTTATACTTCATGTTCAATTAATAACGAGTGATTAATATCTATTTTTACCTGAATTGGCTTCAGCTAAACCTCAGTTGAGGTTTAGGAATCTGCAAGTGGCTTGATTCTATGGGAGACATACTGACTTGCTGACGCACAATGTAAATAAATTTACTAAATCATATTTTGCTAAAACTATCAAATAAAATGCTTTAGTTAAAGCAAATGATTGAACTTACCTCAAGTAAGTTGGAAAAACTTTCGATACCTCTAGGAGTATCTTCGCAACAAAATGAATCCTATAATACATGCCAATAATTTAGAATTATATAGAATACAAAAAGACATGTGATAGTATCTATAACATAGTGAATAAATATAATTACTTGAGGTGGCTGAAACATTGGGATATGAGGTCGAAGCTGCAATTGAGGCAATTGAGTACATGAGGCGGGAGACTGCTGAGTGCTTGGACTTGATTGCTTTTTTTTCTTGTGATGTCTCTCAAGGCAACCCCTCTTCCTCGCAGCTGCTTTACCATCACGAGCACGTTTCTCCCGTATTTTTATCCCTGATGCAGGTACCTCAATATTTTGGTCATTGATATCCTTTTGTGCGAGGGTCTCATGCATATTTGCAGCCTTATCTTGAAGCTCATTTTGATGAGTTTGCTTCAATTCCTCATCTATTACTTGGGACATAATTTTAGCTTGAATCATTGTTGCCTTATATGCCGCTTCAGATTCAGCACCCCGTCCTGCTATGGCAATCAATATACGTCACACCTCCATGAAGCGTGTTCCCATAGCCTTATGTGGGTCAGTGTCAGTAGTTGTTGAAGTTGAATTCATTATGACCTGAACTTTTGCATCTCTTGACCACCGTCGATTATGTATTGGGGAGGGAGCATCTTCACACATCTATTATCAAACACTTTCAATGAATGACTGCATAGTATTCTGCAAATTCAAACTTCTTACAACTGCAAACAATTGTGTGATCTTGTAAATCAAATGTGACATTGTGTTGACCATGCTTTCCTACAACTTTGAACTCCATTGTTGCTCCTTTCTCTATATATTCATGAATTTCACAATCTAAGTGATCTTGATACTCACTTAAAAATATTTCAAAAGCAGCTGGGGTATAAATTTTTGCCGCTTGTGCTAACATTTTAGAGAACATGAGTAACCTAGGAGTTCTATCCAACATTTTAAAATCAGCTTGTAACTCTTGAAAACGTCGATCATCTACTAATCTATCAAAATGATGAAGAAACTCCATAGGATTTATTTTAGAATTTACATAC
The DNA here is from genome assembly GCA_035235625.1 of Saururus chinensis. Taxonomy (NCBI): domain Eukaryota; kingdom Viridiplantae; phylum Streptophyta; class Magnoliopsida; order Piperales; family Saururaceae; genus Saururus; species Saururus chinensis. The sequence continues at coordinate 32,461,747 of CP141144.1, forward strand.
CTCCTCAAAATACTGTTCATAGATTCACTGCGCTGTGTGGACTTCATTCCCGCACAAAAATGATGTCGACCATAAGCCATAGCCCATTTTTCCTTCTCACGAAACAACTGAAGCAACCACGGATGATCTTGAACTGTATATTTCTCAATCATCCTATTCCATCCCTCTAAGAACTCCTCCTCTGTTTCAAACTCAAATATGCATTGTTTTAGATCTCTTGCAAATGACTGAAACTTTTCAAAAATATGGCTGAGATGTTTAGCTGCATTCTGATATATATGTCATATACATAAGCGATGATGGGTTTCCGGCATAACAACTCGAATAGCTTTAGCCATTGCTGCACATTGGTCTGTAATGATAGTAACCAGTTTCTTACCAGACATTGCAACAAGATAAGTCTCAAGTAACCAAATAAAAGAATCAGCAGTCTCATCATATAACAAGGCAGCCCCAAATATGGTATTTTGGCGATGATGATTTACACCAGTGAACAATGCACACGGCCAATTTATGTTAGTAGTTCTATACGTGGTATCAAAGCTGATCACATCCCCAAAATTCTCATAGTCTACTATCATCCTCGCATCTGCCCAAAAGATATTAGTTATCAAACTATCTTCATTCAACTGCATTGAGTAGAAGAAAGATGGATTATCCTTTTGTTTTCTTTTGAAGTATTCTAACAAAGCCGCTGCTTCTCCTTTTTCCATCACCTTTTGACGCTTAGTACGTAAATAATTTTTCAGATCCACTGCAAGAAACCCTACATTTTGTTGACCACCAGCTTGGCTTGCTTGCAAAACTATAGAATCTTTAGGTGGAATGCCTACACTTGCCGCTGAATCAGCCAACATAGATTGAGACATACTCATGCGTCTATGTGAATTCAAAAATGGAACCTTTGTTGGGGTCACAACCATGTGATTATGACTTGGCTCAAATTCTACAATTTTATACATGTCACCTACAAGCTTGATAACCATCATAGCTAAACAGCCCGTTCTTGTTTCTGGACGAGGATTCTTCACCACTCTATTTCTTTTATCTTCAACTCTTTTGCCTTCTTTTGAACAACAAAATCTTCGCATTCTAATTATGCCATCTTTTTTCCATTTCCATCCTCTTCGAATGCTAAATCCAATTGTTGCACTATAATCATTGTAGAATTTGTAAGCCATCTCCTCTGTTGCAAACTCCATTCCAATATTTGGTACTCTTTCTTCTACTTCATGAAAATCTAATTTCCGACAAGCAGAGTTTACTTGGCTTCCTATTTGAATGTCATTTTGTTCATCACCTTCATTATGCCCATCACATCGAACACTTGACCCCTCACTTGCCATTGCCCTACACAAGTCCATAAAAATATTATGAAGAAAAGAAGGGAATATATTCAAAATTTTGAAACTAAGACATTTTATTAGTGTGTAACAAAATACTATATGGCTATATTGTAGCAATAATGCTCCAATAGTGTAGCAATATTGCTGCAATGTTAGAGCAATATTGCTGCAAAGTTGGAGCAATATTGCACCAACAGTGTAGCAATATTGCTCCAAGGTTGGAGCAATATTGCCCCAATGTTGATGCTATATTGCTTCAAGGTTGGAACAATATTGCTCCAACAATGGAGCAATATTGCTCTAATGTTGATGCAATATTGCTCCAATGTTGATGTAATATTGCTCCAACCCTACAACAATTTTGCTCCAAGACATATAAATTAAAGGCATCAAAATCATAGAACATTTCAAGTTGGAGCAATATTGCCCCAATGTTGATGCTATATTGCCCCAATGTTGGAGCAATATTGCCCCAATGTTGATGCTATATTGTCCAAGGTTGGAGCAATATTGCTCCAACCTTGGAGCAATATTGCTCCAATGTTGATGTAATATTGCTCCAAGTTGGAACAATATTGCTCCAAGGTTGGAGCAATATTGCTACAAGGTTGATGCAATATTGCTCCAAGTTGGAAGAATATTGCTCCAAGGTTGATGCAATATTGCTCCAAGTTGGAGCAATATTGCTCCAATGCTAATGCAATATTGCTCAAGGTTGGAGCAATATTGCTCCAACCCTACAACAATATTGCTGCAAGGCTTATATGAATTGAAGGCATCAAAATAATCGGTAAGCAATTAAATGCATCAAAATCATTGAACATTTTAGGTTGGAGCAATATTGCTCCAATGTTGATGCAATATTGCTCCAAGTTGGAACAATATTGCTCCAAGGTTCATCAGCAGATAGGCAACAAAAAAATCCAAAGTGGAAAAGATACTATTTTTCCTGGAAAAAGCAAAACGGAGAAAAGGCTCTGGAAACATAATTTTGATTTGCAGGAGGCAAAAAGGCCTCACTTTGGCGATCTAGGAATTCAGATACAAAAATAAAAATAAACACAAAGCATATGCAGTTTCATCAGTAGACAGGCAACAAAAAATTCCACAGTGGAAAAGATACAATTTTTCCTGAAAAAAACAAAACGGAGAAGAGGATCTGGATAACATAATTTTGATTTGCAGGAGACGAAAAGGCCTCACTTTGGCGATCTAGGACTTCAGATTAAAAAATAAAAATAAACACAGAGCATATGCAGTTTCATCAGTAGACAGGCAACAAAAAATTTTAAAGTGGAAAAGATATAATTTTTCCTGGAAAAAGCAAAACAGAGAAGAGGCTCTGGACAACATAATTTTGATTTGCAGGAGATGAAAAGGCCTCACTTTGTCGATCTAGGACTTCAGATTCAAAAATAAAAATAACCACAGAGCATATGCAGTTTATTCTCTCCGACATATAGAAGCGTGGTAAGCTGAAAGAAAGCCCATCAAAAAATGCGGAACAAACGAAATGCAGGTCGGTGGAAATGTGGTAAAAAGCAAAAAATCCAATTTTCTATTCTTTAAAGAATCTGGGATGGAGTAGTGACTGAAGCTTGCAATAAACACAATGTGGAACATTCAAAACCCAGAAAATATCTGTGAAAGAAAATGGAACCTAAAGAATTTGGGATGGAACAGTCACTTTGGCACGCAGTAAACACAATGCAGAACAATCAAACCCCAGAAGTTGTCCGTGAAAGAAAATGGAATGTTAAAACAATCGAAGTTCCTTTTTTTCCCCCTGGAATGACGGATAGAGACAAAAAAAAAATACATAAGCGCATCTGCATCTCAAGTTCGTTTGTTGTGCCTCAACGATCGTGCTTTTTCGACTGTCGAACGGGAATCAGACCGACTTGCAGGAGCGAGCGCCAACAGACTGCACCTCCTATTTCATTTTTTATGTGTCGGCTGCCTCTGAGAATGTTGTTGCCTGACCACTCTTCTTCGGCGTCGATCGCCGCTGCTCTGGTCACCGGGATGGGTGAGTTGCAGAGCGGGAGCTCTTCTGATCGCCGCGGGGCAGATCAGAGCGGGAGTTCTGGGTTTCGTGAAATGCACTCCACTGGCCTGGCCCGGTTTTGATCTGATTAATACCTTCGCCTGGTTCTGATCTGATTAATACCTTCGCCCGGTTCTGATCTGATTAATACTTTCGCCCGGTCGTCCTGTTCACGAAGCCATCGGTCACCCGGGTCAACGAGTAACCCGGTCTCCTGCTGCCACCCTGGTGACGTGGTTTCACCTGATTCGGCACTCCCACCCACCCCGGTGGGAGTGCATCACAGCCGATCCGAAGCCCCAGCTGCCCTCCCCGCCCCCCCCCCCCCCCCACCCAGTGTCTTGCCATTCTGCTCCCAGCCCATACGCTTCTCACAAAACTGAATGATCTTTCTTATCATCTTGGCGGTGATGTTGAGCAACACGATTGATCCGGCGCAGTTCTCTTTCCTCATCATCACCCCCTTCACCAGCCCCATTTCCATGGCTACTTCTTCTTCCACCTCCACCAGCTCGTCGTCCACGCACAGGAAACAGACCATGCTAGTTCTGGTCTCTGCAACAGCTCCTCGAATGCGACTTCGTCAGTCGATTATAAGGCGACCCAATCTTTTATTGATATGTGGAAGCTTCTTCATGACACTGTTGGAGACGGATTTTAGCATGATGGCGAAGTCACACTTTTATGCAAGGGGGAGAGAACATTCTAATGGCTTCATGTCAGTTCTGCATGAAAGGCCCTTTTTGGAAATGCCGTTATGTTCTGTTGCTGTTTACACACGGACTGGAGAGGGAGGGGGGCGCCCTCCAGCAGGAAAAAGAGTTCATTCGCTGGCTGGTCACAGGGTATTAATATGAATTGCACTTTAAATATGCATGTTATTTGAAAATTATTGACATAACTGTAAGCAATTTTATTAGTCACATATGTGGTCCCACATGATAATTAATAAATAATAATAAGTATATCTATCTTGTTTACGATTGGTCTTACAAAAGTGAACGTTGTAACCGCTTGATGGAAGCAGTTACGTGAAGATAAAAAATAGAGGAGACGGTCTTCTCTCTGCCCAACGAAAAACCACGACAGTGATGATCCATCTCAAGTGAAAATCATCAGAACGAAAGGGCTAAGGGAGAGAAACCTATCCTAAGAAGATTCGTCGATTCGGAATGGAACCAGGTACGCTATTTCTTTTGAAAATACAGTAAATAGTAATAAAGAAATTAATTTCTATGATATATGATTCATTTACAAAAAATTTAATGCTTACAATTGGTATCGGAGCCATGTTCATAAATCTTAATGCAGAGAATGGTTTCTAATTCGTAGCATGAAAAAGTTTAATTTTTTTTATGAATTTTATACCATTTTCGGATGATTTATAAAAGTAGCATGTTGTGAATGAATCAATAAAAAATAAACGTACCCTTTTTTCCGTGTTGATTTGGCGGAATGATTTCCCAAATTTTACTGTAAACGGCAACCTCAGGACTGAGAATCAGAAATTTTCTCTTCCCTAGTTCGCTGAGTGTTTTTCCCGTTTTGAACTCACTGTAAGTGCCTTGATGAAGAAGGACGACTATAGTGAGGCTTAAAAGAAGAAGACATCAGATGTAAAGTTGATTTCTGGTTTCATATAAAGACAAAAAACCTCACATGAAGATGTTTTTAAAGTAACGTTGGTTATGGCTGGGTGGTACTTTTAAAAGTATATGATGACTAAAATGTGTTAATGCCCATATGATAGCTTTATAAGTCTTTGAACTGGGTTAATGTACCCATTAAAATGGTCAACGTATTATAGCTTTATTTCCTTTTATTATTAGCTTTATGTATCAAATAGTTCATGTGTTCAAATGATTTATTTATTATTATAAATTTTAATACACATGCTTATAATTTGGTTTATTTATGTGCAATTAATAATTTATGTACTCAAGCTTAAATATATAGATGAATAAATAAATGAAAGGGGATGTTCTTTATGTTTGATTTATTTATTATTAGTCTATTTTGCTTCCGCTTACGCATTAGGAAATGATTATAAATAAATTTATGTTCTGAATATTTACTTATGCACATATAAATGTTCACTTATGATGTTATGCAAAATTATTCAATTGAATTAATTTTCTAATATTAAGATACAGTTGGATAGTCACCAAAGTGGCTCAACTGAAATGTAATTAGAAAATAAGCATATTAAGATATCCTAGCATAATTTTCCTAATGTTAGAGATAGAATAATTTAGCAAATTTTAATTCTTTGATTACTAAGATATCATGTTGACCCAAAGGTGCACCACTTTTCTATTAATCATTGAATTGTAAAAGAATAATTTGAAAATGCTATTCGTTAGGTTAGAACACTAACCCAAAGGTAGTGAACCGACTTAATGTGTGTACTTGGCTAATTATTCTTAAGGTGATAGGGAACACCATAATAGTTGAATAGCATAACATTAGATTATTCCCAAAGGTAGATCAAAGTTATGTTGTTCATTGTGTATGTATTTTTCATGTGTTTTATTATGTCATATTCATAGCAATAATGTATTGAGCATTATTATTTAATTGCAGCATCGATTCCTATTTCTTTGCATTCACATGTTTCCTCCATTCATATGCTTCATGCCTTAATTTTTCAGACTAGAAAGAGCAAGTCTAATTCAACTTTGGTGTATTGGATCTTGATGTAGCTCTTAGAACTGAAAAACCTGCCGCACTTACTAAAATTAGCAGCACTGAAGATAAGGCATTATTTAATGCATGGGAAAGGTCCAACAGGTTAAGTCTTATGTTTATGCGAATGACAATTGCAAATAACATTAAGACTACATTGCCTCCAATTGACAATGCCAAAGAATTTCTCAAAAAGGTTGAAGAACGTTTTAAGTCAGGAGATAAGTCCCTTGCAGGGACTCTTATGGCTAAGCTGACCACGATGAAGTATGATGGTTCTCGTGGTATGCATTAGCACGTTCTAGAGATGACAAATTTGGCAGCACAACTTAAGTCGTTGGGAATGTCAGTGGATGAGTTCTTTCTTGTTCAGTTTGTTTTGAATTTCTTGCCACCTCAGTATGGGCCATTTCAAATTAATTACAATACCATGAAAGATAAATAGAATGTAAATGAATTGGCCAATATGCTTATGCAAGAGGAGTCAAGGCTTAAAGCACTGGAACAAAACTCAATCCACATGGTTTCTCAAGAGGCTAAAGGCAAACAAAAGAAATTCAAAAGCTCTAAAGGGAAGGCTCCTAAAGCGAATGATGCTGCCCATAAAGACAACAATCAACAGAAGGAAAGGGGTTTGAAGTGCTATTTTTGTAGAAAATTTGGCCACCTTCAGAAAGATTGCCAGAAAAGAAATGAATGGTTCCAAAAGAAAGGTATTGATTCAATTTATGTTTTTGAATCTAACCTTACTGAAGTTCCTTCTAATACTTGGTGGGTAGATTCAGGAGCTACCACTCATGTTTCCAATACTTTGCAGGGATTCCTTACGACCCGAACCACAAACCTAAAGGAGAACTTTCTGTTCATGGGAAATCCGGATAAATTTCCAATTGAAGCCATTGGGACTTATAGGCTATTCCTAGATAGTAGACATCACTTAGATTTATTTGAAACTCTTTATGTACCCTCAGTTTCTAGAAATCTAGGTTCATTATCGAGACTTGATGTTGATGGATACACATTTAAGTTTGGGAATAAGTGTTTTAGCCTATTTAAGAATGCTTCATGTGTTGGTTCTGGTATTTTATGTGATGGCTTATATAAATTTAATCTTGATGATTATTTTTCTGCTTCACTGCTTTCCCTGCATACTTATGTTGGTGCTAAACGTAGCTTTATTGATGAAAATTCCTCAAACTTGTGGCATAGAAGATTGGGACACATTTCCCGAGAAAGAATGGAAAGATTAGTAAAAGATGAGATTCTTCATAATCTTGATTTTACTGATCTTGGTGTGTGTGTGGAATGTATTAAAGAAAAACAAACCAAACACACAAAGAAGGGTGCCACAAGGAATAAGGAGCCTCTTGAGATAGTTCATACAGATATTTGTGGGCCTTTTGATGTTCCATCTTTTGGTGGAGAAAATTATTTTATCACCTTTATAGATGATTTTTCACATTATGGTTATGTCTATTTGTTAAATAATAAATCTCAAGCAGTGAATACCGTTGAGGTATACATTACTGAGGTTGAAAGACAATTAGACAGAAAAGTGAAAATCATAAGGTCTGATAGAGGTGGCGAATACTTTGGAAGATATGATGAAGCAGGACAACACCCAGGTCTATTTGCTAAACTTCTTGAAAGCAAAGGCATATGTGCTCAACACACTATGCCTGGAACGCCTCAACAGAATGATATGGCTGAAAGGCGAAATCGTACTCTTATGGATATGGTTAGAAGTATGATAAGTAATTCCACTTTACCCTCATCTATGTGGATGCATGCACTAAAGACTATTGTTTATTTGTTAAACAGGGTTCCTAGTAAGGCAGTTCCAAAAACTCCTTTTGAGTTGTGGACTGGAAGGAAACCCAGTTTAAGACACCTACATGTTTGGGGTTGTCCAACAGAAGTGAGAATTTATAATCCACATGAAAAGAAATTGGATTTGAGGACAATCAGTGGTTACTTTATTGGTTACCCTGAAAAATCCAAAGGGTATAGGTTTTACTGTCCTAATCATAGTACAAGAATTATTGAAACTGGTAATGCAAGATTCTTGGAAAATGGTAAAATCAGTGAGAGTGTTACAACTAAAAATGTGGTAATTAAAAAAGTTAGGGTGCATGTCCCATTACCCATAACTCTTAAACAAATTGTTGTTCCTATGATTGATGTATGTCCTATCAATCAAGAACGACAATCTAATGAACCACAACTTGTTGGTCCTTCAATAGTTGAACAACATGATGAAATGAAACAACAAGATAATATTTCAACACTCCATAATGAGATTGTCACCAATGAGCAAATAGTATATGAACTACAAATAACCTTAAAAAGATCTGAAAGGATCAAAAAACCAGCTATTTCTAATAATTATATGGTTTATCTACAAGAATCTGATTATGATATTGTGACATCTAAAGATCCAGTTTCATTTTCACAAGCCATAGAAAGCATTAATTCTGAAAAATAGATTGAAGCCATGAATGATGAGTTAAACTCAATGGCCCAAAATGAAGTCTGGGAACTCGTTGAATTGCCCAAAGGATACAAGAAAGTGGGTTGCAAATGGATCTTTAAAACCAAATGTGACTCAAAGGGTAATATAGAACGATATAAAGTCAGACTTGTGGCCAAAGGTTTTACTCAGAAAGAAGGCTTTGATTATAAAAAGACTTTTTCTCCAGTATCCAAAAAGGACTCAGTCAGAATTATTTTAGCATTAGTTGCTCATTATGATTTAGAGCTTCATCAAATGGATGTGAAAATAGCTTTCTTGAATGGAAGTTTAGATGAAGAAGTCTATATGAACCAACCTGAAGGATTTTTTATTGAAGGCAAAGAGCATTTAGCTTGCAAACTTAATAAATCAATTTATGGACTTAAGCAAGCTTCCCGACAATGGTACCTTAAGTTTAATGATATCATTACCTCCTTTGGATTTAAAGAAAACATCGTTGATCGATGTATTTATCTAAAGATAAGTGGGAGTAAGTTCATATTTTTGATTTTGTATGTTGATGATATATTAATTGCAAGCAATGACCTTGGATTATTGTATAAAACCAAGGACTTTCTCTCTCAAAATTTTGAAATGAAAGATATGAGTGAGGCAAAATACGTGATTGGAATATAAATATTTCAGGATCGTTCACGTGGATTGTTAGGTTTGTCTCAAAAAGCCTATATAGAAAAGATTTTAGAGAGATTTGGAATGGAAAAGTGTTCATCAAGTCCAGTTCCCATTCAGAAAGGGGATAAACTAAATCTTATGCAATGTCTAAAGAATGAATGGGAAAGGAAAAGAATAGAGGGAATTCTTTATTTATCTGCAGTTGGAAGTTTAATGTATGCACAAACCTGTACAAGGCCAGATATCAGTTTTGCCACTGGTATGCTAGGAAGATATCAAAAGGATCTAGGATTTGATCATTGGAAAGCTACAAAGAAAGTCATGAGATATTTACAAGGAATAAAAGATCACATGCTCATATATAGAAGGTTTGAAAATCTTGAGGTCATTGGCTACTCAGATTTGGATTTTGTTGGATGTGTTGATGATAAAAAGTCCACATTTTGCTACTTATTCATGCTTGCTGGAGGAGCCATATCATGGAAAAGTAAAAATAAATCTATCATAGCTTCATCCACTATGGAGGCTGAATTTGTGGCATGCTATGAAGCCACACTTCATGCTACAAAAGATCACATGCTCATATATAGAAGGTCTAAAAATCTTGAGGTCATTGGCTACTCAGATTCTGATTTTGCTGGATGTATTGATGATAGAAAGTCCACATTTGGCTACTTATTCATGCTTGCTGGAGGAGCCATATCATGGAAAAGTGGAAATGAATCTATCATAGCTTCATCCACTAGGGAGGCTGAATTTGTGGCATGCTATGAAGCCACACTTCATGCTTTATGGTTGCAGAACTTTATTTCAAGGCTTGGAATTATTGACACCATTCATAGACCGCTGAAAATTTATTATGTTAACTCCGCGGCAGTTATCTTCTCAAAGAATGACAAGTACTCTAAATGAGCAAAGTACATGGAATTAAAGTTTCTTATTGTTAAAGAAGAAGTGAAGAAACAAAAAGTGTTTATAGAGCAAATTAGTACTAACCTTATGCTTGCAAATCCATTAACGAAAGGATTACCTCCAAAGACCTTTATTGAATATGCTAATAGAATGGGTCTTGAAAATAATTCATGATTGTAAACATTTATTTTGTGATGAATTATGCTTTATTTATGATGATGATGCTCTATTACATTTTGATATCAATAAAGTGTTTCTAATTTTCCTGTCTTAGTTATTATGTGCATCGATGTGAATGAATATATATTTGTGACAGGATTAGTCTCTATTAGTAGAGACATTATGTGAACTCTTATGATTTCCTCTTTTGAACACTATATTGAGCAGATTTTTTAATATTGTGGTACATAGAAGGGACCATGTCATTTAAGGACATAGAACTGCCATGACTCATATTATAAATTTGTTTAATGATAGTATTATGTAACCAATTTGATTAGATAATTGTGTATACCTTATGTTGTCTTGTTATACTATCATGATTAATTATCATTCGGACCAAGTGGGAGAATATAAACAATTTTATTAGTCTCACATAATAATTAATAAATAATAATGAGTATATCTATTTTATTTACGATTGGTCTTACAAAAGTGAACATTGTAACCGCTTGATGGAAGCGGTTACGTGAAGATAAAAATAGAGAAGACGGTCCTCTCTCTGCCCAACGAAAAACCACGTCGGTGATGATCCATCTCAAGTGAAAATCGTCAGAACGAAAGGGCTAAGGGAGAAAAACCTATTCTAAAAAGATTCGTCGATTCGGAATGGAACCAGATACGCTATTTTTTTTGAAAATACAGTAAATAGTAATAGAGAAATTAATTTCTATAATATATAATTCATTCACGAAAAATATAATGCTTACAATAACAACAACATAATAAGCAGCAAGCTTGCCAGCAGTGACGGAGAGATTCATAGCGCTCGTCTGCTGTCATAACAGTCTTCCCTTTGTACTTGTGAGTAACTTCATCATTGCAGCAGCCAACAAGCAAATAAGTATTTGGAAACCTATAAATTTTGTAGCATAAGTCATTGCATGTCAGATTAAATGTACCAGGCTCGCAAACAAACATGTCAAGCAAACATAGCACACTGAAGCCCACTATCTGACTCAGTAGCTAAAAAAAAAAGGGTAACACATAAAATAAACAAAGAGAGATCTCGCATTATATGTCCCACAAATACTCCAAGGAAATTTCATGAACTTAAAGAAGTAATACGATGGATACATCAGCATGTCACATAAGAATCGACAAAACGAGAAGCATTACGTTAACAGTGCAACATCTACACACTCTACCTTTTCCTCTCTCTAAGCTACAGTGACGTATTTCAAAATAACATGAAAACCCCATTCCAAATATGCAGCAAATCCACTAAAATTTTCAATGAAAGACAACCATGCATATTCCCCACTAACTAGAAAGGAATATATGAAAGGAAACCACCAAGTGCCCATAACCGAATGTCAGTTAATCAATCATAAACAGCTAAATTTAGAATCAAATATTCATCAAATCTTAAGAAGATTCAGTTCCAATACTAAAACTCAGCTCAAGGGTCCATTTTCCACCCGAACCAGACAAAAGCAACACCAAATTTACATTTTTTTCAAAGAAAAACCATAAACATTAACCAAAAGAAATTAAGAAGAACGGTTATAGTCAAAATCCAAACACATCAAAGTAACAACCACCCTCCTCAATAAACAACCAAAAAAAACCGGGAAAAATAAACAAGAAGAACCTCAAAACAAAAGGTACCCAAAAAGCAATAACCAATCCCCAAGAATTCGAATAAAAAAAATTACAAAAAAAACGATCGTACATTAGCAAACGAAGAAAGAGTGAGAAGAAGAAAAATTACAGTTTTTTGGCTTGCTCGAGGGATCAGGCATGGCCGAAGTGGAAGAGGTCGTAGATTTCATCTGCGTACACCCTGAACGGCGCCGGACCGTTGCGTCCTGGTCCCATAGCCTGAGCCAAACCCTTCCCCGCCATTATTCGGATCCCGGCGGCTGCCCTTCGCCTTGTCTGTCTGATGACGGGGGGAGCGAGTCGTCGAAAAGAGGGGTTTTTGTTTGTTGGGAATTGAACGGTAGCGAGATTCCGGAGGCAGCGTGAATTTTGAGGAGACTAGTCAATTAGACGCCTGCCCAGTCCGACCTCCCGGGTCCTCTAGAGTGTGGGGACCACTCATTCCTAGAAGCTGCCGACTATGGGGCCTTTAAGTGGGACCTCTCGTGGGGGCCCTGTCATTTCCGTTGCACAAATGTGCGTGGGTGGTAATTTATGCAATCAACCGATGTCAACTAAATTGTATTTAAATATGCATGGTAATGTAATTAGAAACTTTATTAAAAGTATAAATAATTTTTTTATTTTTTTAATTATATAACTTTATCTAGTAAAATTTCTCACTCATCCTCCCTATCTAATAAATATTCTACCGTCTCTTTACCCTATATTTCTCTCTCCTTCTTCGACACTAGTTGGCATTACTACGACCATTGCTAGCCCGGCCTCATCCTCTTCTTCTTTTTCTCTCATTCATCCTCCTCAGCCTACCTGCCTCATTGTCATGCCCACTTGCCCCTCCTTTGTCAAAATAGGCTACCATCACTTCACAAATGGTGTGTGCACCGTTGTCCACAGCTTGGGGAATACCTAGGTGTGCCAACTTGCAACATCGTGCAAATTGTAAGAAGAGTTTTTCATATTCCCCATGACAATGAGCTTAACATAAGTAATGCATGAGAACTATTGCTATTTGAGATAGATGGTGCACACACTAGTGCACATTAGTGCAAGAACTATTGACGCTAAAGTGTGCTAACATGTGCGCCATCGATCTCACAGATGAAGAGTTTTTATGTGTTCTTTATGTTGGGCTTATTGTCAAAGTAGATCATTAAAAATACTTCCCATGTAGTATTTTCAGTTGGTTGACATCCACTTCCTAGACTCTATCCCTACTTCTTGGGCTCCATCCCTACTGTGAAGGAGTACCTCTTAAGGTGGTAAGACTGCACACTTTTCTCATAATTCTTGAACATGATCTCGATGAAGTTTCTAAAGGTAGTGTTGAGGAGGACCGATGTCCACAATGTTGTGGGCAACCTTGGCAATGACAAAAATGGAGTGTCACTTACCCATGTGAATGTCAAGCACCTCATACATGTTTTGGATTGTGTGGGAGCCATCTCCACAAACTTCATATGGTCGCCTCGGCAAGCCCAGCTTGATATAAATAAAGGCCTAAAACGAAAAGTTTAAATTAAGTATTTTTTATATTTTATAAAAAAATAGTCGTATAATTAATTAATTATTAGGATATAGTTAACACTTTTATTCAAATATTTCTATTTTTTTACTTCAGAGGTGCAAAATCATTTATAAACATCTTATATTTAAATTTTACTAATAAGATAAATGAAGTAAAAACAAGAAATGTAAAGCTAAAAAATTAGAAGGTAGAGAGATTTTAAAATAATTATTTTTTCTTTATCTAATTATAGGCAATGCTCTTTACATAGATGTTTATCTTCAAGGGGGCTACCTTGAATTGCCCAAGAAAGAAGAGGCTACCCATCAAAATTATGTAACACTATTTTAAAGAATAGGATGAAAGTAAATAGAAAGGAAAAAAAGAGAAATAAGAAAGAGTAAGCATTGAATGAGGAATAGGCAAGGTGGTTCCTTTAATAATATATAAATATATAAAAAAAGTAAAAATTGAAGAACCTGCCACTTACTAATTTTATTGTTTATTAATAGACTTTTTTTGTAGTGGGGCCTTAGGTAATTGCTTTAGTTGCCTAAGGTATTGGGCCAGCCCCGGGCCTTGGATCCAGAAGTTGATTGAGTTCTTGAGACTCACATTGCATATCATTAATTGCCTAAGATATTGGGCCGGCGGGCCTTACATCTAGAAATTGATTGAGCTCTTGAGATAGGTAGTTTTCCTTGCTTCTTTCAAAATTATTGGCAAATGTCAGTCATGTTAGGAACTTCTTACTGTTGCATCTGTCGTGGATGAAAGAAAAGATCGGTTCAAAAGAGTAGAGGGTCATCATTGAACTAGGTAAGATTAATCTACCTAACTGAAATTTTACATTCAAATCATAGTATGTTGTGTCCAATAAGAATAGCAATCCCTTATTCAACATATAATTAGTGCCTCTCCAGTAGAGTCATTTTAATCTACCTTAACTGAGGCATTAGGTTTTTTTTTAATGCTAGAACTAGAGAATGTGTGGGAGATGAAACCTCTTCTTGATGGTAATGTCATCACGAGAACTCTTCAAATTAAAAGGAGAGGACCATAAGTCAACTAATGGGTAAGAAATTTGTGTATCCTCCACGTTGCGGAGCAACAAATATGGAAAATAACCAATATTTTTTTGTCGCAGAAACAAAGAGCGCTCAAATGTCACCTTACCCACCCTTTTGGAACAACTGATGAATGCCTTGATTGGATTAGCTGCTTAAATCCATGGGAGCTGAGCTGTATACTAAACAAAGCATTGGCAATATTTTTTCATGCATACATATGGAATTGCTGAGGGGTTTCTTTGAATTTTTTTCTCTTGATCTTGTATTTATTTTCTTCAACTAATATTTTAGATATTTAAAAAAAAATTATAGGGGGATTTCAATTATTTCTCTATGCATAAGAGAACATAAGAAAAGAGACGAGATGATCATTTCCTTACAAAATATAGAGAAGAAATATTTTTTTGTAAGATGACCCTGGCCAATCACTATTATTTCTTGAAATTTGAGATAAAGTAGTGGTGATTAACCAATTTCACCTTTGATTAAATGATAAAAAATAAAAATAAATTAGTAGAGAAATAATAAGAATATTAAAATTATCAAAAAATAATTATAAGTATTAAAAAGAAAGAACACAAAGAAAATGAAAATATCACGTACAAAGACTCCCCCTTTTTATGTTTTCTTGTCTTCAAGCTTGAGAATATTCTTTTTTTTTTGCCTTGTATAACTTCTCCTACTTTAAACTCCTTAGGATTGAAATAATGCTTTCTTGCAAACTCCTTGATGATTTGAAAAAGATATCTTTGGAATTGAGAGTTAGACTTTGTGAATGCTTCTTCTTTTGAAAAAGATATCTTCTTCTTTCCTTATTTTTGTTGTTTCTTTAGAATTGAGAGTTAGACTTTGTGAAGGTTTCTTAGATTTGACGGTCTAAAGTCCATTTCTCCTCTTAATTGATGTAACACCTTCATTTGTCTTAAAATGAAAATTCTCTTTTCCTCTTACTTTTGGAAGTATTTTCCTTTGATCTTCAAAGTCCTTGAAAGTCTTCAAGCATCTTGATTTGGTAATGGCTTTGAAGGATAATGGTTTTTTTTACTTTAAGAGAAATGTTTAAATTTTTGTGGAGAATTCTTTGGATTTGGTAGAGACTTTATGGAATTTTTTAGATGGATGAGGAGTTAGCCACCCCATATTTTATCCAACTCACCCCCTTAAAACAGTCGGTAAATATCTACCGTCTATGTATATCAGGCCAGTGGATATCTACCGTCTGTATAAATGTGGGGTGAGTGGGATAAAATGGGGGGTGGCAGACTTCTCATCCTTTTTAGATTTGGTTAGGGATTTTGGGACTTGGTGGGGGCTTTTGGGCTTTAGTGCTGGCTTTTAGGATTTTACGGCTAACCTCTTCTATAAATGAATTAATGGTGGAATGTGTGGATGAGTAATGGTGGTTCAATTATGATTTTTTAAGCATAGTGGGATAGTTATGTTGGAAGTGGGATTGTATGAAGAGTTGTGGGTAGTTTGTGAGAAGAAGTGAGGTTACTTGGCATGTAGTAATAATTTGACTTGGTCTTCTCCCTACTCTTTCATAATTTTTTTGTGAATTAAAGGTAGCATGAACATTAGAGAGGCCAAAGGGCTTGACCAAAAATTCGTAATGGTCGTCATGTGTCTGGAAAGCAGTATTATGAACATTAGAAGGGTACATCCGGATTTGGTGGTACCCTGAGTACAAATCAAGCTTATTGAAAATGATTGCCCTAGATAATTCATCCAAGAGCTCTTCAATTATTGGTACAAGATATTTATCTTTAATAATGATGATATCAAAAGCACGATAATCAACGCAAAAACACCATGATCCATCCTTTTTGCAGATGAGGAACACTGGGGAAGAATATTGGCTCAACACCTACTCAAGCCTTTCAATTTCATCATTCTGCACTTGAGGATACCGGTAGGGACAAACATTAGTCGGTGGACACCCTGGCTAAATATGAATATAGTGGTCATGTTGGTGCACTAGTGGTAAGGAGGACGGCTCCCAAAAAATACAATCATGCTTCTCTAGCAAGGACTATAAATCGGAAGGAAGGGAGCCGGCCTCATGTGGCAGAGCGGTGCGAAACTACAATAACATCCCTTGGGTTGCAAATTGAGGCATAATGCATCACAATTGCTTATGACTTCTGTAAGTCTTCTTTTCAAATCTCCCCCTTCCATCTGCAATGGTTGAATTGCAAATGTTCACATATCAACATCACTAAAACAAACATATTATAATAGTTGTAAACGGCTGTAAATTGATGAATGTGGCTTTGAATGATGACTTTAATGAAATGGATCTACATAAATAGCAGCATCTCCCTAGTTACTAGCTATAAGCTACACAGTCACATTCATAAGTAATTGGCTCAATGGTAGAAAAAGAGTTTTTCCTTCATGAAGGCTGCTGAACATTAGCATATCAAATCTTGTCCAAGAAATAAATTTGATAGGGATCAAGTAAGTTTACATAACTGCAGCATAAACGATACTTTCCAAAAAATTAAAAAGAAAAGAAAAGAAAATTCACAGAGAACATATCTCATATAAAAACAAGGTGGAAATTACCACCTCATAAATTGTGTGCGGTCATCCACATCAATGATACTGAGTATTAAAACGCTGGAGAAGCTGTAATATTTCTTCATCTTATATATTACTTGTAAAAAATTTATAAAACTATAAAAATTAAATTTATTTTCTTTTAATTTTTAATTAAATAATTAATACTCCCTTTGTCTTATAGATCCATTTGGTAAAAAAATTTATTCTATACTCATTTTATTTAAATTAAATAATTAAATACTTAAAAAAATTATTATAAGCTTATTTTTGTCTTTACCTTCTTTTAAATGTGAGTTTCACCATTCACTAAAAACAACCACTTGCTTCATCTTATATTAGTACTTAATATCTAATTTTCATCATTTTTATCAAGATGGTAATCATTGCATGTAAACGTAGTAAAATCCTACTACTAACTCAGTAAGAAAAGTATGAGGAGATCCAAACAATAGAAAAGAGGAAAAGCAGGTTCACACACATACAAGCATGGAAGGCCGTATCGATACAGATGAGAGTTTCGATGACTATGGGTACGGGTATGCGTTGATGATTCCCTTGGTATGCGCCGAAATGGGCGTAAACCCTTTTATAAATATAAAAAATATTATAACTAATAATATAACATTATAATACTTCTTTTAGAAAATAATAAGACCGTAAAATGCCGTATCAACCGATACAGGTAATCTAAAATTAGTTTATTTGGAGCCGTACACTATTATATTCTCTATCCCATACAAATTGTTGCTCATTCTTTCCCATATTAAGTACTCTAAAATTAGTTTATTTTAAAAATAAATATAAGTCTATATTATATGTTTAAATAAATATATATTTTTGGAGTGCTATATATAAAAAAAATAATTATGTAAATTACATGGACCTACCCATATTCATCTCATATAACTTTAAAAATATTATTTTTTAATATAACAAAAATATAAATTTTCAAAGAAGTTGGGTTTGATACGTATTGGCCGTATCGATACGGTACGACGGATATGACCGATACATATCGTGGTGGGGGGGCGTACCACCCCCCGTACCCGTATCGGTTTCAACTGATACGGCCTTCTGGGGGTTTTTTCAAAAGTGAACATGATCAAGAATAGAAACTGAATTCGCTGAAATTTTTTGCACTATTTCCTCGCCTTCCTCCACCTTCCTGGGCCTCATCCGTACCACCACCTAACACATCATTCAGTACAAAAACAATGAAAAAATAAATCGATCAATTTCATTAATCTAGGAAAAACAACAACACTACCCCAAGAATAAATTCACCTTGAAAAACAGAATTCAATCAGTTTCATCTGCCGAAGAAAAAAAAATTGACGACGGAACTTCATCAGAAATAAAATACACCTTGACTCTAAAATCCGAGGTCACGGGGACCCCATTCCTGGGCAAGGTCTCCATGGTGAGCTTCTGCTTGAGAGGATTCGAGCCCGGATGCTAGGACAGCCTGGGTGGTAGAGGGCTCCATGCCTTGGGCACCAGAGGCTTGGGAACGTCGACAAAAGTGTTGGGGTCGACATTCTCGAATTTGAGCCATTTCGATGGGGCGGAAGGCAGGCAATTTTGAAATGAAATTCTTGAGGAGTGTGAGAGACTTGGGAGAGAAACTATAAAAGTAGTACTCAATTTGGGTAAATTGTAATCACGCACCCGTTGTTTCGAAAATGGGGGTGTGTAGGGTATATGGCGATTTTTCCTTCGTGGTACTTTGTGATTTGAATTTTGTTGTGGTGATTTAGGGAAGAGTTTTTCTTTTCTCTTTTAACAATGAGGTCAGCATAAGTTACACATAAGAGATATTTATCAATGAGATTAACACCATATGCGTTGACGCTAACATGATCTAGTGTGTGCACCGTCAATCATAAATATTAACAGCTCCTATGCAGAACTTACGCTAGGCTCATTGTAAGAGGGCAGCTATATAATATTTCTTCATCTTGTATATTACATGTAAAAAATTTATAAAACTATAAAAAATTAAATTTATTTTCTTTTAATTTATACTTAGATAATTAATACTCCCTTTGTCTTATAGCTCCATTTGGTAAAAAAATTTATTCTATATTAATAAATTCATTTTATTTAACTTAAATAATTAAATACTTAAAAAAATTATTATAAGCTTATTTTTTCTTTACCTTCTCTTAAATGTGAGTTTCACCATTCTCTAAAAACAACTACTTGCTTCATCTTATATTAGTACTTAATATCTAATTTTTATCATTTTTATCAAGATGGTAATTATTGCATGTGAAAGTAGTAAAATCCTACTACTAAGTAAGAAAAGTATGAGGAGATCCAAACAATAGAAAAGAGGAAAAGCGGGTTCACTCACATACACGCATGGAAGGCTGTATCAATAGAGATGAGAGTATCAATGACTATGGATACGGGTACGCGCCGATGATACGCTTGGTACCTGCCAAAACGGGTGTAAACCCTTTTACAAACATAAAAAAATATTATAACTAATATTATATCATTATAATAATTATTTTAGAGCATAATAAGACAGTAAAATGTTGTATCATCCGATATGGGTATTTTAGATTAGTTTATTTGGAACCATACACTTTTATGTTCTCCATCCCATACAAATTATTGCTCATTCATTCTCAAATTAAGTGCTCTAAAATTAGTTTATTTCAAAAATAAATATGAGACTAAATTATATATTTAAATAAATGTATATTTGTGGAACACTATATATTAAAAAAATAGTTATGTAAATTACATGGACCTACATGTATTCATCCCATATAGCTTTAAAAATATTATTTTTTAATATAATAATAATATAACCTTCAAAGAAGTTGGGTTTGAATTGTATTTTTGTTTTTATGAACAAATTTCAAAATTTGTTTTTCAGAAATAAATATTTCTTTAAATAAAAAAATTTAAGTAAAAAATTTATTTATTTAATACGGTATCGATACGGTACGACCAATATGGCCGATACGTATCGTGATTCAGTGTGGGGGGATACTACCCCCCGTACCTGTATCGGTCTCAACCGATACGGGTACGTATCGGTCGATACGGCCTTCTAGGGTTTTTTTCGAAAGTGAATACATGATCAAGTATAGAAATTGAATTAGCTAAAAATTTTTGCACTATTTCTATGCCTTCTCCTCCTTCCTGGGCCTCATTTGTACCACCACCTAACACATCATTCAATGCAAAAAAAACGAAAAAATAAATCAATCAGTTTCATAACAACGACACTACCCCGAGAAGAAAGTCACCTTAAAAAACAAAATTCAATCAGTTTCATCTACATAAAAAAAATAAAACTTCACAACAAACCCTCATCGTGAATAAATTGCATCTTGACTCCATAATCCAAAGTCGCAGGGACCCCATTCTTGGGTAGCGTCTCCATGGTGAGCTTCCGCCTCAGCAGATTCGGGCCCGGATGCTGGGGCGGCCTGGGTGGTAGAGGGCTCCGCGCCTTGGGCACCAGAGGCTCGGGAACATCGACAAAAGTATTGGGGTCCACATTCTCGGATCTAAACTTTCGGGAGGGGGCTTGCTTTTGCAGGGAAGGAGAGGCCTCCAACGGCGAGATCCCCCTCAGAACCCGGCTCCTCGGAACCGAACTCTTCATGGCCAATTCGGATCCGTACTAGATCTTGAGCCAAAAATGTCACAGGGAAAGGAGGGATCGGAGGTGGAAACCCTAGAATTTCGAAGCCCAGAGAGGAAATGGGGGGCGGAGGGTTCCAATTCTAGCCGTTTTGAAGGAGGGCAAGGTAGGCGATTTTGAAATGAAATTCCGGATGGATGAGGGAGACAGGGGAGAGAGAAATTACAGAAGTAATACTCAATTTGGGTAAATTGCAATCACGCCCCTGATGTTTCAAAAATCAGGGTGTGTGGGGTATATGACAATTTTGCCGACTATGGATACCGGTACACGCTGAAACTGGTGTAAACCCTTTTATAAACATAAAATAATATTATAACTAATAATATTTCATTATAATACTTCTTTTAGAGCATAATAAGACAGTAAAATGTTGTATTAACCGATGCGGGTATTCTAAAATTAGTTTATTTGGAACCATACACTATTATGTTCTCTATCTCATACAAATTATTGCTCATTCTTTCCCATATTAAGTGCTCTAAAATCAGTTTATTTTAAAAATACTTATGAGTCTAAATTATATGTTTAAATAAATTTATATTTTTGGAGCACTATATATAAAAATAATAATTATGTAAAGTACATGGACCGATGCGTATTATCTCATATAACTTTAAAAATATTATTTTTTAATATAACAAAAATATAAACTTTCAAAGAATTTGGGTTTGAATTGTATTTTTGTTTTTACTAAAAAAATTTATGAAAAAAAATTTTTGAAATTTTTTTTATAAATAAAAATATAATTTTAAAAATAAAAAAATTAATTTTTTATTACTATATCGATATGTATCGGCCGTATTGATACGGTACGCCTGATATGTATCGTGATTTGGTGTGGGGAGTGTACCACCCCTCGTACCCGTATCGGTCTGAACCGATACGGGTACATATCGGTTGATACGGTGCAATATCGATCGATACGGCCTTCTAGTGTTTTTTCGAAAGTGAATACATGATTAAGAATAGAAACTGAATTAGTTAAATTTTTTACACTATTTCCTTGCCTTCCTCCTCCTTCTTGGGCCTCATTCATACCACCACCTAACACATCATTTAGTACAAAAAAAAATGAAAAAATAAATGTTGTGCAAGTGTGCACTTGGTTACGTACTTACCTTTATTTCAGTACATTATTACTTTATTTTTGTTCCTTAGGCTAGTTTCCCTTATGTTAGTAGTTGACTGTAATTTGTATTCTGTTATGAACTGTAATGGGTACACTAGTGTACCACGGGCGAGCCGGGCCCACTAGTGGCATGATTCCCAATGTGGGAGGGCACGACTCCCCATAAAGGGTCGTCTCCCTCCTTGGTTAGGCATGCTAATTGAATTCCAGTTATTTTCTCTCATTTCTTCCTACTTCTTTCCCTTTCTTTGCGTAGAACTCCTGTGTACTGATTGTGCCCATGTCGGGCACAACATTGGTATCGAAGCTCTTATGATCCCCGACCATGGCTCGAGGCAAACAAGCTACCACGGCCCTGGAAATTCAGCCCGAGAAGGAGGTTCTTGCCTCTGCGAACAGTCCAAAAACAGCGCCTGATTCTAGCGGCAAGCTTACAATGGCACAACTCATGGCGAAGATCAGGGCTTTGAGCATGGGCGTAGCCAAGGTCTATGCTTTGGGCTTGGCCGTTGCCCAACTTCAAGCATAGCGCACAACACCCCTTCTGTCCAAGCCGCCATCAGTATCCATGGAGAAGGGGGGTCCGTCCCAGGCTCCTAAACTTCTCCGCTCTGACTTACCGGCACCGGCAAACCGCGATATGCACTTTTCCCAAGATGCTCTGTGCTTCGGCACTATCGACCAGGCCATGGATGGGAGGCGCCAAGCCTGGGATTCAGGAGGCACATCAGGTATTCAGGAAAATGCCCCAATGGTGCCGCCTCCCTGAAACTTGTTCCAGGAGATGGAGGATGACTGGGAGGAGTACCCAGGGCCCCGTGGAGCACCCCGTGGTGGGGCGGAACCTCGTTTGGCCCGCCTACAGTTCCCACGTTATAATGGGGACGATGACCCATTTGAATGGTTGTACAAGGCGGAGAAGTTTTTTGCCTACCAGGGAACACATTCGGAGGCTGAAAGACTGCACATAGCGGCCTTCCACCTAGGCAGGATGCTTCGGTATGGTTTCAAAGCTTTGAGAAGGAGGTGCACTACCCCACTTGGACCGCCTTCTCCGACGAATTGTGCATCCAGTTCGGCCCAAATGAGTTCCAAGACTTCAACGAAATGCTCTCCTCTTTGCGATAGACATCCACCGTCCAAGCATACTATACGGAGTTCATGAAGGTGGCCAACCGCCTCCCTGACTGGCCGGTGGCAGCCTTGGTGGGCACATTCAAGAGAGGACTTAAACCAGAGATTTCTGAGGAGATGCGCCATTTTCCCTGTTCCAGCATGTGGGATGTCATGCGTCATGCACGCATTGAAGAAGAGAAACTGGCTAGATAGAGGTGTGGGGGCAGGCTAGGACCTTTTCCTCGGGCTGTTGTGATTGCCTCCCCTCTTGCCGCCCCAGCCAGCAGCTCAGTGGCTGGCTGCACTGGCCAACCATCCCCTCAGGCCGGCCCGATTGTCCGCCGTCTCACTCCGGCTCAAATGGAGGAACATCGTTTGAAAGGGCTTTGCTTTCGCTGCGATGAGAAGTTCATTCCAGGGCACCGTTGTTCCTTCAAGGCAGTCTCTTAGTGAAGGAGATCGATGAAGAGGCAGAGGTGGTGGACAGGCTTGACACTTCGTACCATGCTGACACACTGCCGGAGATTTCTGTGCATGCCTTTTTGGGGGCATTCACTCCGCGCACAATGTGAGTACACGATTATCTCAAACGGTAGTAGGTGGCCATTCTGATTGACAGTGGGTCTACTCACAACTTCATTAACGACAAAGTCGCCTAGCGGCTAGGCTGCTTTGTGTCTGATTTGATGCCCTTTGACGTATTGATTGGCGATGGCAAGCACCTCCGGAGCTCCGTGGTCTATACCTAGGCAGTGCTCTCCATTCAGGGACACACCTTCGTGACAGACCTCTTTCGGCTTCCTACGAAGGGGGCAGATGTGGTGTTAGGGGTGCAGTGGCTCCAAGAGCTTGGGGACGTGCTATGGAACTTTAAGGACCTGGTGATGGATTTCGCAATTCATGGGCACCGGGTGCTCCTCCAAGGCTCTCAGCCATGCACTCTCCTTTCTGCTCAATCGACGGGGTCCTTATTCCAGCTTGCATCTCAGGGGCTACTCCTACAGCAGCGGGCATCGGTGGACATCATGCAAGATGAGTTGCCGCAGGATCTCCTTGACTTATTGGCAGAGTATGGTGCGGTGTTTGCCTAACCGCAGGGCCTTCCTCCGGTGCGGTTGCATGATCACTCTATCCCTATCCTTCCAGGTGCTTCTCCAGCCAATGTCCATCCATACCGCTATCCGTACATTCAGAAGGCTGAAATAGAA
Organism: Saururus chinensis; assembly: GCA_035235625.1. NCBI lineage: Eukaryota > Viridiplantae > Streptophyta > Magnoliopsida > Piperales > Saururaceae > Saururus > Saururus chinensis. The sequence goes on from CP141144.1 coordinate 32,485,971, forward strand.
TGTCTTGTGGCTGACATGCTTCATTCTGGTATCATTCGGCCGAGCACGAGCTCCTTCTCTTCCCCGGTGTTGCTGGTTCATAAGAAAGATGGTACTTGGCATTTCTGTGTTGATTACCGGGCTCTAAATGCTATCATAGTGAAGGACAAATATCCTATCCCGGTGGTGGAGGAGCTTCTTGATGAGCTAGCTGGCGCTACTGTCTTCAGCAAACTCGACCTCAGGTCGGGTTATCATCAGATAAGGGTGCAGCCCGCCGATGTGCAAAAGACCGTTTTCTGAACTCATAGGGCCACTTCAAGTTCCTTGTCATGCCGTTCGGCCTTACAAACGCCCCCTTTACATTTCAAAGCCTTATGAATGATCTCTTCCGGCCTTTCCTCCGCCGCTTCATCTTGGTTTTCTTCGATGATATCCTTGTCTACAGCAAGTCATGGGGAGAACATTTGGAGCATCTCAAGTCTGTCTTTGCTATTCTGAAAGATAATTCCTTGTTTCTTAAATGTTCGAAGTGTTCGTTTGGCAGCCCATAGGTGGAACATTTGGGTCATATCATCTCTCGTGATGGTGTCGCTACTGACCCCTCTAAGGTGACCGCCATGCTGCCCTGGTCGTCCCCTGCTTGAGTCTGGGCGCTTTGGGGCTTTCTCAGCCTTACTGGCTACTATCGGCGATTCATTCCCCACTATGGCAAGATTGCTCGACCCCTTACTGAGATGCTGAGGAAGGGGGCCTTCATCTGGTCTAAGGCTGCCCAAGAGGCCTTTGACACACTGAAGAGGGCTATGGCGTCTGCCCCTATTCTTATCCTCCCTAACTTCAGCTAGCCCTTTGTGGTGGAGACCGATGCGTCTGATACAGGCTTAGGGGTGGTGCTACTCCAGGAAGAGCGTCCCATTGCATACTTCAGTAAGGCTTTGTCTGCCATTCACTATCCTTGTCTGTATACGAGAAAGAGATGCTGGTCATCGTCCTCGCAGTCAACAAGTGGCGCCCTTATTTGCTGGGATGCCGGTTCTTGATTCGCACTGACCATCAGCCCCTTAAGTATTTCCTCGAATAGCGGGTGTCCACTCTATCATAGCAGCGGTGGGTTAGTAAGCTTCTTGGTTATGATTATGAAGTGGTGTACAAGAAGGTATCCAATAACACCGTGGCCGACGCCCTTTCTCGTCGGGCCTCTCCAGGTTTGTGTTTGGCTCTTTCTAGTCTGACTTGTCCCTTCCTTGATGAGTTAAAATAGGCATACCATGATGATATTTCGACCCGCACCCTGATTTCATCACTCCAGAATGACCCAGCGGCCCGGCCATTCTTTGCATGGAAGGATGCCCTCCTCTTTTGGAAAGACCGCTTATGGGTTCCCGAGGTTGCTGATATGCGACGGCGTATCATCTCCCATTTCCATGACTCCCCTATGGCTGGTCATGAGGGTGCACTCCGCACGTATAAGCAAGTCAGTCAGAGCTTCATGTGGCAGGGCATTCACTGGGCAATTACTGCATATGTGGCCGCTTGTGATGTCTGTTAGAGAGCTAAGGCCACCACGGCATCTCCTGCGGGGTTGCTTCAGCCATTACCTATTCCGGATAAGGTATGGGAGGGCGTTTCAATGGACTATGTGGAGGCCTTACCCATTGTACAGGGCAAGTCGGTCATTATGGTGGTAGTTGACAGGCTGTCCAAGTACGCTCATTTCTATGCTCTAGGACACCCCTACACCGCCAAGTCAGTGGCGGAACTCTATGTCCGGGAGGTACATATCAGCCGTACCATATCGATACGGCCAATACGTATTGTGATTTGGTGTGGGGGACGTACCAGCCACCGTTCCTGTATGGGTCTCAACCAATACGGCCTTATAGGGTTTTTTTCGAAAGTGAATACATGATTAAGAATAGAAACTGAATTCACTGAAATTTTTTGCACTATTTCCTTGCCTTCCTCGGCCTCATCCGTACCACCACCTAACACATCATTCAGTACAAAAAAAATGAAAAAATGAATCGATCAGTTTCATCAATCTAGCAAAAACAAAAGGCTTTTTTTCAAAACAACGACACTACTCTGAGAAGAAATTCACCTTGAAAAACAAAATTCAATCAATTTCATCTACATAAGAAAAACAAAAATTCACAACGGAACTTCATAAAGAATAAAATGCACCTTGACTCCAAACTCCGAGGTCATGGGGACCCTATTCTCGGGCAGGGTCTCCATGGTCGGCTTCCACTTGAGCGGATTCGGTCCCTAATGCTAGGGCGGCCTGGGCTGTAGAGGGCTCTGCCCTTGGGCACGGGAGGCTTGGCAAGGTCGACAAAAGTGTTGGGGTCGACATTCTCGGATCTAAGCTTCCTAGAGGGGGCTTGCTTTTGCGAGGAAGGAGAGGCCTCTCATGGCGAGATCCCCCTCAGAACCCGGCTCATCGACACGCTAAAAATGTCACAGAGAAAGGAGGGATTGGAGGTGGAAACCCTAGAATTTCGAAGCCCAGAGAAGAAATAGGGGGCGGAGGGTTCCAAATCTAGCTGTTTCGAAGGGGGGGAAGGCAGGCGATTTTGAAATGAAATTCCAGAGGGATGAGAGAGACAGGGGAGAGAGAAATTACAGAAGTATGTTCAATTTGGGTAAATTGCAATCACGATGTTTCGAAAATGGGGGTGTGGGGTATATGATGATTTTACCTTCGTGGTACTTTATGATTTGAATTTTGCAGTAGTGGTGATTTAGGGAAGAGTTTTTCTTGCTTTCTTTTAACAATGAGGTAAGCTTAAGTAACACATAGGAGTTATTTATCCATGAGATTAACACCATATGCGTTGACACTAACATGAACTAGTGTGTGCACCGGCAATCATTAATATTAACAGGTCTCATGCGTAACTTACGCTAGGCTCATTGTAAGAAGGGAGAATAAAAATTCTTCTATGATTTAGAATAAGTTCATCCCTAAACGCCATTGCAGCTATATAATATTTCTTCGTCCTATATATTACTTGTAAAAAATTTATAAAAATATAAAAAATTAAATTTATTTTGAATTAATATTTAATTACATAATTAATACTCCCTTTGTCTTATAGCACCATTTCGTAAAACAATTTTGTCTATATTAATAACTTCATTTTATTTAACTTAAATAATTAAATACTTAAAAAAATTATTATAAGCTTATTTTTTTCTTTACCTTCTCTTAAATGTGAGTTTCATCATTCACTAAAAACAACTACTTGCTTCATCTTATATTAGTACTTAATATCTAATTTTTATCAAGATGGTAATCATTGCATGTAAAAGTAGTAAAATCCTACTACTAACTTAGTAAGAAAAGTATGAGGAGAACCAAACAATAGAAAAGCGAAAAAACTATCACATACACGCATGGAAGGCCGTATCGATACAGATGAGAGTATCGATGATATGGATACGGGTACGCGCCGATGATATGCTTGGTACTTGCCGAAATGAGCGTAAACCTTTTTGTAAACATAAAAAAATATTATAACTAATAATATACTATTATAATACTTCTTTTAGAGCATAATAATACTGTTAAATGCCGTATCAACTGATACGGGTATTCTAAAATTAGTTTATTTGGAACCATACGCTATTATGTTCTCCGTCCCATACAAATTATTGCTCATTCTTTCCTATATTAAGTGCTCTGAAATTTGTTTATTTTAAAAATAAATATGAGTCTAAATTATATATTTAAATAAATATGCATTTTTGGAGCACTATATATAAAAAATAATTATGTAAATTACATATATGTACCCGTATTCATCTCATATAACTTTAAAAATATTATTTTTTAATATAACAAAAATATAAACTTTCAAAGAAGTTGGGTTTGAATTATTTTTTTTAAGAAAAAATTTCAAAAATATTTTTTTCCAAAAAAAATAATTTTTTTAAATAAAAAATTAATTTTATAAATACTTTATCGATATGTATCGGCCATATCGATACGGTATGGCTGATATGTATTGTGATTCGGTGTGGGGCGCGTACCACCCCCGTACCTGTATCGTTCTCAACTGATACGAGTACGTATCGGTCGATATGGTGTCGTATCGACCGATATTGCCTTCTAGGGTTTTTTCGAATGTGAATAGAAACTGAATTAGCTGAATTTTTTTGGACTTTTTCCTCGCCTTATTTCTCCTTCCTGGGCCTCATTCGTACCACCACCTAACACATCATTCTGTATAAAAAAAAACGAAAATATAAATCGATCAGTTTCATCAATCTAGCAAAAACAAAAAAAAAATTCAAAACAACGACACTACCACGAGAAGAAATTCACCTTGAAAAACAAAATTCAATCAGTTTCATCTGCATAAGAAAAATAAAAAATCACAACGGAACTTCATCAAGAATAAAATGCACATTGACTCTAGAATCTGAGGTCGCGAGGATCCGATTCTCGGGCAGGGCCTCCATGGTGAGTTCCGCTTGAGCGGATTCAGGCCCGGATGCTGGGGCAGCCTGGGCGATAGAGGGCTCTGCGCCTTGGGCACGAGAGGCTTGGGAAAGTCGACAACAATGTTGGGGTCAACATTCTCGGATCTGAGCTTCCGGGAGGGGGCTTGCCTTTGCGGGGAAGGAGAGGCCTCCGACAGCGAGATCCCCCTCAGAACCCGGCTCCTCAGCACCAAACTCTTCATGGCCGATTTAGATCCGAACTAAATCTTGAGCCAAAAATGTTACAGTGAAAAGAGGGATCGGAGGTGGAAACCCTAGAATTTCGAAGCCCATAGAGGAAATGGGGGGCGGAGGGTTCTAGTTCTAGCCGTTTCAAAGGGGGGAAGGCAAGCGGTTGTGAAATGAAATTCTGGAGGACGAGAGAGACAGGGGAGAGAGAAATTACAGATATAGTACTCAATTTGGGTAAATTGAAACCCCTGATGTTTCGAAAATGGGGGTGTGTGGGGTATATTACAATTTTACCTTCCTGATACTTTGTGATTTCAATTTTGCTATGGTGGTGATTTTGGGAAGAGTTTTTCTTGCTTTTAACAATGAAGTCAGCATAAATTACACATAGGAGTTATTTATCCATGAGATTAACACCAAATACGTTGACGCTAACATAAACTAGTGTGTGCACCGTTAGTCATAAATATTAACAGCTCCCATGCGTAACTTACGCTAGGCTCATTGTAAGACGAGAGCGTAAAAATTCTTTTGTGATTTAGAATAAGTTCATCCCAAAATGCCATTGCAGCTATATAATATTTCTTCTTCTTATATTCTTTGTAAAAAATTTATAAAACTATAAAAAATAAAAAAAATTTCTTTTAATTTTTAATTAGATAATTAATACTCCCTTTGTCTTATAGCACCATTTGGTAAAAAAATTTATTCTATATTAATAACTTTATTTTATTTAAATTAAATATTTAAATACATAAAAAAATTATTATAACCTTATTTTCTTCCTTACCTTCTCTTAAATGTGAGTTTCATCATTCACTAAAAACAACTACTTGCTTCATCTTATATTAATACTTAATATCTAATTTTCATCATTTTTATCAAGATGGTAATCATTGCATGTAAACGTAGTAAAATCCTACTACTAACAAAGTAAGAAAAGTATGAGGAGATCCAAACAATAGAAAATTGGAAAAGCGAGTTCACTCACATACACACATGGAAGGCCGTATTGATACAAATGAGAGTATCGATGACTATAGATACAAGTACGCGTCGATGATTCGCTTAGTACGCACTGAAACGGGCGTAAACCCTTTTATAAAGATAAAAAAAATATTATAACTAATAATATATCATTATAATACTTCTTTTAGAGCATAATAAGGCAGTAAAATGTTGTATCAACCAATACAGGTATTCTAAAATTAGTTTATTTAGAACCATACACTATTATGTTCTCCGTCCCATACAAATTATTGCTCATTCTTTCCCATATTAAGTGCTCTAAAACTAATTTATTTTAAAAATAAATATAAGTCTAAATTATATGTTTAAATAAATATATATTTGTGGAACATAATATATATAAAAAATAATTATATAAATTACATGGACCTACCCATATTCATCTCATATAACTTTAAAAATATTATTTTTAATATAACAAAAACATAAATTTTTAAAAAAATTAGGTTTGAATTGTATTTTTATTTTAAAAAAAAATTAAAAATATTTTTATTTAGATAAAAAAATATTTTTTTATATAAAAAAATTAATTTTTTAATATTATATCAATACATATCGACCGTATCAATACAATACAATCGATACATATCGTAATTCGGTGTTGGGGGCGTACCACCCACGTACCCATATCGGTCTCAATCGATACAAATACATCAATACGACGCCATATCGACCGATACGACCTTCTAGGGTTTTTTTCGAAAATGAATACATGATCAAGAATCTTCAGAATCAATTATAATTTCCTACAATTGGTGAGATAATACCACACATGCTGAGATACAAAAATAGTAAAAATTATCAATACACAACATCTGTATCACAAGTTACACTTTTCAAACCCAGAAAACCTCCACAAAACATCTATATCACAAGTTACACTGATCATAACCAGAAAACCACAAAGAAGATCCCGATTCATTGCAAAAAGGTTCAAATTCTTCTCCAATGATACTACTCCCATCGTACTTCGCAGCTGTTTCTTCTGTCTTTTTATACAAAGATGATTTTATTGATTCCTTGGGGAGGCGAGACTCTGCCAGAATTTGGTTCAAAGTAGCTAGTTCTCTTTCATGTTTGTTCTTCATATCATCATTTTCTTTCTTTTCTTTTTCAGCCTCTTGCTCAGCCATGACAGCTCGCTTCTGCAAAGTATTAGATGAAATAATTTCATCAGGAACAAATTTCAAAATTGTTATACATCTGCATCAACTGAATAAATCAATCTAAGAGAATCATATAATAGCCTAATGTTCAGCAGCCTTGACTACTCATTTAACATGAAGTGAGGTAAATAATGGTATGACCCACGTCCATCTCTTTGCTTGTCTAGACCTACTTCATGCAGCATCCAAACAGACATATGTCCGGACTTCACAGGCTCATACTGCTACCCACCCATAATTCTTCATCATAATGCAGTTCAGTTAGTGTACATTAAAATGAAGTAACCTCATATTTGGTTCTCAAAGGAATGTGGTACATGTGTGGCCTCCCCTATGCCACTTACATCTATGTGTGTTTCAACCAGAGGTCAATTAAATGATTTATAAGTAGTAGCCTATCACCTAACATTAATATTTTGTCCCTTGACAAACAGATCCAACTACAAATGTTAAATAGCTAATAAAATAAGATACTAAACCATCAACAAAACTTCAATTTGAATAAACTCACTTCAGCAATTGCCACAGCTTCTTCTGTTTCTTTAAGTCTTACTAGCAGTTCACCGGCAGCATGAACTGCTTCTGCTGTATCCCTTACTTGCTGTTGAAGTCCTTTATTCTCGTCTCTCCAATACCTTCTCTCTTTTTCTCTCTCTACTTTCAAAGCCGAAATTTCAGAAGCAAGGGAGTCAATAAACTTAGATTCAGCTCCTCTTATGCCAGCTTTTGCTGCTGCCCTCTTCACATCCACTATACCATCCTGTATTTTTCTATGTCTGGCAAGTAAAGCTATGTGTTTCTCCTGAAGATCAGCATACTGATCAAGTATATGTGCATGTCCTTGCATGGCCATCTGCAAAGCCTCTTTAAGCTCCTCTGTACATTTTTTCTCTGCATCAATCTCATTTTTCAACGTGTCAGCGAGAGATCGGCTAGCCTCCAGTTTAAGCCTCAGTTCCTCTGAAAGAGAGATCCATTTACTCTCCATCTCAGTCCATTGGCATCTTTCACGTTCAAATTGCTCCTGGATACTTCCATCAGCCATATCTATGTTTTCATCCAATGGAGGAGCTGGATCATGCTGACAGGGATAAGTTAACTGAAGCATAAAACTTTTATAATTAGGAGTTGCATTGGCTGACGAATCCACATAGAACTGCAATTGGCTTCTCAAATCCTTAATCTCTTCCAGTAACACATCTTTCTCGTCCATATCAAAAAAGTTTCTGTATCTATCCAGCTCATCTTGAACTCTTTCTAATTCTACTTTCATGTTCAAAACCTCGGGATGGTATTCATATTTCTCCTTCAGAAGCTGCTCGTACAATACAGAAGATGCTATCAACAGAAAAATATCAAGAGAAAAGTGGAAGGTGTAACAAAGTTGTAGCATGTACATGTAAAGTACCTTGTGCTCATTTGCAAGAGATAGGAACTCTTCTTCCTTGAAGTCTTCTGATGGCAAAACACCATCCATAAGGCTCTCAAGTCGATGGATTTTGTCTTCCCGTGTCTGCTGAATGATAGCATTGCATTCACGTTCATGCTTGTACTGTTGCACCTGCAAGCAAGTGAAGGAAGACAATAACTATAAGCTAGGTAACAAGGAAGATAAGACAAACTATCACCCTGAAAGAGAAAAAAAGAAAAGCATAATTACCAAACGGTTTAACTGAGTAATCTCAGCTGTCTGTTTTGCACAAATTTCTTCCAAAGCCATCTCTCTCCTAATGGCTCCAGCCAAAACTTTCTCCACTGCCTAAAAAGCATTATATAAGAAACATCAACTCAGTTACTGCAGATAGAAAAAACATGTCCATTTCACACTTTAGAATAGACAAACCATAAAAGCTCCCTCACAATAGAAAAATCTAAAAGCACATATAAGAGAAAGCTGGTCTCCCTAATCATTCCAGTTTACTCCATTCCACTATTAACAGCACTAACAAAATCATCAATTCTATTTAAAAAAAACTGATGCTTGCAGACTTACTTTAGGAATGTGTTTCTTCAGTTTCTCTGAATCATGAGACCCATCACTTGGCACTAATGATGCAGTAACTTGGGACTTATCAATTGGCACTAGTGACAAATCATCCACATTCTTGGTCTCATGGCATTCTCGTAATTGACGCACTCTGGACTTGCAATGGCAACAAATAAATGGATCAGTTGCATGTTCTACATTTTCAATCCCTTCCAAAACAGTTTGCACCCCAACATTAGTTTTTTCCGGTGTAAAAAATGGCTTCATTTCAACAGGTTTAACAGGAAACCTAAATGAAGAACGCCTCAAAGCACCATTCTGACTGTGGCTATCAATAATTTGAAGGCCACGGTTGAGACTTGCTTCCAGGTATTGAGTTGGTGAACAACCATTATCATCTTTACTGCAAGAGTTTAAAACATCTGAGGCACATCCAAATTTATGATTCGCAGAAGCCGATAATGTTGATGAAGTCCTAGGACTTTTCCTGCTAGCATGGTTGACTTTAGTTGAGATGGACATTGATGAAGAATCCGGTCCTGGAGACAAATGACATGTTACAATGCTGAGGTTTGAAATTGCAGTGGGTTTCTCCTCATGATCCAAATCCTGTGCAAAATCTTTTACAGGAAACTCTTTAACAGTAGGACTTGCAATTTTGTCATCAACATTATCTGCATGTCTTTCAAGATTAAGCATGGTGGTGTCAATGTTTACAGGCACATTTGCAATATGAGCCGCCTCGTGCACTTCTTCCAGACAATCTTCCATGTTAACGTCAATCTCCTCAGGATCTAAACTATTATCTTTTTTCGTTTGTTTAGAGGATAACACTTGTGGATCTTGCATGGAAGGTGGTTCCAAACCAACTTGGACACATAACTTCTCAACTGCTTCTTCATCAATCTCCATCACTTCATCACTGTCCTCATCCACAATTGCCATTGTCATTGGATGACTCAAGCTCTTTTTCAAAAGACTCAGACTTCTTCGGGCATTCCATCCTGTTGAAGAACCATTACAATCACGAGCATTTCCATTGGACTTCAGCCACAAAAGCTCATCCTGAAGATCATATCTAGGAGGATCAATTGAAAAGAAGATGAAATTGAAGAATGGCTTATCCTGAAAAATATAATAGCATGTGGAAACATGTGAAGAACAAAAAAATACCCGTAATTGGCGGATAATTTCTCGCAATGAATTTACATCCTCTTGTCGTAATTCATTCACAATTGCCTTATTTTTAATGGCTTTTGCACGTTGTGCAAACCTTAGGGTACTAAATGTTTCACTTTTACAGCTGGATTCACAGCATCAGTCCCAAGTCAGAAAAGAGGAACTCACCAAAGAAATATATTTCTCTTAAAAGCATTTTTTAATACCTTTGTGATGGTGATATGGCACAAATCATGGCTAGTTTTGCGTTACCACCAAGAGACTCCTGAAGTAAGAACGTCAACCTGGAATCCCTATATGGTATATGCCTCTGCTTTCCTGACTGAGAAACTTCAGCTAGAATATTAATCAAGTTTCTGCACCATCAATAAGAATTAACATCAAATTTTCTATAACAAATTACCCTAAGTTCTCAAATAATAATGAGTCATATATTAGATGGGAAAACCCGGAAGTATTATACCCAAGCTGAGAAAGTGAACGGTTAATGTTTCCCGCTTCTTTTAGACGTTCTCCAGCAGCATCTGTCAGTTTCTGTCTTTCCGAACCAGCAAGATCAACAAGGTTGATTCTACTGATTCTTAAACTGCTCACACCATCTGCCTTGTTCTACAGATAAAACATTTCTATTATGATGAATTCAAGTTTCCAACTATAGTATACAATAATGTGTACTGGAACTCCCAAGCCTAAATTATGGTTATTGATTGTGCTTCACAACTTCCTTCACAAAATAGACAGAATAAAAAACCTAACAATGAATGCATGATGTATCAACTTAGCCCCTAATATAAAAGGAATAACCATGAACTCAGATATGAAAAGGTAACATTTGTCACTTAAAAAATTCCAGTTCAGAAACAAGTAAATGAAGTAATACCTTAGATCGAGATTCAACAACACAAGTGAAAACACTATGTGAACGAGAACTATCAGCATTTATACTAGTTGCACCAGTCCTCCTATTTGTTAATCCCTAATCATTGCAACATATACAGCATCATTAAAAATCTCCTCCAATCCAAAGTCAATTTGCAAAAGAATGAGGTCTATATAAACAGTAATGTAATGAGCACCTTTATCAGAAGCTTTGTTAAATCCTTCATGTCATATACGTATTCTTCTGTCAAGTCCTCTACATAGACACCAGACTTGACATCTTCTCTTATCTGCAAAACATGTTTAAGAAAATGTAACTAAGGAGCATTCCCTTAATAGTAAAATGTGACATAAATGTTGCAGTCAGAAAATCTCACCTGAAGGTTCTTCTGATTTGGATCCAATAAATCAGTGATTTGCTCATTGTAAATCTGTTTCAAGTAAAAACAAATTCAACCTAATTAGGAACAAACTAAAAAAAAAAAAAACCAAATGTTAAGATGCGAAAAAATTAAGGTAAAACGATACCTCAAGGAAAGAGCAACGGCATTGGTACGTAAGCTCTTTGTCAGCATGTTTTACCTGCTCCTGTGAGTATTGAGAGCAACAAGAATAATGTCAAAATCTAAATACTTAATTGAGAACCACAAGTCAAAATCAAATAATCAAGCCTACCTCAATGATCCGGGAAAAAAGCCTTTCAAAGACACGAGGTGTGAGACCCTTCTGTTGACAATTGGATGATTCTTCTTCAAGTAGGACATTTGTGGGCCCCCACATAGTGTAGGTCTTTCCACTCCCAGTCTAAACATTAGGTGGAAATAAAAATTCGATAAGAGTCAAATATGGTATGAAATCCATTGCCGACCCCAGATAGCTGGGATAAGGTGTATGATAATGATGATAAAAAGGTCTAGCCACTTAAAAAAACAAAACAACATACAAATTGTGTTCCATGTTTTTTCCTTTCAACGTGCAAAATTAAATACCTGACCATAAGCAAAGATAGAACTATTAAATCCATCCAGACAGTTCTCAACGAGCGGTACTCCAACAAACTCAAAAATGTCTTGCTGATGTCATAAACAAAAAAGAGCGAATTAGCATAAGAAATCACTAAAGTAACTTCTTTATCCAGAACTGAGATGCTAAGTTCTAAACTTAATTACTAAAGTCGGAAGGTGAGTTTCACCTGAGTGGAATCCGAATCTGCAACAGAATCAAAAGTGAATACATGATCAAGAATAGAAACTGAATTAGCTGAAATTTTTTGCACTATTTCCTCGCCTTCCTCCTCCTTTCTGGGCCTCATTCGTACCACCACCTAACACATCATTAAGTACAAAAAAACGAAAAAATAAATTGATCAGTTTCATCAATCTAGCAAAAAAAAAGCTTTTTTTCAGAACAACAACACTACCTCGAGAAGAAATTCACCTTGAAAAACAAAATTCAATCAGTTTCATATACATAAGAAAAAATAAAAATTCACAACAGAACTTCAACAAGAATTTTATTCACCTTGACTCCAGAATCCGAGGTGACGGGGACCCCATTCTCGGGCAAGGTCTCCATGGTGAGCTTCCGCTTGAGCGGATTCAGGCCCGGATGTTGGGGTGGCCTGGGCGGTAGAGGGCTCCGCGCCTTGGGCACCGGAGGCTTGGGAACATCGACAAAAGTGTTGGGGTCGACATTCTCAGATCTGAGCTTCCGGAAGGGGGCTTGCTTTTGCGGGGAAGGAGAGGCCTCCGACGGTGAGATCCCCCTCAGAAACCGGCTCCTCGGCGGCACCGAACTCTTCATGGCTGATTCGGATCGGAGGGATCAGAGGTGGAAACCTAGAATTTCGAAGCCTATCAAAAACAAAAAAACAAAAAGCTTTTTTTCAGAGAGAAAATGGGGGCGGAGGGTTCCAGTTCTATAAGCCAGATGACGACCCTTAATTAAGAGCAACTATACGACTAGTGTGGACCAATGTTTTAAAACCCAGCCTGGTCCCCGACCCGGATTAGTGGCTGGGCTCGGTCGACCCGGTTGAACCGTTGGTCGACCCGGGGGATGACGTCATCACCTAAAAAAATTTACAAGAATTTCCCCCTAAAACAAAAAAAATTACTTTATTCAAATCTTGTTCAAAATCTCACTTGAACCTATTTGACCATTCGACATATTGTTCATTCCAACCTATTTTAATAAGTTACCATTTCACATTTTCCATTAACATAAAACAACATAAATAATAACATAAATAATAACATAAACAAATAAATACCAAATTTTAAACCTCCACTACTCTTTCAAAGCCATACTTCTAACATAATTAGTAACATAAACAAACATTCAAGATGACATTAAAGGCGCTTTGTCCGATCTAGTGTCACATGCCAACCATTTACGTTGATATTCCTTCAAATTCAGGTAACCATACATACAAACACACTAAGTAGCATCCATTCTCATTACTTGATGCTTCTCCTCTTAGTTCTGTTTCTTCCTCCAAATGCATAGCTAGAATTAATTAGAATCACCCCATTAGCTCAAACAAGTAGAGTACCACTTCTGGATTTTGGACATATTCCCAAATCCTTTGCTTCTCTCCATGTAATTCATCCCTTCAAACAAAAAAAGAACCAGAAAAGAGAACCTACTCGTCAGAAAGAGTAATTAATTACCAATTACCACCACCAAAGAATTTCTTCAGCATTTCAGGAGACCCAACTGTGAAGAGACCTATAAATTCATCTTACCTCAACACATTCAATCAGGGAAGAACAGAAGGAAAAATGGATGGGTATTCTAGGTTTGAAGTTGGTAGCAGCATGAAGTCCAGCTCCATAGAATTGCCAGATCTCACTTCTTCCCCATTTCCTACACTAAACCCAAATCCCAGCTCCCAGCTAAGAAACCAGTATACCGAAGAACAATTTGCCACCCAAGATAGCACAGCAGAGGAAAAACCAGACGCAGGTTTAGGGGAGAAATTCGGTGTCATTTTGAGCAGAGGCCGGTCACTCTCGTCTGCTGCTTCTCGCAGTTTCAAATCCGAAAGCCAAAGCACAAGCTCCTAGAGGGGAGAAGTTCAACCTATGTTTGCAAATCAATAATATTGCATATGCACTCTACGCAAGATGTTATATGTTCAACTGAATATATCAAAACGGAAATGAATCCACCCAACAACAAACACAACAAAAGCACAAAAAATCATTCATACTCGGAAACTAGAAAGAACATCAAAATCAAAGCCGAAATGGAGGCATTTGGGGTAAAAATGGCACCTTTCGATGCAACTCGACGAGGGCTTCTTCCACCAATGCGATCTACAGTAGGAAAAACGCGTGCAAATTAGAAATGAACACAGAACGCCTCTGGAGAAGGCTTCGCAGCACTGGACATACCCACGGTGCCTCCGAAGTAGTCGGGGAGGAGTCAGCAATTTAGGTAGAAAAATAGATGGCGGCGAGGGAAGAAGAGAGAGGAGGGATTTTCGCCGGAGAAAATCGCCGGAACGTTGAGAGGGAATCGCTGGAAGAGATCGCCGGAACGTGGAGAGAATCGCCGGAGGAGATCACCGCTGACAGATTTGGCGTCGCCCCAAATCGCTCAGCCCTCGAAGCTCCTCCGGTCCAGATCCAGAATCCCGACCGCGAATTTGCGATCTGTGTTTAACCGACCGGGTCATTGACCCGGCCGGGTTAAACAGACCCGGGAATCTAGTTGAACTGGTTCGTTTTTTACAACAGGTCCGATTAAACTCGGTCGGACCGGCCGGTCTGGTCCGGTTTTTAAAACACTGGTGTGAACTAATGGCAACAACGTTGGTAGGCTGTCTTTCTCACCGAGGCATGTGCCGAGGAATTGCACGTGGGAGGATACCAGTTGGCAATTAGCGGAATAACGGGGTAAGTGGTCGAAGGGGAAAGAAACCAATTGTAAGCCGTTCGATTGAGATTTGATGGTGTACGTATTTCGATTGGGCAGAAGGCAGGCAACTTTGAAAATAAAATTTTCAATGAGAGAAACAGGGGAGAAAGAAATTAGTACTTAATTTAGGTAAATTGTAATCAGGCCCCCGATGTTTCGATGACTATAGATACGGATACTCGCTGACGATACACTTAGTACGCACTAAAATGGGCGTAAACCTTTTTATAAATATAAAAAAATATTATAACCAATAATATATCATTATAATATTTCTTTTAGAGCATAATAAGACCGTAAAATACCGTATCAACCGATACGAGTATTCTAAAACTAGGTTATTCGGAATCATACCCTATTATGTTCTTCGTCCTATATAAATTATTATTTATTCTTTCCCATATTAAGTGCTCTAAAATTAGTTTATTTTAAAAATAAATATAAGTCTAAATTATACATTTAAATAAATGTATATTTGTAGAGCACTATATATAAAAAACATAATTATGTAAATTACATGGACTTACCCGTATTCATCTCATATAACATTAAAAATATTATTTTTAATATAACAAAAATATAAACTTTCAAAGAAGTTGGGTTTGAATTGTATTTTTGTTTTTAAGAAAAAATATTAAAAAATCTATTTTTTTGAGAAAAAATATTTTTAAATAAAAAAGTAATTTTTAAAATAAATAAAATTTATTTTTTAATATTGTATCGATACGTATCGATCGTATTGATACGGTATGGACAATACATATAATGATTTGGTGTGGGGGGTGTACCACCCTCGTACCCGTATCGGTCTCAACCGATACTGTGTCGTATCGACCGATATGGCCTTCTAGGGTTTTTTTCGAAAGTGAATACATGATCATGAATAGAAACTAAATTAGCTGAAATTTTTTGCACAATTTCCTCGCCTTCCTCTTCCTTCTTGGGTCTCATTCGTACTACCACCTAACACATCATTCAGTACAAAAAAAACGAAAAAATAAATCAATCAGTTTCATTAATCTAGCAAAAACAAAAAGCTTTTTTTTCAGAACAATGACACTACCCCGAGAAGAAATTCACCTTGAAATACAAAATTCAATCAGTTTCATATACATAAGAAAAATAAACATTCACAACGGAACTTCATCAAGAATAACTCCAGAATCTGAGGTCGCGGGGACACCATTCTCGGACAGGGTCTCCATGGTGAGCTTCTGCTTGAGCAGATTCGGGCCCAAATGCTGGGGCGGCCTGGGCGGTAGAGGGCTTCAAGCCTTGGATTTGAATTGTATTTTTATTTTTAAGAAAAAATATCAAAAAAATCAAAAAAAAATATTTTATTAAAATAAAAAAAATTTAAAATACATTTTCTTTTTTTACTACTTTATCAACACGTATCGGCAGTATCGATATGGAACGGCCGATACGGCCAATATGTATTGTGATTCGGTGTGGGGAGCATACCACCCCCCCGTACCCGTATCGGTCTCAACCAATTAGGACTTCCATGGTTTTTTTAGAAAGTGAATACAAGATCACGAATAGAAACTGAATTAGCTGAAATTTCTTGCACTATTTCCTCGCCTTCCTCCTCCTTTCTAAGCCTCATTCGTACCACCACCAAACACATCATTCAGTACAAAAAAAGACGAAAAAATAAATCGATCAATTTCTTCAATCTAGCAAAAACAAAATGCTTTTTTTCATAACAATGACACTACCCCAAGAAGAAATTCACCTTTAAAAACAAAATTCAATCAGGTTCATCAACATAAGAAAAATTAAAATTCACAACGGAACTTCATCAAGAATAAAATGCACCATGACTCTAGAATCCGAGGTCATGGGGACCCCATTCTCGGGCAGGGTCTCCATGGTGAGCTTCCACTTGAGCATATTCGGGCTCGGATGCTGGGGCGGCCTATGCGGTAGAGGGCTCCGTACCTTGGGCACTGGAGGCTTAGGAACGTCGACAAAAGTGTTAGGGTCGACATTCTTGGATCTGAGCGTCCGGGAGGGGGCTTGTTTTTGCGGGGAAGGAGAGGCCTCTGACGGCAAGATCCCCCTCAGAACCCGGCTCCTCGGCACTGAGCTCTTCATGGCCGATTTGGATCCGTACTAGATCTTGAGCAAAAAATGTCACAGATAAAGGAGGGATCGGAGGTGGAAACCCTAGAATTTCGAAGCCCAAAGAGGAAATGGGAGGCGAAGGGTTCCAGGTCTAGCCGTTTCGAAGGGGGGGAGGTAGGCGATTTTGAAATGAACTTCCGGAGGGATGAGAGAGACAGGGGAGAGAGAAATTACAAAAGTAGTAATTAATTTGGGTAAATTGCAATCACGCCCCCGATGTTTCGAAAATGGGGGTGGTGGGGTATATGACAATTTTTCCTTCGTGGTACTTTGTGATTTGAATTTTGCTGTGGTGGTGATTTAGGGAAGAGTTTTTCTTGCTCTCTTTTAACAAGGAGATCAGCATAAGTTACACATAGGAGTTATTTATTTATGAGATTAACACCATATACGTTGACGCTAACATGAACTAGTGTGTGCACCATCAATCATAAATATTAACAGCTCTCATACGTAACTTACGCTAGGCTCATTGTAAGAGGGGAGCGTAAATATTTTTCTGTGATTTAGAATAAGTTCATCCCTAAACGCTAATGCAGCTATATAATATTTCTTCGTCTTCTATATTACTTGTAAAAAATTTATAAAACTATAAAAAATTAAATTTATTTTCTTTTAATTTTTAATTAGATAATTAATACTCCCTTTGTCTTATAGCTCCATTTGGTAAAAAAACTTATTCTATATTCATAACTTCAATTTATTTAACTTAAATAATTAAATACTTAAAAAAATATTATAATCTTATTTTTTTCTTTACCTTCTCTTAAATGTGAGTTTCACCATTCACTAAAAACAACTACTTGCTTCATCTTATATTAGTACTTAATATCTAATTTTTATCATTTTAATCAAGATGGTAATCATTACATGTAAAAGTAGTAAAATCCTACTACTAACTCAGTGAGAAAAGTATGAGGAGATCCAAACAATAGAAAAGAAGAAAAGCATGTTCACTCACATACATGCATGGAAGGCCGCATCGATACAGACGAGAGTACCGATGACTATGGATACGGGTACGAGCCGATAATACACTTAGTTCATGCTAAAACGGGCGTAAACCCTTTTATTAACATAAAAAAATATTATAACTAATAGTATATCATTATAATACTACTTTTAGAGCATAATAAGACCGAAAAATGCCGTATCAACCGATACGGGTATTGTAAAATTAGTTAATTTGGAACCATACGCTATTATGTTCTCCGTCCCATACAAATTATTGCTCATTCTTTCCCATATTAAGTGCTCTAAAATTAGTTTATTTTAAAAATAAATATAAGTCTAAATTATATGTTTAAATAAATGTATATTTGTGGAGCACTATATATAAAAATAATAATTATGTAAATTACATAGACCTACCCGAATTACTCTCATATAACTTTAAAAATATTATTTTTCAATATAACAAAAATATAAACTTTCAAAGAAGTTGGGTTTAAATTATATTTTTGCTTTTGAACAAAAAATTAATTTTTTTTCGAAAAATAAATAATGTTTTTGAAAAAAATAACTTTTTAAATAAAAAAATAATTTTTAAAATTAAAAATTAATTTTTTAATACTATATCGATATGTATCCGCCTTATCAGTATGGTATGGCAGAAACATATCATGATTCTGTTTGGGGGGGGGGGGGGGGGGGGGGGAGGGGGCGTACCACCCACCGTAGTCGTATCTGTCGATACAGTGCACTTTCGACCGATACGGCCTTTCAGGGTTTTTTTTCAAAACTGAATACATGATCAGGAATAGAAACTGAATTAGCTGAAATTTTTTACACTATCTCCTCCCCTTATTTCTCCTTCCTGGGCCTCATTCGTAGCACCCCCTAACACATCATTCAGTATAAAAAAAATGAAAAAAAAATCGATCAGTTTCATCAATCAAGCAAAAACAAAAACTTTTTTTCAGAACAATGACACTACCCCGAGAAGAAATTTACCTTGAAAAACAAAATTCAATCGGTTTCATCTACATAAGAAAAATAAAAATTCACAACAGAACTTCATCAAGAATAAAATGCACCTTGACTCTAGAATCCGAGGTCGTGGGGACCCCATACTCGGGCAGGGTCTCCATGGTGAGCTTTCGCTTGAGCGGATTCGGGCCCAGATACTGGGCCGGCCTGGGCGATAGAGGGCTCCGTGCCTTGGGCATCGGAGGCTTGGGAACGTCGACAAAAGTGTTGGGGCCGACATTCTCGGATCTGAGCTTCCAAGAGGGGGCTTGCTTTTGCGGGGAAGGAGAGGCCTCCAACGGCGAGATCCCCCTCAGAACCTGGCTCCTCGGCACCAAACTCTTCATGGCCCATTCGGATCCGTACTGGATCTTGAGTAAAAAATGTCATAGAGAAGGGAAGGATTGGAGGTGGAAACCCTAGAATTTCGAAGCCCAATGAGGAAATGGGGGGAGGAGGGTTCCAGTTCTAGTCGTTTTGAAGGGGGGGATGGTAAGCAATTTTGAAATGAAATTTCCAAGGGATGAGAGAGATAGGGGAGACAGAAATTAAAGAAGTAGTACTCATTTTGGGTAAATTGCAATCACACCCTTGATGTTTCGAAAATGGGGGTGTGTGGGGTATATGATGATTTTGCCTTTGTGGTACTTTGTGATTTGAATTTTGTTGTGGTGGTGATTTAGGGAAGAGCTTTTCTTGCTCTCTTTTAACAATGTGGTCATCATAAGTTACACATAGGAGTTATTTATCCATGAGATTAACACCATATACGTTGACGCTAACATGAACTAGTGTGTGCACCGTCAATCATAAATATTAACAACTCCCATGCGTAACTTACGCTAGGCTCATTGTAAGAGGGGAGCGTAAATATTCTTCTGTGATTTAGAATTAGTTCATCCCTAAACGCCAATGCAGCTATATAATATTTCTTCATCTTATATATTACTTGTAAAAATTTTATAAAACTATAAAAAATTAAATTTATTTTTGTTTAATTTTTAATTAGATAATTAATACTCCCATTGTCATATAGCTCCATTTGGTGAAAAAATTTATTCTATATTAATAACTTCATTTTATTTAACTTAAATAATTAAATACTTAAAAAAATATTACAAGCTTATTTTTTTCTTTACCTTCTCTTAAATGTGAGTGTTGTCATTCACTAAAAATAACTACTTGCTTCATCTTATATTAGTACGTAATATCTAATTTTTATCATTTTTATCAAGATGGTAATTATTGCATGTAAAAGTAGTAAAATCATACTACTAACTCAGTATGAAAAGTATGAGGAGATCCAAACAATTGAAAAATGGAAAAGCGGGTTCACTCACATACACACATGGAAGGCCATATCGATAGAGATGAGAGTATTGATGACTATAGATAAGGGTATGCGCCGATGATTCGCTTGGTACGCGCCCAAACGGGTGTAAACCCTTTTATAAACATAAAAAAATATTTTAACTAATAGTATATCATTATAATACTTCTTTTAGAGCAGAATAAGACCATTAAATGTCGTATCAACTGATACGGGTATTGTAAAATTAGTTAATTTGGAACCATACGCTATTATGTTCTCCGTCCCATACAAATTATTGCTCATTCTTTCCCATATTAAGTGCACTAAAATTAGTTTATTTTTAAATTAAATATGAGTCTAAATTATATGTTTAAATAAATATATATTTGTGGAGCACTATATATAAAAAATATAATTATGTAAATTACATAGACGTACCCGTATTCATCTCATATAACTTTAAAGATATTATTTTTTATTATAACAAAAAAATAAACTTTCAAAGAAGTTGGGTTTGAATTGTATTTTTGTTTTTAGGAAAAAAATTAATTTTTTTTAAAATTAATTTTTTAAATAAAAAAATAATTTTGAAAATAAAAACATTAATTTTTTAATAGTGTATCAATACGCATCGGCCATATCAATATTGTACGGCCAATACATATGATGATTTGCTGTGGGGGCGTACCACCCACCGTACCCGTATCGGTTGATACGGTGTTGTATCTTACCAATACGGCCTTCTAGGGTTTTCTTCAAAAGTGAATGCTTGATCAAGAATAGAAACTGAATTAGCTTAATTTGTTTGTGCTATTTCCTCGCCTTTTTTCTCCTTCCTTGGCCTCATTCGTACCGCCACCTAACACATCATTCACCATAAAAAAAAAGTGAAAAAATAAATCGATCAGTTTCATCAATCTAGCAAAAACAAAAAGCTTTTTTCAGAACAACGACACTACCCCGAGAAGAAATCCACCTTGAAAAACAAAATGCAATAAGTTTCATCTACATAAGATATATAAAAATTCACTATGGAACTTCATCGAGAAGAAAATGCACCTTGACTCCAGAATCCGAGGTCGCAGGGACCCCATTCCTGGGCAGGGTCTCCATGGTGAGCTTCCACTTGAGCAGATACGGGCCCAGATGCTGGGGCAGCCTGTGCGGTAGAGGGCTCCGCACCCTGGGCACTGGAGGCTTAGGAACATCGACAAAAGTGTTGGGGTCGGCATTCTGGGATCTGAGCTTCCGGGAGGGGGCTTGTTTTTTTGCGGGGAAGGAGAGGCCTTCGACGGCGAGATCCCCCTCAGAACCCGGCTCCTCGGCACCGAGCTCTTCATGGACAATTTGGATCTGTACTAGATCTTGAGCCAAAAATGTCACAGAGAAAGGAGGAATCGGAGGTGGAAACCCTAGAATTTCGAAGCCCAGAGAGGAAATGGGGGGCGGAGGGTTCTAGTTCTAGCCGTTTCAAAGGGGGGGAAGGCAGACGATTTTGAAATGAAAATCCGGAGGGATGAGAGGGACAGGGGAGAGAGAAATTATAGAAGTAGTACTCAGTTTGGGTAAATTGCAATCACGCTCCCAATGTTTCAAAAATGGGGGTGGTGGGGTATATGATGATTTTGCCTTCGTGGTACTTTGTGATTAGAATTTTGCTGTGGTGGTGCTTTAGGGAACAATTTTTCTTGATCTCTTTTAACAATGAGGTTAGCATAAGTGACACATAGGAATTATTTATCCATGAGATTAACACCATATACGTTGACGCTAACATGAACTAGTGTGTGCACCGTCAATCATAAATATTAACAGCTCCCATGTGTAACTTATGCTAGGCTCATTGTAAGAGGGGAGCATAAAAATTCTTCCGTGATTTAGAATAAGTTCATCCCTAAATGCCAAAGATGCTATATAATATTTCTTCTTCTTATATATTACTTGTAAAAAATTTATAAAACTATAAAAAATTAAATTTATTTTCATTTATTTTTTAATTAGATAATTAATACTCCCATTGTCGTATAGCTCCATTTGGTTAAAAAATTTATTCTATATTAATAACTTCATTTTATTTAACTTAAATTACTAAATACTTAAAAAAATATTATAAGCTTATTTTTTTCTTTACCTTCTCTTCAATGTCACTTTCACCGTTCACTAAAAATAACTACTTGCTTCATCTTATATTAGTACTTAATATCTAATTTTTATCATTTTTATGAAGATAAAAATCATTGCATGTAAAAGTAGTAAAATCGTACTACTAACTCAGTGAGAAAAGTATGAGGAGATCCAAACAATAGAAAAGAAGAAAAGCATGTTCACTCACATACATGCATGGAAGGCCGCATCGATACAGACGAGAGTACCGATGACTATGGATACGGGTACGAGCCGATAATACACTTAGTTCATGCTAAAACGGGCGTAAACCCTTTTATTAACATAAAAAAATATTATAACTAATAGTATATCATTATAATACTACTTTTAGAGCATAATAAGACCGAAAAATGCCGTATCAACCGATACGGGTATTGTAAAATTAGTTAATTTGGAACCATACGCTATTATGTTCTCCGTCCCATACAAATTATTGCTCATTCTTTCCCATATTAAGTGCTCTAAAATTAGTTTATTTTAAAAATAAATATGTGTCCAAATTATATATTTTAATAAATATATATTTGTAGAGCACTATATATAAAAAACATAATTATGTATATTATATGGACCTACCCATATTCATCTCATATAACTTAAAAAATATTATTTTTTAATATTACAAAAATATAAACTTTCAAAGAAGTTGGGTTTGAATTGTATTTTTGTTTTTAAGAAAAAAAAATTTTAAAAATATTTTCTTTAGAGAAAAAATATTTTTTAAATAAAAAAAGTAATTTTAAAATAAAAAAAATATTTTTTTAAATAAAAAATAATTTCTAAAATAAAAAAATTAATTTTTAATGCTGTATCGACATGTATCGGCCGTATTGATATGGTATGGCCGATACGTATCGTTATTCGGTGTGGGGGGTGTACCACCCTCGTACCCGTATCGGTCTCAACCGATACGGGTTACTTATCGGTCGATACTGTGCCGTATCAACTGATATGGCCTACTAGGTTTTTTTTCGAAAATGAATACATGATCAAGAATTGAAACTGAACTAGCTAAAATTTTTTGCGCAATTTCCACGCCTTCTTCTTCCTTCCTGGGCCTCATTCGTACCACCACCTAACACATCATTCAGTACAAAAAAAATAAAAAATAAATTGATGAGTTTCGTAAATCTAGCAAAAACAAAAAGCTTTTTTTTAGAACAACGACACTACCCCGAGAAGAAATTCACCTTGAAAAACAAAATTCAATCAATTTCATCTACATAAGAAATATAAAAATTCCCTACGGAACTTCATCAAGAATAAAATGCACCTTGACTCTAGAATCTGAGGTCGCAGGGACCCCATTCTCGAGCAGGTTCTCCATGGTGAGCTTTCGCTTCATCGGATTCGGGCCCGGATGCTGGGGATGCTTGGGCGGTAGAGGGCTCCACTCCTTGGGCACCGGAGGCTTGGGAACATTGACAAAAGTGTTGGCAACATTCTCGAATCTGAGCTTCCGGGAGGGGGCTTGCTTTTGCACGGAAGGAG
Source organism: Saururus chinensis (assembly GCA_035235625.1). Lineage (NCBI taxonomy): Eukaryota > Viridiplantae > Streptophyta > Magnoliopsida > Piperales > Saururaceae > Saururus > Saururus chinensis. Next base: position 32,509,864 of record CP141144.1, read on the forward strand.
AGGTCTCCGACGGCGAGATCCCCCTTAGAACCCAGCTCCTTGGCACCGAACTGTTCATGGTCGATTTGGATCCGTACTGGATCTTGAGCCAAAAATGTCACAGAGAAAGGAGGGATCGGAGGTGGAAACCCTAGAATTTCGAAGCCCAGAGAGGAAATGGGGGGCGGTGGTTTCCAGTTCTAGCCGTTTCGAAGGGGGGGAAGGCAGGCGATTTTGAAAGGAAATTCTGGAGGGATCAGAGAGATAGGAGAGGGAGAATTACAGAAGTAGTTCTCAATTTGGGTAAATTGCAATCACGCTCCCGATGTTTCGAAAATGGGGGTGTGTGGGGTATATGATGATTTTGCCTTTGTGGTACTTTGTGATTTGAATTTTGCTGTGGTGGTGATTTAGGGAAGAGTTTTTCTTGCTCTCTTTTAACAATGTGGTCATCATAAGTTACACATAGGAGTTATTTATCCATGAGATTAACACCATATACGTTGAGGCTAACATGAACTAGTGTGTGCGCTGTCAATCATAAATATTAACAACTCCCATGTGTAACTTACGCTAGGCTCATTGTAATAGGGGAGCGTAAATATTCTTCTGTGATTTAGAATTAGTTCATCCCTAAACGCCAATGCAGCTATATAATATTTCTTCATCTTATATATTACTTGTAAAAAATTTATAAAACTATAAAAAGATTAAATTTATTTTCATTTGATTTTTAATTAGATAATTAATACTCCCATTGTCGTATAGCTCCATTTGGTGAAAAAACTTATTCTATATTAATAACTTCATTTTATTTAACTTAAATAATTAAATACTTAAAAAAATATTATAAGCTTATTTTTTTCTTTACCTTCTCTTAAATGTGAGTGTCACCATTCACTAAAAATAACTACTTGCTTCATCTTATATTAGTACTTAATATCTAATTTTTATCATTTTTATCAAGATGGTAATCATTGCATGTAAAAGTAGTAAAATCATACTACTAACTCAGTATGAAAAGTATGAGGAGATCCAAACAATTGAAAAATGGAAAGCGGGTTCACTCACATACACACATGGAAGGCCATATCGATAGAGATGAGAGTATTGATGACGATAGATAGAGGTACGCGCCGATGATTCACTTGGTACACGCCCAAACGGGCGTAAACCCTTTTATAAACATAAAAAAATAGTATAAGTAATAAAATATCATTATAATACTTCTTTTATAGCATAATAAGACCGTAAAATGCCATGTCAACCGATACGGGTATTCTAAAATTAGTTTATTTGGAATCATACACTATTATGTTCTCCGTCCCATACAAATTATTGCTCATTCTTTCCCATCTTAAGTGCACTAAAATTAGTTTATTTTAAAAATAAATATGAGTCTAAATTATATGTTTAAATAAATGTATATTTATGGAGCACTATATATATAAAAAATAATTATGTAAATTACATGGACCTACCCGTATTCATCTCATATATCTTTAAAAATATTATTTTTTAATATAACAAAAATATAAACTTTCAAAGAAGTTTGGTTTGAATTGTATTTTTGTTTTTAAGAAAGAATTTCAAAATTTTTTTCGAAATTTTTTTTTTAAATGAAAGAATAATTTTTAAATTAAAAATTTTAATTTTTTAATACTGTATCGATACCTATCGGCCGTATCGATATGGTACGGCTGATACATATCGTGATTCGGTGTGGGGGGCGTATCACCCCTCGTACTTGTATCGGTCTCAACCGATACGGTGTCATGTAAGGTCATAATTTCTAGTGCATTGATTTTATGCAAAGAGTTTTTGTTCTATTTTTTACCCTAGTTGGGCATTTCCACTTAAAAATGTAGTGAATTCTTGCATGATTTATGTAAGATCCCTAAACTTGAATGGGTTGATTTTATTTTATTTAATTGCTATTGTGTGTTTTAATGATAATTATGACTGGTTTTAACTATTTTTGAAATTAAAGTGGTTAGTCAAAAATTTCTTTACATTTATGGTTTTTAAGTTAATTTAAGTCATTTAGAGTTTTTATAGAATTTTTACTATTTTTCCCGAAAAGTTAGGGGGTGGGACCCACCTTGGGCCCCACATGCAAAATTGGGATTATTAGTGGTAAATGACCATAACAACAATCTAAGACCATTGATAATTATTTCAAAATTTTTAGACTTCAATTTGGGTTTAAAATGAGTAAGTTTTCTATTTTTTTAGTGTAAAACCCTATTTATACCCCACAAACCTATTAGGTTTACCCCCAACCTTTACTATTAAAGGAATGACACAACGACTTTCCCAATTGGGAAAGGGCTGAGACCAGGATCTTAGGAGCCTAATCTCCATTTTCCAAAAAGAGAAAAGAGATTAAGGTATGGATTTGCATAATTCTCACTAATCTCTTAGGGTTTTCCTTAAATCTTCCAAACCTCTTTTTTTGCTATGGTTTAATCTCGATTTCTACTAAAAAAACTACTAATTTGAACTTCAATCTAAAACCCTAATGATGGGAATTTCATTTTTGAGCTTCTTGAACCCTAGATCTACTAGTTTTTGAAAGATTTAGGTGTTTAAATCGGATTTATGAAGGTATTAATAAAAACCATATGTTAGGTAGGTTTTGAAGGTGTTAGAGGAGCTGTTTCGAGTGAAGATGCTTGTTGAAGGTAAGTGTTTTCATCCCAAACGTTGCTGTGATTTTGGATTTGAGTTTGATAGAGTTTTGAAGTGGGTTCCATGGTTTTGAGTTTTAATAGCGATTTGAGAAAGGTTTAATCTTTGATGAAATTTCTTAGGGTGGGCTAGATTTGATGTTCTCTTAGCATGAATTGGATTATTATGATGTGTGGGAGTGTGATTTGGTAGTTTAAGATTTGTATGTGAAGTTTCAGTTTTGATTTCGAAGTGAGGAAGACAAACCAGAGATTGCCTATGGCGATCGAACGGCCTAACAGCCGATCGAACGACCAAGCGTTTGAACGCCAACATTGCAGTTTAGCTAATTTTGTGTATTTAGCTCATTCTAGTGTTTTTACTCTTGAGTATCATTTCTTATGACTTTGATGAGTAATATATGCTATGATAAGCTACTGGAATGACATGATATTGATGTTGGAAATTATGAAGAATATTTAAGTATTATGTGAAATTGCATGTGGTTGGCTAAACATGTTAGGATTGCTTATCTTGAATCCATGATTGAATGATTCCTTATGTTTTAAGCATGATTCCAGTAAGATTATAGCATAAGAATAGACTAGTATGTCCTCATATAATGTGATTTAAGTTATGGTGAATGATGATGTCATGTTTAGATTCAAATGTGGTGTGTATATGCTTATATAGATCTAGTATGAGGTTGCACTTGACATGATTGATGTTTTCTGATGGGTTTCACTCATGATTTCAATTAGGAACCATGATTATATGTTAAAACAACCACCCTCCTCAATAAACAACCAAACAAAATTGGGAAAAATAAACAAGAAGAACCTCAAAACAAAAGGTACCCAAAAAGCAATAACCAATCCCCAAGAATTAGAATAAAAAAAATTACAGAAAAAACGATCGTACATTAGCAAACGAAGAAAGAGTGGGAAGAAGAAAAATTACAGCTTTTTGGCCTGCTCGAGGGATCGGGCATGGCCGAAGTGGAAGAGGTCATAGATTCCATCTGCGTACACCCTGAACGACGCTAGACCGTTGCGTCCTGGGCCCGTAGCTGTAGTTGAACCCTTCCCCACCATTATTCGGATCCCGGCAGCCGCCCTTCGCCTTGTCTGTCTGATGACTGGGGGAGAGAGTCGTCGAAAAGAGGGGTTTTTTTGTTGGGAATTGAATGGTAGTGAGATTCCAGAAGCATCGTGAATTTTGAGGAGACTAGTCAATCGTCAGACCCTCATTAGACGCCGGCCCAGTCCGACCTCCTGGGTCCTCTGGAGTGTGGGGACCACTCATTTCTAGAAGCTACTGACTACGGGGCCTTTAAGTGGGACCTCTCGTGGGGGGCTTGTCATTTCAGTTGCACAAATGTACGTGGGTGGTAATTTATGCAATCAGCCGATGTCAGCTAAATTGTGCTTAAATGTGTATGGTAATGTAATTAGAAGCTTTATTAAAAGTATAAATAATTTTTTATTTTTTTAATTATATAACTTTATCTAGTAAAATTTCTCACTCATCCTCCATATCTAACAAATATTCTACTGTCTCTTTACCCTATATTTCTCTCTCCTTCTTCGGTACCAGTTGGCATCACTACGACCATTGTTAGCCCGGTCTCATCATCTTCTTCTTTTTCTCTCATTCATCTTCCTCAGCCTACCTGCCTCATTGTCATGCCCACTTGCCCCTCCTTTGTCAAAATAGGCTACCAACCACAACCAGCCAAACTATCGACATTCACTTCACAAATGGTGTGTGCACCGTTGTCCACGGCTTGGGGATTACCTAGGTGTGCCAACTTGCAACATCGAGCAAATTGTAGGAAGAGTTTTTCATATTCCCCTATGACGATGAGCTTAACATAAGTAATGCATGAGAACTATTGCTATTTGAGATAGATGGCACACACACTAGTGCACATTAGTTCAAGAACTATTGATGCTAAAGTGTGCTAACATGTGCGCCATCGATCTCATGGATGAAAAGTTTCTATGTGTTCTTTATGTTGGGCTTATTGTCAAAGTAGAGCATTAAAAATGCTTCCCATATTGTAGTATTTTCAGTTGGGTGACATCCACTTCCTAAGCTCTGTCCCTACTTCCTAGGCTCCATCCCTACTATGAAGGAGTACCCATGTGAATGTCAAGCAACTCATACATGTTTTGGATTGTGTGGGAGCCATCTCCACAAACTTCATGTGGTGGCCTTGGCAAGCCCAGCTTGATATAAATAAAGGCCTAAAACGAGAAGTTTAAATTAAGTATTTTTTACATTTTATAACAAAATAGTCGTATAATTGATTAATTATTAGGATATAGTTAACACTTTTATTCAAATATTTTTGTTTTACTTTTGAGGTATAAAATCATTTATAAACCTCTTATATTTAAATTTTACTAATAAGATAAATGAAGTAAAAGCGAGAAATGTAAAGCTAAAAAATTAGAAGGTAGAGAGATTTTAAAATAATTATTTTTTCTTTATCTAACCATAGGCAATGCTCTTTACATAGATGTTTATCTTCAAGGGGGCTACCTTGAATTGCCCAAGAAATAAGAGGCTACCCATCAAAATTATGTAACACTATTTTAAAGAATAGGATGAAAGTAAATAGAAAGGAAAAATAGAGAAATAAGAAAGAGTAAGCATTGAATGAGGAATAGACAAGGTGGTTCCTTTAATAATATATAAATATATTAAAAAAGTAGAAATTGAAGAACCTACCACTTACTAATTTTATTATTTATTAATAGACTTTTTTTGTAGTGAGGCCTTAGGTAATTGCCTTAGTTGCCTAAGGTATTGGGCCAGCCCCAGTCCTTGGATCCAGAAGTTGATCGAGTTCTTGAGACCCACATTGCATATCATAAATTGCCTAAGATATTGGGCCGGCGGGCCTTACATCTAGAAATTGATTGAGCTATTGAGATAGGTAGTTTTCCTTACTTCTTTCAAAATTATTAGCAAATGTCAGTCATGTTAGGAACTTCTTACTGTTGCATCTGTCATGGATGAAAGAAAAGATCAGTTCAGAAGAGTAGAGGGTCATCATTGAACTAGGTAAGATTAATCTACCTGACTGAAATTTTACTTTCAAATCACAGTATGTTGTGTCCAATAACAATAGCAATCCCTTGTTCAACATATAATTAGTGCCTCTCCAGTAAAGTCATTTTAATCTACCTTAACTGAGGCATTAGCTTTTTTTTAATGCCAGAACTAGAGAATGTGTGGGAGATGAAACCTCTTCTTTACTGTAATGTCATCATGAGAACTCTTCAAATTAAAATGAGAGGGCCATAAGTCAACTAATGGGTAAGAAATCTGTGTATCCTCCACATTACGGAGCAACAAATATGGAAAATAATCAATATTTTTTTTGCCGCAGAAACAAAGAGCGCTCAAATAGCACCTTGCCCACCCTTTTGGCACAACTGATGAATGCCTTGATTGGATTAGCTGCTTAAATCCAAGGGAGCTGAGCTATATACCAAACAAAGCATTGACAATATTTTTTCCTGCATAAATATGGAATTGCTAAGGGGTTTCTTTGAATTTTTTCTCTTGATCTTGTATTTATTTTCTTTAACTAATATTTTAGATATTTTTAAAAAAAATTATAGGGGGATTTCAATTGTTTCTCTATGCATAAGAGAACAGAAGAAAAGAGACGAGATGATCATTTCCTTACAAAATATAGGGAAGAAATATTTTTTGCAAGATGACCCTGGCCAATCACTATTATTTCCTGAAATTTGAGATAAAGTAGGGGTGATTAACCAATTTCACCTTTGATTAAATGATAAAAAATAAAAGTAAATTAGAAGTAGAGAAATAATAATAATATTAAAATTGTCAAAAAATAATTATAAGTATTAAAAAGAAAGAACACAAAGAAAATGAAAATATCATGTACAAAGACTCCCCCTTTTTATGTTTTCTTGTCTTCAAGCTTGAGAATATTCTTTTTTTTGCCTTGTATAACTTCTCCTACCTTAAACTCCTTAGGATTGAAATAATGCTTTCTTGCAAACTCCTTGATGCTTTGAAAAAGTGATATTTGGAAGACTTGGTAAATGAGCTTTCATCTTGGGCTCTTCTTCTTTCCTTATTTTTGTTGTTTCTTTAGAATTGAGAGTTTTAGACTTTGTGAAGGCTTCGTAGATTTGACGGCCAAAAGTCCATTTCTCCTCTCAATTGATGTAACACCTTCATTTGTCTTAAAATGAAAATTCTCTTTTCCTCTTACTTTTGGAAGTATTTTCCTCTGATCTTCAAAGTCCTTGAAAGTCTTCAAGCATCTTGATTTGGTTAAGGCTTTGAAGGATCATGGTTTTTTTTACTTTAGAGAAATGTTTGAATTTTTGTGGAGAATTCTTTGGATTTGGTAGAGACTTTATGGAATTTTTTAGATGGATGAGGAGTCGGCCACCCCATATTTTATCCAACTCACCCCCTTAACACAGTCGGTAAATATCTACCGTCTATGTATATCAGGCCGGTGGATATCTACTGTCTGTATAAATGTGGGGTGGGTTGGATAAAATGGGGGGTGACAGACTTCTCATCCTTTTTAGATTTGGTTAGGGATTTTGGGACTTGGTGGGGGCTTTTGAGCTTTAGTGGTGGCTTTTAGGATTTTAAGGCTAACCTCTTCTATAAATGAATAAGGGGTATTTATAGTGTTTAGAAGGTAGTTAAGGCTAACCTCTTCCATAAATGAATTAATGGTGGAAGGTGTGGATGAGTAATGGTAGTTCAATTATGGTTTTTTAAGCATAGTGGGATAGCTATGTTGGAAGTGGGGTTGTATGAAGAGTTGTGGGTAGTTTGTGAGAAGTAGGGAGGTTACTTGGAATGTAGTAATAATTTGACTTGGTCTTCTCCCAACTCTTTCATATTTTTTTTTGTCAATTAAAGGTAGCATGAACATTAGAAGGGTACATCCGGATTTGGTGGTACCTTGAGTACAAATCAAGCTTATTGAAAATGATTGCACTGGATAATTCATCCAAGAGCTCTTCAATTATCGGTACAAGATATTTATCTTTAATAATGATGACATTAAAATCACGATAATCAATGCAAAAACACCATGATCCATCCTTTTTGCAGATGAGGAACACTGGGGAAGAATATTGGCTCAACACCTACTCAAGCCTTTCAATTTCATCATTCTGCACTTGAGGATACCGGTAGGGACAAACATTGGTAAGTGGACACCTTGGCTAAATATGAATGTAGTGGTCATGTTGGTGCACTAGTGGTAAGGAGGATGACTCCCAAAAGATACAATCATGCTCCTCTAGCAAGGACTATAAATCGGAAGGAAGGGGGCCGACCTCATGTGGCAGAGCGGTGCAAAACTACAACAACATCCCTTGGGCTGCAAATTGTGGCATCATGCATCACAATTGCTTATGACTTCTGTAAGTCTTCTTTTCAAATCTCCCCCTTCCATTTGCAATGGTTGAATTGCAAATGTTCACATATCAACATCACTAAAACAAACATATTATAATAGTTGTAAACGGCTATAAATTGATGAATGTGGCTTTGAATGATGACTTTAATGAAATGGATGTATATAAATAGCAAGCTATAAGCTACACATTCACATTCATAAGTAATTGGCAAGACAATGGTAGAAAAAGAGTTTTTCTTTTGTGAAGGCTGATGAACAATAGCATATCAAATCTTGTCCAAGAAATAAATTTGATAGGGATCAAGTAAGTTTACATTACTCCAGCTTAAATGATACTTTCCAAATTTTTTTAAAAAGAAAAGAAAAAAAAATTCACAGAGAACATGTCTCATATAAAAACAAGGTGGAAATTACCACCTAATAAATTGTGTGCAGTCATCCTCATCATTGATACTAAGTGTCATCCTCATCATTGATACTAAGTATTAAAATGCTGGAGAAGCTTTAATCTTTCTTTGTCTTATATATTACATGTAAACAATTTATAAAAATATACAAAATTAAATTTATTTTCTTTTAATTTTTAATTAGATAATTAATACTCCCTTTGTCTTATAGCTCCATTTGGTAAAAAAAATTTATTCTATATAAATAACTTCTTTTTATTTAAATTAAATAATTAAATACTTAAAAAAAATATTATAAGCTTATTCTTTTCTTTACCTTCTCTTAAATGTGAGTTTCACCATTCACTAAAAACAACTTGCTTCATCTTATATTAGTACCTAATATCTAATTTTCATCATTTTTATCAAGATGGTAATCATTGCATGTAAACGTAGTAAAATCCTACTACTAACTCCGTAAGAAAAGTATGAGGAGATCCAAACAATAGAAAAGAGGAAAAACGGGTTCACTCACATACAAGCATGGAAGGCCGTATCGATACAGATGAGAGTATCGACGACTATGGATATGGGTACAGGCCGATGATTCGCTTGGTATGCGCCAAAACGGGCGTAAACCTTTTTATAAACATAAAAAATATTATTACTAATAATATATCACTATAATACTTCTTTTAGAAAATAATAAGACCGTAAAATGCCGTATTAACCGATACAAGTATTCTAAAATTAGTTTATTTTGAACCATACGCTATTATGTTCTCCATCCCATACAAATTATTGCTCATTCTCTCCCATATTAAGTACTCTAAAATTAGTTTATTTTAAAAATAAATATAAGTCTATATTATATATTTAAATAAATAGATATTTTTGGAGCACTATATATAAAAAAAAATAATTATGTAAATTACATAGACCTACCTCTATTCATCTCATATAACTTTAAAAATATTATTTTTTAATATAATAAAAATATAAACTTTCACAGAAGTTGGGTTTGATACGTATCAGCCATATCGATATGGTATGGTGGATACGACTGATACATATCGTGATTCAGTGGGGGGGCGTACCACCCCCGTACTGGTATCAGTTTCAACCGATATGGCCTTCCAGGGTTTTTTTCGAAACTAAATACATGATCAAGAATAGAAACTGCATTCGCTGAAATTTTTTGCACTATTTCCTCGCCTTCCTCCACCTTCCTGGGCCTCATCCGTACCACCACCTAACACATCATTCAGTACAAAAAAAACAAAAAACTAAATCAATCAGTTTCATTAATCTAGTAAAAACAAAAAGCTATTTTTCATAACAACAACACTACCCCGAGAAGAAATTCACCTTGAAAAACAAATTCAATCAGTTTCATCTTCATAAGAAAAATAAAAATTCACAACGGAACTTCATCAAAAATAAAATGCACCTTGACTCCAAAATCCGTGGTCGTGAGGACCCCATTCCCGGGCAGGGTCTCCATGGTGAGCTTCTGCTTGAGCGGATTCGGGCCCGAATGCTAGGGCAGCCTGGGCGGTACAGGGCTCCGCACCTTGGGACCAGAGGCTTGGGAATGTTGACAAAAGTGTTGGGGTCGACATTCTCGGATCTGAGCTTCTGGGAGGGGCCTTGCTTTTGCGTGGAAGGAGAGGCCTCCGACGGCGAGATCCCCCTTAGAACCCGGCTCCTCGGCATCGATCTCTTCGTGGCGAATTCAGATCCGTACTAGATCTTGAGCCAAAAATATCACAGGGAAAGAAGGGATTGGAGATGGAAACCCTAGAATTTCGAGGCCTAAAGAGGAAATGGGGGACCGAGGGTTCCAGTTCTAGCCATTTCAAAGGGGGCGAAGGCAGGCGATTTTGAAATGAAATTCTAGAGGATGAGAGAGATAGGGGAGAGAGAAATTACAGAAGTAGTACTTAATTTGGGTACATTGCAATCACGCCCCGATGTTTTGAAAATGGGGGTGTGTGGGGTATATGATGATTTTGCCTTCATGGAACTTTGTGATTTGAATTTTGCTGCGATGGTGATTTAAGGAATAGTTTTTCTTGATATCTTTTAAAAATGAGCCGGCATAAGTTACACATAGGAGTTATTTATCCATGAGATTAACACCATATTTGTTGACGCTAACATGAACTAGTGTGTGCACCGTAAATCATAAATATTAACAGCTCCCATGCGTAACTTACGCTAGGTTCATTGTAAGAGGGGAGAGTAAATATTCTTCTATGATTTAGAATAAGTTCATCCATAAATGCCAATGCAACCATATAATATTTCTTTGTCTTATATATTATTTGTAAACAATTTATAAAACTATAAAAAATTAAATTTATTTTCTTTTAATTTTTAATTAGATAATTAATACTCCCTTTGTCTTATAGCTGCATGTGGTAAAAAATTTTTATTCCTAATTAATAATTTCATTTTATTTAACTTAAATAATTAAATACTTAAAAAAATTATTATAAGCTTATTTTTTCTTTCCATTCTCTTAAATGTGAGTTTCACCATTCACTAATAATATATAATTATAATACTCCTTTTAGAGTATAATAAGACCGTAAAATACCGTATTAACCGATACAGGTATTCTAAAATTAGTTTATTTGGAACCATACACTATTATGTTCTCTGTCCCATACCAATTATTGCTCATTCTTTCCCATATTAAAAATAAATATGAGTCTAAATTATATGTTAAAATAAATGTATATTTGTAGAGCACTATATATAAAAAAATAATTATGTAAATTACATGGACCTACCTGTATTTATCTCATATAACTTTTAAAATATTAGTTTTTAATACAAAAAAAATATAAATATTCAAAGAAGTTGGGTTTGAATTGCATTTTTGTTTTTATCAAAAACATTTCAATTTTTTTTCGAAAAATTATTTTTTTAAGTAAAAAATAATTTTTAAAGTAAAAAAATTAATTTTTTAATACTATGTCGATACGGTACGTCCGATACATATCGTGATTCGGTGTCCGGGGCTTACCACCCCCCATACTAGTATTGGTCTCAACTAATACGGGTACGAATTGGTCGAAATGGCCTTCTAGGGTTTTTTTCGAAAGTGAATACATGATCAAGAATAAAAACTAAATTAGCTGAAATTTTTTGCACTATTTTCTCGGCTTCCTCCTCCTTTCTGGGCCTCATTCGTACCACCACCTAACACATCATTCAGTACAAAAAACAAACGAAAAAATAAATCGATTAGTTTCATCACTCTAGCAAAAACAAAAAGCCTTTTTTCAAAACAACGACACTGCCCTGAGAAGAAATTCACCTTGAAAAACAAAATTCAATCAGTTTCATCTACATAAGAAAAATAAAAATTCACAACGGAACTTCATCAAGAATAAAGTGCACTTTGACTCTAGAATCCAAAGTCGCGGGGATCCCATTCTCGGGCAGGGTCTCCATGGTGAGCTTCTGCTTGAGCGGATTCGGGCCTAGATGCTGGGGTGGTTGGGCGGTAGAGGGCTCTGTTCCTTGGGTACCAGAGGTGTGGGAACGTCGACAAAAGTGTTGGGTCAACATTCTCGGATCTGAGCTGCTTTTGGGAGGGAGCTTGCTTTTGCGGGCAAGGAGAGGCCTCCGACGGCGAGACCCCCCTCAAAACCCGGCTCCTTGGCACTGAACTCTTCATGGCCGAATCGTATCCGTACTGGATCTTGAGCCAAAAATATCACAGAGAAAGAAGGGATTGGAGGTGGAAACCCAAGAATTTCGATGCCCAGAGTGGAAATGGCAGGTGAAGGGTTCTAGCTCTAGTCGTTTCGAAGGGGCGGAAGCCAGGCGATTTTGAAATGAAATTCTCGAGGGATGAGAGAGATAGGGGAGAGAGAAATTATAGATGCAGTACTCAATTTGGGTAAATTGCAATCACGCCCCCGATGTTTCGAAAATGGGGGTGTGTGGGGTATATGACGATTTTGCTTTCGTGGTACTTTGTGATTTGAATACTCTATGGTGGTGATTTAGCGAAGCATTTTTCTTGCTCTCTTTTAATAATGAGGTCAGCGTAAGTTACGCATAGGAGTTGACGCTAACATGAACTAGTGTGTGCACTGTCAATGATGAATATTAACAGCTCCCATGCGTAACTTACGCTAGGCTCATTGTAAGAGGGGAGCATAAAAATTCTTCTGTGATTTAGAATAAGTTCATCCCTAAACGCCAATGCAGCTATATAATATTTCTTCGTCTTATATATTACTTGTAAATAATTTATAAAATAATAAAAAATTAAATTTATTTTCTTTAATTTTTAATTAGATAATTAATATTCCATTTGTCTTATAGCTCCACTTGGGAAAAAAAATTATTCTATATTAATAACTTCATTTTATTTACCTTAAATAATTAAATACTTAAAAAATTATTATATGCTTATATTTTTCTTTACCTTCTCTGAAATGTGAGTTTCACCATTCACTAAAAACAACTACTTGCTTCATCTTATATTAGTACTTAATATCAAATTTTTATTCTTTTTATCAAGATGGAAATCATTGCTTGTAAAAGTAGTAAAATCCTACTACTAACTCAGTAAGAAAAGTATAAGGAGATCCAAACAATCGACAAGTGGAAAAGCGGTTTCACTCACATACACGCATGGACTGTCGTATCGATACAGATGAGAGTATCGACGACTATGGATACGGGTACGCGCTGATGATTCGCTTCGTACGTGCCAAAACGGGCGTAGACCCTTTTATAAACATAAAAGAATATTATAACTAATAATATATCATTATAATACTTCATTTAGAGCATAATTAGACCGTAAAATGTCGTATCAACCGATACGGGTATTCTAAAATTAGTTTATTGGAACCATACACTATTATGTTCTCCGTCCTATACAAATTATTGCTCATTCTTTCCCATGTTAAGTGCTCTAACATTAGTTTATTTTAAAAATAATATGAGTCTAAATTATATGTTTAAATAAATGTATATTTGTGGAGCACTATATATATAAAAAAAATTATGTAAATTACATGGACCTACCCGTATTCATCTCATATAATTTAAAAAATATTAATTTCTAATATAACAAAAATATAAACTTTTAAAGAAGTTGAGTTTGAATTGTATTTTTATTTTTAAGAAAAAATATCAAAAAAATAATAATTTTTTTCTGAAAAAAATATTTTAAAATAATTAAAAAATAATAATACTGAATCGATATGTAGCAGCCGTATACGGCCGATACGGCAGTTATGGCCGATATGTATCGTGATTCGGTGTGCCCGTACCACCCCCCGTACCTGTATCGGTCTCAATTTCTTCACCTTCCTCGTCCTTCCTAGGCCTCATTCGTACCACCACCTAGACATCGTTCAGTACAAAAAAAACGAAATAAGAAATCGATCAGTTTCATCAATCTAACAAAAACAAAAAGCTTTTTTTCAGAACAACGACACTACCCCGAGAAGAAATTCACCTTGAAAAACAAAATTCAATCAGTTTCATCTACATTAGAAAAACAAGAATTCACAACAGAACTTCATCAAGAATAAAATGCACCTTGACTCCAAAATCCGAGGTCGCGGGGACCCCATTCTCGAGCAAGGTCTCCATGGTGAGCTTCTGCTTGAGCGGATTTGAACTCTGATGCTAGGGCGGCCTTGGCGGTAGAGGGCTCCGCGCTGTAGGCATTGGAGGCTTGGGAATGTCGACAAAAGTGTTGGGGTAGACATTCTCGGATCTGAGCTTCCGAGAGGGGGCTTGCTTTTGCGGGGAAGGAGAGGCCTCCGACAGTGAAATCCCCCTTAGAACCCGGCTCCTCGGCAATGAACTCTTCATCACGATTTGGATCTGTACTCGATCTTGAGCCAAAAATCTCACAGAGAAAGGAGGGATCAGAGGTGGAAACCCTAGAATTTCGAAGCCAAGAGAGGAAATGGGGGGCGGAGGGTTCCAAATCTAGCCATTTTGAGGGAGGGGAAGGCAGGCGATTTTGAAATGAAATTCCAGAGGGATGAGAGAGACAGGGGAGAGAGAAATTACAGAAGTAGTACACAATTTGGGTAAATTACAATCACGCTCCTGATGTTTCGAAAATGGGGGTGTGTGGGGTATATGATGATTTTGCCTTCGTGGTACTTTGTAATTTGACTTTTGCTGTGGTTGTGATCTAGGGAAGAGTTTTTCTTGCTCTCTTTTAACAATGAGGTAAACATAAGTAACACATAGGAGTTATTTATCCATGAGATTAACACCATATACGTTGACGCTAACATGAACTAGTGTGTGTACCATCTCAATCATAAATATTAACAGCTCCCATGTGTAACTTATGCTAGGCTCATTGTAAGAGCAGAGCATAAAAATTCTTCTGTGATTTAGAATAAGTTCATCCCTAAATGCCATTGAAACTATATAATATTTCTTCTTCTTATATATTACTTGTAAAAAAATCATAAAACTATAAAAAATTAAATTTATTTTCTATTAATTTTTAATTAGAAAATTAATACTCCCTTTGTCTTATAGCTCCATTTGGTAAAAAAATTTATTCTATATTAAGAACTTCATTTTATTTAACTTAAATAATTAAATACTTCAAAAAATATTATAAGCTTATTTTTTCTTTACCTCTCTTAATTTTTATCAAGATGGTAATCATTGCTTGTAAAAGTAGTAAAATCCTACTACTAACTGAGTATGAAAAGTATGAGGAGATCCAAACAATAGAAAAGCGGAAAAATAGGTTCACTCACATACATGCATGGAAGGCAGTATCGATACGGATGAGGGTATTGATGACTATGGATACGGGTATGTGCCGATGATACACTTGGTACTCGCCGAAACGAGCATAAACCTTTTTTGTAAAAATAAAAAATATTATTACTAATAATATATCATTATAATACTTCTTTTAGAGCATAATAAGACTGTTAAATGCCACATCAACCAATACGGGTATTCTAAAATTAGTTTATTTCGAACCACACGCTATTATGTTCTCCGTCCCATACAAATTATTGCTCATTATTTCCCATATTAAGTGCTCTGAAATTTATTTATTTTAAAAATAAATATGAGTCTAAATTATATATTTAAATAAATGTGTATTTGTGGAGCACTATATATAAAAAAATAATTATGTAAATTACATAGACCTACCCATATTCATCTCATATAACTCTAAAAATATTATTTTTTAATATAACAAAAATATAAACTTTCTAAGAAGTTGGGTTGAATTGCATTTTTTTAAGAAAAAATTTCAAAAATTATTTTTTTTGAAAAAAATAATATTTTTAAGTAAAAAATTAATTTTTGAAAATAAAAAAATTAATTTTTTAATACTTTATCGATATGTATAGGCCATTTCGATACGGTATGGCTGATATGTATCGTGGTTCGGTGTGGGGGGCGTACCACCCCCCGTGCATGTATCGATCTCAACCAATACGAGTACGTATCAGTTGATACGGTGCCGTATTGACTGATACGACACTGTATCAACTGATACGGCTTTCTAGGGTTTTTCGAATGTGAATACATGATCAAGAATAGAAACTAAATTAGCTGAATTTTTTTGCACTTTTTCCTCGCCTTATTTCTCCTTCCTGGGCCTCATTCGTACCACCACCTAACACATCATTCTGTATAAAAAAACGAAAATATAAATCAATCAATTTCATCAACGACACTACCCCGAGAAGAAATTCACCATGAAAAACAAAATTCAATCAGTTTCATCTACATAAGAAAAATAAAAATTCACAACGGAACTTCATCAAGAATAAAATGCACCTTGACTCTAGAATCCGAGGTCGCAGGGATCCCATTCTCAGGCAAGGTCTCCATGGTGAGTTCCGCTTGAGCGGATTTGGGCCCGGATGTTGGGGCGACTTGGGCAATAGAGGGCTCTGCACCTTGGGCACCAGAGGCTTGGAAAGTCAACAAAAATGTTCGGGTCGACATTCTCGGATCTGAGCTTCCGGGAGGGGGCTTGCCTTTGTGGGGAAGGAGCGGCCTCTGACGGCGAGATCCCCCTAAGAACCCAGCTCCTTAGCACCGAACACTTCATGGCCGATTTGGATCCGTAATAAATCTTGAGCCAAAAATGTCACAGAGAAAAGAGGGATCGGTGGAAACCCTAGAATTTCGAAGCCCAGAGAGGAAATGGGGGGCGGAGGGTTCCAGTTCTAGCCGTTTCTAAGTGGGGGAAGGCGAGCGATTGTGAAATGAAATTCCGGAGGATGAGAGAGACAGGGGAGAGAAAAATTACAAATATAGTACTCAATTTGGGTAAATTGCAATCATGCCCCCGATGTTTCGAAAATGGGGGTGTCTGGGGTATATGACAATTTTGCCTTCGTGGTACTTTGCGATTTCAATTTTGCTGTGGTGGTGATTTTGGGAAGAGTTTTTCTTGCTCTCTTTTAACAATGAGGTCAGCATAAGTTACACATAGGAGTTATTTATCCATGAGATTAACACCAAATACGTTGACACTAACATGCACTAGTGTGTGCACCGTTAATCATAAATATTAATAGCTCCCATGCATAACTTATGCTAGGCTCATTACAACTATATAATATTTCTTCTTCTTATATATTACTTGTAAAAAATTTAGAAAACTATAAAAAATTAAATTTCTTTTCTTTTAATTTTTAATTAGATAATTAATACTCCCTTTGTCTTATAGCTCCATTTGGTAAAAAAATTTATTCTATATTACTAACTTCATTTTATTTAACTTAAATAATTAAATACTTAAAAAAATATTATAAGCTTATTTTCTTCATTACCTTCTCTTAAATGTGTGTTTCACCATTCACTAAAAACAACTACTTGCTTCATCTTATATTAGTACTTAATATCTAATTTTTATCATTTTTATCAAGATGGTAATCATTGCATGTAAAAGTAGTAAAATCATACTACTAACTTAGTAAGAAAAGTATGAGGAGATCCAAACAATAGAAAAGAGGAAAAGCGGGTTGACTCACATACACGCATGGGAGGTCGTATCGATACGGATGAGAGTATCAATGACTATGGAAACTGGCACGCGCCGATGATACTTATGGTACTCGCCGAAACGGGCGTAAACCCTTTTATAAACATAAAAAAATATTATAACTAATAGTATATCAATATAATACTTCTTTTAGAGCATAATAAGACCATTAAATGTCGTATCAACCGATACGAGTATTGTAAAATTAGTTTATTTGGAACCATACGCTATTATATTCTCCGTCCCATACAAATTATTGCTCATTCTTTCCCATATTAAGTGCACTAAAATTAGATTATTTTCAAAGTAAATGTGAGTCAAAATTATATGTTTAAAAAAATGTATATTTGTGGAGCACTATATATAAAAAAATATAATTATGTAAATTGCATAGACGTACCCGTATTCATCTCATATAACTTTAAATATATTATTTTTTAATATAACAAAAAAAACAAACTTTTAAAGAAGTTGGGTTTTAATTGTAATTTTGTTTTTAGGAAAAAATTAAAATTTTTTTGGAAAAAATTATTTTTAAAATAAAAAAATAATTTTTAAAATAAAAAAATAAAAATTTTAATACTATATCAATATGTATCGGCCATATTGATATGGTACAGCTGATACGTATTGTGATTCGCTGAGGGAGCGTACCACCTCCCGTACCCGTATTGGTCTCAGCCGATACGTGTTGTATCGACCGATACGGTGTTGTAGCGACCGGTACTGCCTTTTAGGGTTTTCTTCAAAAGTGAATACATGATCAAGAATAGAAACTGAATTAGCTTATTTTTTTTGCACTATTTCCTCGCCTTATTTCTCCTTCCTTGGCCTCATTCGTACCACCACCTAACACATCATTCACTATAAAAAAAAGGGAAAAAATAAATCGATCAGTTTCATCAATCTAGCAAAAACAAAAAGCTTTTTTCAGAACAACGACACTATCCGGAGAAGAAATCAACCTTGAAAAACAAAATGCATTAAGTTTCATCTACATAAGATAAATAAAAATTCACAACGGAACTTCATCAAGAAGAAAATGCACCTTGACTCCGGAATCCGAGGTTGCGGGGACCCCATTCTCTGGCAGGGTCTCCATGGTGAGCTTCCGCTTGAGCGGATTCGGGCCCAGATGCTGGGGCGGCCTGTGCGGTAAAGGGCTCTGCACCTTGGGCACCGGAGGCTTAGGAACGTCGACGAAAGTGTTGGGGTCGACATTCTCGGCTCTAAGCTTCCAGGAGGGGGCTTGTTTTTTTGCGGGGAAGGAGAGGCCTCCGACAGTGAGATCCCCCTCAGAACCCATCTCCTCGGCACCGAGATCTTCATGGCCGATTTTGTTCCGTAATAGATCTTGAGCCAAAAATGTCACAGAGAAAGGAGGGATCGGAGATGGAAACCCTAGAATTTCGAAGCCCAGAGAGGAAATGGGGGGCGGAGGGTTCCAGTTCTAGCCGTTTTGAAGGGGGGGAAGGCAGGCGATTTTGAAATGAAATTCTGAAGAGATGAGAGGAATATGGGACAGAGAAATTACAGAAGTACTACTCAATTTGGGTAAATTGCAATCATGCTCCCGATGTTTCGAAAATGGTGGTGTATTGGGTATATGACGATTTTGCCTTCGTGGTACTTTTTTATTAGAAATTTGCTGTGGTGGTGATTTTGGGAACAATTTTTCTTGCTCTCGTTTAACAATGAGGTCAGTATAAGTTACACATAGGAGTTATTTATCCATGAGATTAACACTATATACGTTGATACTAACATGAACTAGTGTGTGCAGCGTCAATCATAAATATTAATAGCTCACATGCGTAACTTACGCTAGGCTCTTTGTAAGAGGGGAGCGAAAAAATTATTCTGTGATTTAGAATAAGTTCATCCCTTCATGCCAAAGAAGCAATATAATATTTCTTCTTCTTATGTATTACTTGTAAAAAATTTATAAAACTATAAAAAATTAAATTTATTTTCTAATTAGATAATTAATACTCCCTTTGTCTTATAGCTCCATTTTGTAAAAAAATTTATTTTATATTAATATCTTCATTTTATTTAACATAAAAAATTAAATACTTAAAAAAATATTATAAGTTTATTTTTTTCTTTGCCTTCTCTTAAATGTGAGTTTCACCATTTACTAAAAACAACTACTTGCTTCATCTTATATTAGTACTTAATATCTAATTTTCATCATTTTTATTAAGATGGTAATCATTGCATGTAAACATAGTAAAATCCTAGTACTAACTCAGTAAGAAAAGTATGAGGAGATCCAAATAATAGAAAAGAGGAAAAGCGGGTTCACTCACATACACGCATGGAAGGCCATATCGATACAGATGAGAGTATCGACGTCTATGGATACGAGTACGCACCGATGATTCGCTTAGTAGGTGCCGAAACGGGCATAAACCCTTTTATAAACATAAAAAAACTATTATAACTAATAATATATTATTATAATACTTCTTTTAGAGCATAATAAGACCATAAAATGCTGTATCAACCGATACGGGTATTCTAAAATTAGTTTAGTTCGAACCATATACTATGATGTTCTCCGTCCCATACAAATTATTGTTCATTCCTTCCCATATTAAGTGCTCTAAAATTAGTTTATTTTAAAAATAAATATGATTCTAAATTATGTGTTTAAATAAATGTATATTTGTAGAGCACTATATATAAATACAATAATTATGTAAATTTCATACACCTATCCGTATTCATCTCATATAACTTTAAAAATATTATTTTTTAATATAAAAAAATATAAACTTTCAAAGAAGTTGGGTTTGAATTGTATTTTTGTTTTTAAGAAAAAATTTCAAAAATATGTTCTTCGAAAAAAAATAATTTTTTTGAATATAAAAAAATTAATTTTTTAATACTATATCGATACGGTACGGCTGATACATATCATGATTCAGTGTGGGGGGCATACCACCCCCCGTACCCATATTGGTCTCAATTGGTACAAGTATGTATCGGTCGATATGGTGTCGTATCGACCGAAACAACCTTTTAGGGTTTTTTTCGAAAGTGAATACATGATCAAGAATAGAAACTGAATTAGCTGAATTTTTTTGCACTATTTCCTCACCTTATTTCTCCTTCCTGGGCCTCATTCTAACACATCATTCAGTATAAACAAAAAAACAAAAAAAAAATAAATCGATGAGTTTCATCAATCTAGCAAAAACAAAAAGCTTTTTTTCAGAACAACGACACTACCCCGAGAAGAAATTCACCTTGAAAAACAAAATTCAATCAATTTCATCTACATAAGAAAAATAAAAATTCCGAATGGAACTTCATAAAGAATAAAATGCACCTTGACTCCAGAATCCGAGGTTGTGGGAACCCCATTCTCGGGCAGCGTCTCCATGGTGAGCTTCCGCTTCATCGGATTTGGGCACGGATGCTGGGGTGGCCCAGGCGGTAGAGGGCTCCGCGCCTTCGGCACCGCAGGCTTGGGAACATCAACAAAAGTATTGGGGTCGACATTTTCGGATCAGAGCTTCTAGGAGGGTGTTGCTTTTACGGGGAAGGAGAGGCCTCCGACGGCAAGATCCCCCTTAGAACCCGGCTCCTCGGCACTGAACTCTTCATGGCCGATTCAGATCCGTACTGGATCTTGAGCCAAAAATGTCACAGAGAAAGGAGGGATCGGAGGTGGAAACCCTAGAATTTTGAAGCTGAGAGAGGAAATTGGGGGCGGAGGTTTCCAGTTCTAGCCGTTTCGAAGGGGGGGAAGGTAGGCAATTTGGAAATGAAATTCCGGAGGGATGAGAGAGACAAGGGAGAGAGAATTACAGAAGTAGTTATCAATTTGGGTAAATTGCAATCACGCTCCCGATGTTTCTAAAATGGGGGTGTGTGGGGTATATGATGATTTTGCCTTCGTGGTACTTTGTCATTTGAATTTTGCTGTGGTGGTGATTTAGGGAAGAGTTTTTCTTGCTCTCTTTTAACAATGAGGCCAGCATAAGTTACACATAGGAGTTATTTATCCATGAGATTAACACCATATACATTGACGCTAACATGAACTAGTTTGTGCACCGTCAATCATTAATATTTACAGCTCCCATGAGTAACTTACGCTAGGCTCATTGTAAGAGGGGAGCATAAATATTCTTCTGTGATTTAGAATAAGATCATCCCTAAATGCCAATGCAGCTATATAATATTTCTTCGTCTTATATATTACTTGTAAAAAATTTAGAAAACTATAAAAAATTAAATTTATTTTCAGTTAATTTTTAATTAGATAATTAATACTCCCTTTGTCTTACATCTCCATTTGGTGAAAGAATTTATTCTATATTAATAACTTCATTTTATGTTACTTAAATAATTAAATACTTAAAAAATATTATAAGCTTATTTTTTATTTACCTTCTCTTAAATGTGAGTTTCACCATTCACTAAAAATAACTACTTGCTTCATCTTATATTAGTACTTAATATCTAATTTTTATCAAGATGGTAATCATTGCATGTAAAAATAGTAAAATCCTACTACCAACTCAGTAAGAAAAGTATGAGGAGATCCAAACAAGAGAAAAGAGGAAAAGCAGTGATGTACCTAGGAGAATTACGCAGGGAAAGGGGAAAAGTAATGAAGAAAGTGGAGAAAACTGGAATTTTGTAATTGCATAAACTCCAACCAAAAGCAAAGGCCGCCCCATATAGGAGACGACCACCTAGAGGGAACCAGGCCACCTAAACCAGTCCGGTTCTTACAAGATAACCCAGTTAGTGGGTCGGCTAGCCCAGGCCACTAACTGAACCTACACTGTACGAACAATAAAGTATTACAATAATGAATGAATAGTTCAATGCAAATAAAATAATAAAAGTGAGTATGATCATCGTGCACAACACTCCACCACGCTTCCGCTATTCGCCTTGTCCGCAAGGCGACCATGCTAGATAACGAGCCAAAAATTCATCCTCAGACATCCACGTAGCATCCTCTAGCGGCTGACCCTGCCATGAAATCAAAACCTCAGTAACAATGCGACCCGAATGACGAACCTACCTTTTCTCAAGCACAGACGCAGAAGCCGGGTCTGATGGTGGAATAGGACCCATCAAGGGTGGAGGAGGAGCACCCATAGCCAACGACCTGTCACCCACAAACCTGCCAAGACGGGACACATGAAACACAGGATGAACCAAGGAATCAGGCGGCAAGGTGAGGCGATAAGCAACCGGACCAATGCGCGCTTCCACATGATAGGGATCGTGGAACCGGGGGGCGATATTGGAGTGCTCGGGCTGAAAGAAAGAAGTCTAGTGCTATGGCAGAACAGAAACATAAACCAAGTCACCCACGTGGAACTCCCAATTAGTACGGTGGCCATGATAGAGCTGTTTCATCCGATTTTGAGCCGCAGCCAAATTCATCTTTAGTTGATGCAAGACCTCATCGCGAGTTTGGAGCATATAGTCCACCTTAGCCACAGAAGAGCGATGAGGGACATAAGACAAGATCGTTGGTGGGGGGTGGTCATGCAGCACCTCAAAAGGAGTGAAGCCCACACACGTGTGGTATGCGGTGTTATAGGACCATTCTGCCCATGGAAGGAGCTGAAGCCAGCAGCGAGGCTGCATCATCATAAAACACCGCAGGTACTGCTCCAGACAATGATTAACCACTTCAGTCTGCCCGTCTGTCTGCGGGTGATAAGTAGTGCTCATATGAAGCGAAGTTTCCTGTAAAGCAAATAACTCCCGCCAAAACTGAGAAATGAATATACAATGACGATAAGAAACAATAGTGTGAGGCATACCATGAAGATTCGCCACCTCCCATACATAGAGGTCAACCATGGTCTTAGCAGTGAAAGGATGTCCCAACGCACAGAAATGAGCATACTTTGACAGACGGTTGACCACCACCATTATCACTGACTTGCCGTTCACCAACGGCAAGGCTCGACAAAGTCCATCGAGATATCCTCCCAGACCTTATCAGGAATTGGCAGGGGTTGGAGCAACCCGGCGGGAGAAGTTGTGGCTGCCTTGGCTCACTGACAAGTATCACAAGCGGTCACATACTCATGCACGGCCTGATGAACTCCCAACCATAAGAAACACTGGCTGACCCTCTTATAGGTGCGGAAAGTCCCCTCATGACCGGCCACTGGAGTGTCGTGGAAATGAGAGATATTGCGGCAGTGAGGATCAGCGACATCGGGAACTCACAACCGGTCCTTCCAAAACAAGAGGTCATCCCGCCAAGCATAAAATGGATGGGCTGCAGGATCAGACTGGAGGGCAGCAATCAAAGCCTGCGTCGGAGCATCATCACTGTAGGCTTGCTTCAACTCGTCAATAAACAGACAGGATAACGTGGAGAAGGTCAAGCAAGAACCCAGGGAAGGTATGCGAGAGAGAGAGCGTCGGCCACTGTGTTCTCCGACCCCTTCTTATAAACAACCTCATAATCATAGCCCAGAAGTTTACTGACCCACCGCTGCTGAGATGGAGTTGACACCCACTGTTCCAAGAAATACTTCAGTGGTTAATGGTCTGTGCGAATTAGGAACCGACGACCCAATAAGTAAGGCTGCCACTTGGTAACCGAATGGATTATGGCCAGCATTTCCTTTTCATACACTGACAGGGACAAGGAGTGGCCCGCCAGAGCCTTGTTGAAATAGGCAATGGGATGCTCGTCATGTAAAAGAACCGCCCCCAGCCCCGTATCCAATGCATCCGTCTCGACTACAAAAGGGCAGCTGAAATCAGGCAGGATCAAGACTGGGGCAGAGGCCATAGCCTGCTTCAGCCCGTCGAAGGGCTCCTGAGCAGCCGCAATCCAAGCAAAGGCCCCCCTTTTGAGCAGCGCTGTAAGAGGTGGAGCCAACTCCTCATATCTACTAATGAACCGCCAATAGTACCCGGTGAGGCCCATAAACCCATGGAGCACCCGAACACATTGGGGTGTGGGCCAAGATAGCATGGCGGCCACCTTGGCTAGATCGGTGGCGACACCATTCCCCGATATAATATGGCCTAAATAATCCACCTGCTGATTGCCAAAAGAGCACTTCGAATGTTTAAGAAATAAAGAGTTGGCTTGTAGAATAGAGAAGACTGACTTGAGGTGTGTCAAGTGCTCTGTCCATGACCGGCTGTACACCAGAATATCATCAAAGAATACCAATATATAACGGCGCAGGAAGGGACGGAAGAGGTCGTTCATAAGGCACTGGAATGTGGAGGGGGCATTAGTCAATCCAAACGGCATAACAAGGAACTCAAAATGGCCGTCATGAGTCCGGAAGGCAGTCTTGTGCACGTCGTCGACCTTCATCCGGATTTGATGATAACCCGAACGAAGGTCGAGCTTACTGAATACTGTGGCACTTGTCAACTCATCCAACAACTCCTCAATCACTGGAATAGGATATTTGTCTTTAATAGTGACAACATTCAGGGTGCAGTAGTCAACACAGAAATGCCATGTACCATCCTTCCGCACAAGTAACACCGGCAACGAGTAGGAACTCGTACTAGGCCTAATAATCCCAGCCTAAAGCATATATGCCACCAGTCGCTCAATCTCAGACTTCTGTATGTGTGGGCACCGATAAGGTCGCACATTGGTTGGGGCTATGCCAGGTATGATAGTAATCTGATGGTCATGAGAGTGGGTAGGAGGAAGACCTTGTGGCTCAGCGAACAAGTCCAAGTGGCTGGTCAATAACTCCTGGAGATCGGCTGGCATGCTGTCCTGAGACACCTCAAGGGCTGCACGCTGCTGTAATAGGAGCCCTTGGGGGGCAAACTAGAACAAAGTGCTCGAAGGAAGGGCGGAGAGGAGAGTGCCCGGCCTAGAGCCTTCCAACCGGACGCGCTGCCCCTAGAGCTCAAAATCCATCCACATCTCACAAAAGTTCCAAAAGACATCGCCAAGCTCCTGTAGCCACTGTATGCCTAACACAATGTCCGCCCCTTTGGTAGGTAATAGGAAGAGATCAGTGACAAATGAGTGGCCCTGGACAGACAAGGTGACCTGCGCATACACCCCATTGCTCGTAAGGTGCTTGCCATTGCCAATTAGGATGTCAAAGGGCTTTGAATCCGATACAAAACACCCAAGCCGGTGGGCGACCTTGTCATTAATAAAATTATGAGTAGAACCACTGTCGATCAAGATAGCTACCTGTTGCCACTTGAGGTACCCCTGTACTCGCAACGTGCAAGGAGTAAATGCCCCTGAAAAAGCATGAATTGAAATCTCCGGTAAGACCTCCTCTGACGCCAATGGTGCGGAACCCTCCGTTCCCTCACCATCATCATCAATTTCCTCCACTAGCAGACTGCCCTTGACAAAACGTCGATGCCCGGGAACAAATTTCTCATCACATCGGAAGCATAACCCCTTCGAACGGCATTCCTCCATTTGAGCCGGTGTGAGGCGTCGTACAATCGGACGTACTGGAGCGGTCAGCTGGTTGGGGCGGCCAGGCGCGGAACTATTGGGGGGCGTGGTCAAGGGATTGGCACTGAGAACAGACCGAGCCAATGGTCCAAGCCGCCCTCCCCTATGCCGTTTGGCCAGTTTTTCCACTTCGATGTGAGCATGGCGCACCACGTCCCACATGTTGGCACATGGAAAATGCCGCATCTCCTCTGAAATTTCAGGCTTGAGGCCACGCATGAAGGTGCCCACCAGGGCGGCCACCGGCCAATTTGGCAGCCGGTTGGCCACCTTCATGAAATTGGTATAGTATGCACGGACAGTGGTAGTCTGGTGCAGGGATGAAAGCATCTCGTTAAAATCTTGGAACTCATTAGGCCCAAACTGAATGCAGAGTTCGTCGGAAATGGCCGTCAATGTAGGGTAGCGCACCTCTTTCTCAAAGCTCTGGAACCAAACGGATGCGTCTCCATCTAGGTGAAAGGTTGCGATGCGCAAGCGCTCAGCCTCTGAGTTTGTTCCTTGGTAGGTGAAAAACTTTTCCACCTTATACAACCATTCCACCGTATCATCATCCCCATTGTAGCAAGGAAATTGAAGGCGAGCAAGTGGAGGTTCAGCGCCCCCTCGTTGTCCCCCACCATGCCTAGCATACTCGTCCCACTCCTCCTCTGCGTCTTGGAACTGATTGGGAGGGGGCTGCATCATAGGAGCATTTTCACGAACACCTGGCGCCTCGCATGCCCCAGGTCTGGCGTCTTCCTCCCAACGCTGGCTGGCCAACGCCATAGCGCGCAGGGTATGGCAACACTCCCACGTTGACGCCGGCCGGAGCTGGGGGGGCGGGAAGGGTTCGCTCAGGAGGTTGCGAGGGCCCGCCCTTCTTTGGAGTAGCAGCGACTGGCCCAGGCAGAATACGAGTGACGCGCGCTGGCAGGATTTGCGCATTCTGTACCTTCACGCTGGCTATATCTGTAGTAAGAGCCTGCACCGCCGCGATGAGCTCTGATAGCTTGGCGTCGCTGGTCTCGGAATCGGCCTTTGGGCTGTCCGCTGATGTTGACTCAGGTGCCTCCTTCTTTGAAGGCACCTCTTGCACAACAACTTGTTTGCCACGAGCCATGGCTGGGGATCGTAAGAGCTCCAATACGAATGATGTGCCCGATGCAGGCACGATCGGTACCTAGGAGAATTACGCAGGGAAAGGGGAGAAGTAATGAAGAAAGGGGAGAAACTAGAATTTTGTAATTGAATAAACTCCAACCAAAAGCAAAGGCTGCCCCATATAGGAGACGACCACCTAGGGAACTGGGCCACTTGAACCAAACCGGTCCGGTTCTTACAAGATAACCCAGTTAGTGGGTCGGCTAGCCAGGGCCACTAACTGAACCAACACAGTACAAACAATAAAGTATTACAATAATTAATAAATAGTTCAATGCAAATAAAATAATAAAAGAGAGTATGATCATCGTGCACAACAAGCGGGTTCACTCACATACACGCATGGAAGGCCATATCGATACGGATGAGAGTATCGATGACTATGGATACTGGTATGCGCCGATGATATGCTTGGTCTGCGCCGAAACTGGCGTAAACCCTTTTATAAACATAAAAAAATATTATAATTAATAACATATTATTATAATACTTCTTATAGAGCATAATAAGACTATAAAATGTCGTATCAACCGATACATGTATTCTAAAACTAGTTTATTTGGAACCTTACGCTATTATGTTCTTTGTCCCATACAAATTATTGCTCATTTTGTCCCATATTAAGTGCTCTAAAATTTATTTATTTTAAAAATAAATATGAGTCTAAATTATATGTTGAAATAAATGTATATTTGTGGAGCACTATATATAAATATAATAATTATGTAAATTTCATAGACCTACCCTTATTCATCTCATATAACATTAAAAATATTATTTTTTAATATAACAAAAATATAAACTTTCAAAGAAGTTGGGTTTGAATTGTATTTTTATTTTTAAGAAAAAATTTCAAAAATATTTTTTTCGAAAAAAATTAATTTTTTCAAAAAAAAATTTAATATAAAAAAATTAATTTTTTAATACTGTATCGATACGGTATGGCTGATACATATCGTGATTCGGTGTGGGGGGCGTACCACCCACCGTACCCGTATCGGTCTCAATCGATACGAGTATGTATTGGTCGATATGGTGCCGTATCGATCGATATGGCCTTCTAGGGTTATTTTCGAAAGTGAATACATGATCAAGAATAGAAACTAAATTAGCTGAATTTTTTTGCACTATTTTCTCAGCTTATTTCTCCTTCCTGGGCCTCATTCATTGCACCGCCTAACACATCATTCCGTATAAAAAAACGAAAAAATAAATCGATGAGTTTCATCAATCTAAGAAACACAAAAAGCTTTTCTTCAGAACAGCGACACTACCCCAAGAAGAAATTCACCTTGAAAAACAATTTTCAATCAGTTTCATCTACATAAGAAAAATAAAAATTCAGAATGGAACTTCATCAAGAATAAAATGCACCTTGACTCCTAAATCCGAGGTTGTGGGGACCCCGTTCTCGGGCAGCTTCTTCATGGTGAGCTTCCGCTTCAGCAGATTCTGACCCGGATGCTGGGGTGGCTTGGGCGGTAGAGGGCTACGTGCCTTGGGCACCGGAGGCTTGGGAACATCGACAAAAGTGTTGGGGTCGACATTCTCGGATTTGAGCTTCCGGGAGGGGGCTTGCTTTTGTGTGGAAGGAGAGGCCTCCGACGGCGAGATCCCCCTCGGAACCCGGCTCCTTGGCACCGAACTCTTCATGGCCGATTCGGATCTGTACTGGATCTTGAGCCAAAAATGTCACAGAGAAAGGAGGGATTGGAGGTGAAAACCCTAGAATTTTGTAGCCTAGAGAGGAAAGGAAATGGGGGGCGGAGGTTTCCAGTTCTAGCCGCTTCGAAGGTGGGGAGGGGAGGCGATTTTGAAATGAAATTCCGGAGGGATGAGAGAAAAGGGGGAGAAAGAAGTTACAGATGTTGTAGTCAATTTGGGTAAATTGCAATCACGCTCTTGATGTTTCGAAAATGGGGGTGTGTGGGGTATATGATGATTTTGCCTTCGTGATACTTTGTGATTTGAATTTTGCTATGGTGGTGATTTAGGGAAGAGTTTTTCCTGCTCTCGTTTAACAATGAGGTCAGCATAAGTTATACATAGGAGTTATTTATCCATGAGATTAACACCATATACGTTGACGCTAACATGAACTAGTGTGTGCACCGTCAATCATTGATATTAACAGCTCTCATGCGTAACTTACGCTAGACTCATTGTAAGAGGGGAGCGTAAATATTCTTTTATGATTTAGAAGAAGTTCATCCCTAAACGCCAATGCAGCTATATAATATTTCTTCATCTTATATATTACTTGTAAAAAAATTATAAAACTATAACAAATTAAATTTATTTTCATTTAATTTTTAATTAGATAATTAATACTCCCTTTGTCTTATATCTCCATTTGGTAAAATAATTTATTCTATATTAATAACTTCAATTCATTTAACTTAAATAATTAAATACTTAAAAAAATATTAGAAGCCTATTTTTTTCTTTACCTTCTCTTAAATGTGAGTTTCACCGTTCACTAAAAATAACTACTTGCTTCATCTTATATTAGTACTTAATATCTAATTTTTATCAAGATGGTAATCATTGCATGTAAAAGTAGTAAAATCCTACTACTAACTCAGTAAGAAAAGTATGAGGAGATTGATAAGTATGAAATCTATGTCTATTTTATATGTCTTTTTACCTTATTTGCTAGTATAGATTAGGTTAATTTAGATTTAATTATGGTTTATTTAGATTAAGATAGATATTAGTATTTTAGTTTAATTATTAATGATTTTATAGTTATTAGTTATTTAGACATGTATTTAAATCAAGATTGAATTTTAGTTACTTTCTACATGTCTAAAGTATGATATTTTATATTTTGTAGGAAAAATGCGCTTATCGAAGTACTTGGACGATGTTTGAAATAGTTAAAAATAGTCTTGACATGCTTTAAAGTAATTTGGACAACGTTTCGGAGTTATAAACAAGTTGGAAACTAATATGGACATGAAGAAAAGCTTAATGAACAGAATATGGACTGTCCAAAAAAACTGTCTAGATTACAGAAACATTGTAGCCGTTCGAACGGGCTGCAGGGCGTTCGAACGGGATAACGTGATTTTGAAGAAAAACTCAGTATAAGCGTTCAAATGGGCATGCAGGGTGTTCGAACGGCATAACACGCAGTTTCCTTGTTTGACCCAAATTTCAATCCTTTTCATATTGGACTTCTTCCTACGGATCTTATGCCTATAAAAAGACATATTTGGCTTGAAGCCAGAGGATTCCAAGAGATTTTATGAAGAGAAAAAGGAAGAAGAAGATGGAAGAGAACTCAAAGCTTTCAATGGAGATTTAAGTGCTTTCTTCTACAATGGAAGGCTAAACTTTTCTTTTACTTAGGAGTTGATGAAGCTATAGATAAGTTTCAGTTTCTTTTCTGTTTAATTTAGATCTCAATTGTGAATGATGACAATTGTATGATAAGGATTTCCTTTTTAATGGAAGAGCTTTTCATGTTTATTCAAATCTATGTTGATTTATTGTCTTGTAGATGATAGATTGATGTGGTTTTGATATTTGCATCAATTCTAATTTTTGTGATTTAGATGAGATGGTCATACAATAGTTTTAATGTTCAAATAATTAATGACTTGGATGAGTTATACTAAGATTAGACGGGTCATGCCTATAGCTAGTTTAGTGTAGATGATTCGTGCTATTGTCGAAGATAATTCATACCATGGAAGTTAATTAATGATTTTTTTTGAAGTAATTCTAGCTTGTAGCTGAGAATACTTGTTCATATTCACACTAGATTTAGATTAAAAGTTAAGGAATTGTTATGGTTCTATTGTGGATTCAATTTCCTAAGTAATTTCCATTATATTAATCTCTTGTTTTTAAACTAGTTAATTTCTTTCCTTTACTTAATTAAAGTTTAAGTTTGTTTTAGTTTTCAATCAGTAAATTCCTCTTTAGATTTAGTGATAATCCATCCATCCCTGAGGTTCGACAACCCTTAAATACTTATCCTAGTACAATAACCTTGTACACTTGCAAAGGGTTTAATTATAAACGATTAGAGATCCAAACAATAGAGAAAAGGAAAAGGGAGTTAACTCACATACACGCATGGAAAGCTGTATCGATACTGATGAGAGTATTGACGACTATGGATATGGGTACGCGCCAATGATTCGCTTGGTACGCGCTGAAATTAGTTTATTTGGAACCATACGCTATTATGTTCTCTGTCCCATACAAATTATTGCTCATTCTTTCCCACATTAAGTGCTCTAAAATTTGTTTATTTTAAAAATAAATATGAGTCAAAATTATATGTTGAAATAAATGTATATTTGTTGAGCACTATATATAAAAAAATAATTATGTAAATTGCATAGATCCACCCTTATTCATCTCATATAACTTTAAAAATATTATTTTTTAATATAACAAAAATATAAACTTTCAAAGAAGTTGGGTTTGAATTGTATTTTTGTTTTTAAGAAAATATTTCAAAAATACTTTTTTCAGAAAAAAATAAATTTTTTTAATAAAAAATAATTTTTAATATAAAAAAATAATTTTTAAAATCAAAAATTAATTTTTTAATACTGTATCGATATGTATCAGCCGTAACGATATGGTACGGCTGATACATATCGTGATTTAGTGTGGGGGGTGTACCACCCCCCGTACCCGTATCGGTCTCAACCGATATGAGTATGTATCGGTCGATACAGTGTAGTATCGGTCGATACGGCCTTCTTGGGTTTTTTTTGAAAGTGAAAACTTGATCAAGAATAGAAACTGAATTAGTTGAATTTTTTTGCACTATTTCCTCACCTTATTTCTCCTTCCTGGGCCTCATTTGTACCACCACCTGACGCATCATTTAGTATAAAAAAACCAAAAAAATAAATTGATTAGTTTCATCAATCTAGCAAAAACAAAAAGCTTTTTTTTCATAAAAACGACACTACCCTGAGAAGAAATTCACCCTGAAAAACAAAATTCAATCAATTTCATCTACATAAGAAAAATAAAAATTAACAACGGAACTTCATTAAGAATAAAATGCACCTTGACTGCAGAATTCGAGGTCGTAGGGACCCCATTCTCAGGCAGCTTCTCCATGGTGAGCTTCCGCTTCAGCGGATTCTGGCCCTGATGCTGGGGTGGCCTGGGCGGTAGAGGGCTCTGTGCCTTGGGCACCGGAGGCTTGGGAATGTCAACAAAAGTGTTGGGGTCGACATTCTCAGATTTGAGCTTTCGGGAGGGGGCTTGCTTTTGCGGGGAAGGAGAGGCCTCCAACGGCGAGATCCCCCACAGAACCCGGCTCGTCGACACCGAACTCTTCATGGCTGATTTAGATCCGTACTGGATCTTGAGCCAAAAATGTCACAGAGAATGGAGGGATTGGAGGTAGAAACCCTAAAATTTCGAAGCATAGACAGGAAATGGTAGGCGGAGGTTTCCAGTTCTAGCTGTTTCGAAGGGGGGGAAGGTAGGCGATTTTGAAATGAAATTCTGGAGGATGAGAGAGACAGGGGAGAGAGAAGTTACAGATGTAGTACTCAATTTGGGTAAATTGCATTCATGCCCCTGATGATTCGAAAATGGGGGTGTGTGGGGTATATGACAATTTTGCCTTCGTGGTACTGTGTGATTTGAATTTTGCTATGGTGGTGATTTAGGGAAGAGTTTTTCTTGCTCTCTTTTAACAATGAGGTTAGCATAAGTTACACATAGGAGTTATTTATCCATGAGATTAGCACCATATACATTGACGCTAATATGAACTAGTGTGTGCACCGTTAATTATAAATATTAACAACTCCAAGGCGTAACTTACGCTAGGCTCATTGTAAGCGGGGAGCGTAAAAATTCTTCTGTGATTTAGAATAAGTTCATCCCTAAACGCCATTGTAGCTATATAATATTTCTTTGTATTATATATTACTTGTAAAAAAAATTTTAAACTATAAAAAATTAAATTTATTTTCTTTTAATTTTTAATTAGTTAATTAATACTCCCTTTGTCTTATAGCTACATTTGGTAAAAAAATTTATTCTATATTAATAACTTCATTTTATTTAACATAAATAATTAAATACTTAAAAAAATTATTATAAGCTTATTTTTTTCTTTACCTTCTCTTAAATGTGAGTTTCGCCATTCACTAAAAACAACTACTTGCTTCATCTTTTATTAGTACTTAGTATCTAATTTTTATCATTTTTATAAAGATGGAAATCATTTCATGTAAAAGTAGTAAAATCCTACTACTAACTCAGTAAGAAATGTATGAGGAGATCCAAACAATAGAAAAGAGGAAAAGCGGGTTAACTCACATTCACACATGGAAGGCCATATCGATACAGATGAGAGTATTGATGATTATAAATACAGGTACATGCCGATGATTCGCTTGGTACGCACCCAAACGGGCGTGAACCCTTTTATAAACATAAAAAAATATTATAACCAATAATATATTATTATAATACTTCTTATAGAGCATAATAAGACCGTAAAATGCCATATCAACTGATACGGGTATTCTAAAATTAGTTTATTTGGAACCATATATTATTATGTTCTCTGTCCCATACAAATTATTCCTCATTCTTTCCCTTCTCTAAAATTAGTTTATTTTAAAAATAAATATGAGTCTAAATTTTTTGTTTTAATAAATGTATATTTATGGAGCACTATATATAAAAAAATAATTATGTAATTACATGGACCTACCCGTATTCTTCTCATATAACTTTAAAAATATGATTTTTTAATATAACAAAAATATAAACTTTCAAAGAAGTTGGGTTCGAATTGTATTTTTGTTTTTACGAAAAAATTTCAAAAATTGTTTTTGAAAAAAATAATTTTTTAAATAAAAGAATAATTTTTAAATAAAAAATTTAATTTTTTAATATTGTATCGATATGTATTGGTCGTATCGATATGGTACAGCTGATACATATCGTGTTTCAGTGTTGGGGGCGTACCACCCCTTGTACCTGTATCGATCTCAACTGATACGGTGTCATGTAAGGTCGTAATTTTTAGTGCATTGATTTTATGCAAAGAGTTTTTGTCCTATTTTTTACCTTAGTTGGGCATTTCCACTTGAAAATATAGTGAATTCTTGCATGATTTATCTAAGATCCCTAAACTTGAACGGGTTGATTTTATTTTATTTAATTGCTATTGTGTGGTTTAATGATAATTCTGACTGGTTTTAACTATTTTTTAAATTAAAGTGGTTAGTCAAAAATTTCTTTATATTTATGGTTTTTAAGTTAATTTAAGTCATTTAGAGTTTTTATAGAATTTTTACTATTTTTTTCGAAAAGTTAGGGGGCGGGACCCACCGTGGGCCCCACATGCAAAATTGAGATTATTAGATTAAAAGTTAATTGATGATTCTTTTTAAAGTAATTCTAGCTTGTAGCTGAGAATACTTGTTCATATTCACACTAGATTTAGATTAAAAGTTAAGGAATTGTTATGGTTATATAGTAGATTCAATTTCCTAAGTAAATTCCATCGAATTAATCTCTTGCTTTTAAACTAGTTGATTTCTTTATTTTACTTAATTTAAGTTTAAGTTCTTTCTAGTTTTTAATTAATAAATTCCTCTTTAGATTTAGTAATAATCTATCCGTCCCTGAGGTTCGACAACCCTTAAATACTTATCCTAGTACAATTACCTTGTACACTTGCAAAGGGTTTAATTATAAATGATCAAGTTTTTTGGCGCCGTTGTCGGGGACGGTGTTGATTAGTTACTAAATTAGTATTAGGATAATTCTATCTAATTTAGATTCAGTTTACTTTAGTTTTTAGGGTAATTCTTAGTTTCTTACTTTCTTTTAAATTGATCTTGTAGGCTGAGTTGAAGATCGTACTCTCTACACTTGTGGCCACAAGTGGACATCGACAAGCATAGTGCTTCTCTTCGGTTTGCAAGATCCTTTTCTCTCTTTATTTTTAGTTCTTTTCTTAGTTAGTTTTTACTTATTCTTCCCCTTTTTACACTTAAAATTGTGTGGTGTATTTGTGGTGTATGCGTGGTCGTCGCTCCTTACTTCCCCGATTAGTACCATTTGACCCTGAGCCTGAGCGGACATCTAGGAGAGCTGAGTTGCCCTCGACCTACATCCCTACACCCCCAAACTCACCTACCAATTCCTCCACCCACACTACTTCTACCCTCATCATGGCTGAACATCAGTTAGTAGATGCACCACTTAAAGCTCTAAGGGAGTATTACACTCCCAATGAGTACACCTCTCCTTCATGCATTAGGTTGCCAGTGGTTGCTGCTCAAAATTATGAGATTAAGCCCAATGTCATTCAAATGCTTCCATCCTTTTATGGGCTTAATAATGAAAACCCGTATAGGCACCTAGATGACTTCTTGAAAATATGCACAACTTTTAAGCTCTCAAATTTAACTGATGAAGCTGTTAAACTTCGGCTTTTCCCTTTCACATTGAAAGATAAGGCTAAGGAATGGCTTCACTCATTAGAGCCAAACATTATCACAACATGGGCCCAAATGCAACAAGAGTTCCTTAAAAAGTACTTCCCCAAAGGTAAGACCAATCGAATGAGAAAGGCCATAACCACTTTTGCCCAACTTCCCACTGAACAGTTCCATGAGAGTTGGGATAGACTTAAGGACCTTCTTAGGAGGTGTCCTCATCATGCTGTCCCTAAGTGGCAATTAGTGCAATGTTTTTATGAGGGTCTTACTGAACAAAATCATCATCTTGTTGATGCAAGTTGTGGGGGTACCTTTTTGCTAAAAAATGAAAATGAGGCATAGAAACTTTTTGAGGACTTGAGTGAAAATTCTCTTCAACATGCTGCGTTGAATAGAAATGAGAGTGGATTATCTACCTTAAACAATGCCCCCTCTAGGGGTGGCTTGTATGAAGTCAAAAACCCATTAGACCTCTCCTCCAAAGTTGATACTTTGAGTAGGAAGCTGGACCTCCTTATGACTTCAACCCATCAGCCCACTCCCTTCACTCAAGATGCATGCACAATATACCTTAGCCCAGCCCATACTATCATTGAGTGCCCCTCTGCCTCTCAATTTCCTGAGCTTGTCCAAGATCATGTGAATGCCACCCAATCCTTCCCTAGGGCTGAGAACAATCTATTTTCAAATACATATAACCCTGGGTGGAGGAATCATCCTAACTTTTCTTGGCAGACACAAAACCAAGGGGTTATGGGTAACCAACTCCCTAGGCAACCATTTCAAGTCCTACCAGCCCCTATCCACCAACCTCAAGTCCAACATCCATATGTCCAACCCAATAGGAGTCCAAGTTTTGAAGAAAAGGACTTGAGTGCCTTGCAAGACCTTCAATCTCAATCCCAACTCCTCCACTCTCACACACAATCTATAGCAAAGTTAGAAGCCCAAATTGGACAACTAGCTAATGTTATTAACAAGAGAGAGATGGGGACGTTGCCAAGTCAACCCCTACCAAACCCTAAAAGTCAATTTTAGGTAGAGGGAGCTCCTCCCTC
The DNA here is from genome assembly GCA_035235625.1 of Saururus chinensis. Lineage (NCBI taxonomy): Eukaryota > Viridiplantae > Streptophyta > Magnoliopsida > Piperales > Saururaceae > Saururus > Saururus chinensis. The sequence goes on from CP141144.1 coordinate 32,546,488, forward strand.
TAATGAACAAGTTAATTCCATAATGACCTTGAGGAGTGGGAGGATTGTTGATAAGAGTGTTGGGGGGACACCAATGACAGATGATAGGAGTGAGGAGTTAGAGAGGGCAGTCCCTAATGAACCTCAAGTAGGAGTTAGTACACCACATGAGAAGGAGTTTGTATCTCCTTCCCCTTCCTCAGAGCCACAGTCTAAGACCTCTTCCGATGGATCGTATATCCCTAGGGCACCCTTTCCTCAATGTCTTGACATGGCCCCACCATTTAGAAAAAGCACAGCTAAGATGGATGATATTCTTGAGATTTTAAACAAGTCAAAATTAATCTCCCCCTCTTAGATGCCATTAAGCAAGTCCCTGCTTATGCTAAGTTCCTTAAAGACCTATGTACTCAAAAGCGTAAATCCAAGACCCATGTGTCTAAGAAGGTCTTTCTCACCGAGCAAGTTAGCTCTCTTTTGTAGTTTGACACCCCACCTAAGTATAAGGACCTTGGAGTACCCACTATTTCTTGTGTCATAGGTGATCACTCCATCCATAAAGCCCTCCTTGACCTTGGTGCAAGTGTCAATCTACTCCCTTACTCGGTGTATAAGAAACTAGGGTTAGGAGAATTGCAGCCTACATCAGTTACCTTGCAGCTAGCCGACCGTTCTGTGCATAAGCCTCAGGGAGTCATTGAGGATGTCTTAGTGAAGGTTGACCGGTTCTTTTTCCCTGTTGATTTTATTGTCTTAGATATGGAGACCGGTGCCAACCCCACATATCAGATTCCTATCATTCTAGGTCGTCCATTCCTTGCCACAGCTAATGCATGCATAAATTGTAGGACGAGGGTAATGGAGATGACTTTTGGGAACATGAAAGTGCAACGAAATATTTTTGATGTGTCTAATTATTTGCCTGCAACTTCTAATGCTGAATGTTTTATGGCAGACAATTTTAGATTTGATGCTTATGATAGAGGTCCATCTTTTGTAGTACCAGCCCATAATCAAGTTATGCCTTCTAATTTTTCTGCATCATCTTTTTGGAGACTTAAGAAAAGAACCAATGCTAATATCTACCAGCCGCCCTGATATATTTGAGAATGTTGGCAATGTCTGGCTAAAGACAATAAACTTAGCGCTTCTTGGGAGGCAACCCATGTTTTTGATATTTTTTTTTCCTTCCTTTTGTTTATTTTCTTTGCTTCATTTAGGCTTTATTTACTTATTTTCTCAGTTTTTTTTCTCATTATAGTTTTTCTTCTTTTATGGGATATAATATTTTAGGTTTGGGAAATTGCTCTTTACCTGTATGTTTCTCATATTTTCTCCAATCCTATGTACTTCATTTTCAGATTAGTGGATTAGTTCTGCTCTCAGGTGATATCTTTCTTTTCCCTTTCTTACTTATTCTTGTCATTGTAGTATATATTTTCTTTAACATCGAGGACAATGTTTAGTTTAGGTTTGGGGGTGTAGAAAGATATTTTTCTTTATTATTTTTCTTTTAGGATATTTTAGAGTATTTTTTGTTTTTCTTTTGTGTTCTTTTCTTTTAAGTGGGTTTTATTGCTTATTTTCTTTTAAAAGTATATATATATTTTTAAAGAGATCAATTTCATGAAGAAAGTTCAAGTAATTAATTAAGTGATGAAAATGATTAAGTGAGTAATTTCTATTTTATTTTCATTATCTTGGATAATTGTGCTTATATTTTTGAAACACATTTCACAAACTTGAAACTTGTAGGAATATAATTTTATAATTTATTACTTGTAAGCTTAGTGGGATATCTTTAACTGAGCATATTTTTGAAAACTTGGCAATTGAGTAATTTTTAATGTTTTATGATAGATCTTTATGCTTAGCTTTTATTTGAAAAAAAATGGGATAAGTGTGTATAGAAAAAAAATAAAAAAAAAATGAAAAAAAGAATAAAAAAAAAAGTTGAAAAAAAAATTGATTGAATGAAAAAAAAAGGTTTGTTTATCTTTTTACTGAGTAACTGGACCTTGTGCCTAGGCAAGTATAAGGGATCGCGTCAAAAGGTGAAAAGTTGAGATAAATTCTTTTATGAATTGCTTGGTTCTGTAGCCTTTATAGTTCGAGTTATTAAGCCTGAGGGGTGTTTCAACACCTAGTGCCTTGAGCCAACTGGATTAGGGACACTGGCCTAACGCTTGTTACATGGACTATTTAGAAAGCTTAATAGAACTAAGTATTGCACAAGTCATATTTTGATGTATATTATACTCTTATTCCATGAATTCAATTGAATTTGATGGCTATTACATGAGGGTTTATTATGAGGTGTTAAAGATGAAAGATTGTCATTGTTATATTTTTGAGTTAGTGAACTTTAATGAGCTTGGTTAATGGGTCACATAAGATATGCTTGTTAATAAAGAATGAAATTGTATGGCTATAAAGTTTCTACACTTTATGTTTTTAAAATGTATATATGTAGTTGCACAATTATTTCTAAGATGGGGTTATAGAATGGATTATTCCTTACTTGAAAGTGATCAGATCTTAATTATTTACTTGTTTCAAGTATTTGTGGTTGGTTCTTTTTAAAAATAGTTATGTGTTTTTAAGAGAAGATTATTTTTCGAATTTTTGTTTTCTTGTTTGTTTTATTTTATTTTTAGGTTTTGATGTTTGTGGGTATCATTACTGCAAACCCTCACGAGACACAACTCGTCCAACTAGGGACACCTAGGGGTTTAAAGGCTTGTTGCATATGCTAAATGCAATCGTGATTCCCTACGAAAGTGGCTTTTATTTATTTTTCAAGATTAGTTGTTTTACTTTGTTTTTGTTTTGCTCGAGGACTAGCAAAATATAGGTTTGGGGGTATTTGATAAGTATGAAATCTATATCTGTTTTATATGCCTTTTTACCTTATTTGCTAGTATAGATTAGGTTAATTTAGAGTTAGTTATGGTTTATTTAGATTAAGATAGATATTAGTATTTTAGTTTAATTATTAATAATTTTGTAGTTATTAGTTGTTTAGACATGTATTTAAATCAAGATGGAATTTTAGTTACTTTCTACATGTCTAAAATATGATATTTTATGTTTTATAGGTAAAATGTGCTTATCGAGGTACTTGGATGATGTTTTGAATAGTTAAAAATAGTCTTCACATGCTTTAAAGTGATTTGGACAACTTTTCGGAGTTATAAACAAGTTAGAAATTAATATGGACACGAAGGAAAACTTAATGAACATAATATGAACTGTCCAGGAAAACTGTCCATATTGCAGAAATACTGTAGCCAATCGAACGGGCTGCAGGGCATTCAATCGGGATAACGTGAATTCAGACAAAAATATAGTTCAAGCGTTCGAACGGGCATGCAGGGCATTTGATCGGCATAACGTGCAGTTTCCTTGTTTGACCCAAATTTCAATCCTTTTCATATTAGACTTCTTCCTACAGATCTTATGTCTATAAAAAGACATATTTGGCTTAAAATTGGGGGATTCCAGTAGATTTTAGGAAGAGAAAAAGGAAGAAGAAGATAGAAGACAACTCAAAGCTTTCAATGGAGATTCAAGTGCTTTCTTCTACCATGGAAGGCTAGACTTTTCTTTTACTTAGGAGTTGATGAAGCTATAGATAAGTTTTAGTTTCTTTTCTTTTTAATTTAGATCTCAGTTGTGAATGATGACAATTGTATGATAAGGATTTCCTTTTTAATGGAAGAGCTTTTAATGTTTATTCAAGTCTATGTTGATTTATTGTCTTGTAGATGATAGATTGATATGGTTTTGATATTTGCATCGATTCTAATTTCTGTGATTTAGATGAGATGGTCATATAATAGTTTTAATGTTTAGATAATTAATGACTTGGATGAGTTATACTAAGATTAGACGGGTTATGCCTATAGCTAGTTTATTGTAGATGATTTGTGCTATTGTCGAAGATAGTTCATGCCATGGAAGTTAATTAATGATTCTTTTTGAAGTAATTCTAGCTTGTAGCTGAGAATACTTGTTCATATTCACACTAGATTTAGATTAAAAGTTAAGGAATTATTATGGTTCTATAGTGGATTCAATTTCCTAAGTAAATTCCATCGAATTAATCTCTTGCTTTTAAACTAGTTGATTTCTTTCTTTTACTTAATTTAAGTTTAAGTTCTTCTAGTTTTTAATCAGCAAATTCCTCTTTAGATTTAGTAATAATCTATCCGTCCCTGAGGTTCGACAACCCTTAAATACTTATCCTAGTACAATTACCTTGTACACTTGCAAAGGGGTTTAATTATAAACAATTAGTCATTAATTATATGAACATTAAAACTATTGTATGACCATCTCATCTAAATCACAGAATTTAGAATCGATGCAAATATCAAAACCACATCAATCTATCATCTTGAAGACAATAAATCAACATAGACTTGAATAAACATTAAAAGCTCTTCCATTAAAAAGGAAATCTTTATCATATAATTGTCATCATTCACAATTGAGATCTAAATTAAAAATAAAAGAAATTGAAACTTATCTATAGCTTCATCAACTCCTAAGTAAAAGAAAAGCCTAGCCTTCCATTGTAGAAGAAAGCACTTGAGTCTCCATTAAAAGCTTTGAGTTCTCTTCCATCTTCTTCTCTTCCTAAAATTCACTAGAATCCTCTAGTTTCAAGCCAAATATGTCTTTTTATAGGCATAAGATCCGTAGGAAGAAGTCCAATATGAAAAGTATTGAAAATTGGCTAAAACTAGGAAACTGCACATTATGCCGTTCGAACGCCCTGCATGCCCGTTTGAACGCTTGAACTAAGTTTTGCTTCAAAATCATGTTATTCCGATCGAACGGTAAGTGACCCCGTTCAAACGGCCACAGTGTTTCTGCAATCTGGACAGTTTTTCTCGACAGTCCATATTCTGTTCATTAAGCTTTTCTTCATGTTCATATTAATTTCCAACTTGTTTATGACTCCGAAAAGTTGTCTAAATCACTTTAAAGCATGTCTAGACTATTTTGAATTATTCCAAACATCGTCCAAGTACCTCGATAAGCGCACTTTACCTACAACACATAAAATATCATATTTTAGACATGTAGAATATAACTAATATTCCAACTTGATTTAAATACTATGTTTACTAGTAACTATAAAATTATTAACAATTAAACTAAAATACTAACATCTATCTTAATCTAAATAAACTATAACTAACTCCAAATTAACCTAATTTATACTAGCGAATAAGGTAAAAAAGCATACAAAATAGATATATATGTCATACTTATCAGAGCACCATAGGCAATACCCCAGGCGAAAGCATCCACCGGGCAGCAAGATGCTAAGGGGAAGAGGCCAACTAATGATGGGAGAGTGTTTGCTATATCAGCGCAGGAGGCAGGCAACTCCTTGGGTGTGGTGAAAGGTATGATCCTTGGGTGTCGTCCAAATAATGTGTCGAAGATGGCGTTCCGTACCCGTTATTGACATTATGAGTTCCTAGTGATGTCTTTAGGTCTTATTAATGCACCAGCCTTGTTCATGGATCTGATGAACTGAGTGTTCCGGCCTTATCTAGATCAATATATGATCATATTTTTGGACGATATTCTGATCTATTCGGTGAGTGAAGAGGAACATGAAGCACATTTTAGAATCATTCTGCAAACTTTACAAGAGCATCAACTCCTTGCGAAGTTTGACAAATGTGAATTTTGGTTGAAGAATGTGCATTTTCTTGGTCATGTTATATTGAAATACGGTATAGCGGTTGATCCTTTGAAAGTCGAAGTCGTGTTGAAATGGGAGCAACCAAAGAGTGCATCTAAGGTTCAAAGTTTCTTCGAACTTGTTGGGTACTACCGTCGGTTCATTGAGGGCTTATCTAGCATTGCAAGCCATTTGACCAAGATGACCAGGAAGAATGAGAAGTTTGAGTGGAGTCAAGCATGTGAAAAAAGCTTCCAAGAGTTGAAGAAGGGATTGACTTCAGCTCCGGTTTTGACTTTGCCTTCTGGGAGTGGTGGATATGTGGTCTATAGTGATGTTTTACTTCGCGGTTTGGGTTATGTACTCATGCAGCATGGGAGAGTGGTTGCTTATGCATCTCGACAACTTAGAGTGCATGAGCGGAACTATCCCACTCATGATTTGGAGTTAGCAGCCGTGGTCTTTGCATTGAAGATTTGGTGGCACTATCTTTATGGTGAGAAGTTTGAGGTGTTTACTGAGCACAAGAACTTGAAGTACCTATTCACTCAAAAAATGGACTTGAACATGAGGCAAAGGAGATGGTTGGAGTTCTTTAAGGACTATGATTTCACTATCTCTTATCATCCCTGGAAAGCTAATGTGGTGGCAGATGCCTTGAGTAGAAAATCGGCCACTTTGATAACTTGTATGCGTGTTTGAGAATGACTCTTGTACGAGGATGCCATTGAGCTTAAGCCGGAGTTAGCTATGTAGAACACATGTAGTTGGTTTGTCAACATTTCCATAAGCTTTAGCTTGGTTGATGTGGTAATTGAAGCTCAAAAGAAGGATGAGTAGACTCAAGCCCTTAAGGCTAAGTTGAAGGAAAAGGTGATGTTGACTTCGAGGAGAGGTCCGATGGGAGTTTGACTTATAGAGGCCAATTGTGTATGCTCAACTCCTTCGAGCTTAAGGAGCGTATCTTGTCGGAGGCACATCACTCTAGGTTTTCCATTCAAGGAATTTTTAAGCCTTTAATTTCCTAGATAGAAGTCTAGAAAGCTCCTCTAATTAGATTATTTGGGCCTATTAGAATCTAAACTCATTAGTCAAAAAGTGTTTAAGAATCATCTCTTGAATTTTAATCTTGAATTTGACTTGAGTTGATTATGATATGTACAGGTTTTTGAAAATTAGATAATTGTAATATCAAGCAAAAGAAAATAAAAAAGACCTTCACTCTCCTTGGTGCATTTCTCTCTTGGTTAAAGTACATAGACTGAACATTATAGTGTTTTCATCTTAATTGTGAATTAAACAACTTATTGAGCTGAACATTCAAAAATGGCAAAAAACAACGTATGAAACCAAATCATCAACTTATTTTTCGTTCTTAAATTTTTTATTTTTTTTCATTGAAAACTTATGAAGAAAAAATAAGCATGCAAAAACAATGTAAATGAAACAAAATTAGAAAACATGATCATGTTGAAAGTATAAGAAGAATTAATACATGGACAAAAACGACATCATTTCTAAATAGATATTTTCTCCCCCTAAGTCTTGCCTAGTCATCCTATCTTAATGCATTCTATGGGCTTCTTGTTGATTTTCCAATTTAATCATTCAAGCATTGAAGAACAATTTTTCTAATCCACACTCACTTCATCTTATGCTCATACACTTGGTGTGGCAACCTGGGGCTTACTTTCTTAGGGGTGGTAATCCTCTTCTTTCTCGTAGGGTTTGACTTGTGTAGGTGGTTGTTAGGGCACTCATACCTAGTGTGATTCTAATTATGACAAATGTCACATATCACCAAGGCTCTAGATTTCATCTTGATCACTTTCCCTCCTCCTAGCTTTGGTGGGGTGGGCACTACCTTAAGTATGTGGTTACTCTCTTTGGCTCTCACAAAGGCAGTGGGTTTAACACTAAGTATGTACAATGATGACTTAAACCCTAACCCTTTCTCATCCCATTGACCAATGTTAATTGTGGTCTCTAGAGATTTCTTCCCACTTCTGAATCCATCTAGCTACTCCGTAGAGGACATAAGTTCACTTTGAAGTGTACTATACTTCATTCTCACATTCTCAAGTTAAGTCTTGTAACACTCCAACATAACATTCAACTCATACAATCTATTGGACTCTTGAGAAATAAGTTCAATTTTATCATCTTTATCCAAAATGATCTATCAATAAAGTTACTGGAATTCCTCTGTCAAGCACCAATCGATTCATTAAACCAACAATCAATCATTCAGGTTGCTATGATCAACGAATTAGACAACCAATCAATCATTTCTCACAATAGATGCTCGATACGTCAACTATTAAAAATCCCAAAAATCATTCAACATCGATCAATCTGTTCAAAAAACCAATCGATCACTTTTGAACTATAATTACAATTTTTTTCCTTTATGTCCAAAACTCTCACAAACACTTCCTAAAAGTTTTCTAATTTAAATCTGAGTATTTATGTATGTGAATGTATGTAAAATTTACCTTTGAGGATTATCACAATGTTAAGTTTTCCAGCTTAAAAATCAAAAGTTCTCAGCCTCATTTTGTCAAGTTGAGCAATTCCAAATCTGACTTTGATCACATCAATAATCTTTATCAGATTTCTAAGATTTAAACATACAACATTTGGACATAATTTTGTTCATTTAAATCAAGCCAATTACATGACATATACCCATATATTCTAATATTCAAGAAGTGGAAGGCACCCTAAATGAGACTGGTTCAAAGTTGAAGTGTCCCAAATCAAATAATAGTAGTGAGGATTGTAGTGCTGAGTTGGACCAATTTTGAGAAAAGCATGGGATTAGACATTAGAAAACAATTTCAAGTACAACTCAACAAAATAGGGTGGTAAAGCACATGAACCATACCATTACTAAGAGAGCTAAGAACATGAGGCTACATGTAAGATTCTAAGTAGTTTTGGGAAGATGAGGTGCAACAATAGTGAACCTTATCAATAGAAGTCCCTTAGTACGTACCACAGAAGCTCATATCCTAGGAAACATTTGGATAGGTAAATAAGTGACTCTTTCACATCTTAGAGTATTTAGTTGCACCTCTTATGCTTAAACCACAAGAGAGGTCCAAACTTGACGCAAAATCCAAGATGCACATACATACATTATGAATCGGATGAGTACGGGTAACAGTTATAATATCTCGGTGTAAACGGGCCCTACACACGATGATCAACTTTGAATGGTTATATATCTCTCATTCGAACTCTGATTTATGGGAGCTTGGTGGCATTTTGAAGCTCTTCATGTATAATTTTTAATACCATTTTTTTCAGCCCTAAATTCTATCTATTTAGGAAGTTAATAAAATTATAAGGTCATGGGGTCACACACACTTTTTTCTCACGGTTAAGTTATGCAACTTTGGAAAATCTTGGACACCTCCACTTGCACTTCGACAATCAAAACACTAGCCAGTTCCTCTCCTTCCATACATTACATCTTATTTGTTGATAGTGGTGAACCTAAAACTTTTTAGGACACGACCTGTGGAAGAAAGAGTTAGGTGACAACAGGCTATGACTGAATAGATGAAGTCTCTCTCTCACAACTAAACATTGAACTTGTAGAGTTTTTGAAGGGGAAGAATGTTTTGTACAATAAATGGCTTTTTCAACTTAAAGAAGAACCAAATGAGTCTCTGAGGTACAAGGCTGGACTGGTGGCAAAGGGGTTTCAATAAAGCATAGTGTTGATTTTACAAAGACATTTCTTCAAAAATGAAGATGAACACAATACGAATTGTGTTAACTATTGTGGCTATTGAGAACCTACATTAAGAACAGTTAGGTGATGAGATCACTTTTCTTTTCAATGATATTGAGGAATAGATCTACATGAGGCAGCCAAATGGCTTTATAGTCCCAGGTATAGAGAGTTTAGTTTGCAAGCTCAATAAGAGTTTGAATGGTCTTAAACAAGTGTCCATGCAATGATATAAGAAGTTCAATTATTTAATGCTTAAGACCGGTTATATGTGTTGTGAGGTTGACTTTGTTACTACATCAAGTAATTGAGATATTTATACATTATTTTGCTACTATGTGTAGATGATATGTTGATTACAAGGTCAAATATGCCAAAAATCCAATATCTCAAGTGGGCATTGTCTAAAGAGTTCTCTATGAAGGATTTAGGGTTATCAAAACATATCCTAAGTAAATTACATGGACAAGGTGTTGAAAAAGTTCATCATGCACACAACTAAGCTAGTCAACACAACCCTGGCTCATTTCAATCTAAGCAAGAAGGATTGTCTTAAATCCAAGGAGGATAGGCTGGAAATGGCCAAGATGTCATATGCGGAGTCTTATGTATGCCATGATGAGTACTTGGCCAAACATTTCTCATAATGTGGGACTTGTAGGGTACCAAGATCTAACCTTAGTTTATGGTGGAATTATGGTGGAGCTAAAAGGTTATGTGGACTTAGATATGGTAGGTGAACTAGATGGGAGGCAAAATACTTGATAAGTATAATTTATACATTATTTTACCCTTAATTATTCTATTTTTTTTAGTCTCATTTAAGAGTTAATATAGGTTAAATAATTAGAAATTAAATTTAATTAGGTCAGAAAAAGCTTCCATGATGATTTGAATTAAATTGGCTTATTTTGCAGATTCTTCATTGGCGTTTGAATGGGGTCACTTGCCATTCAATCGGGATAACATAATTTTGAAGAAAATACAGTTCAAGCTTTCGAACGGGCATGCGCAACGTTCAAATGGGATAATGCACAGTTTTCTTGTTTAAGCCAATTTTGAGTCCTTTTCATATACAACTTCTTCCTATGGTTCTTATGACTATATAAAGACATATTTGGCTCGAGATTAGGGGATTCCAGTAGATTTTATAAGAGAAAAAGGATGAAGAAGATAGAAGAGAACTCAAAGCTTTTAATGGAGACTCAAGTGCTTTCTTCTACAATGGAAGGCTAGATTTTTCTTTTACTTAGGAATTGATGAAGCTATAAATAAGTTTTAGTTTTTTTCTTTTTAATTTAGATCTCAGTTGTGAATGATGACAATTGTATGATAAGGATTTCCTTTTTAATGGAAGAACTTTTAATGTTTATTCAAGTCTATGTTGATTTATTGTCTTGTAGATGATCGATTGATATGGTTTTGATATTTACATCAATTCTAATTTTTGTGATTTAGATGAGATGGTCATACAATAGTTTTAATGTTTAGATAATTAATAAATTGGATGAGTTATACTAAGATTAGACGGGTCATGCCTATAGCTAGTTTAGTGTAGATGATTCGTGCTATTGTCAAAGATAGTTCATGCCATGGAATTTAATTAATGATTCTTTCTAAAGTAATTCTAGCTTGTAGCTGAGAATACTTGTTCATATTTACACTAGATTTAGATTAAAAGTTAAGGAATTGTTATGGTTCTATAGTTGATTCATTTTCCTAAGTAATTTCCACCATATTAATCTCTTGTTTTTAAACTAGTTGATTTCTTTCCTTTACTTAATTAAAGTTTAAGTTTATTTTAGTTTTCAATCAGCAAATTCTTCTTTAGATTTAGTGATAATTCATCCGTCCCTGAGGTTCGACAACCCTTAAATACTCATCCTAGTACAATTACCTTGTACACTTGCAAATGGTTTAATTATAAATGATCAATACTACTAGCTGTATTTTCACATTGGGTAGTGTTTTGCTCTCATGGATGTCAAGATTGCTGAAGATTGTTGCTTTGTTAACTATAGAGGCTTAGTATGTTGTAGCTTCAATGTTTAGCAAGGAGTTAGGCGAGGAACATGATTAGAGAGTCCATTGTATAGTAACAGTCAAAGTGTTATACATTTGGTAAAGAATGCAGCATTCCATGCCCAAATAAGCCCAATGACATAAGGTATCACTATACAATTTTTTTTTAGGAGAGCGTGATCAAGTTAGAGAAAATATGTACATAGAAGAACACTGCATATATGTTCACTAAGGTTGTACCTACTAAGAAGCTGAGGTTTTGTTCAACCTCACTAGGTCTTCTAGCTTGAAGACCGGTGATATCAATAGTTTCTATGATGAGACATGATAGCATTGTTGTAGGAAGTTGCAATTAAGGTGGAGAACATTAGTGCACTTTTATCCAGGTGGATGCAGGTACAAATTCTTATAGGTATCTCGTAGAATTCAAGTTAAGGTGCAAGTTGTGGTGACAAAGAATGTGTGAACATGTTTGTGACAATTGTGACTTGACTAGGAAAGTCAGGAAATAAACTCCCATGTGGACTCCACATTACACAATGACTATGTAACTTTGTAAAACCATATATGTGGGTCACATAAGAAAATATGGGTAAGAGTGCATTAAGGTTGTGAGTGAGAGGTGGGGTTTAGCTTGTACTAAAAGCTAAAGTGGGTTGCAAGGAGCTTTGCAAGAGATAAAAAGAGGGTTTTCTTTCTTATTCTTTGGGGAAAATATTTGTGTGTTTTGAATGGCTTTTTTGGGACTTTTTCCAAGAGGTAAGAGAATAGTCTATTGTAACGGAATAATCTTATTTAGTGGATTTGTTGTTACTCGTAGAGGCAAGTGTTGCTGAACCACGAGGTAAATCTCATTTTTTGTTTTAGTTTTATTTTTCTATTACTTATGCATCCTTATACTTGTTCTTGTAATCAGGCTTGTACTAACGATTGTGTTCACACACTGAAATAGATGGTTGGATTTGGTAAGACTCCTAGAACCCCAACAAGGCTGGGAACCTATTAGTTATGGTAGGCCTAGTTTTCTATATTTGGAAAAATTATCGAGTGGAACCTTTCTATGAGCCACGTGGTAGATACATCCATTGAATATTTGACACGTTTCAATATCTACATGTTTGAAAGTGAGTAAATTCATGTTTTAAATTGAGTGTACCTGCTACAACATGAATGGACTTATGCATGGCCACATGGTAGAACGGTTCCACTGGATATCTTTGCCTATATTTGGGCCTAGGCTTGCTCCTGCACTTGACTTCCCAATCATGGAATTTGAGTTGGTGATGAATCGACTTCTTCAAGTGAATATGAGCAGCCTGGCTTTGAAAGTAGGTCAAGCTTGAGCAGAATTTGAGCTCAATACAAAACAAACGGGGCTTGAGCCATGCAAGCATAATGCTCGACTCGACCCGAACAACTCCTCCTATGTGTCATATGGCAATTTATAGTGCCTAATTAAGCAGGGGAAGGCAACTTAAATAAATGTTTTTCACAATTTAATTATAATATCATAAGAACAAGCGCATAAAAAATGGTAAAAGCATAGCATAATTATGTCCTCTATATCTCGTTCAAGACCACTATCGATTTATGCATTATACCTCAGTGGCACTTTTTCAACTTTTCCTTGTGGTTTCAAGTCTATTTCATGAAAAACAAATTTGATGATTTGCATCTGCCATGTCGATCCATAGAACGTGGTTCTTCACAAAGAACGTGAAGATCTGACTGTGGCTATCAATAATTTGAAGGCCACGGTTGAGACTTGCTTCCAGGTATTGAGTTGGTGAACAACCATTATCATCTTTACTGCAAGAGTTTAAAACATATGAGGCACATCCAAATTTATGATTCGCAGAAGCCAATAATGTTGATGAAGTCCTAGGACTTTTCCTGCTAGCATGATTGACTTTAGTTGAGATGGACATTGATGAAGAATCGGGTCCTGGAGACAAATGACATGTTGCAATGCTGAGGTTTGAAATTGCATTGGGTTTCTCCTCATGATCCAAATCCTGTGTAAAATCTTTTACAGGTAACTCTTTAACAGTAGGACTTGCAATTTTGTCATCAACATTATCTGCTTGTCTTTCAAGATTAAGCATGGTGGTGTCAATGTTTACAGGCACATTTGCAATATGAGCCGCCTCGTGCACTTCTTCCAGACAATCTTCCATGTTAACGTCAATCTCCTCAGGTTCTAAACTATTATCTTTTTTCGTTTGTTTAGAGGATAGCACTTGTGGATCTTGCATGGAAGGTGGTTCCAAACCAACTTGGACACATAACTTCTCAACTGCTTCTTCATCAATCTCCATCTCTTCATCTCTGTCCTCATCCACAATTGCCATTGTCATTGGATGACTCAAGCTCTTTTTCAAAAGACTCAGACTTCTTCGGGCATTCCATCCTGTTGAAGAACCATTACAATCACGAGCATTTCCATTGGACTTCAGCCACAAAAGCTCATCCTGAAGATCATATCTAGGAGGATCAATTGAAAAGGAGATGAAATTGAAGAATGGCTTATCCTGAAAAATATGACTGCATGTGGAAGCATGTGAAGAACAAAAAAATACCCGTAATTGGCTGATAATTTCTCGCAATGAATTTACATCCTCTTGTCGTAATTCATTCACAATTGCCTTATTTTTAATGGCTTTTGCACGTTGTGCAAACCTTAGGGTACTAAATGTTTCACTACAGCTGGATTCACAGCATCAGTCCCAAGTCAGAAAAGAGGAACTCACCAAAGAAATATATTTCTCTTAAAAGCATTTTTTCTTTGTGATGGTGATATGGCACAAATTATGGCTAGTTTTGCGTTACCACCGAGAGACTCCTGAAGTAAGAACGTCAACCTGGAATCCCTATATGGTATATGCCTCTGCTTTCCTGACACAGAAACTTCAGCTAGAATATTAATCAAGTTCTCAAATAATAATGAGTCATATATTAGATGGGAAAACCCGGAAGTATTATACCCAAGCTGGGAAAGTGAACGGTTAATGTTTCCTGCCCCTTTTAGACGTTCTCCAGCAGCATCTGTCAGTTTCTGTCTTTCCGAACCAGCAAGATCAACAAGGTTGATTCTACTGATTCTTAAACTGCTCACACCATCTGCCTTGTTCTACAGATAAAACATTTCTATTATGATGAATTCAAGTTTCCAACTATAGTATACAATAATGTGTACTGGAACTCCCAAGCCTAAATTATGGTTATTGATTGTGCTTCACAACTTCCTTCACAAAATAGACAGAATAATAAACCTAACAATGAATGCATGATGTATCAACTTAGCCCCTAATATAAAAGGAATGACCATGAACTCAGATATGAAAAGGTAACATTTGTCACTTAAAAAATTCCAGTTCAGAAACAAGTAAATGAAGTAATACCTTAGATCGAGATTCAACAACACAAGTGAAAACACTATGTGTACGAGAACTATCAGCATTTATACTAGTTGCACCAGTCCTCTTATTTGTTAATCCCTGATCATTGCAACATATACAGCATCATTAAAAATCTCCTCCAATCCAAAGTCAATTTGCAAAAGAATGAGGTCTATATAAACAGTTATGTAATGAGCACCTTTATTAGAAGCTTTGTTAAATCCTTCATGTCATATACGTATTCTTCTATCAAGTCCTCTACATAGACACCAGACTTGACATCTTCTCTTATTTGCAAAACATGTTTAACAAAATGTAACTAAGGAGCATTCCCTTAATAGTAAAATGTCACATAAATGTTGCAGTCAGAAAATCTCACCTGAAGGTTCTTCTGATTTGTATCCAATAAATCAGTGATTTGCTCATTGTAAATCTGTTTCAAGTAAAAACAAATTCAACCTAATTAGGAACAAACTAAAAAAAAAAAAAAGTTAAGATGCGAAAAAATTAAGGTAAAACGATACCTCAAGGAAAGCTCTTTGTCAGCATGTTTTACCTGCTCCTGTGAGTATTGAGAGCAACAAGAATAATGTCAAAATCTAAATACTTAATTGAGAGCCACAAGTCAAAATCAAATAATCAAACCTACCTCAATGATCAAGGAAAAAAGCCTTTCAAAGACACGAGGTGTGAGACCCTTCTGTTGACAATTGGATGATTCTTCTTCAAATAGGACATTTGTGGGCCCCCACATAGTGTAGGTCTTTCCACTCCCAGTCTAAAGCATTAGGTTGGAATAAAAATTCGATAAGAGTCAAATATGGTATGAAATCCATTGCCGACCCCAGATAGCTGGGATAAGGTGTATGATGACGATGATAAAAAGCTAATTAGGCACTTAAAAAAACTAAACTACATACAAATTGTGTTCCATGTTTTTTCCTTTCAACGTGCAAAATTCAATACCTGACCATAAGCAAACATAGAACTATTAAATCTATCCAGACAGTTCTCAACGAGCGGTACTCCAACAAACTCAAAAATGTCATGCTGATGACATAAACAAAAAAGAGCGAATTAGCATAAACTTCTTTATCCAGAACTGAGATGCTAAGTTCTAAACTTAATTACTTAAGTTGGAAGGTGAGTTTCACCTGAGTGGAATCCGAGTCTCCAACAGAATCAAAAGTTAATACATGATCAAGAATAGAAACTGAATTAGCTGAAATATTTTTGTATTATTTCCTCGCCTTCCTCCTCCTTCCTGGGTCTCATTCATACCACCACCTAACACATCATTAAGTACAAAAAGAATGAAAAAATAAATCGATCAATTTCATGAATCTAGCAAAAGCAAAAAGCTTTTTTTCATAACAATGACACTACCCTGAGAAGAAATTCACCTTGAAAAACAAAATTCAATCAGTTTTATCTATGTAAGAAAAATAAAAATTCACAACGGAACTTCATCAAGAATTTTATTCACCTTGACTCTAGAATCCGAGGTTGCGGGGACCGCATTCTCGGGCAGGGTCTCTGTGGTGAGCTTCCGCTTGAGCGGATTCGGGCCCTGATGCTGCGGCGGCTTGGGCGGTAGAGGGCTCCGCGGCTTGGGCACCGGAGGCTTGGGAATGTCGACGAAAGTGTTGGGGTCGACATTCTCGAATCTAAGCTTCCGGGAGGGGGCTTGCTTTTGCGGGGAAGGAGAGGCCTTCGATGGCGAGATCCCCCTTAGGAACCGGCTCCTCGGCACCAAACTCTTCATGGCTGATTCGGATCCGTACTAGATCTTGAGCCAAAAATGTCACAGAGAAAGGAGATTGGAGGTGGAAACCCTAAAATTTTGAAGCCCATAGAGGAAATGGGGGTGGAGGGTTCCAGTTCTATCCGTTTCGAAGGGGCCGAAGGCAGGCAATTTTGAAATGAAATTCCAGAGAGAAGAGAGAGATAGGGGAGAAAGAAATTACATAAGTAGTACTCAATTTGGGTAAATTGCAATCATGCCCCTGATGTTTCGAAAATGGGGGTGTGTGGGGTATACGACAATTTTACCTTCATGGTACTTTGTGATTTGAATTTTGATGTGGTGGTGATTTAGGGAAGAGTTTTTCTTGCTGTCTTTTAACAATGAGGTCAGCATAAATTACACATAGGAGTTATTTATCCATGAGGTTAACACCATATATGTGAACGCCAACATGAACAAGTGTGTGCACCGTCAATCATAAGTATTAACAGCTCCCATGCTTAACTTACGCTAGGCTCATTATAAGATGGGAGCGTAAAAATTCTTCTTTGATTTCGAATAAGTTCATCCCTAAACGCCAATGCAGCTATATAATATTTTTTGTCTTATATATTTACTTGTAAAAAATTTATAAAACTATAAAAAAATTAATTTATTTTCTTTTAATTTTTAATTAGATAATTAATACTCCCTTTGTCTTATAGCTCCATTTGGTAAAAAAATTTATTCTATATTAATAACATCATTTTATTTAACTTAAATAATTAAATATTTAAAAAAATTACATTAAGCTTATTTTTTTCATTACCTTCTCTTAAATGTGAGTTTCACCATTCACTAAAAACAATTACTTTCTTCATCTTATATTAGTACTTAATGTCTCATTTTTATCATTTTCATCAAGATGGTAATCATTGCATGTAAAAGTAGTAAAATCCTACTACTAACTCAGTAAGAAAAATATGAGGAGATCCAAACAATAGAAAAGAGGAAAAGCAGGTTTACTCAAATACATGCATGGAAGGCCGTATCGATACGGATGAGAGTATCGATGACTATGGATATGGGTACACGCCGAAACGGGCGTAAACCTTTTTATAGACATAAAAAATATTATAACTAATAATATATCATTATAATACTTCTTTTAGAGAAAAATAAGACCATAAAATGCAGTATCAACCGATATGAGTATTCTAAAATTAGTTTATTTGGAACCATAAACTATTATGTTCTCTGTCCCATACAAATTTTTTTCCCCATATTAAGTGCTCTAAAATTAGTTTATTTTATAAATAAATATGAGTCAAAATTATATGTTTAAATAAATGTATATATGGAGCACTATATATATAAAAAAAACTTTGTAAATTACATGGACCTACCTGTATTCATCTCATATAACTTTCAAAATATTATTTTTTAATATCACAAAAATATAAACTTTCAAATAAGTTGGGTTTGAATTGTAATTTTATTTTTAAGAAAAAAATTTTAAAACAAATTTCAAATTTTTTTTAAATAAATAATAATTTTTAAAATAGAAAAATAATTTTTTAATGTTGTATCGATAAGTATCGGTTATATCAATACGGTACGGCCAATATGTATCGTGATTCGGTGTGGGGGGTGTACCACCCCCAGTACCCGTATCGGTCTCAATTGATACGGCCTTCTAGGGTTTTTTTTAAAGTGAATACATGATCAAGAATAGAAACTGAATTCGCTGAAATGTTTTGCATTATTTCCTCGCCTTCCTCCTCCTTCCTGGGCCTCATCCGTACCACCACCTAACACATCATTCAATACCAAAAAAACAAAAAAATAAATCGATCAGTTTCATCAATCTAGCAAAAACAAAAAGCGTTTTTTCAAAACAACAACACTACCCTGAGAAGAAATTCACTTTGAAAAACAAAATTCAATCAGTTTCATTTACATAAGAAAAACAAAAATTCACAATGGAACATCATAAAGAATAAAATGCACCTTGACTCCAGAATTCGAGGTTGCGGGAACCCCATTCTCGGGCAGGGTCTCCATGGTGAGTTTCCGCTTGAGCAGATTCGGGCCCTGATGCTAGGGCGGCCTGGGCGGTAGAGGGCTCCACGCCTTGGGCACCCGAGACTTGGGAACGTCGAATAAAGTGTTGGGGTACACATTCTCGGATTTGAGCTTCTAGGAGGGGGCTTGCTTTTGCGGGGAAGGAGAGGCCTCTGACGGCGAGATCCCCCTCAGAACCAGGCTCCTCAGCACCAAACTCTTCATGGCCGATTCAGATATGCACTGGATCTTGAGCTAAAAATGTCACTGAGAAAGGAGGGATCAGAGGTGGAAACCCTAGAATTTCAAAGCCCAAAGTGGAAATGGGGGGCAGAGGGTTTTAGTTCTTGCCATTGCCCAATGGCTGAAGGAAGGCAATTTTGAAATGAAATTCCAGAGGGATGAGAGAGATAGGGGAGAGAGAAATTATAGATGTAGTACTCAATTTGGGTAAATTGCAATCACGCCCCCGTTGTTTCAAAAATGGGGTTGTGTGGGGTACATGATGATTTTGCCTTCGTGGTACTTTGTAATTTGAATTTTGATGTGGTGGTGATTTATAGAAGAGTTTTTCTTGCTCTCTTTTAACAATGAGGTCAGCATAAGTGACACATAGGAGTTATTTATCCATGAGATTAACACCATATATGTTAACGCTAACATGAACAAGTGTGTGCACCGTCAACTACTTGGTGACAGGTAAAGTTCCCCACCATTGGTCTCCTCAAGATAAAAAGAGATTCTTCACCGAGGTAAAGCATTTCTTTTGGGTCGACCCCTATCTCTTTAAGTACTGTCCGAATCAAATAATAAGGAGATGTGTGTCTGATTCTGAACAAGTAAGTATCATCTCTTTTTGTCATTCTGAAGCATGCGGTGGTCATTTCTCCTCTAAAAAGACCACCGCTAAAATTTTGCAATGTGGTATTTACTGGCTGACGCTTTTCAAAGATGTTCATGAATTCTGCTTGTGAAAGGTGTCAAAAGTTAGGAGCCATATCTCGTCAAAATATGATGCCCCTTAACCCCATATTGGTTATTCAGATTTTTGATTGTTGGGGCATTGATTTCATGGGACCTTTTCCTCCTTCTTTTGGCTATGTTTACATTTTAGTTGCCGTCGATTATGTTTCCAAGTGGATTGAGGCTGTTCCAAGTAAAACCAATGACCACAAAGTCATTGAGCGTTTTTTAAAAGAAAATATATTTTCAAGGTTTGGAACACCTCGAGCCATTATAAGTGACAGGGGGTCACATTTTTGCAATAAGCCTTTTGAGGCTTTGATGAGGAAGTATGAGATTACCCATAAAGTAGCTACCCCCTATCACCCACAAACAAGTGTACAAGTTGAGATTTCTAATAGAGAAATTAAATATATTTTGCAAAAAATGATAAATCCAAATGGTAAAGATTGGTCTTTACAGCTAATTGATGCTCTTTGGGCTTACCGTACCACTTTTAAGACCCCAATTGGCATATCTCCTTAAAGCTTGTCACTTGCCTATGGAGTTGGAACATAGGGCATATTGGGCAATAAAAGCTTTGAATTTTAACTCTGATAAGGCTGGCTTAAATAGACAATTGCAAATCAATGAGTTTGAGGAAATTCGACGTGATGCTTATGAGAGTTTAAAACTTTACAAAGAGAGAATGAAGACTTTTCATGATAAAAATATTTTACGAAAAACTTTTGAGCCATTTCAAAAAGTTTTATTGTACAACTCTAGACTTCATCTTTTTTCAGGAAAATTAAGATCACGTTGGACAGGTCCTTTCATTGTAAAAACTGTTTTTCCTTATGGAACTATTGAAATTGAAAACCCAAAAAATGGTGATGTTTTCAAAGTTAATGGCCAACGTTTGAAACCATTTTTAGACCATTTTGGCACTGAAGTTGAGTCTACATCTCTTGAAAATCCAAATTATGAGGGTTGATTTTCTTTTCATGATTTTTACACAAAAAAACAAAAACAAACAACAAAATCATAAAAACAAAAAAAAACTTTTTTTTCACACATTGAGGACAATGTTTAGTTTAGGTTTGGGGGTGTAGAAAGAGATTTTTCTTTTATATATATATATATTTCTTTTACTTAAAAAATAAAAAATTGAAAAAATTAGTTAGATTTATGTTTTTGCTTATTACATTGATGCTTCTTTTACACATGTGACTTTGTTTAATGATATCATACTATTCAGAATTTGACTTGACATATTTAATAATTTTGAGTTCTGACTACTTCATATTAGTTTCTTGTGCTCCTATTTTGAAAAAAAATAAAGCAAGACATTTGCCTAAGTGAGAATTTGAGCCCTTGATTATGGTCTTACATCTTGGTGGATATCATTAAATCTAAGTAATTATTTTCTTATGAAAGTAAAACTTTGTCATGATCTAGTAGTATTCATGTTATCATGATAGAGTTTTGAGCTTCACTATTCTTGGTTTGTAGAATGGTCGAGGACTTTTTGTCAACAAAATTCAAGTTGATTGTATAATGTGCTCAAGAAAAAAAAAAGAAACATGTGGAAAAAAGAATGAAAAATTGTAATGAATTAAAGTCACTCTATTGAGTAGTCCGGGACTCACCGTGCCTCACTAAGCATAGGGTGTTCGAGTCAAAAGGTAGAGTTGACTAATTTATGACATGCATAGCCTTGAAGCCTATTTAGTTCAAGTTATTAAGCCTGAGGGGTGTTCTAACACCTAGTGCCCTGAGCCAATTGGATTGGGAGTCACTGGCCTAACACTTGTTACATGGATCTTATAGAAAGCTTAAAAGGCTAAGCTTTACACATATCATGTGAGATAAGCATAAAATTCTAGTAGGACACTATGCAATTGTTAGGTGATCTAGTGTGTTTTACTTTTCAAGGAAGGTTTTGCATGATTCTCTATTATGATCTCTTGAAGATGAATGGATGCCAATGCCTATTTCTTTAGTGTTAAAATTGAAATTACTGAGTGGACATGAGACACATTGAGTTGTTCGATTCATGAGATTGTATAATTACTTGGCAATGTCTATTTTTCTAAAAATATTATGTATGTATAAGTACTTGCCACCAATATGAAGTTGTCGAAATGAATTATTGTTTAAAAAGACAAGTTGTATTATATATGATTGATTTTACTAAATGAAGTCACATGTTTAGGAGGAGTTGATTTGTAAATTTGTCGTGGTTTTAATTTTAATTTACTTCTATCATTTGAATTTTGTGGGTATATTCACTACAAACCCTCACAAGACACAACTCGTCCACTAGTGTAAGCTAGGGGTTTAAAGGCTTGTTGCATATGCTAAATGCAATCGAGATTTTCTGCGGAAGTTGAGTAGTTAGTTTTGTTTTATATTACTTTAATTTTTGTTTTGCTCAAGAACTAGCAAAAAGTAGGTTTGGGGGTATTTGATGCACTGAAATAATGTTCAATAAAATGTTTTAAAATTTTAAATTGCAATCCTATTTTGTGTTAAGCATTGCTTATTTGGGCTATTTATGTTTTGAATAGGTTAGCTGGACCTTAATTGAGTTTACATGTCTAAACAGGCTTCAACAGGATCCAAGTGGAAGAGGAAGTGAATCCCAACTACCCAAAGCTACTTAAAAGTTAAGAATGGGCTCTTAATGGTCTAAACATGCATGGAATGGTCGAACACAACCTTGTGGACCCATTGGATTTGAGATTTGCATCAAGAAAACTAAATTAGGAAAGAAGCTGATTCGGACAGATTGACACAGCCTTAGTATTTCGACCTTATCCTTCTTTGTATAATTCTGATTGATACAATTCTAGTTGCATTGGAAAGAAGACTTCTGTTGATACATTTGTTATTTCAGGAAGAAATTCTAAATTCTAAATATTTATGGGTCGAATGTGGCATGCAAAGGGACACCTAGTAAACTAACCCAAGGCTAACACATGAAGAATATTTTCATTGGTTGTGATTGATACACATAAGGAAAGACAATGAGGCTGGTTGGATATCTAAAGGAAGATTCAAAGATACTTATTTGTTAAATAAATCATTGATTTATTTGATTTATTTAGAATATATTCATTGCCAAAGATGCAACCAATCAGACAATCAATCAGGATGCAATCCAGAGATATGATTTTACTTTCCTCTTTGAAGCAACCGTTTCTATTCCTATAAATAGAGGGGTGGACATGATAGAGGCATCATTCCCTCCTCTTTGGAGCTATCTTCTCCTATTTTTCTTCTCTTCTTTTGTATTTTTATTTTTAGTTTTATTGTAATGGCTTTCTAAGCTCTCAAGCTAAGGCTAGAGGTGATTTGTAATAATCTAATGGAGTTCTATTCATGTTTCATCAATTGTTTCAAGTAAGTATGGTTTATTTGAAGTGATGTTTATTGTTCTTTTTTTTGTTTCTTTGTGATTTGGATACATAAGATGCTTGAAGGCTCTCCTTTTTGATCTTTTGTGATTTGGACACATAGAAATCTTTAAGAGACAATCATTTTTATCCTTCATTTATCCAAAAAAATTTCTATCTTTAATTTCAATTTTAATGTTCATATCTTCCGGTTAGATAGAATCCTCATTCAATTCTAACTCAGATAACATGATACATGAAGAACATCATTAGATGTTACAATGATCCTTAATGCCTTAGTGTTTTCTCTTCTTGATTTCTTAACTTGTTATTCCCTCAATACTCTTCTACTATTTCTTTCTTAATTTTTCCTTCCTCTACTTTTTCGTAATAAATTTCTTTGTTGCATAAGGCTTTCCCTGTGGATCGACCTTGTCTACTACAATTGGCAAGTAAAACAAATTTGGATTTGATTTCTTCATAGTCTTGTTTCAGACGTAACAACACCCGATGTTTCACAGTGGAGGAGAAGACTCGACTTGCAGTCTTCAATTCGAGGGCAAGGCTTAGAGATGGTGGTTGTCGATGGAGCGGCAGAGGTTCCAGGGTCGCGTGGATATTCCCTGGGAGGAGTTCTTGTCTGTTTTCAATGACAAGTACTTTCCTCTCCACATATGGGAAGAGAAGAAGAAGGAGTTCTTGACCTGTAGCAGGGATCCATGTCAGTCTTAGCCTATGAGATTAAGTTTGTGGAGCTTGAGCTCTTTGCACCTCACTTCTTGGGCAATAAGTACGAGCGTGCGAGGAAGTTCGAGGATGGACTGAGGCCCTTCATCAAAGGCCGAGTAGTACCCTTCCGGCATAAAACCTTAGCAGAGGTGCTTGAGACCGTTGTCATCGTGGAGCGGGACTCAGAGAATACATGCGTAAGAGGGGTAGCTGCCCAAGAGGCTGAGACAGGAGGATTCTGATAACCGCCGGAACCAAAAGTGTCGTGATGGCCATCATGCCAAGAACCACACTACTCATGTGCAGTCAGACGGCCAGGGCCAATGCCACTTGCTACCTTTGTGGGCAACAGGGACATTATAAGCGGGAGTGTCCTCGTAACACTCAGGGTGGTGCATAGAGACGTTCACTAGTGCCACCTAACACTGGTCCTAGGTAGTAGGGAGCACCATAGGCAATACCCCAGGCGAGACCATAAACCGGGCAGCAAGATGCTAAGGGGAAGATGCCAGCAAATGATAGGATAGTGTTTGCTATATCGGTGCAGCAAGCAGGCAACTCCTCAGGTGTGGTGAAAGGTATGATTATTGTTGCCTCCCACTATGCTAGAGTACTATTTGATACCGGTTCCTCTCATTCTTTTATCTCCCCGCATTTTGCTCATGAGATTGGTGTTGGTAATAAATTGTTATTTGTTCCATTGCGAGTGTCTACACCTTCGTCTTCACTTCCGGCGCAGGAGTATCTTGAGATGGTTTCCATGATGATTGATGGGCATGTTTTACATGTGGATTTGATTATATTACTAATGATTGATTTTGATGTGATTTTAGACATGGACATGATGTCAAAGTATCGTGTGCATGTGAATTGTTGGGGGAGAAAGGTGATGTTCGATTTGCCAGGAGCTAAGCCTTTCATTTTCCAAGGGGTTAGGCATCCTAGTGACAAGTTCTTGGTATCTTCATCAAAAGGCAAGAAGTGGATCGATAAGGGATGAGAGGCTTTCCTTGCAAGTGTCTTGGGAATGAACGTAGAGTTACCTTCTTTGGGTTCTGTTCAGGTAGTAGCAGAGTTTTCAGATGTTTTCCCTAGTGACTTGTCGGGATTGCTACCTGAGAGGGAGATAGAGTTCTATATTGATCTCATTCTAGGCACTACTCTTATTTCTAAAGTTCCCTATCATATGGCTCCAGCTGAACTTAAGGAGCTTAACTCTCAGCTGCAAAACCTGATGGATAAGGGTTATATCAGACCGAGTACATCTCCTTGGGGCGCGCCTGTCTTATTTGTACAGAATAAGGATGATTCTCTTCGGTTGTGCATCGACTATCGAATGTTAAATCAGGTAACCATAAAAAACAAATACTCCTTACCTAGGATTGACAATTTGTTTAATCAATTGCAGCGAGCATAGGTCTTCTCTAAGATTGATTTGAAATCAGGTTATCACCAACTTCATATTCGTCCAAATAATGTGTCGAAGATGACGTTCCGTACCCGTTATGGACATTACGAGTTCCTAGTGATGTCTTTAGATCTCATTAATGGACCAGCCTCATTCATGGATCTGATGAACTGAGTCTTACGGCCTTATCTAGATCAATTTATGATCATATTTGTGGACGATATTCTGATCTATTGGGCGAGTGAAGAGGAACATGAAGCACATTTTAGAATCATTCTGCAAAGGTTACAGGAGCATCAGCTCTTTGTGAAGTTTGACAAATGTGAATTTTGGTTGAAGAATGTGCATTTTCTTGGTCATGTTATATCGAAATACGGTATAGTGGTTGATCCTTCGAAAGTTGAAGTCGTGTTGAAATGGGAGCAACCAAAGAGTGCATCTAAGGTTCACAGTTTTTTAGAACTTGCCGGGTACTACCGTCAGTTCATTGAGGGCTTATCTAGCATTGCAAGCCATATGACCAAAATGACCAGGAAGAATGAGAAGTTTGAGTGGAGTCAAGCATGTGAAGAAAGCTTCCAAGAGTTGAAGAAGAAATTGACTTCAGCCCTAGTTTTGACTTTGCCTTCTGGGAGTGGTGGATATGTGGTCTATAGTGATGCTTCACTTCGTGGTTTGAGTTGTGTACTCATACAGGATGGGAGAGTGGTAGCTTATGCATCTCAATAGCTTAGAGTGCACGAGTGGAACTATCCCACTCATGATTTGGAGTTAGCGGCCGTGGTCTTTGCATTGAAGATTTGACGGCACTATCTTTATGGTGAGAAGTTTAAGGTGTTTACTGAGCACAAGAACTTGAAGTAAATATTCACTCAAAGGGACTTGAACATGAGGCAAAGGAGATGGTTGGAGTTCTTTAAGGACTATGATTTTACTATCTCTTATCATCCTTGGAAAGCTAATGTGGTGGCGGATGCCTTGAGTAGAAAATCAGCCACTTCGATAACTTGCATGTGTGTTTGAGAATGGCTCTTGTATGAGGATGCCATTGAGCTTAAGCCAGAGTTAGCTATGTAAAACACATGTAATTGGTTTGTCAACATTTCTATAAGCTCTAACTTGGTTGATGTGGTAATTGAAGATCAAAAGAAGGATGAGGAGACTCAAGCCCTTAAGGCTAAGTTGAAGGAAAAGGTGGTGTTGACTTCGAGGAGAGGTCCAATGGGAGTTTGACTTATAGAGGCCAATTGTGTGTACTCAACTCCTTCGAGCTTAAGGAGCGTATCTTGTCGGAGGCACATCACTCTAAGTTTTCCATTTAAGGAATTTTTAAGCCTTCAATTTCCTAGATAGAAGTCTAGAAAGCTCCTCTAATTAGATTATTTGGGCCTACTAGAATCTAAACTCATTAGTCAAAAAGTGTTTAAGAATTATCTCTTGAATTTTAATCTTGAATTTGACTTGAGTTGATCATGATATGCACAAGTTTTTGAAAATCAAATAATTGTAATATCAAGTAAAAGAAAATAAAAAAGACCTTCACTCGCCTTGGTGCATTTATCTCTTGGTTAAAGTACATAGACCACACATTATAGTGTTTGCATCTTAATTGTGAATTAACAACCTTATTGAGCTGAACATTCAAAAATGGCAAAAAACAACCTATGAAACCAAATCATCTACTTTTTTTTCGTTCTTAAATCTTTTATTTTTTTCATTGAAAACTTATGAAGAAAAATTAAACATGTAAAAACAATGTAAATGAAACAAAATTAGAAAACATGATCACGTCGAAAGTATAAGAAGAATTAATACATGGTCAAAAACGACATCATTTCTAAATAGATATTTTCTCCCCCTAAGTCTTGCCTAGTCATCCTATCCTAATGCATTCTAAGGGCTTCTTGTTGATTTTCCAATGTAATTATTCAAGCATTGAAGATCAATTTTTCTAATCCACATTCACTTCATCTTATGCTCATACACTTGGTGTGGCAACATGGGGCTTACTTTCTTAGGGGTGGCAATCCTCTTCTTTCTCGTAGGCTTTGACTTGTGTAGGTGGTTGTTAGGGCACTCATACCTAGTGTGATTCTAATTATGACAAATGTCACATATCATCAAGGCTCTAGATTTCATCTTGATCACTCTCCCTCATCCTAGCTTTGGTGGGGTGGGCACTACCTTAAGTATGTGGTTACTCTCTTTGGCTCTCACAAAGGTAGTGGGTTTAACACTATGTAGAATGATGACTTAAACCCTAACCCTTTCTCATCCCATTGACCAATGTTAATTATGGTCTCTAGAGATTTCTTCCCACTTCTGAATCATATGACAAAACACAAATATTTGTGTTGACTGATTTAATTACTCTTCAGTAGATAGTAGAACTTGGATCTGATACAAACTGTGACATCCTGTCAAAATTCTAAATAAATAAATAAAATAAAATAAAATTGAAAACATATCGATATATTTTTAAATGCCAAGGATCACTGAGTATAGAAGAATAATTGTGACATATATTGTATTGTACAAAGTTCCAAAATATGACATAATATATTTTTGTACATTTGTCATTACAAATATTCCATACTTTAACAAAAAGAAAATAAAAAAGATACTTTAAATTATAAAGATTATGTTTCCACTTCTTCATGTTCTGTAGTTACACCTACAGAATCTGAAGGTGGGTAAATAAATTCATATTCAGTAGGTTAAATTAAATTCTTAGAGTATGCTTCATGAACACATTAATTTTGATAAATACTTTTAAGAAAAAATATTTAAAAAATATTAAATTTCAGAAACAACCAATCACATAATGTCGCGATACCAAACGAATTACATTGCGCTCATGGGGCAACGGGAGATAGAAGGAAAAAGATTTTCTTATGATATCCCAATTCCTGTGCGCGCTCCTCCCCCATAGTTTACACACCCAAAACAAAAAAATCAAATTACTAAATACCCCCGGCCCCACTATTTTTTTAAACTTTATTTCTACTCTTTCATTTCCCCATTTCCAATCGTCCCCCTCCGGCGTGAGCTCTTCCATCTCTCCCGTTGCTTGTGGCTCCTCTTCCCCGACCATTTTCCTTGTTCTCCCTCGCTTTTGACTCTTCTTTCACAATCTTTTTCCTTCTCCCCCTTGCCTTGCTACTCCTCTGAAAAACATCTAGATGGTTTCTGGCGGGGGGATGGTCACTACCAAAATATACAGAATTTGACCGGGAACTAAGGTCAGCGTCCAAATAAGTTTTATTTGGCGGATGGTATCCCCTACCAAGAAACCTCAATTTTTTTTTTTACTTCTAGATGGTTTCTGGCGGGGAGAGATTACCGCCACCATATGCAAACATTGATGAGACCTTTGTTCCCCGTATAATGCAATTTTATTTGTCAAGGGACACCCCCAATCACGAAACTTTAAACTTTTGGAAAACTTCTGGCGGAGGGAGAGAGAAAGAGGGGGGAGAGAGAGAAAGAAGGGAAGAATTTTTTTATTATAATTTTTTTTAATTTTTTTTTAAAATAAATAAATATTTAGGGTCTGTTTGGATTGGTGGAAACTGGAGGAAAGTAAAGGAATCTTCGTAAAATCTCACCACTTCCATCGCCGCCATCACTGGCACTATCGCTGCCGCCACCACCTCTGCCACCACCACCATCGCCACCACCATCACCACTGTTGTTGCTACCACCATCGCAACCACCGCCGCCACCACCACCTCTGCCACTGCCACCACCACCATCGCCTCCACCATCATCGTTACCATCACTGCAGCCACCACTACCGCCACCAATGCTGCCACTGCCGCCGCCGCCACTGCTGCCACCACTAAACCGCTGCCGCTGCCGCCGCCACCACCAATGTCACTGCCACTGCCACCACCACCACCGTCGCCACCACTACAACCACCACTACCGTCACTGCTACGACCACCGTCACCGCTATTACCACTACCACTACCACCGCTACCACGACCACCGCTATCACCACTGTCACTGTCAATTTTCTCTGAAATTATTTGTGTAACTAAATAGTGGAAAATATTTAGGAATCTCCTAGTTTCTCTTTCACCTGAATTCACTTTCTCTTTTCCTTTCCCTTTCCTTTTCTCCTCATTTCCACCAATCCAAACAGACCCTTAGTAGCGATGCATAATTGTATGCATCGCTACTACCTTGTGTAGTAGCGATGCATAATTGTATGCGTCGCTACTACCTTGTGTAGTAGCGATGCATACTGTTATGCATCACTACTACAATTTTTTTAAAAAAAATTAAATAAAAGAGAGAAAAGGGAGAGAGAGGAGAGAGAAAAAGGAGAGAGGAAGAGAGAGAGAAGAGAGAGGGGAGATGTTGTTCATGTTCACTTGGGCTTTCTTTCCACTCTATTAATCCTTTATTTGATTGCATTGGGTTGCTTTATTTCATATTTGCTTCAATAATAAGTAGGTAGCATGATATTTATGTGTAACGGACCAACTAGTGTCCTCATTGATTAGTTGGGCCCACTAGCTGTCATGACTCCCAAGGAAGAGGTGTGGCTCCCTATATGGGTCATCCTCCTCCTCCCTTGTGCTGGTTATGTAATAGAATATTCAGCTTCTTTCCCTTTCTTCTTCCTTCCTCCTTGTGTGATTTGTGTGAGGTACCGCTTATGCTCAAACCAGGCACAATACTGGTATCAAAGCCGTCATGATCTCCGGCCATGGCGAGAGGCAAGCTGCTAGCCGTGGCCACTGAAGTTCAGCCCTAGAAGGAGACCGAAGTCTCAACGGACAGCCCAAAAACCGCCAAAATCAAGTCGGTTGACTCCAGCCTTTGCTCAGCTTCAGACAACACCCTCAGCATCATTTTGCCTAGACCCCAACCAACCAGCGTGGAGAAGGGGGAGCCATCCCAGGACCCTAAACTGCGCAACACCGGCCCTCATATGACAACAGACAAGGACGCATGCCTTCCTGAGGCCCGGTGTGCTTTGGCACAGTCGACCAGGCTGTAAAAGAAAGATGGCAGGCCTGAGATATGCGAGGCTCTCCAGGTGTTTGGGAAAATTTCCCAATGATTCCATCCACAAAATTTTTTTTTCAGGAGATTGAGGATGATTGAGAGGAGTACTCGGGGTCTCGCAGAGGGCCATGGGGAGGAGTTGAGCCCCGTTTGGCCAGCCTACAGTTCCCACGCTACAATGGGGACGAAGATCCGGTGGAGTGGTTGTACAAGGCGGAGAAGTTCATCGCCTATCAGGGGACGCACTCCGAGGCTGAACGATTGCGCATAGCCGCATTCCACTTGGACAGTGACACTTCTGTTTGGTTTCAAAGCTTTGAGAAGGAGGTTCGTTACCCCACCTGGGCCGCCTTCTCTGATGAATTGTGCATGTAGTTCGTCATGAGGCTGCATGGATGGAAGGCCTCTAGGCTCGGAAATCACATCACCGTGGTCCGTCAGTAAAGCAAGAAGGTCCTTAGGCAGCTCGTCTTGGTGCACCTTGACCGCTGCTTGTTGCTACAAGAGGAACCCCTATGGTGCGAACCGGAAGAAGGAGCTCACTGATTGGGTGGAGAGAAGGGTGCCTGGCTGAGACCCTTGAATCAGTACCTGCTATCCTTGAACCTCAAAATCCATAATCATCTCTCTGAAGTTCCATATCATGTCCCCAAGTTCATGTAGCCACTAAACCCCTAACACCACATCCACCCCTTTTGTGGGAAGCAAGAAGAGGTCGGTGACAAAGGTGTGGCCTTGAATAGAGAGGGCGGCATGTGTACATACTTCGGAGCTCCTGAGATGCTTTCCTTCGACATCGAATGGCTTCAAATCGGACACCAAGCAGCCTAGTCTCTGGGCCACCTTATCATTGATAAAGTTGCGGATGGATCAACTATCGATAAGGATGGCCACTTGTTGACGTTTGAGGTGGCCTTGGACCTGCATCGTGTGAGGAGTGATGCCCCCAAGAAAGCATGGACTGAGATCTCGGGCAGCACGTCATCGTAGTGGGAGGAATCAGCCATGTCCGCCACAGTCTCCTATTTTTCGACCTCTTCCAAGAGGAGGCTGCCTTTGACAAAACAATAATGCCCTGGAACGAACTTTTCATCACATCTAAAACACAGCCCCTTCGACTGACGTTCCTCCATCTATGCCGGTGTGAGACGATGAACAAGCTGACCTGGGGGAGGAGGCTGTTGGCCCAGTTGGCCTGAGATTATGCTGCTCGACATGGTGGTAGAGGGCTAGTGCCAAGAGGAATCCGTGGAGAAGGTCCAAGCCGGGCCCCCCTCCGTTGTCTAGCTAGTTTCTCCTCCTCAGTTCATTCATGCCACACGACATCCTACATACTTGACCATGGGAAGTGGTGCATCTCCTCTAAAATCTCCGATTTGAGTCCTCTCTATAATGTCCCTTCTAAGGCTGTCACCAGCCAATCAGGAAGGTGGTTGGCGACCTTCATAAATTCTATATAATAGGCCTGTACGGTGGTGGTTTGGCACAGGGTGGATAGTATCTCATTGAAGTCTTGGAACTCGTTTGGGCCAAACTAGATGCACAATTCATCAAAGAAGGTGGCCTAGGTGGGGTACTGAACCTCCTTCTCAAAGCTTTGAAACCAAATGGAAGCATCGTCGTCCAAGTGGAATGCGGCTATGCGCAACCATTCAGCCTCAGAGCGCATCCCCTAATAGGCGAAGAACTTCTCTACCTTGTAAAACCACTCCATCGGATCTTCATCCCCATTGTAGTGTGGGAACTGCAGGTGGGCCAAACGGGGCTCAGCTCCTCCCCGTGGCCCTCCGTGAGACCCCAAGTACTCCTCCCAATCATCCTCCATCTCCTAGGGCATCTCATAGTGACGTGTGCGGCCTAATGACCACCACATCCCCATCATTTTTGAGGCATCTCTTACCAATGTTCGCCCTTACCGCTATCCTCACATCCAGAAGGTGGAGATAGAGCACCTCATCGCTGAAATACTTCAGTCTAGCATCATACGCCCTAGCATGAGCTCTTTCTCCTCTCCTGTACTGCTGGTTCATAAGAAGGATGACACTTTACGATTCTGCGTCAAGTACCGAGCCTTGAATGTCATCACAGTCAAGGACAAGTACCCCATTCCCGTGATCGAGGAGCTCTTGGACGAGTTGGCCAAGGTGATAGTCTTTAGTAAACTCAATCTTTGATCGGGTTACCATCAGATTTGGGTGTAGCCAGCCAATGTGCACAAGACCGCCTTCTGCACTCACAACGGCCATTTCGAGTTTCTTGTCATGCCGTTTGGGCTTACCAACACCCCCTCCACTTTTTAGAGCCTTATGAAAGATCTCTTCAAGCCCTTCCTTCACCACTTCATCTTGGTTTTCTTTGATGACATCCTTGTCTATAACAACTCGTGGGTGGAACACTTGGAGCACCTCAGGTCTGTCATCTCCATTCTGAGAGATAATTCCTTATTTCTTAAGCATTCAAAGTGTTCTTTTGGCAGCCCACAGGTCGACTATCTAAGCCACATCATATCCAGGGACGGGTTCACCATTGACCCATCTAAGGTGTCTATTATGCTCTCTTGGCCGACGCCCACCTGTGTTCGTGCACTATGAGCCTTCTTGGGCCTCACTAGCTACTACCGAAGGTTTATCAGCCGCTATGGCAGATTCAGTTAGACAGAGGCTGCCCAAGCGGCTTTTGATGTGCTGAATCAGTCTATGTCATCTTCCCCCATCCTCATTCTACCGGCTTTCAGCTGCCCTTTTGTAGTTGAAACGGATGCTTCGGAGGCGGGCCTGGGTGCAGTGCTCTTGTAGAATGAGTGACCGATTGCCTTCTTCAGCAAGGCTTTGGCCGGTTGTTCCTTATCCCTATCTATTTATGAGAAGGAGATGCTGGCCATTGTCCTTGCTGTCGACAAATGGAGACCCTAATTGCTCAGCCTCCACTTCCTTATCCGCACTAATCATTAGCCCTTGAAGTACTTCCTAGAGCAGCAGGTTTCTACTCCAGCACAATAGCGGTGCGTTAGTAAATTGTTGGGGTATGACTATGAGGTGGTGTACAAGAAAGGGGTGGACAACAATGTGGCCGCGCCCTTTCTCCAGCTCTACCTCTAGCTCTTGCATGACCCTCTCTACTCCATCCTGCCCCTTTATTGCTGAGCTAAGAAGAGCATACCACAAGGATCCTTCCACATAGATGTTGATTGCATCTCTTCAGGTAGACCCTGCTGACCACCCTTCTCTATGTGGCAAGATAACCTTATATTATGGAAGGACCACCTTTGGGTGCCCGATATTGACAACCTTCATCGGTGCATTCTCTCCCACTTCCATGACACACCACTAGCCGGTCACGAATGGGCATTCCGAACTTATAAGAGAGTCAGTCAGAGCTTTCTGTGACAGGGCATTCGACAAGCTGTTCAAGACTATGTTGCCACCTGCGATGTATGTTAGAGAGCCAAGGCTGCCATGACATTTCCTGCTGGATTACTTCAGCCCTTACCCATTCCCGACAAGGTTTGGGAGGATGTTTCAATGGACTTTGTGGAGGCCTTGCCCTTGGTGCAAAGCAAGTCGGTGATCCTTGTGGTGGTGGATTGGTTGTCCAAGTATGTGCACTTCTGTGCCCTAGGGCACCCCTTCACCACCAAGACGATTGCTGAGATATATGTTCGGGAGGTTGCAAAGCTCCATGTCATTCCTCACACTATAGTTTCCGATTGTTATAGGATCTTTATATCATAGTTTTGGTGGGAGTTCTTTTCATTACAGAGCACTATTCTTCACATGAACACAACCTATCATCCGCAGATGGATGGCCAGACCGAGGTAGTGAACTGCTTCTTGGAATAGTACCTCCGGTGTTTCGCCATGTCTCAGCCCCTCCGGTGGCTCCAGCTTCTTCCATGGGCGGAATGGTCGTACACTGCCTTTCACACTCGCACAGGGTTCACTCCTTTTGAGGTATTGTATGGCCGCCCACCTCTAACTGTGTTATCATATGTTCCTCACTGCTCTTTTGTTGCTGAGGTAGTTTATATGCTATAGACACAGGATGAGGTTCTCCGTCAGCTTAAGCTGAACCACGCCTTAGCGCAGAACCGGATGAAATAGGTCTATGACGGCAAGCACATTGATCGGGAGTTCACCGTTGGAGACTTGGTCTATGTCTCAATCATTCCTCAATGTCAGACCACATTGTTCCAACTAGAGCATTCAAGTTTGCCCCCCATTCCCATGGTCCATATGCCATTGTGGAGGGCATTGGTCCAGTGGCTTATTGTTTTGCTCTACTGCTTGGCTCCTTGGTTCACCCAATCTCCCATGTCTCCAGACTCCGCCATTTTGTTGGTGACACTTCCCAAGCTACCTATGCTCCACCTCCCCATCTGCTAGGACCGGACCTCCTGCATACCCTGTTCCCGGCTCAGTTCTTGATTAGCGTCAGGTCTGCCATTCCGGGTGCATTATTACAGAGGTGCTTGTTTCCTGGCAGGGCCAGCACCTTGAGGATGCCACTTGGATTTCAGAGGATGAGTTCATGGTTCACTACCCAGCATGATCGCCTTGAGGTCAAGGTGAATACCGGAAGCGTGGTGGAGTGTTGTGCACGTTCACCCGGGCTTTCTTTCCGCTCTATTGATCCTTTATTTGATTAAATTAGGTTACTTTATTTCGTATTTGCTTTTGTAATCAGGAGGTGGCATGACATTTATGTGTAACGAACTAGCTAGTGTCCCCACTGATTAGTTGGGCCTACTAGCTGGCACGACTTCCTATATGGGTCATCCCCCTTGTCCCTTGTGTTGATTATGCAATAGAATATTCAGCTTATTTCCCTTTCTTCTTCCTTCCTTCATCCTTCTTGCGGGATTGTGCGAGGTACCGCTTGTACCCTAATCGGGCACAACAGGAGAGAGAGGTGAGAAAGAGGAGAGAGAGCGAAAGAGAGAGGGAGAGAGAGGGGAAAGTGTTGTGGACGGTTGTCCACAACGGCGTGGTAGCCGACGTAGGGAATGGGAGCGGCACAGGGAGAACGGGAAAGGGGAGAGTGGATAGCATGGCCATCAGATAGAAAGGGGAGAGGCCTAGAAGAAAGGGGAGAAAAGACTAATCATTCATTTCATAATCAAATCAGGGCAACACTCAAATAGATAATCCTAATGGGTTCACTAACAGGCACCTAAGGCCTAACATAATTAAAAGAAAACATTAATTACCTAATTACTTAAATACCCTTATTACATAATTACCTAATTACCCTATCACATGGCTCACAGTGGCATCCCTAAGACATTCACAACATTCCACCACGCTTCTGCATTACTTTGTCCTTGAGGTGACTCAAAACTCCAAACACTGGGCCCACCATAGCTCCACTGTGAACAGCCGGTCCGGAACCATGGATGAGACATGCAGAATGATGGAGATAGTGGGTCACTACTCAAAAGTAGACGTGTAGAAGCCAACACGAACATGATGGAAGTGCAGGTAACTGAACCCAAGGGCAAGGCAAAGTTGTGGTCGGTAGAGATGGAAGATGAAAGAGGAGGTAGAGCAAAGGAGAGGGCTCGGCTTGTTGGGTGCACGACGATGTGGAGTGTCGGCACAAGTCTCCAATAGGCGGGGTCGCCCCAGACTAAAAGGCGCCACAAGACTGCCCACAAAGGGCATCAGATAGCAACAAAGTCGGCCCACAGTGGGCATCAGATAGCATCATGGTCGGCCCATAGAAGGCATCCTACTTGCACCACTCATCAATTAGCTCGCGGATAGCTAGTACCAATGTCATCTCCACCTCACACGGCTTAACATCCTTGACGAAACTGAGCGACCACCACAGATAGGCTGGGATGGAAGTAACCTGGCAATGGCAGAGGAGGAGGCTGAAGTTCAGGCAGTGGGGCGGCTGCTCGAAAGGTCCAAAGTTTGGAAGTTTGGTCGCTGGTCCCCTGTTTTTGACAGAGAAACAGGGTGCTGATCGGGCGGAGGAGAAGGCAACCGGGTTGCCAGCGGCTGGGGCTTTGGCGGAAGACGGAGCATAGAAGGAGGTGTTGCCTGTGGAGGTAGCTGAGAAGCCATGGAGTGGCGCGCCTCATCACGGATATCCTCCTCGCCAGGGCGCTTGTGCTGCTTGTGGGAGGCGTCAGTGGTAGAGGACGGGGAGGCGCTAAGCAGAGAGCTCCTCGAGGGCGGTGCATCTGTTGAGGACGGCATTGAGGCCACGAGCGCTGAAGGTGCATGAGTCACAGGAGAGTTTGCTGAGGTTAGGGGTGTTGGCGGTGAGGGCAGCGAGACCGACGTCCTTGACCAGTCATGCAGAGCTTGAGGCAGGCCAAGTTAGGGTAGAGCTAGGCGACGAGGAGGAGGGAGTCATCCCTGATGCTAATGGTTCGGTGCTTGCACTTGAGGACGAGGTGGGAGACTGAGTCAAAGCGGGAGAGGACGGAGGGAAGGGCGTGGGCAAGGTTGGCGCAAGCGTCCAGGGAGAGCCGCTGTTGGGACTGATCCTCCACGGCAAGCTAGCACCAGGACACAAGGGTGCATCAATTGCAATCACTGGCACTAAGGTACTAGAAGACCCACGCCCAGCACTCATCTGGTTGATCCGAGATGTAATCCCCTTCTTCTTCGTCACAATCCACCTCCCATTCCTAGCTCTCTGCGAAGACGACAGTGCAAGCATCTCCGCCCCTCGCTCTGCTGGAATCTTCATCCCGGATGATGTCGAAGAAGGTCCGGCTCAAGGTGGTCGGCAGCTTTGGCGCTAGCGCGGCTTTCTCGCTGCCGATGATGGAGCCAAGGGTGAGGCGGTGGGCCCCAGTTCTGGAGGAGGGTTGGTCGTCGTCCCTGACCCTTGCCCGACTAGCTAGAATGGAAAGACCACCATATTTGGTCTATGATACGCCCTAAAAATCTGTTCTTTTGGTGTGTTTTGGTTGCATCTGGACATGGCCATGAAAAGCATCATGAGGGACGTGAGAGAGGGGCTGGGGCGGAGCCTGTCGAGGTGCCGGCATAGATCGGCCATCTCATCGGCATCATCCCGTGCCGCATCCTGCTACTTTGATTTCACTGGTGTCGGCTGTGAGGGCTGGCTTCCCGGCCTTGGCCGCAACTCTTGAAGCGGCTGGGTAGTCGATCTGGACCTTTACCACCTCCCCTTTGATGACCTCAGCCTCCTCCTTGATGCGGACACCGATGGACTTGTGGAAGGCCTGGGTGATGGCCTCGGTCTTGGACATCTCGAGTGAGAATAGCTCGCTACCAGAGAGCAGGCGAAGGGGGTCTCTGCTCCGAGAGACTTGGCAAGCTCCATGGCGATGGTGGTCTTGCTGGTACCAGGCTGACTGGCCAGAAGGACAGTGTGGTACGACCCTCGCGTATCATCTGGAGGATGATGCCGGCGGCCTTGCGAGTGGGGATTTGGTGGATCTGGTGACGGCTGGCTATTGTGTAGAGGTCGTGGATCTGGTACTCCTTCCTGAACCGGGGCAGGAGGTGGTGGATCAGATGACTGTGGAGGATCCACTGATAGTGGAGGAGGTGGGACGGCCTGGGGCAGCACCTTGGCTGTAGGGAATGCCTCCAGGGACATTGCATGCAGATTCTTGAGCCTAGCTGCAATCTCCACGCGTATCTCCGCGAGCGCAGTTGCAACCACTTCAATTTTCTCTGCTTATCCCATGGAACTTTCCGCTCCGATACCAATGTTGTGGACAGTTCTCCACAATGGCATGATAGCCGGCGTAGGGAACAGGAGCATGGTCATTAGACAGAAAGGGGAGAGTGGATGGCATGGTCATTAGACAGAAAGGGGAGAGTAGATGGCATGGTCATTAGACAGAAAGGGGAGAGGCATAGAAGAAAGGGGTGAAGACAAGACTAATCATTTATTTCATAATCAAATTAGGGCATAGCCCTTACACTTAAATAGATAATCCTAATGGGCTCACTAACAGGCCCCTAAGGCCGAATAACATAATTAAAATAGAACATCGAGGAAGGAAGTCAGACCAATGTTTTGTCAAGCAGCATGCAGGTAAATTACAGCACAAAATTTTCCTTTTACTGGAAACTAATTTCTTGTTTTTTTTGTTGTTATATAGAAACAAAAGGTTTTAGGAGATTTGGTATAATGGTCCATGGTCCTTTTCTCAGCAACCTTAGCTTTAGGAGACATGGTTTCTGACATGAACTAGAACATGTTTTTCTACCAACTTAGTTAGATAGCAAACATCTATCAAATGTTAAGCTTGGACAATCTAGTTTTAGTTATGTTGTGGGCATTATGATTTGCTTCACATATTGTTAAATGAATGTTATGTATTGTACCTTTCTGTTGTGCACGTGCACATGATTTATTACTTGTCTTTATTTGAGTACACTAGACTATTATTTATTTCAGTACCTTAGGTGAGTTTCCCTTAAATCAGCTGTATAGCAGCATTATTATTGTAATAGGAACTGGTTTAGGCACGGTAGTGGGCCATGAGATAGCTGGGCCCACTAGCGGCACGAGTCCCCCTGCTTGAGGGCATGACTCCCCATAAAGGGTCACTTCCTCCTTGGTTTGGTATGAAGAATATCAGTTTAGTTCCTTTGTTATTTTATTACTTTTCCTACCTCTCTCTCCTGCGTAGAATGTCCTGTACCGATTGTGCCTACTTTGGGCACATCATTGGTATCGGAGCTCTATCGATCCCCGGCCATGCCAAGAGGGAAACAGGTGGCTAAGGTTTCAGCGGACGGCCCTATAACCGCTACCACGGTTGGTCCGGCTGCCATGGAGGATTCCACGCTGGTGCAACTCATCACTATGGTAAAGGTATTGACCACAGAGGTTGACAAATTAAAGGCCAACTAGTCAGCGCCTTCAGTGACCAACAACATCAAAACCCAGGAAGTTGTCTTGGAAGTTGGGGATTCTTCTCAGGGACCGAACAGACACACCCCTATTCCTCCAACCACGGCGGATAGGGAGACACGTCAGTCCCATGTTCCCCTGCCCGTTGGACCAGCATAACTGCCTGTGGAAGGTGGACGCCAAGCCTGGGTTTTGCGAGGCCCTCTAGGTGTTTGGGCAAATGCCCCTATGATGCCGCTATTTACTACTGGTCTGCCAGCCATGCCAGACAGGGAGGTACGTCAGCCTTACACCCCCCTATACGCTGGGCAGGCCGCCCTACCTGCTGAAGGGGGACGTTCGGCCTGGCCACCACGAGGCACGCCAGGTGTTCGGCCGAATGCCCCAATGGTGCATCCTCCTCGAAACTTGCTTTCGGAGATGGATGATGATTGGGATGACCTTCATGGCCCTCGTGGTGGTCCTCGGGGAGGAGCGGAACCCCGTTTGGCCCGCCTCCAGTTCCCATGCTATAGTGGGGACGATGACCCAGTTGAATGGTTGTATAAGGCGGAGAAGTTTTTTGCCTACCATGGAACACATTTAGAGGCTGAACGACTGTGCATAGCGACCTTTCACCTGGACGGAGATGCTTTGGTATGGTTCCAGAGCTTTGAGAAGGAGGTTCGCTACCCCACTTGGGCCACCTTCTCCGACGAATTATGCATCCAGTTCGGCCCAAATGAGTTCCAAGACTTCAATGAGATGCTCTCCTCTCTGCGATAGACATCCACCGACAGAGCCTATTATACAGAGTTCATGAAGGTGGCCAATCGACTACCTGACTGGCCGGTGGCAGCCTTGGTGGGCAAGTTCAAGAGAGGGCTAAAACCAGAGATTTCTGAGGAGATGCGTCACTTCCCTTGCTCTAGCATGCGGGATGTGGTGCATCACGCATGTATCGAAGAAAAGAAACTGGCTCGCCAGCGGCGTGGGGCTCGGCTTGGCACTTTTCCGCAACCTACTATGCTTGCTTCCCCGCTACCCCAACCAACAGTTCATCTACTGTCCGCTCTGGCCAACAAACCCCTCCGGCCGGCCCGATTGTCCGCTGTCTCACCCCAGCCCAGATGGAGGAACGCCATGCAAAGGGGCTTTGTTTTTGCTGTGATGAGAAGTTCATTATGGGGCCCGTTGTTCCGTCAAGGGCAGTCTATTGGTGGAAGAGGTCAATGAACAGAGGGAGGTGGCGGATGGGTCTGACTCAGCAAACTATGATGACACGCTGCCAGGGATTTCTGTTCATGCCTTCTCTGGGGCATTCACTCCGCGCACAATGCGAGTACAAGGTTATCTCAAGCGGCAGCAAGTGGCCATTCTGATTGACAGTGGGTCTACTCAGAACTTCATCAACGACAAAGTCGCCTAGTGACTAGGCTGCTTCGTATCGGACTCGACGCCCTTTGATGTATTGATCGGTGATGGCAAGTACCTCCGGAGCTCTGGCGTTTGTACCCAGGTAGCGCTCTCCATTTAAGGCCATACATTCGTGACAGACCTTTTTTTGCTTCCTACGAAAGGGGTGGATGTGGTGCTAGGGGTGCAGTGGCTCCAAGAACTCGGGGACGTGCTATGGAACTTTAAGGACCTGGTGATGGACTTTGCACTAAATGGGCAGCGGGTGCGCCTCCAAGGCTCTCAGCCGGACACTCTCCTCTCTGCTCAGTCGATGGGGTCCTTATTCTGGTTTGCATGGAAGGGGCTACTTCTTTAGCAACGGGCATCGGTGGACGTCCTGCAAGAGGCATTGCCGTAGGATCTCCTTAACTTTTTGGCGGAGTATAGTGCAGTGTTCGCTGAACTGCATAGCCTTCCTCCGGTGCGCTCGGATGATCACTCTATTCCTATTATGCCAGGTGCCTCTCTTGCCAATGTTCATCCTTACCACTACCCATACATTTAGAAAGCTGAAATTGAACGTCTTGTGGCTGACATGCTTCATTCTGGTGTCATTCACCCGAGCACAAGCCCCTTCTCTTCTCCGGTGTTGCTGGTTCGTAAGAAGGATGGTATGTGGCGCTTCTATGTTGATTACCGGGCTTTCAATGCTATCACAGTGAAGGATAAATATCTTATACCGGTGGTGGAGGAGCTTCTGGATGAGCTGTCTAGCGCTACTATATTCAGTAAACTTGTCCTTCGCTCAAGTTATCATCAAATTTGGATGCAGCTCACCGATGTGCACGAGACCACCTTCTGCACTCATGACGACCACTTCGAGTTCCTGGTTATGCCGTTCGGCCTAATGAATGCCCCCTCCACATTTCAGAGCCTTATGAATGACCTCTTCCAGCCCTTCCTCTGCTGCTTCATTTTGGTGTTCTTCGATGATATCCTTGTCTATAGCAAGTCATGGGGCAAACACTTGGAGCATCTCAGGTCGGTCATTGCTATCTTGACAGCTAATTCATTGTTTCTTAAACGTTCGAAGTATTCCACAGGTGGAATACTTGGGTCATATTATCTCTCGTGACGGCGTTGCTACAGACCCCTCTAAGGTGACCGCCATGCTGTCCTGGTCATCCCCTACTTGCGCCCTGGTGCTGCAAGGCTTCCTCGGCCTCGCCGGCTATTATCAGCACTTTATTCACTGCTATGGCGAGATGGCTCACCCTCTTACTCAGCTATTACAGAAGAGAGCCTTCCGTTGGTCTGACACTGCCTAGGCAGCCTTTGAGGAATTGAAGCAAGCTATGGCGACCGCCCCTGTTTTGATCCTTCTTGATTTCAGCCGGCCATTCGTGGTCGAGACAGATGCTTCGGATGCCGGCCTGGGGGCGGTCCTACTTCAGGAGGAGCATCCCATTGCCTACTTCAGCAAGGCTTTGGCTGGTCGTTCCCTGTCCCTCTCTGTCTACAAGAAAGAAATGTTGTCCATCGTCCTTGCGGTCGAAAAATGGCGCCCTTATTTGCTTGGCAGGCAGTTTCTCATTCGTACTGACCACCAACCGCTCAAGTATTTTCTCGAACAGCGGGTGTCTACTCCAACACAACAACGGTGGGTCAACAAGCTTCTGGGCTATGACTATGAGGTTGTGTACAAGAAGGGATCTGACAACACCGTGGCCGATGCACTGTTTTGCCATTCCACTCCAGGTTCGTGTTTGGCTATTTCTAGTCCGGTTTGTCCATTCC
Source organism: Saururus chinensis (assembly GCA_035235625.1). Lineage (NCBI taxonomy): Eukaryota > Viridiplantae > Streptophyta > Magnoliopsida > Piperales > Saururaceae > Saururus > Saururus chinensis. The sequence goes on from CP141144.1 coordinate 32,588,646, forward strand.
TTGCTAAATTGAAACAGACATATCAGGATGATTCTCCGACCACCACATTGATTGTGGCCCTCCAGTCTAACCTGTCAGCGTGCCCTTGCTTTGCCTGGAAGGATGGACTTCTCTTCTGGAAGGACCGTCTTTGGGTGCCTGAGGTTCCATGCCTCCCCCTTGGCGGGTCATGAGGGTGCCCTCCGCACCTATAAACGGGTCAGTCAAAACTTCTTGTGGCAAGGAATCCACCAAGCTATGACTGCTTATGTGGCCGCTTGTGATGTCTGTCAGCGTGCTAAGTTCGCCACCACATCTCCCGCTAGTTTGCTGCAACCATTGCCCATTCTGGATAAGGTTTGGGAGGACGTTTCTATGGACTTTGTGGAGGCCTTGACGTTGGTCCAAGGCAAGTCGGTGATCATGGTGGTGGTGGATCGGCTGTCCAAGTACGCCCATTTTTGTGCTCTGGGTTATCCCTTCATCGCCAAGTCTATGGCGGAACTCTACATTAGGGAGGTGGCCAAATTGCACGGTATGCCTCGCACTATTGTCTCTGATCACGACAGGATTTTTATCTCTCAGTTTTGGCAGGTGTTCTTCACTTTACAGGGCACTTCTTTGCACATGAGTACCGCTTATCACCCGCAGACGAATGGGTAGACTAAGGTCATCAACAGATGTTTGGAACAGTACCTGCGCTGTTTTACTATGTCTCAGCCCCGTCGATGGCTTCAGCTTCTTCCGTGGGCTGAGTGGTCTTATAATACTGCTTATCACACTCGTTCCGGCTTTACTCCTTTTGAGGTGCTATATGGGCCGCCACCCCCTACAGTGATCTCTTATGTTCCCCATCGGTCATTAGTGGCGGAGGTTGACTACATGCTCCAGACTCGAGATGAGGTCCTTCGCCAGCTTAAGTAGAACTTGTCTGCGGCTCAGAACAGAATGAAGCGATTTATGATAGCCATCACACTGAGCACGAGTTTGCAATGGGGGACTTGGTTTATGTCTCCATTCTTCCCAGACCTCCTTATTTCAGCTCGAGCACAACAAGCTTCCTCCCCATTTTCATGGCCCCTATGTTGTCGAAGAGCACATTGGTTTGGTTGCCTACCACCGGGTTCGATGGTCCACCCTATTTTTCATGTCTCCCGGCTGCGCAGTTGCATCGGTGACCCATCCCTCGCCTCGGATGCTCCACCACCTCTATTGATGGGCCCAGTGTTCTCTTTCGACCCCATTCCAGCAATGCTGCTTGATAAGCAATGTGTTCGCTATTCCGGTCATATTATTACGGAAGTGTTAGTCTCCTGGCAAGGGCAATCACTCGAGGATGCTACATGGCTGCCTGAGGACATGTTCTTGTCTTGTTACCCTTCTTGGTCGCCTTGAGGAAAAGGCGTGTGTGGAAGTGTGGTGGAGTGTTGTGCACGTGCATTTGATTTATTACTTATCTTTATTTGAGTACACTAGACTATTATTTATTTCATACCTTAGGCTAGTTTCCCTTAAATCAGCCGTAGAGTAGCAATATTATTGTAATATAAACTGGTTTAGGCACTCTAGTGGGCCATGAGATAGGTAGGCCCACTAGTGGCACGAGTCCCATTGCTGGAGGGCACGACTCCCCATAAAGGGTCGTCTTCCTCCTTGGTTCGGTATGAAGAATATCAGTTTAGTTCCTTTATTATTTTATTACTTCTCCTACTTCTCTCTCATGCGTGGAACGTCCTGTACTGATTGTGCCTACTTCGGGCACATCACTTTCCTTTTGAATTATTGATAGTTTCTACCATAGTTCTTGGTCTGATGGATTCTCCTCCATGCAGAGGTACAAAGTAAAGGAATTGTTGAGGGAACCTAACAAAATCCACCCTTTTGCCTGTCATAACTTAAGAAAAGTATACATGAGAAGAGATGGATCTCCTAAGACGCTTGCAGTCATAATCTAGTTTTAATTAATGTCATAATGCAGCTTAATCTGGGAAGAGTTAAATGGAAGAGAGCATTTGTTATTCTATGGTAGACTGAGGAACCTGGACAGAAAAAAATGAATCAGGTAAGAATATTACATAGTTTTATTTCTCTTTTCTATGTTCACATCTACTCCTATTAAATTGCATGTATAATTTTATTGGCTACTTAGAGAGTTTCATATGGAAAAACACCTGTCAGATCTCTGCAATCGAATAGAGCTAGCAGAAATAGAACACATTCAGATTACCCAAAATGGGAACTTAAAGAAATGAGCAAATGATTTGGGTGTTAGAATTGCAGCGCCAATTCCAGGGCACACCCTTTTTTAGTAAACTAAAGGTGTGTAGTGTTTCTATTATTGTATTCTCTAGCTTGGTTTGGTTCTATCCGTTTGAGCATGTTCTTCAAGATTTACATCCCATGTGAAGATTCATGTGTTGAATTCTTCTGAAGTTATTTTGATGTCTTTGACAGTAACCAAGGTCTTCAAAGGTGAATCTATCTTTGTAGCTATGGTTGAAAGCAATGTAGTGACTTATCTCCCTCGTACAAGGACCAATCCAAATGAAAAATAAATTAACTCTAGTTTTATGTTTGTGGGCTACTTAGCCATTTCTATGCTAAATTTTCCATCCGGTGGGCATGGATTTTCCAAATGTCGGTGGTTTATTGTCCAGCCGCACCCACGAAAACTGACCGTACTGTTTCTGTATCCAGGGACTTTTGTCTATTACATATGATTACTTGCTACATAGCTCTCTAGGCAATGATATTTAGACACCGTAAATTGCAGACCTTTCTTCACATGTGCTGGGGACTTATTTTTTGCCCCCTATCTTTTCTGCAGATGAAAGTTCTAATGGGTACATGATAACAAATCACAGTAGTGGCTCCATGGAAAATAGTGATGCAGCTGAAGATGGTGAGTGCATATAGTTCTCTTTTTATTTCTGACTAAATTTTCAAGTTTCGACTTCTTATTTTGCCATTATATCCATTAATTTCTTGGCAGCATCAAGGCAAAGGTTTTCTCTGCCTTTAGTTGGGATATGGTTGCTTTTCAATTTAAATATTCAGAATGTCTTGCTTTTGCTCCAACTGTCACTGCTTGTTAAATTTAAATTTATCAGATTTGATAAACTCCACTATCATTTTTTGGTGTTGTAGACCTATGAGCATTCTTCAATACAAAGATGGATTGACTACAAATACAAAATATTGTAGTAAATGTCCTAAGGGTCTACCATTGGAGGTCCACATTTAGTGGTATAAGTTTTAATTATGTCATTGTTTAATAAAGACATTTAAGTCAAAAGGTTAATTAGGGTTATTGGTATTTTTTTTAATTAAGTTATTGGGCCTTAGGTTTTTGTTAGTGAGCCCATTAGGACTATCTATTTAAGTGTAAGGACTATTATGAAATAAATTATTGAGCCTAATTCCCCGGTCTTTTTCCCTATCTCCCCCTCCTTTCCAGTGGCCATTGTCATGACTCGGATTTTTAAAAGCCTTTCTAAAATCGCATGAATAGTGTCACGAATTTTTTTTCTTAAATACAATACAAACTATTTGATTAAATATCAAAGTCATGATAATTAGGGTTCACAAATATGAATATCAAATTATGTGATATTATTACACGTCTCAAAATTCAATAAGAACAGTTCATCCATCTAAGTACAAGTTTGTCAACCGTCTAAAAATTAATAACTAAGTTGACTTTCACACTAATAAAATACTTACGTACCAGAGTAACGCAAAAACTTCTTCTTATGCTTGCTTGTTTTGGTCTTACTTGTTATTGCTTAGAGAATCTGCAACTAACCAAACTAAACCGAACAACCACAACAACAATAGAATCTCTTTGCCTTCAAGAGAAAAGTTTCCATAAGGACAAAAGATTTTATTAATGTTTTTCGGATCGGGGCAATATCACCGGATGTTAGTTGCCTACGTACTCATCAGACAACATCTCTAATGTTTTCAACAAGACTGGATTCAGATGTAGTTCTGGCTAAAAACTACACTATTCTAATAAACATAACATCACCTATGCAATGCGTAAGTATTTTTAAAAAATCTATCTTTTATACAAGTTTTTTAATCATTTTACTTGTCTAATTAACAAGAAATATCAAATAATGTTATTAATTATCTTAGAACCCTTATTCAATAAAATGCAAAACATCCTGCAAACAATACCACATAGGGGTAATATACGGAGTACTGGTTATAAAGTAAACAACACTTCCAAACTGGCCTTTAACTAATGCAATCATGAACAACTCAACTGATATTTACACCGTTCAAAAAATAACTCATTATTGTTATCTAAAAAATCGACTCCCATTTACAAAAAGTACTGTACGTTAGCAGGAAAATCCTAACATCCTTAGGGATCCACTTAAATCAGCCATGGGTCTAGAGATGTAGGTACCAACTGTGTTCATTGACACACTGGCCGGAGGTAGATGAGCTTTCTATGATGCTCAAAAACCTGGTTTGCGCATTTGCAGGGATCCATCGTCCTAAAGGAGCGGAGACCACAAAGGTCTGAAAGATTACCGCTATGGCTATTATCAGAAATCATAGCATCTCTAGAGATCTACTTAGATCAGCCATGAGCTTAAAGATGTAGGTACCAGCTGTGTTCATGGACACACTGGCTGGAGGTAGATCAGCCTTCCATGATGCTCAAAAACCTGGTTTGCGCATTTGCAAGGATCCATCGTCCCAAATAAATAGAGTATACGAAGGTTTAAAAGATTATCTCCATGGTTATTGCTGTGAATTAACATAATGTAAAATGAACAAAATACTTAATGCATCAAAAAATTTGATACTAATCACAACCTATCATAAATACAACTCACTCTCGTGATTGGCAAGGCAAGATAATAGGCAAATTTAGGCTTAAACATGTTAATAAATCAACATGATAAGGACTCAAACTTATGCTGAGATGAATTGACCAATCCAACATTATAATGAAAAAGAATTGGGGCTTAGATGAACATCTCAAGTCAGCCACCTAACATGACAAATTTAGGCTGATACAAGTATCAACATTCAACTTAAGGTACACCCTAATCAAGGCTGAAATTCAGAGACATCATAAGTTGAATTTTAGAGGCATCTCAAGCTGAAATTCAATGACAGCATAGGATAAAATTCAGAGGCTTCTTAGGCTGAGATTTAGAGACTCAATAAGCATGAATACATCATGAATTAAGACTAAAAAATTAGGGATCTAATCAGCAAGATTACAACGTAAATCAAAGATGAGAATCAAGTATTAGATAGGCAATAATGCAACCTAAACTAGGGTTGAAACTTAGGTATTCTATTGGCATGATTATAATATAAATCAAGGCTGAGAATTTGGTATTACTTTGGCCAAAATAGAGCCTAAAACAAGGCTGCAAAACAGAGATCTAAATAAGCAAAAGTATAGCCTAAACTAAGGCTTTAAATCAGGGATTTGGTTGGCCAAAGTGTGGCCTAAAGTAAGGCCACAAATCAGGAAATAAATTGGCCAAAGTATGACCTAAAGTAAGACCACAAACCAGAAAATAAATTGGCCAAAGTATGGCCTAAACTATGGCCACAAATCATGGAATAAATTGGCCAAAGTATGGCGAAAGCTAAGGCCAGAAACCAAGGAATAAATTGGCCAAAATATGGAATAAACTAAAGCCACAAATCAGAGAATAAATTAGCTAAAGTATGGCCTAAGATAAAGCCACAAACTAGGGAATAAATTTGCCAAAGTATGGCCTAAACTAAGGCTACAAACCAGAGAATAAATTCAGCAGAGTTTATACCTAAATTATGGATAATAAACATGACTAGAATCAAAATCATTCATGCCTAACATAGGGTTAAGATAGATGACAAAAAAATTAGTAACATGCTTGCATGAATTAAGGCTAATCTATTTGACAAAAATCAGAATCATGTATGCACAATTCAGCTATATAAATAAGAGATAAAATCACAATCATTCAAAATAAGTAGAGGCTAATTCATGACATAAAAAACCCTCATAGAACTAGGTTGAACTATGACTGAATTACATCCATCAAAAGCTCATGCTTAAGGGTGTAAAAGAAAGCACCTATTTATATCAAGTTATTCCTAAGGTTCCTGACTCTTGCTCCTATGCTTATAGGCCTTGAATATAATCTAAAGGTGGCTGATTTGTGCCCTCTAACTTGCTAGTTATGGAGGTCCTTGCTTGCTGAAGGAAGATGATGGAAAAAGTGGGAGAGAAGGGAGCCTGAACCATAAAAAAAATACCCCATGGTCCCCCCCACTTATTCATTTTATAAGCACTCCTCCTAGTTCTAGAGTTTTTGGGCCAATGGGTGGGCTGACCTAATGTGCGTGGACTCCTTTATAAGATTATTATATTCCCCCCCTCCTATTATGATAAGAACCTAAGATAGAGTATTAAAGATCTCTCCCTTATGAATTTTGTCCCCTAAAAAGTAGGGGTCGCCCGCTGCACTCTAGGGCTGCCCCCTCTATCCTTTTTTGGGTCTCTCACATGTCTTGGACTCCTTTTAACTTATAATTAACTGATTACCTTAGGACTCCCAACTCCAAATATTATTAGGACTCCCAACTCCAAGCACTATTAGGATCCCAACTTGTAGCACGAGTAGGACTTCCAACTTTAAGCACGAACAGTCATATCTCCCTCATCCAAACTCTGATTCGCACATTCTTGGTGGCATTTCGAGGCTCTTTCTGTCTACTTTCTATCCATGTAGGCCATTACTTATAACTTATAATCAATTTATTCTAACGAGAAGTAAATGGGTCCAACACCCTAATCCCCACATGGTCGACTTTGGGAATTTAGAAAAAACTTGGACGTTACAGCCACGCCACTCCCTCTCCACATTCTAGGCCATCTTGTGCCGCTCCCTTCCCATTATTGGGCTGCTAGGCCGTTGTGGACATGGGTCCAAAACATTGATATCGTAGCCATCGATTCTTGGAATTGTCTTCTTTGCTCTATCAACCAATTTGGTTGCTACTCGCTTGGCCGGCAAGCTATGCTCAGCTTCGTTGTGGCCATTCCGGCAAAGTTAGCCTCAGAAGTTTGGAGGCTACTTGGATGTCCAGAATTGTGAATGCACGAGCCACCGCCATTGCTGCCTGATCAGCCATCCGATGTTTTACATCCACTAAATTCATGGCAGTTCCTCGTCTTCTAGAGTCATCTCCACTATCGTCGAACCGGACATTTGACCAAGGGGCTGCTATGCCAGGCAATTTGAGGATGGCCAAGGTGCAAGGGCCTCCCAAAGCCTCTGCCTTTGTGTTTTTGGAAAAGCCTCGGCCTTTGTTGCCTCCAACAAAGCATCCTCTTTTTTTATCTCTTGTGTTGACAGATTGCAACGTCTGCCACAGGTCTAGACAAAAAACTGCTGCAGTTTCCTCACCCGAGCCGATCCATATTTCAAGCCACTACTCAGATCTCCTCCCAGAATAACAATGTGGCCAGAAAATTGGAGCACATCTGGCACTAGAGACCCCAAGGGTTAGAAATGACCCCGCCAGCATCTGGTGGGGTTGGCTTCCCTTTTGGACAGGCTTCGACTGTAGAACTCTCATCTGTGAGAGATGGTCACACGCCCTCTTGCTGCAAGAGCGGCCTGCGCTCCAGTCGCTGGTGCGATGTGCCTCCATCTCCACTGCAAGCACCTCCCTTGTTCTCTTGCTCACCGACCTGCTTTGATTCACCATCGCTGCCCACCTCTACTGCTGGAACAAATTTCTCCTTTGCAAAGCTCAAGGTAGCGATGGCAAACAAGCCCCAGTCATCCTGTCTCACCTCGGTCTGCCACAAAACGTGGCCCATCGTCCACAGCTATGGACTGGTACTGCTGCAAGGGGGAAGGAGGGACTGAGGGAGAGGAAGAATATGCTATCAACAGCCTTTGTGTCCCTCCTTTGCCATCACCCACCTCTACTCTTCCAGCAAACCCTCTTTCACTGTCAAAAATAGGGGAGGTGACCTCCTCCTCCACCCATTCACCTCCGCCATAGATGTAGCTGCCGTGGTAGTGTCGGATGAGCAGTAGGTGTTTTCTTCCTTAGAATCATCGCAATCTTTGGGCCATCTTGAGCATTTTTTCCTTGTTGGAGAAGATGCCTGCCTAATCACACGGGATTGCCCTGGACGTTTGTTGTAGATTTCTCTCGCTGGAGTTGTGCTCCTAGTCATCCGGAGCCCAATGGTCTATCGAATGGAATTTTTGCATGGATTTCTATTGCTACTGCAGCTTATCTGCAAAAACTTTTGCCACATTATTTGCACTGGACGTCACAAGATTTCCCAATTCCTCTAGTCTTTGGCAGCGAATTGGTTACCGGGATCTAAAGTAGGGATACTCTATTCTAACCCATGCCATAAAAAGATTTGGAAGCAGCCAGTTGACGGGTCCGTAGTGAGTCCATGTGCCAGTTCACTGTCTTTGGGTTAACTCATTCCTACCATGTTTTGTTTCCTCACAGATCTGGCCAGAGTCCTGTGCTTGCCGCCTTCTTAATCAGGCCACGGTCTACATCTTTTCCAATGTCGCTCAGTTAGCCGACACACCAACCAGACGGTGCCAAAAGTCACTATTGCTGCCGTTAGGTGACCCACCCACTGCACTATCCAACCTACCTATTTTACACCCTTACTGGCTGTGTTTGCTTGCTGTCCTTTACACTTATTTGACCCTGCGATTACTGTTGTTTGATGCCCTCTGTGGGCTGTCTTGGGACACCCTGTAGTCCCTATGGTGACCCTTGCTCATTGGAGACCTGTGTGGGCAGTCTGCTTTGTCCTACACCCAACAAGTTGAGCCCATTCCATTGCGTTGTCGCCTCCATCATCTCTAGTAATCCCTACCAACTATGGAGATACCCTGCCCTCAGATTCGGTGTCTGTGGTGTTACCCACTACACACGGTTCCTTATCTTCTTAACTGTCATCTACCGACGTCATTTCCTGTATGTTCCGTTAGTTTCTTCATGTTGGTTTCGTGTACTCACCTTTGCTTTGCATCCTTCTATGTGTCTCATCCACAATTTTGGACCGGCTGTTCATAGTGGAGTTGTGGTGTCCCCAATGCTTGGGGTTTTAGGCCACCTTGAGGACAAGGTGATGCACAAGCGAAGTGTGGTGGAATGTTATAAATGCTTTAAGGGTCTACCATTGGGGGCCCACAGGCTAGTGGTATAAGTTTTAATTATGTCATTATTTAATAAGGGCATTTAGGTCAAAAAAGTTAATTAGGGTTATTAGTACTTTTCTTTTAATTAAGTTATTGGACATTAGGCTTTTGTTAGTGAGCCCATTAGGACTATCTATTTAAGTGTAAGAGCTATGCCCTAAGTGGATTATGAAATGAATTATTGAGTCTAATTCTCTTGTCTTCTCCCTTATTTTCCCTCCTTTCTGGTGGCTATGTTGCTTCCTCTCCCCTTTCCTAGCCATCTTGTGCTGCTCCATTCCCATTACCGGGCTACCAGTCTATTGTGGACTTGTTGTGGACACTGGTCCACAACAAACATATACCAAAACTGGACAGATGTTTCAATTAAATTGCAGCCCCTTCTTACCACATTTTCGTTTACATTCTTTAATTTACTAGTTATAAACCAATATTGTAAGGTTCTTATGTTTACAAGTCAGTACAACATTTCCTTCTGATTGAATATGCATAAGAAGAGATCTAGATATATCAAAAAGATCTGGATATATCAATCTTTAAATGGTTAAAAGAGGCTATGAAAGAACAAGGAGAATGACTGCTCAAAAGAGGCTATGAAATTTTCAAAATGCATAATGATTCATTCTAGTAAAAGAAATCATTGTCATGCTTGGGAAATAGATATATGTTTTCATCCGTCTCCCACTGCTCTGTTTTTCTACTCAATTATTGCCCCCTTCCTCTGTTTTTTGTTGATACTGTTTCATTCAATAGATCAGTGCGGCTTGGCTAAGGTTTGCATCTAAATTTAGCTGCATTTATATAAAATGACAGTTTAACACCATATCAAGTCGGATTATTTTATTATGATTGCGCAGCTTTATCTGAGAGGTACTCATTGCTTGCATAATATTTCATGTTAGCTATCTATTGTACATACTATTATTTGTTTACCTTTTCGATGTTCATATACCCTTGTTTGTATTGAAATTGTTTATGTTTGAGTTTTTAGTTTCTTTTGTTGTCACTATTAAATCAAGCCAAACTAATGACTTTCAAACTGATGTGTAATCAATTTGTAATGCTTGTTGAATGTTAATGATTCTTTCTTCAAATATAGTAATTCACCACATGATAAATTTTGGATTAATGGAAGAACGAAACTCTCATTCAGCACTTTATCGAATGATGCAGGATACAGATAACTAGCCATTGATTGATGTGTATTTATTTCCGTTTTTCCCAATGGTTACGTTTTCTGCTTTAAGCTAAGTTCACATAGATATATGTATGAAATTTTGGGCAAGGTGATTATGCATTCTTGGACTTGTGGTCTACTGCTTATACTTTTATTGCCTTATTTTCGCATGATATCAGCATGAAAAACTCCTGTATGTATGCTATTGGTTAAGAGCTAGTATTCATAAAAGTATGTCATATTTTATGTTAATGGATGTGGAAATGGGAAAAAGGTCTTCTAGAGATGAAGTTTGTGGTACACACTTATGTTTACTTGAGAAGCACCACATAGAATCACTTTCATATTGTTTTTGTTTTAGTTAGTCTTCTCCTACATATATTTACACATATTTGTTATTAGGTTTAAATCATTTGTGTAGCTTATATGTGTTTTTTTAAATTGAAATATTAAGTATATATATCTTTTATAAACAATGAGCATCAGCAATGGCCGTCGCTGAAACTATAATGAATTAATTTTTTTTAAAAATGGTGAGCATCAGCAACGACCTTAACTGGGCATTGTTACAATTTGAGTTTTAGCGACAGTCATTGTGGAGGAAGAATTTTGAGCAACGGTTGTCTCTGAAAACAAACTTGTTCGTTGCTAATACTATCTGCGACGTGATATGTAGTGATAGAGTCTTGACCACTTTTCAGCGATGGTTGGTGACTGTCGCTGAAAATCAGATTTTTTGTAGTGAAGTTTCATACTGTGTTGCATTGATTGGAAAACCTACTTCCGATGGCTTAATATAATATTCTTCATCTTTTATAACATTATAATATTCTTTAATGACATCTACTTTAGAAGAGTTTCCATTGAAAATGTTTACCAAGATATTAACAGGTGAGCATAGTCCAACACTGGGGATAAATTTATCATTTTACACCATAACCAATAGTACTTTGGACTAAAACATTCTCTAGAATAATTAAAATAACTACTTGGAGATTTTCCTAAATTTTTAGTTTTTTATGGGGTAAGTTACAACATATCAAAAAATGGGTAAGTTACAATATATCCAAAAATGGCCCAACCTAGTTTAGTTTAGACCAATGGTACAATTGTAATTTTATAGTCTCTTAGATTTTTATTGAACTTTAAACTTAGTATGGGCATTCATTAGGACTCTAGGGCCTCCCCTAATTTTCTAGAACTAGGAATAGTGCATGTGCAAAAGCACGTGAAATTTTTAATATAAAACAACAAAAATATAATATTTTTTATTGTAAAAATATAAAAAAATTATCCACATAAAAATATATTACATATTCCGAATATTTGGTGTATTGTTGAATCAAATTTAATTTGAAGAATAGAATGCTATAAGTTTCAACTTAACTTGGTCAAATTGAAGAGTGAATTAAAAACATATGTATTAAATATAATTGATTATAACTATTGTATGAGCAGAATCGATTGCACATTACTTTGGCAATTTGTTTTTAATAATTTTATTTGAAATAGAGTTGCATATAAAATGAAACCTAACACTTAAGTAAACATCTAAATGTTCTATTATTTTGATAAACGGACTAACAACAATACACTAAAACTAATAATTTTTTGTATATAAATATACATGGTGTAAAATTATAATTATTCAAGCACGATGCACAATCATCAGAGTTATTATAGTATTGTAAAGTATAAATATTCATAAAGGGGACATGGCCAAACATGTAAACTTGAAATCACATTCACATATGACCATCATAGGAAAACAAATATAAATTGTAATCCCTAATCTTTAAATTCTAAACCCTAAACCATAAACAAAAAATGGATGAAAACGAGTATGTAATATATAAGTCTTTAAAACAACAAGTCTAATCAAATTATGTAGATTGAATGTAAGTCATGACAATCCTATGTTTAATAACCTAGATTGTCCAATTTAGAGAGAACAGAAGTATATAATAAGCTAATAGTCTATAAAAGCAAGTAAGGATAAAGAAGTTAAATAGATAAAATTAATAAAGTATAGTTTATGTTGATGTAGAAGCATTCTCATCTTCATGTTCAATTGTACCTGCAAATAAAAACCAAACAAAGATTTAAAAAAGACCTTCGACATGCAGTGAGAAACAATCTGAGCAACAAACATTTAGGTGAAAAAAAATACCCTTTTTGGTTCTTGTAATTGAGATACATGTAGTTGACCTAACAACTTTGTCTGCAATAATTTTTTGATCTATTTTGAGGAAAAACATAAATGATTTCCTCTATAATTGCTTTGAAACTACGCTAATTAGAAGGCTTCATAATATTAAATGAATATATTAACTTTTCATCCCATAATTTATCATTTCAACGTAGCACATTATTTAGTATCATAAACATATCATAGATGTTACCTTTAAATTATGCATTGCATTAGCTGAGTATCCAAATATTTTTTCCGCTTGTGTATCAAAACAGTTATCCACATGTTACCAGTACTATCTCCTATATTTGCTCAAAAATAAAACTTATATACAAATATTAACAAAATAGTTATGAGTTTTATGAAATGATTTTAAATGGGCAAAGCTATGTATGAAATATACCTGTGAATTTTTATAATTGGAGTAATATGACATTTGTCACATGCATCAACATTATGATTATTGTTAACTTTTTTGTTGCATTTTGAACATGCAATGTATCACATAATTTGACTATTCTTTCTGAACTTATATGATTTCGTTTACTCTACTAATTTTAGAACAATGCACCCAAGCTTGTCACAAATGTGTTTTTAATTATTTAAAATAAATACTTACTCATTTGCTAAGTTTGTAAGAATAAATCAAATGGACTAAACGATGAACTAATTAGACCACTTTTAGTCAAATTCTATTTATTTTAATCAATTAGAACTCTCTATAACCATTAAGATAAACAGCTCTAACATAGTTAAAAATATTGATATAAAAAAGCAAGTGTATAAAGGGAAAATAGTCTATGTAAATCCTGGAATAAAAAGCAAGGAAATATTAGACACCTGCATATGGATTGGATTACTAGGCTTGAGACCAACCTGTGCTTTGTCAGCCGAGTCGTAACTATTACCACTGGTCCTACACAACTCATCATCTGAATCACTAATAACAACAACATTGTTTTCCTCATTTGCTACAGTGGTCATTGACATTGAGGTGTCGTGAGGAGATGTATTGATTAAATTGTCTTGAGTCGAAGCATAAGTATTGATCATACACCCCACATCAGAACTAATTTCTATTGGTTCATCTGACTGAAGATCAGAATCAACCTCAATTTCAAGAGAACTATAACTTAGAGTAGACATCAGTACAATACTAACAGGCGTGTTCAAATCAAAGGAAACGGACCATGATGTGTTCTTTTGAGCTGCTCTAAAAGTATGAACCATTGCCTGTACAAAGCACCAAGATCTTAAAAAGCTTATTACATGGTTGTTAAAATAACAAATACACACATGCATAATCTGAAAATAACGATCAACTGAAAATAAGAGGAAGATAAAATAAAGGGTAAATCAAGGACAGGTGGAACATAAAATTCAAACAAAGCAAGAGCTTTCCATGAATAATCGAATAGTTAACATAAGAATAGTCAAAACAAAAATAAGTACCAAGAAAATGTACCTTGATTGGCATGCATACCTAGATTAACGAAGGAAACCCTAAATATATATTCCATATCATCTAGGCAACTTCACACTTTATATCTATTTCAAATAACGATTTGGGAAATGAACATACACTTCTGTTACTAATGATTAAAATTTTCTAACTGCCCACTACTATATGCATTTAAATACCAATGAAGGTTGCATAAATAATAAAACCATAATTGGCGTTGCAATAAATTATGTTGAATGCGAAAATAATCTTTATTATGAATGTTTCAAGGTGGGAAAATAATATAACTACTAATTATGCGTGGAACTACAATACATACTATAATTACACATTGGATTTAATAGATAAAACGTTACAAATGAATTCAATTCACTCATTAACTATGATTGGAAAACTGCCAAAGATGAATATGTAACGAAGACCAATAAAGGCAGTTAAATAAATTGGACAACCGTGCAATTCAATTTACACACAACCATGATTCAATGATATAGACTTTACTCGTTGAATGAACATAATTTTTAAAAATATAAGATTTTAACTGAACCATTAGATAATGAATACTTCAATTTTACTATATATGGTATTACTATCTAGACGTGGATTTTTATTAGATTTATACTACGTGTAACTTTTTGCCTCATTTTATTTGTCAATTATAAGATTGATAATGTACAACTACTAAACTGAAAGAAATGCACTTAAACGTGTGCATATGGTTGAAAATAAGTACGTATAGATATTTATTTCAAAATAACATGAACATCCATTTAGTATAATCTATCTATTCAATCGAAATAAAAGAAAGACATATTCAATATATCAATAGTGAACGCCATAAGTGGCACAAACAAACAATGTCATGTGTATAATAGAATTAAACAAGAATAATATCATACAGAAGTCTCCAACACAACAAATTAAATGGAAGACCTACATATAACTCTAAGAAATGAAGAAGAGGGTGTGGCACATAGGAGGACACTAATACATTATCTAAAGATGTCAAATATATTAGACTGCTAAATTGGCTCATACGACAACCTAAGGCAAAAAAAACACAATACTGTATAATAAAAGATAGTGTCATTTATCAACGACAACCAAATGAAGAAAAAAAAAGCTAATTTATGTGGTCCACTCGCCCACACCGATCGTTGGAGACAACTTTTAATCTAAACATAAACTAGATAACTTAATATGGCTAGTAATTTTCACATATGGATAGGGTAAAACCAATATTTGAACATTACAATCAACATACACATATTAGACAATTATATAGCAAGAATTAACATCATTAAAAAATGAAGAAAACACTGTCATACATACTACGTATGCATAATAAACAGTTGGCTTGTAGGCCATACGTAGAAGCAATTATTTCATTATTGAATGTTAATTGTAGAACTTACTTAAAAAAATAGTTAACAACGTTGAAAACTCAAACCACAACCAAATATATACGTTAAAAATTAAGGACGAGTGTCCTAGTAATTAAGGATTTAAAGTGACAACGAGGGGTTTCCCATGTGAACAACATGACATTGCGAACGAAGGAGGGCGGATGATTCAGCGGCAATACTCAAATACAAAGGGCTATGAAGAAGAACAAATCATGTACAAGAATAAACTTTTGTAAATATAATATGTATAGAGCAAAAAAATCATTGGAGGTTACACAAAGATATGCAAACATATAGTTGAACAAAACAATACTATACTATATTCGTTCTGTCAAACAAAGTAAATCATGATATTTCAAGCCTATTAGCGAGAGTAGTGCCATTCACACCATAAATATGCTTGCTATGAGGAGATAATCTCAATCTATTTGTACACACCTTCAATTACTTAATCCACAAATTACACGAAGAAGTTGTTTCCCTAATAGAAAATATTTAGAAAAAAGCTATTTAACTGCGAACAAGGTGAATAACGCAATAACAAAATACAATAACATGCTTGGGTAAAAAAAAAGTTCAAATAACATAAAGTTTACATGTTTTTGTTAGATATGCATTCCTTGTTTCAAATAAAACAAACTACATACATAGTTGTGTACTACTTAGTTATATTGTCATTTACATGTTCTCGTAGTATACCCGAACATAGTAAAAAAAGATTTCAATCCAGTGGTTGAAGATGACAATCTATGAAAGCCCACTATGTGTAACAATTGCAAGGCTTGCGACCATTGTGTTGAATAGGCGCGCTCGTCATAGCACTTTGGTATAGGAAAATAGTAGAACTGAACCTTTTCATGTCAACACCAACAACTTCAAAAATCTTTTCCTTTACAACATCCATTACATAGCAGTTTTGTAGTCCAAGCAGTATGAGT